>LR991065.1:2400000-3008932 GCA_905163555.1 Notocelia uddmanniana | reverse complement strand
AATGCTAAGTCACGAACTCATAAAGACTAGTAGAACATAAAACAATATCACTGATGATACCTAATATCAAAGATCTTCAAGATATCTAGGGGTGCGTCGGATTACATAGCGGATTAATTACGAAACACTTTCGAGTGGATAAGGTAAATCTAAATGTCATTGTCATTTCTCATACTAATAATGACAGTTAGACTACCTATCTTAGGTTCGCTAAGTTATACGATTAGGTACCCTACTTCTCATTACCGTCAATGAAAAATAACGTTTCAATTCGGCCACTTAACTCAAATGTCTAAATTGGGCAAGTCGAATAACACGTAGCGCTATTTAAACGAATGAAATATAGAATACGCATAGAATAAGAAGTCGAAGAATTTATTTTATTTTGGAATAACAACAAGAAAGTACATTATGTTATCCTTGATTTGTCAAATTAGAAACATGTATTTTCATCTTTTAAATATTCAATTCTGGATTTTTTATTCTGTTATTCTAGCAGAGCTCAGAATCATAGGAAAAAACGCGATGGTTGACAATGGCATTAAGAATATTAGAATCGAATAATCCCACTACAGACACTCAATGCGTGACGTAATCATTATCATAATACGAGTATATTACCTAAGTATACAGGGTGTGGCCTGTAAGATGAGCAAAAAATTAAACGGTACACTTTTGAGCTCTCCATCAGCAATTAAATATATCCCGAAAATATGAGCCATAACTAGATGCTACCTCAAAATCAGCAGTGACTGCCGCACTATAATCTCGGTGCCAAGGTCCATTAGGTACTTGGAGGTCATAATTTCTCCCAATTTAAAAAAGACATAAGTACCTTTTTTTGGACAAAAGAGGTTACTGCAGAGTGCAGATGCTCTTAGGAAGCGTCCTTTAAATTGTTTGTTCCTATAGGTACTAGTATAGTACAATGAACACGTGTAACTTATTTCGAAGGCCGTTAAAAGTACTAAATACTACCTACCTATAGATAGATTTATCCTCATTGACAATGTCTGTCCATGAGATCATTGGTAATATTGGTATGTTTTGTTTGCACACCTGATTCTAGATATACCGCAATAATACTAATACATTATGGTTATGACTAGCATGACGTATAAATAAATACCTGACAAACACATTACTGCAATCTGTCCTGTTTCCTCATCCCACACTGGATCATATTGATTGATTTTACTTATGGTAAACAAAACATTTAGTCTAGCGGCATTGTGAGAGCAAAGTAAAGGATGATTCACAGTAGACCGTTCCGTGTCCGGGCCGCCCCGTTTTCTATGACAGCAAACGCAACGGCCGGCATATTTCTCTAGAAGAAAACGGGCCGGCCCGGACACGGAACGGCCTACTGTGAATCATCCTTAATACGCAAAACAAAATAATGACACACGGGTTTGGGAGTAAATATTTACAGATCCATTTATTTCAATTTTCAGGCCAATTTTGACGCCTCGTAACATATAAACTATTTGGCCTATACAAGTAGGTACTTACAAACATGCAATTTTGCCAGCCATTTCTAATTAGGTACTACATCCAAATTAATTATTATTTCTGTTCTTTATATAAGAACGTCCAAAACTCAGCAAGTATATTTACGGCTAGGTTAACTACTAAGGTTTAAGAATTTTAAGGCTGACTATTTTTTGGTGTAAGTATGAGATAAGTAAGAGGTAAAGAGGTCTTTAATTATCGTAAATGTAGAGTGGTCAAAGGATTCGTCGCGTTTATCCCACCAACATAAACCGAGTCCTACATACTAACCTACGGTTTAAAATAAAATCCCATCAAAAACATAAATGTGAAAATGGCAGCCAAGTTCACCGACAAAAGAATTGAAATCTAAATGGGCGCCAAGTTCCGTAGATTATCTGAAAAGTTGCCAAGTTTGGCACTAGATTGTTTACAGTAAAACTAATTTACTGCGGCTTAATGCATTTTGAGCCTTAACTTGGCAGTTTTCTATGCAGTATGTTATAATACCATAAAAGCTGTTGGATATTTAAGAAAACTGCCAAGTCAAAAGTGGCTCCAAACGGTTGCTGTCCGCTAGTTCCTGGGGTGAACTTGGCTGGACACGCTGCCGCGTGTCTAGATATAAAGATCAGAGAGACTTCCATAGGATAGGATGTACTCATACATAAGGTATCCTTTCTGTGATGCTTGGAAATAATCGTTTTCACTTTACTACTCGTACCTACTCAATTGTTGACGACTTTTACAAAT
Source organism: Notocelia uddmanniana (assembly GCA_905163555.1). Classification (NCBI taxonomy): domain Eukaryota; kingdom Metazoa; phylum Arthropoda; class Insecta; order Lepidoptera; family Tortricidae; genus Notocelia; species Notocelia uddmanniana. The sequence continues at coordinate 3,006,688 of LR991065.1, read as the reverse complement.
CTACGGGATAAAGGATGATTCACAGTAGACCGTTCCGTGTCCGGGCCGGCCCGTTTTCTTCTAGAGAAATACGCCGGCCGTTACGTTTGCTGTCATAGAAAACGGGCCGGCCCGGATACGGAACGGTCTACTGTGAATCATCCTTAAAGAACCAAATTATCTAATTATCTACCTATACATCTGACCCTGTATCTCAACTGTGTTTTTCATTTAGGTTGTGTTTTCGATGTCTAATGTAACCTTATGATACCCATATTACCCATAACAAATACATGCATACTGTTATCAACTTATCATACTGTCTAAACGTTTAGGTCTCAGGTATTAATCCGAAGGGTTATCCGCGAGATTAGAAAATCTCCCAGGACTCATTTCCGCATAGTCAGGTGTTCAACGCATTCCACGCACAAAGAAACTAAACCAAGCATTGCTCAGCATTCTCAGCAAGAGCAATGTTCGCAACGCACAAAGCTAACTAAGGGCAAGGTATTCCCCTTTGTGGGCATTCTCATTCTCACCCATGTTATGCCGAGCATTTTGCCTTATTAGGCAAATACAAGTCAAACTGGCGTACGTGATATGTTCAGTTAATGTTATTATGCTTTTTCCTGGCGACATGCGTTACGTTACGTCACCGTCTTTTTTAACAATATTCCTATACACTTTGTACGCAAATGTGATATACTTTTAGCATTAATTAGGTATTGCTATAGTCAATTAAATATATATTCGCTTTTTTCCGGTGAAAATGCCGGTAAAGTTGTCCGGGAAAATAAATTGAGTCACTTTGTGGTTTTTAACAGTAAAACCTATCACATGCATACTACACTTTATTTGCTTTAAATCATATTAAATTTTGTCACGAAATTACCGTACAAAACATGTCTGTATGTATGTAATCATAATTCGATTACGTAATTTAATACCTTACCGTACTGTCTTCTCGAAGATCTCACAGTTCAAAAAATAAATCCTATACGATTAATAGTACATTACTACAGAGGCCGGGACGTAAGGGGTTGCCGGCCGAAGACATATATAGACGGCCGAGCGAAGCGAGGTCGGATAGGTCTGAGGCGGGCAACCCCATATTTCCCGCCGAGGTATGTATAGTGCTTTTCTCAAACATGCAATGAAATAAACAACAAAAAATCAAAGTTTTATTTTTAGTGGCAGAATGTCATGGTGCCTGTGCCACAATTTATGTGGAATGGAAATTAAAAAAGAGGACTTTGCCGGCCTAGACCTGCAAGATTTGTATGAAATTCCATTAACGACCTTTTGTCCTAGCCGCACCTGAAACGTCATACTTCGCAGCCTGTTATAAGGAACATAACATCAATATTTCATTGCATGTTTGAGAAAATAATATAATGGAACTGTAACGTGCCGTACCGTACTCTATATTTTTAAATCAATGCTGAGGGATTTCCTTCTCGACGGCAAGCCAACGTCAGCAACTTGATGTAGGTACAGTCGAGTTCACAAATATATGTGCATTCCCAAGCCAAAGCCAAAATAAAATATAAAAAACCGGCCAAGTGCGAGTCGGACTCGCGCACTAACGGTTCCGTACCAGAAAAAAAACGCCAACAACTACTCTGTTGTATAGGAGCCCCCCTTAATTATTATTATTATTTTGATTTTAGTATTGTTATTGTAGCCACATAAAAATACATAATCTGTGCAAATTTCAACTGTCTAGCTATTACGGTTCTTGAGATCTAGCTCGGCGAGTGGTAGCCATGAAAAAGGGCTAAAATATCACGTTTTTTGTATGGGAGCCCCCTTAATTATTATTATTATTTTGTTTTTAGTATTTGTTGTTATAGCGGCAACAGAAATACACAATCTGTGAAAATTTCAACTGTCTAGCTATTACGGTTCTTGAGATACAGCCTGGTGACAGACGGACGGACGGACGGACAGCGAAGTCTTAGTAATAGGGTCCCGTTTCTACCCTTTGGGTACGGAACCCTAAAAAGTATAGTATTATACGAATATTAAAAAAAAACTTAAAAATTATATGTCATAAAACCAGCATCTAAGAGAGTAAAGAAGAATATAGCATGATGGAAAATAGTTTTATTTAAACGTACCTAGTTGTATTTGGTAGAGAATACTCTACCAAATACCTACAACTAGGGTGCTTCACGTTCCCAGTGCCATACACGGCCCCAAATAGCTAGCCCATGGCGATGGCGTCAATGTGCGGCTCGGGTATGTCCTAAAACAACGACCCATAAAAAGTGGGGGAGGTCACTTGGCTGCAGACGTCCTTTGGCTGACATGGTGGTGGTGCTGGTGTCAATTTACCATACCATCATGATCATCATCCCAGCGTTATCCCAGTACAGTTGCATCCTGAAGGATGCCCGGGGTACGCTGCTTAGCAGGTGCCTACGTCAATTCTTGAGACTAGGCAGCAGGCTTGATTGGACAGTGCTACCTAGGCACTAGTTTTTTCGGAAGCGCCTGGCATCTGACCTTCAAAGCCGACGGGGAAACTGGACCTTATAGGGATTTAGGCTTGTCAAGTGAGTGGGCAACTTGTACCGAAGGCGTCCAGAAAATGTTAAGGTTAAGCACTTATTATGGAATCAATACCATAAATTATGGTAAATATATACACACGCGGGAACTACGGTGTCGGCGGCGAGAGAAAAGGAGGGACATTTTTCGCCTGTAGACGTTTATTGCCATTTGAGGAAATATAACGAAGCCTTTCCGTAATTCACGGTTTTGTTTGTTCACATTGCCGACCATGACCCGGTTCAACATTCGGCGAGATCCAGTCTAGTGCGGAAATCAATTGTGTTTATTTGCTCAGCTGAAATATTCAGCGGACGTCGGCGCCGCAGAAAATATTAAGCAGAAACTTGGCTCAGGCCAGCAGAAAATCTTATACAAATTTACCTACCAACGAGTCATCAAACTAGGATTACATTACCGATTTAGAAGTTCCACAGAAGTTCAGTCCTGCTAGCCTCACCGGCAATGCCACTATTAGTTAGCTAAGCTCAACGAGTTGTCAATTTAACATACTGTGACTATATAAGTTTGATTTATTAAATTTGACCGACGACTACGCAACACCTAACGATTTAATCAACAAGAGAAATTAAAAGAATTTAAAAAATCCAACTGCTTTTGGAGTTCCATACCAATAAACTTACTAACGACACATTTGAAGCTAAAATAAATCGAGCCGTTCAGGCCGCAGAGCGTGCCAAACAATTATACATACATACATCCATACTCTCGGAAAACATAACCCTTCTTCTGGCGCAGTCGGGTAAAAGAGTCTACGCGCGAATTAAGTAGTTACCTGACGTATATTGTTGCGAACCCTTTACGATCACTGGGTAGCCTATATACAGGTCTGTGCCACGGGTTTGCGTACCTACCCTACCTTCAGAAACCCCGATATTTCATCGACATCATCGTCGTCAGCCACAGATCTGTGTCGTCAGGTTATACTCATACTCATACTCATTTATTTGCAATGATTTTATACATTATACGTCAAAATAATTTCAAAATAATACATGTCATACATCATACTATGTGTATTCGTTTATAAATATACTTAAAAATCTAAAAAAATTACCGATGAAATATGTCAGTATCTCTTACAGTTAAAGTTAAATTATAAATTAAAATATAAAATAAACTACTATTTGATATAAGTAAGTAATGTGGTGGTGGACTGGTGGTGGTGTGTGGTGTGTGGAATCACGTAAACATTAAATTCCAATCCTCAAAGAGTACGAAGTGTGACTTTGTAAGTTCCAAATAGATAGGTAACTGTAAACATTATCTTCTGTGATGCCTATCGCAAACCGAGACAACACATGTTATACATACTAACAACGAAGACAACCAGTAAGTTACATCTTATTTGTCCCCACAGCTAGCTCCCAACTTCCATAAACAACGACAGCCAATTAGGCCCTCGCAGTCTCTCGTAAGTCGTAAGCTCTTCAGGGATTCCCTATCGCCTTGGATGGGAGCAATCAGACGGAATGGGGGCCATAATGATGCGAGCAAACCGATCTATGACGGCTGTTTTGCGTTCTGTTTGCTAATTTCCATATGCGTGACCTACATACATTTGCGGTACAATTACTTGCGATCCGACCTGATTCCGTGAAAATTTTAAGATTTAAGGATGATTCACAGTAGACCGTTCCGTGTCCGGGCCGGCCCGTTTTCTATACAGCAAACGCAACGGCCGGCGTATTTCTCTAGATGAAAACGGGCCGGCCCGGACACGGAACGGCCTACTGTGAATCATCCTTTATTAAGGTTTTTCGATCTCGGCCCGGGACGTGAGGTGGCCGGCGCCGGGTCATCTCGGTAAACATAATTCCAGTGGCTCAATGGTTGCACTTGAAACACATGAAAGAGGATTGACACATGATATGGATGTAGATACTAGTGTATGCAATGCAACTGTACATAATGAGGTCTTAAAACACTCGCCTGTGGCTCGTTTCATAAAATCACACTCGTGTTCTGATGCCTCTCATTATATAACAGTTGCATTAGTATATCTGGTATGTGGCTGCATGCAGTTCCCTCTAAAAACCTAGGCACTTTATTGGATAATAATACTTTCAGGCTCTCCATATCTCTACGTCTAGGAGCGACTTGTGTCGCCCCTCATCGCTGCCACTGCGGAGACGCTGTCGGTCGTCTCGCCCACCACGGTCTCTCTTGCGGCAAGAGCGCGGGTCGCATCCCGCGCCATGCCAGCCTTAACGACATTATCCGTCGGGCCTTCGTCAGCGCCGGTGTCCCTGCAGTCCTAGAACCGACTGGTTTGACACGGGACGACGGAAAAAGGCCCGACGGAATGACGCTCATTCCCTGGAAGATGGGCCGACCCCTAGTGTGGGACGCCACGTGCGTCGACACCCTGGCGTCGTCACATCTTCCGGGGACTTCGTGCAGGGCTGGTTCCGCTGCTGACTCAGCTGAGAATCTCAAACGGCGCAAGTATGGAGCCATCGACAGTGGCTTCATATTTGAACCGTTCGGCGTAGAGACCCTCGGACCATGGGGACCGGGCGCACACCGAATCTATATTGGATTGTGCAAGCGCTTGGTCGAGGCTTCACGTGACCGGAAGGCTGGCTTTTACCTCGCCCAGAGGATCAGCATTGCCATACAACGTGGCAATGCTGCCAGTCTTCTGGGTACTCTACCGCCTGGCAGCGATCTGGGGCAAATTTTTTACCTCTAGTTTTAGTTTTATTTAATTGTTTTGTCTTTAAGTATTGTCTCCTACAATTATTGTATTTCTTATGCTTCGAAAATTGTTAGGTTTTACAGTTGCGTAAACTACTACGAATATTATTGTGTCGCGTCTACTGGTAAGTATTGACAACGCCAAAGGTGGAACGAGCCCATGATCAGTGTGGAGCAATGAATTCCGCAATTAAAGGCGCCTCAAAAACGTTACTCTTACCCCTGTATCTTTTTCTCATTCGGCATTCAGGCGTCCCTATGCACCTGGCTCCTAGAACGGCTGCTCTATCCGCTCTACCCTAGAGCAGGCCTGACAATCGAGAAAAAAACACATTTTGGACACAATGTCAAGGACAAAATAGGTTAGTTGCGATATGGCACTTTAACTAATAACGCCAAGTTGTGGTATGTCATTTATCGCGGCGCATCCGTCACGTTCCGATTGTATTGTAGGTATAGGTACTATCGTTACAGACGAATGACAACAATGCGCCAATGACAAGCTTTCAGGACGGAGCGCTTTGCCCGAAATCACATTTGATTAAAAAATACAACCACAAAAGAAATGACACGGGTTGCGTTCAGTTTTTTTCCCAGCACTCATGAGTCGTGACTCACGCCGACAGGACGCATTTATTGGCGTCGCCCTGAGGTGCGGGACATGCACTAAGGCAATTTCTTGACACATACTTAGTGCTTACTTTACTTCTATTGAAACGATTTCCAACATATGAAAATTAGGAGTCAAAATCAAGGTCCTTCAAATAACTTGTGAACGTGACTTACAAATAAAATTTTGACATCAAAGCAATCTATTGGTCATATTGGCTATGTGCATGTCTGAAACGTCAAACGTCAAAGGTCCCGAGACTATGTCAAAATTTAGAGATGTAAAATAATGACACATGAATATTTTATTTACTTTAGTGAACGAGAAAGACCCCGTAATGGAAATTTTACTGAAATAAATAAGAGAATAAATAAATACATACAAACGAAACGAATCGTAGGAAACCGTTAAGAAACCAATAGAAAACGTGAAAGTAAATTTGACAGTGGTCCCCGGTAAGTACACATTTCTGCCATGGTGTGCGCTACGATCGCCTAGCTTACCCCCACCACCTACTTCGCACATAGCCAATACTACTTTCGTAAGTGTAGCTAAGTATATTAAATTACCTATTGGGCTTAAGGCCCTTGAACTCAATGCGGCTTAAAAACGACATTCCGTGTAGTAAGTAACCGAGCAAGTAATTCTTCCGAACAGCTGACGGAAAGATCGTAAATCCATTGCCCTGACTTGTTGATTAGCTTCTCGTGTTGCGAGTTGCGACGTCAAATCTTCGACAGGTTTGTGATAACTGGTTTAGTCCTTGGTGCAAAAGACGTCACACGCTAACTCATCCAAGTTCCAGTATGTATTTACTTGCATATCTAAATAGATACTGTCTGTTTATGAAGATTAACTCCGGGTTTAGTCTTGGCAAGCTTAAGCAAATATGATGCCAAAAGACGCCTCAATTCGCGTCGCGATACTTTAATCTAACTTAAGTTAGGATTTAATCTTACTTCCAACCTCTTTGAAAGCGGCGTACTTACGTCTCGCTCTCTAATTGAAAGAGTGGAGTAATTTAGTTTTAAATTCAGTCGTCCTCAAAGTTCCTTGGTCCATTAAACCTTTCCGGCGTCTCGGAGCAATGGCCGTTATTGAAAACTTGGCAGAAGCGATTGTTGTTGCCGTAGTTTGGGTAAGTTCACGGAAGATGCGAAAAATATCGCTGTCATATAGAAGAGCTACTCTTTGCATCAATAATAAGCTTACTTACAAAACCCAGTTTTTAAACATTTAACACTTTTTTGTGGGCAGTACATACATGTAATTATTAAGCCGCTGCTAAATTATATAAGTTGCGTCATCGACAACAACTGGCAATATCACTGAATCTTTGAATCGTCTTCAATAAACGTCGAACATGCTTGCGACCTAGTCCTAGTGGCCCGATTCTTAGCTCGCTATTCGAAATGTACGAAATGCAGTAGATTTATTCAGCGCATATATACATGTGTTGTGTGTGTAGTGTATGGAAATGGGGACAATTTTTTTTGCCCACAGAACTCCAAATGCAAGGCATTCTTTTCAACATTACATGATTTAGTTATTTTTAGACAGAAATATGTTTTCGTTGAGAACGTAAATAAGAATTTCGGACCTACAACGGTCCCTTGGGCCACTGCCTGAACTGCCTCGTGTAATTATGTTGGAATTGGGACTTGTGTTCCATCCCATACTCAGTGTTTCTATTTTCTCCTAAACATTATCACAAAGAGAGTCTGATATAAGACATAACTCTCGTTGATATACAGTGTGGAAAGAAAATACGGGCCCTGGAGGGAAACTACCTTAAAACGTTGAGATAACTCAATTTATTGAAAGGAAACATTATTTTATTTCTCCTAAGAAATAAAACTGCATCCACAGATATTTGAAAAAGATACCTTTTTTTTCAATACTAATTGTGCAACATGTCTTTATTATTTTTGAGCTCTCTTGTATCCTAGACTAGGTCTGTCTCTAATAAGTTTATGTTCCTTGATAAAAAATAGGATCTATTGGCATCAATTGGCATCAAAAATTTTTTTGACAAAAATGTCAAGAATATTGCTATTTTTTACATTTAAAAAAAATTCTATGAATGCAGTCTTAATGCATAGGAGAAATAAAATAATGTTCTCCAGGGCCCGACTTATCTTTCCACACTGTATATGTATGTATATCCATGCTTAATATATAAATGTGAAATTTACTGGTTCTGTCTGCCCGGTTCCTTTTCACGCTTCAACCACTGAACGGATGTAGACATAATTTGGTGTGGTGTCGAAATAGTTTGGATCCCAATAGAACATAGTAAAGATTTCATCCCGGAAACCATCCCCTAAAGAGGTGAAATAGGGGTGGAAAATTGTATGGAAGTACGATATAAATGCGAGTGTACTTATAAGCTAAATAATCCGCGACCCCGATAAATCTATCGCCGAGAATTCGGCCTAGAATTAATGGCATCGGAATTCATTGCGCGCTTTTACTTGCCGCTTGGCGTCGAGGTGTGCGGCGCGTGAATTCAATAAGTTCGAACTCCGTTTACATTGGGCTTTCGGCAATATGCTGAAAGAAATATGGCTATCTTGCAATCAAAGTCATAGAAATATATGCATAATATCGTCGTCACCGATAGACATTTCTCGGTGTCTTTGACTCGGAAACTATTTTCAGGTATCGTTGAACGGGGTGAGTAGGTTTCGCGGGGAGATGTGGGTTATGAATGGGGAGAGAAGGTTTGAGAGGGGGGTGAGAAGGGATTTTAAGGCTACTGCTACAAAAAAAATGTATTCCAATTTAAAATGGAGCTATAGTAATACGCATAAATAAAAAAATCGATCCAACAATCTTCCAAAATCACCTTTGTATGAAAACCCCTCTCACCCCAAATACGAGGCACTACGGGGTGAGGTGGGTTTTCCTCTTTATCGTCAAATTTATGAAATGGAACTACCCAAAATAAAATCAAAACTAAAATACAAACGTCCGGAACCCTTATTATATACACCATTCAGTTTTCATATGTAAAAATAAAATGGTATCGAGGTTTGAATTTCAGTTTTGACCCTACTCACCCCAGTTTACGGTACCTAATGCAAATAACCGTATCATAAAACATATCTACATTTAGACTGAAAAACAAAACAAAAACAGCTTGTTGATCAAGCCTACATGAGTACGTGCCAGGCTATTTCAACAACTTGACAATGAAGAAGACAAAACAATAACTAAGGGAAAAAAGAAATGGTGAAGGTTACCGCGATTCTCATGGTGTCGGGTGATTACAACATTTACAACGACGGTGTTAACAAGCCGCTAACAAACCAAGGTCTCCATAAATCTACACAATCTCAGCTCACGTAATCCCTTCTAATCATTGATAAACACTGACGGAACTTTAGGGCGTGCTGTCATCTCAATTAAGGCTTTTATCATTAGGTATTATGGTGCACGGTTATTTGAAGAACCTTCGACGCTGCGTATAGTTTGTTTAGCGATCTTTGAATAGATTGCGATAGTTTGACCAAAAAGAAAGGTTTTTAAAGTGTCTAATATTGTATAGATAATCGTGCGCGAGTCCGACTCGGTTTTTCGCGCTTAATTGTAACTAGCAATATATGGATCACAAGATCTGAAATAAAATATTTGAATTTGAATTAGGTGTAAATATCCCGACTTTGTTATATTTATTTAGATGATGATGAATAAATAATAGTTTTGATGAATTGTGGACCGGTTATTTTTTCAGAATCGGCCATCTTTTCCGGATTATCTAGACTGCATTCTAAACAGATTTCAAGCCGATAGCAATATTGATCTCGCATGCCACAAGTGGTCGAATATGCGATTATTGACTCAATGTATTTTGCTGACATCCATGTCTAGTAATGGCTTATCACACGAATTACACTTTGCACAAATACGCGCGTGTCTTACTTAAGTTACCACATCTTCTGAAATGGAGAGTCCATTAACGAATGGCACGTCAGAAGTAACTTTAGTTTCGGGTATCAGATGGCACAATACCTTGTATATAGTAGTAAAACCACGGCAAACTCGTCCCAAAACACGTATTCGTTTTGGGTCTTATACCTTTGCAACAAGATTCGAAATTGTGTATAGACAGACAATAAACTTGGTCGGACACCGATACGTGCTTGTTGCCTTCATTATGTCTCGCTGGCTTATATATCGCGCCCATGACTCCGTGACCTTTGAACTTCACTGTTTACACAAAAACTGAGTTACGGTACTGTACCATAGTTATACCTACTAACCTAACTCGATTGATGACGAGCGTTCTGTGTACATAATTGCATTTGACGCGAGTTTTAAAATAGCGATATAGCAATTTTAGCTTACGTCGGGTTTAATCGAGTGAATCTGGTGTTTTCTTTACGGAAGCTCTGCAAGAATGGCAAGAATGCACGTTCATTTATTTTGTTTGAGAAAACATTCTAAAACCATCGTTAGAATGTTTCACTAGGTTGAAATATTGGCGAACTTTTCTAAAAAATATCACATTCTTCTAAATTCTCTCTATCCTCATCTTAATTTGCGCGAGTTACTAGTCCCTAACACATTAATTCAAACTATAGGACTATTTTTTCGTTTTCTGTGATATATCTCCAAGTTGGGATATAGGCCAACTGAAAAACTTCGACCAAACTAATAAGTTGGCCACTGAAATGGAAGTTTTTATGTCGCTGAAAATGCGTCATAAAAAATCAGCCAGCAGGGAAATTCGGTAAGTATTAAATTGCAATACGGCTATAAAATCAATATCCGATTTGAGTGAACTGTAATAAAATAAGGACTAAAGTGCAGATTAAATGTGAAAATTACAGGATGATTAAGTACTGGATTATTATAGGAATAAAATCCATTCGTAGTCGCTATCTTCCAGATTTAACTTGAACACACGTTGGCTATAAAGTATTTAAGTTTTGTTTGTACTAACTGTGATACACTATATTGCAATCATATGACACAGTTGGACCCAAACGAATAAATGTCAATGGGCATCGATATCGCCACTATCGCCAGTTTAAATTTTATCAGCCAATAGACGTTAATAGTGGTAAGGAAAAGGAATCAGTGGCTAAATGGATGGCCGGACAATAGGACGACAGCTGCCTGTTGAACGGGAGGGGAGGCAGAGGCAGGTAGCCAGACGCCGTAACGGGACACTGGGGTATGGGTATTACCCGGCCAAACACGACGACAAATCTCCCGAAACAACTTATAAGCATTTCGGGGTACTACCTCCCGTGGCCGCCTACCACCGACATTCCGTTTCACGAGTGTTTTGTTAATGTCATAAATGTGAGTGCATATTTCAAAGAAGTTGGTGAGGAACTGTTTTCCGCATTGCGCTTCAGGTTTATTTTCAGCGTTTCCAATTTACAAGGCCTGCTGCTTTGACTATAATTGCCGTGCCTGGCATAGATCGTAACTTTTCTGACGTACACCGTAACGAAATGCAGCCATGAAATAGACGAAATAGATTAATGTTGCAACGGTTGCAATGTGGCGCAGCACAGCGTCCGTTTAATTTTTTGACTTATCGTTAGATTTCGTTAATTTTGAAAGTGTTTCAGAGTTTATACGACCCAGAAAGTGGTCCTTTGATCGGTTAATATATGTTTTTATTATTTACCATCGGCTTATGTAATGAATACTGATAATAATATAAAAAGTGTTTGGCGACGATTATATATGTATTGAAGTTTGAAGTCATTGAAGCAAATAGTCATACATTGATAACCCATCCTATGATAACAAGCAGTCAGTACCATGCTTCATCTGAATTCTCAAGACCTGATTATTGCAAGTTCCAAATTATAAATGTTATTATGATATCTGTCCCCAAGAGATGAATTACAAGACTGGCTCTACTAATAGAGCTTCGCCAACTTCGGTAATATGGTATCCTGTGATAAGATACGCTGCAAGAATAAACGCTACGGTTCAATCCAAGAATGATTGTCATATTACGAGTGTTTTCTGTCATTGATGCCGTTGTTAATTCACTTGTTTATAGTTATTGCGGTTGTTTTGTGTCAGATTTATTTGTGTCACAATTATTTGATGTAAAATTAATGAGCAATATTTTTCTACATTTTACGTGTCACGTCAGTATAAAGTAATGTATGTATAACATAAAGTCATTTTATTTTTACTTTTCAATCTCATTTACACCTTACATGAAAATATTTGTGAATATGACTGATTTTTTTAATGTGTGTTAACTGTTTTATGTTTAACTTAATTTATCAACTCTATCACCTATGTATAAAGACGTTAAAAATGCAGTGCCCATGCAAACAAAATTATTCAAGCCAGTAAATCGCCGAAGAGTTCATCTCTATGTTAATTCCTGATCTGGATCCTGGGATGAAACAAGGAGCATACCGCAAACCCGATGTTGATGAAGATGAACACCTTGTCGGCGGTGCAGACGCCCCGGGCGCAGGCCATGATGTCTGTCACCTCTTGTCAGAGTGTCACCTAGGGCACATCACACGCGATGTAAACAGAGGGAGGCGGGTGCGCGCGACTCCTCTCGCGGGCGGTAAGGCACTGGGAGCCCGAGCTAGCGCCACCGCGGCCGCGTGGCGCGCGCCGCCCCGCCTCGCCCCTCCCGGCAAAGCTCGACCACAAGAATGTCTCAAGTCATCAAGCTTGCAGTGACCCAGCATCTATTTACTAGTGGCTCTGTGAACAGTAGCCCTCGCGAGCCCTAACGGCTCCGCCATTTTCAACAATTCCAAAAACGAAACCAAAGTAAAATTCATATTAAATATAGAACCTGCTCACATTTTTTTCCGAGAATCGGTTGAGAAATGCGACCAGTAAAGAACATGTACTGCCACCCGGAATGAGGACATACAAAAGAATTTTTGCTCAAGCTGAAACGGAGATGCTTCGCTCTTTCGATAAATTAACAGGATACAAAGTAAATTCCAAGTAGGTCTCTGTAGCCGAGCAGTAAATAATAATAATAATAAAAACTTTATTCATCAGAAACATTTTTACAAAACTTTGTAGTCTTTATACAATGGCACGATTTTCCACATGAGGTCGTAGGTTTGAAACGAAGCCCGGCACGTATACAGACAAAAGTATGTGCGAAATATTATTTTATTTTAACAGTACCAGGCTTTTCGGTTTTTTTTTTATACCACGTCGGTGGCAAACAAGCGTACGGCCCGCCTGATGGTAAGCGGTCACCGCAGCCTATGGACGCGTGCAACTCCTAGGGGTGTCACATGCGCGTTGCCGACCCTTTAAGAATTTATACACTCCTTTCTTGAAGAGCCCCATACTGTAGTCCGTCGGGAAAACCTCGGCAGGGAGCTCATTCCACAATCGGAGCGTCCGAGGGAGGAAATTCCTCTGAAACCGTACCGTACGCGACCATTTAGGTTCTAAGGCGTTAGGATGAATGCCCTGCCGACGGCGAGCGGTGCTATGGTAGAAAGCGGCCGTAGGCATCATGTCGAACAATTCTTCGGAGCACAACCCATTATATAAGCGATAGAACACGCACAAGGAGGCAAAATTTCTCCTTAACCTCAACGGCTCTATATCGCTCGTGAGCTTGGGATCGTCCACGATTCGCACAGCAGCACGTCTCTGAAGCAAGTCAAAAGGCCCAAGCTGGTATCCAAGGTGCTCCCGCCCAGAGGTGACAGCAATACTCCATATGGGGACGGACTTGCGACTTGTATAAAAGAAGTCTCTGTCCCGGGGTGAACTATCGCTTCGCTCTATTGAGCACACCTAGCTTTTTAGATGCCAGCTTGGTTATGCCTTCTAAATGGTTCCGAAACTGGACGTCGCTGGAAATATCGACACCAAGGATCCCAATAGTCTCTGAGATGGAGAGAGTTGCGCCTTGGAACCGCGGGGCTACAGTGAATGGGGTTTTTTTAGCAGTGAACGCGCATACTTGTGTCTTGGTGGGGTTGAACTGGACCAGATTATCCTGGCCCCACTCAGAGACTCTGACTAGAGTGCTCTCGATTTCGGACACAAGTTGTTCGCGACTCTCTAACACACAGGAACGAGGAATGTTGGCACGGCCCGGGTAATAAGCATCCCCGGTGCTGTCATCCGCATAACAATGGATGCCGTCAATAGATAGCATGTCATTGATATGCAGCAAAAACAGCGTCGGGGATAGCACGGAGCCTTGTGAGACGCCAGCGTTAATTGCCGCCGAAGGCAAATACGAGTATAACGAACAGGACTTATGAGAATGCTTGTTGCATTCTTCCATCAAATACTCATTGGAACTTTCACGATTCGGCAATTATAAAACGTGCATCAGCCAACTGCATTATACAGGGTGATTTCGGGGTCGTGGATCAAGAACCAGTTTTTAGACTTTGTATCTGTTAGCCGTTTCAAAAAAAATTTTAGTGACATGAAACAAACGCATTTCATTTTTAATTTATTTTGATGATAAAAATACAAAATCACATGGTTACCCTACTCTCTTTGACGGATGGTATGGCGAGTTGATTCGACAGTGGGGTAGGGTGACCAAGTTGTATGAAAAAGTATTATTTCCCATTAAAATTAGTAAAAAAAAAGAAAATTATTTGAGTTATAAACCTTCATACCGACTGTGATGTTGCCTACTTTGAATTTTTGAACATGTACAATTATTTCGGATTACGTCCCCAAAATCACCCTGTATAACTATTGTTATTTTGTGAACTGACTGTGACTGGTAAAGAATTCCTCTCGACTCTATGAAGATATGTATAAACAATAAACATTGTGCAATCAAGTGTAAATAAATAATGAAAAAACCTATGCTCATTGGTTCGCAGCGGGTGATGTTGACAAGTATGATGATTAAATAAACTCTTCACTTCTCATGCTTTAAAAGTTCGTCTTTATGCGGTGCATAGGTTAAATAAAGTCGCTTTTTATGCTCTAGTCTAGAGCATAAAGTAAAACCAGTCCCTGGCGGGCGCGCCCTGACGTCGACGGGCACAATAAGTATAAATTTGAAACATAACTTGTAAGCTTAAAACGCACAGAGGGCCTACCGCGAACTTCGAAAATCGAACTTCGTATCGTACCGTCCCTTTCCGTCATATAGTGTATAACACGAGAGTGAAAGAGACGACTGAAATATTAATGAATTAATCATTATGGCATTAGATATTAATATGATCTTTTTTTTTGATATTTTGATTTGATTCTAGAAACTGTCTAGATTTCTATTTTTTATATATTTTTTATTATTATTTGTGTTTTGACGATCCTATTGTGAATTTTACTACAAAATAATTTCTTACTTTGACATGTCTACAACAATACAATATTTATTTTAAAGAATAATAATAGCATCAATAAATTGCTCTAAATAATTAATTAATATATATGTTAATACATGTTATAACTGACGATTCGAAAGTGCTTGTTGCTAGGCCTATTTGAATAAAGAATATTTTGACTTTGACTTTGACGGCACGACACGAAGTTCGATTTTCGAAGTTCGCGGTAGGCCCTCAGAATGCGGCGCAGCGTCGTTGCGTGGCGGAAGCGGTTTTTCGGTAAAGCGAACGCGGCCTGGGGGACGCGGACGTCGCACTAAAAAACCGCGCGGGATAGCGAAGCGGGGGCGTCGTATGTGACATATGAACCAGTCACCGACAGTATCGACAGTCGACTGTTTCGGAAAAATCGAAAATGTAAAACCGCCTCCGCCCCGCACCGCGCCGCGCCCGCTCTCTGCGTTTCGGACTTCAATATATCAATTACTTTTTTGATTGTCTCGCAATCGAAGTGAAAAGCCGGGTGTATAACGTGTGTATAAAACCCATTTTATCCTCAACTTTATCGCCACGAGGGATACCCGCGGTAGCTCAGTTGGTAAGAGCGATGGACGGATCCCAGAGGGTGTGGTTTCAAATTCCGCCATGACGGGTGATCAAATTTTAACTCCGGCTGGAAACTGTGATTGTTATCACGCGATACACTCATATCACAATAAGAATCAGCAATATTAACGAATTTGAAGGAAAATCCAAATGATTTTGAAAACCGCGATAATAAAGTATAAACGAGGCCTTCGGGCGGCTTGAGAACTTCTAGCAGTCAAGTTGCCCACTCACTTGACAAAGGGGGGTCGAAGTTGCACTACGTCCGTAGGGAGTACCCACCGTTACCCTACACGTGACCCCTGCGTGGTGCTAAAAGTGCAACAAAAACTGGCAACCGTACTTGTCTTCTCGAAGATCTCACGGTTCGTAAATAAATGCCATACGTTAAAAAAAAAGTATAAACATGTATAAAAAAGTGTATACATGAACATAAACATAGGTACCTACCACATCCAGCCAGGAAGCAAGCCTGACCCGGACAAGCTGGATATACAAGGGGGCTCGCACAAATTTGTAAGGAGTCGCTCTAGGATGGGAAGGGAAGACCGACCAACCGCAACCAGTCGGTCACAAATCACAATCGAGCGGCTATGCAGCCTTTAGCCAATATTAGAAACGAGGAAAGTTAGGATATAGATATTTAAAAAGTGTACCTAAAGGTTAAATATGTATACTCGGACGGACATCTGTATCCCCACACTATCATCGCCATACCTTCCGTTAAGACCACCAAAGATATGGCCGCACAAGCAATGATTCATCGAAAACTTGCATTCCTGTCCAACAACGCGTCTATTCACCGGCGGGTGGCGCTGCATCTTATCTAATTCAATTGGTCCCGTTTCTCGGCGACCTCTTGACCCTATTTAAAGCCCCATTTATGCACTATCGCTGGATAGAACGCGCTAATGAGGCATAGTTTCAGCTCTGCATTAACGTTATTGCTTTAATCTCTTACATGTATTCATATTATCGAGTAGCATAAACGGTCCTTTATTAGAATTAAACTAATTTAAAAAAGTCGAATCTGAGTTAAATCTGCTTTTTCGCGAAATCACGGATCTCAATTCAATTTCATTTCATTTATTTAAAGACCAACTTGGATCAATTATGTTAGTAATTTCAGACTTAAAAGTTAATATTAGTACCTACTTATAAGAAATACTCGTAAGTTGCACATATCGCAATTAAAAATGTATAAAAATCAATTTTGTAAAAATTCTAATCAATAGGATCGCTTTAATGTGGTATATTATGCAGTTTAATCCGTAGAAACATTTGTAGTTTTTAGTAGTAGTAAAACTCTTTATTGTACAAAAACACAACAGATAAAAAGATACAAAAGGAAAAGTAAAGTACAAAAGCGAACTTATCCCTTTAAGGGATCTCTTCCAGTTAACCTTTGAGGAAATGAGAGTAAAAATGAATAAAGGTAGACAAATGCAGCAACATGTACAAAAGGCACAAGAGAAATAATAAACATACAAACATACATATATAACAGGAGAATATAACTTTTATACGTGAAAGGAGAAGAGAAATCGTAACTACAGAAAAAGGAAAGAAAATTAAAAGTACATAAATTATAAAGGACAAAGTATTACTTCCTAATCAGATAGCCACAGCCCTTTCAGTTTAGTTGGGTATACCTACTCGTATATACACGTATGTACTTATTAGTGTAGGTATTTATTTCAAGTTTAAATGACGGGCGGTGTAAAATATAATAGGTAATCGAATAAGTGAGAGTTATATTTTATGTTTAAAACACGCGGCAAAACGCCGCCTATAAATAAATATAAATGATAATTTAAATGAACACTAAGTATTATCCTGTAAGCAGACGACGCAGACGACAAACCGGTTGCAGGGCGTCGAATCTTGCAGTGTTTAGAGACTTGCGGGACGGGTCCAAACCCACGACCCACGACCGGTCCTGCGGTTGTCCATCATGTGTCCTTCAGGCTTATACTGTTACATTTTGGCCCGTGGCCTCAAAGTTGTTTCCCAAGTGGGCCATTCTTTTGAGTTTTGACCACACCCCTTTATTCTGATAGGTATTTATAAATTTGAGGATGTTCACTGTAAAGTGTAAATTAAAGTTGAAATAATCGGAAAGTGTCATGTGAAACAGAAAGTTGACTTCAAAACTATACTTATACTTAGTTTTTATCTCAAAATTACAAAACATTATTCGTAAGTAAAAAAGTACTTACTTACTTAAAGCTCTACTCTATCCCAATGGCCTTCGATCTGTACCATATCTGTACTCTTCACTTTTCGATCTTATTCATAATATCGCATTGTAACAACAATATTACTTTACCTCGACCAGTCTCTGAAACCGAGAGATACGCCATCAAACCAGTTTTTTGTACTTTTCTCAGTAATTATTAAGAAAATAAAAAAGAGCAGATGCAATTAATTACGGAAAAAGTGCTGCTCAAATGCAGGTTGTAAGTTATCTTGTTGATAAATAGTTCCAAGAAGTCCGATTTTCTGTTTTTACGCCTACCCAGGGATTTTTTTTCGTGAAGTGTACAGGGATTATTGTTAAATTCTAAGAGACCAAAGTGTTAGTAAAAGTCCACCATACAACATATACTTTTATGTATGCGAAAACTAAAGGCTCTCTAGTGGCGACCACGTACCGGAAGGCGTAGCGTGGGCAGTCCCCCAACAGGGTGGACTGATGACCTGGTAAGGGTCGCAGGTGTCTGCTGGATGCGGGTGGCGCAGCACCCGTATTACTTACCTACATAGATACTAATAATAGGTATTACTTTTACGTGAAGGAGGGGTGAATCTTAATTCGAGGTATTTAAATTTATCCAAGTGTTTATACCTAACCTTTGACCTAAAAAAGAACAAAGTATTATTGGATTCCGTTGACGTAATTTTTACGACGAAACGCACAACAAGGATGACTCATTATTTGTTACATACCTACCTTCATACCTACATACCTTGAAAAACAAACTTCTTTCGTGTAGGTACCGGTATGATTTAAACATTCAATACGGACGCAAATCTTGTCACTAATTAAATGACTATACAAAATGAACATACTATGTAATTGAACATACATAATATAGTAATGTATTTGACTAAAACGAATATGTAACATTTAGTTCAAAGAAATATAAATAAATAAATGGCTGAAGTTCAAGTTGAAGTTGCCGGCCGTAGGTAGTTTGTTAATTGTCATCTTTTTATTCTTCACCAAAATGTAACCTGAGATCTCGACAGTTATACGCTTCAGCTACCTTTTTTCTCGGAAGTCGCGTCATTAGTTAGCACGTCGCAAAAGCAGAGTAAGCGTTACGTAACGTAACGTAATGCAGGCGGTCAAGTGCACTCGCCTCTCGCCTCGACTCAATCGGGTAATGCGCCAATTCGCGCACGACTACACTCCCCCACTAGAATAATGACGTATAGTTATGAACACACTGTATACTTACTTCGTTTCTGAATAAGAAGTGCATCCACTTGATACGCAGGGGCTGGTTAATCCATCATACATAACCGACGTCTTAGATAGACTTCGTGCGGGCTAAGCTTGACATTCCAATGCTCAAAAACAATATCTGAAAATAAATATTCTATTCGTCTTTTCACTCGTCTGGGTTACTTTCAAACTAAATATTGGAATTGTATTGTAAAATAAATAGTTTTTCGTAATTTCACATCACTTTTATGTAGCGGTTCATAGAATAGGTACCTACACCTTCCCACCTCATAATTTGTATCTACGCTACCACTTTTTTATCTACACCAGCAGGGCTAGTATGATCGCTTATATGTCGGACATATAGCATTCGTCCCGTACTGTCAAGTATGTAAGTGCGAGAGGGACGAATGCTATATGTCCGACATATAAGCGATCATACTAGCCCCACAGCATTGTAATCTGCCAACTAAATGACTGAAAGCAGTATTATACCAATTATATACCTTTCATTCATTTCATTATTTAAAATTGTATCATAATGGATTTCATGATTATGTTTTTTTTTTTACAACAGGGACGTGGCAACCATTTTGCCATCATTTCGATTTTAAATTTTTTTGCTGTCATTGTAGAATTATTGTATGCAACGTTACATACAGGTAAATTACTTTCGAGACGTTTTTGCATCTGTAGTAGTATTTGTATATCTACAGCCCGGCAAGTATGATAGCTTATACCGTTACGTTATATGGCCAAAATGTACTGAAACGTCACATAAAACGTGACGGTATAAGCTATCATACTAGGCGGGCAGGGACACACGTACACGTTGACGTATACAGACACAAGTCAACGTGTGTGTCAGGCTGGCTACAGAGGTCACAACTACAAATGCAAAAACGTCTCTAAAGTAATTTACCTGTAATTAGGTCTTAAAATTCTCGAGGCTTTAAAACAGTGACTCTCCAATTTTTCAACCCTTTTTATGTAACGGTTGCATAAAATACTATAAATTATGGGGGACACTCCATACATATGTAACCGGGGCATGGAAAAAAATCAATGCATATAGGCTTGTGGGGGATAGAGTAGAGATACCTAACTAGGCCCTGAAAAATGTAACAGAGGTTTCTAAAACCTTTTCCATTTACAATTATACCAGGTATGACACTCCGGGAAAAATTCAGTAGTGTGGGGTGATACAAGGCTACGTCATCACTGCTATCGACTCTATCTATCGATGGTTGGCGGTCGTAGTGTGAGTTTGTGTGTATACAGTGACGTAAGCTTGTGTCAGAAAGTCATAATCCGGAGTATCGGATCTTGTTTTCTTAGACCATGACTTAAGTCAACCGAGATATAAAGTCTCCAGTAATGATTTCCAAACTTTCCAAATGGTTTCAATTGAAAAAAAATATGGATTTGTTTTATGCAAATATAGCTTACGTGTACTTTTTACTCTACTGAAGTGGTATTAATAACTATTTATTTAAAAAACACTAGAAATTGATTAAAAAATATCCAAGTCAGAGATTTGCCGCTAGATGTCGCTGTGCAGGTCCAATGGGAACTGTGCATCGCGGTGTTAAGATTTTTCCTGCAATAATGACACTCGCGCGCTAGCGTTGTAAATTCATACTTACCTGGCGTAGGGGATACCGTGATCATGAAGGCGGTTCCCCCAGGGCGAGACTTAGCCATTGCACTGCGGTTAGGTTGACCCTTGCGAATATCCCTAATGTGGATATCTCGGGCGCGTTATTTTTGGTAGTGGGGACTGCGTACGCGCTGTCCCCCCCGTTTAAAAGTATGTCATAATAAGGTAGAAAAGGAAGTTTAGTATGATTGAGCAAGAAGTAGGAGGCCGTATTATGGATAGCTATTTATTGTTTTGTAGTATTAGTAGTGATATTACGCAAATTTTTTTTAGATTAGATTATTTCATGATTAGGCATTACAGTATAAATTTACATAGTCAAATTATGAGAATTGTTATTATGATCGTCCGAATAAGGATAATAATAATAGTACCTATTATAACAGTTATTTTTTTATCAATGCTATATTAGCAATTTAATTAATAACTCTACCCATTGATGGAGGTAGTATATGACGTATAATTTTAAGCTAAACATTTTTTGTACAAGATTTTATAATATTATTCGCATTATTTATTTTTTATCTAAAATCTCGTTTTGTAAATATATAAATTTCACAACGTATTATTATCAAAATTTTATTATAAACATTTCGGTCTTTACATGTTTTTTTTAGATGTAATTATTATTTTAGTAAATAATATAATATTCATGCAACAACCACATTTTTTAAATAAATTTTAGAACTTCGGGTATTATAACTAGATCAATAATCAAATAGTAAATTTAGACCGATGTGAACAAGTAGCAGGTTTTACAATCATTTTTGGGGTTATAAATAAAATATATAACCTACGTTTAGAGTACACCAAAATAAGCATTAAGCAGTTTTCATATAAATTGAAAATAATGAAAAAGATTCGCCGAAAGAACATGTTTTGGTTCTTTTGAACGAGCATAGATGGCGTTAGTAGGCTACAAACTTTTAAGGCTGTAAACATATGGACCGCACTCTCTCGTAATTAAAATTATATAAATGCATTAGAATAAATTAAACTTACATCACAGGTTAGTATTGTTACTTTAGTATTTACTCAAACAACCTCTAGATGTCGCTGTAAAGTTGCCTTGGAAACGTAAAACGCGCGGTTAAGATTTTTCCTGATATCATGACCCGAGGCACTTAACGGCCGTTTAAATTATGAATTCCAAGTGCGGCAAAGTGTAAGTTACGGTTAGTGAAGTTAACGTCCTGCGGCCTTCCATTAGAGCACTACGAAGAGTACGAACCTTCTGAGAACGTTGTGTGTTCAAATTGAATTGTATCTCTGTCGGTCGCTCAGTGCAGTGAAACAAATAAATAGTGCTTCGGATCGGTCGGAACCTCACCGACACACAACAGTTGGCCATTATTTATTACTGTTACAAGAAAGTCATAGGTAAGCCATGGCAAGTGTAAACCCAGAAAAGGACAAAGTCCCGCCAAAGAAGCCGGCGTGGGAAATATATCAAGAAATCATTCAAGTACATCAGGAAGAGAACGAACCCACCGAAACTTTTGTGACGAAAAAAAGGGCCCTGTTTGCACTACTTTCACCACCAAATGACCCAGAAGTCCAACTAGACATGATCTACGGGATTCTTCACGAGAGAATAAAAAAAGAAGTCCCTAGAAAATCGGTGTTAACTTTTGAAGGTCTTCTAGAAGCAGCGAAGTGTGTTGAACAATCGATGAATGTACCAATCAAGAAAAAGCGCATTCGGTGCAATTTTTGTCGCGCTCATGGCCATACGGCAGAGGTTTGCCGTAAGAAAGCAGAAGTGCGAGCCATTCCCGCTGTTCCTATTAACTTCTTATTGGACATTCGACCGAGACCGACCGTAAACATCGAAATTGACAATATCAAAGAAATAGGATTTGTCGACACTGGCGCCGCCGTCTCCGTAGCATCATACAAACTATACACCAACTTGAAAGCGCTTGGGTACAAATTCGAAGAGAAGCGTGAAACCATTACATTGGCGATTGGGCCGCCAAAAGAACGAGACATTTTAATTGTAAAGTGCGTTGTAAACCTATGTGGCCGTTCCGTGCCGACAAAATTCGTTATATTTCGTGAAGCTCGCAAAACTGTAACGCTGCTTGGATGTGATTTCATTGTGGATGCACGCATGGTATTTGACTTCGGACAGATGACGTGGTACTTCATCGATGACCCCACGAAGATCTATGATCTAATAGAAGAAAAGGAAATGGTTGACGGACTGCCCCACACTGCACTGCCGAACCTTGAGCCGCAGTTTGGATAAATCCTATATATATATATATATATATATATATATATATATATATATATATATATATATATATATATATGTACTCTGAGATACAAATATAGTTTTCATCTTAGGTACCTATATGCTGTTGTTTTTTTTTCACTCCTCTCTCTCTCTCTACCACAGAACATTAAATAGCTATTATACTTTCCGTGCTCTCTACCCGCAATGTGTAGGTTTGATTATTTGTAATAAATAATCAGATGGCGTCTTTATTCAAAATACCTACGACATAATTATATATCTTAGGACATAATTTTAAAAACAACTATCTAAGCTAATTGACACTATACAGACAGTCAAAATATTTAGTCATTTAATTTTTTGTTAATATGTATTTATTTCTAAATAAGAATATATTAAAGTGCTTGTTGGACTGTAGTGTCTACAACATTTAGGCTGAGTTGCACCAACTTACGATCACAGACCGATCAACGTTAAATATGGCGCCGACAGCTGTCATCCCATAGAAACTTGTCAAACTTTCCATACATTCAGATTTTAACGAACACCGCTTACGATTACAGGCGGTTTGGTGCAACCCAGGCTTAAACTCACAAACTGTTCGTGGACCAGCTGTGCTACCGCGAACTTCGAAAATCGAACTTCGTGTCGTGCCATCCCTTTCACTCTCGTGTTATACTCTATATGACAGAAAGGGACGGTACGATGCGAACTTCGATTTTCGAAGTTCGCGGTAGCACCCCAGGACAACACCTCCCTACAGATTATGGTAACGGATGTAGGGGTCAAGTCCGAGCTAACAGCTGCTGTAAAGTGTAAACAGGTTTATGTTTAAAGGGGCTGCATTCTAAAAAAAAATCGGCTAAGTAAATTTATCAATTCACATATTTCTACAACGGATGTTTTAATCAGCGTATTTTTTTACCATTTCGGTGCTAAACAAGCGTACGGTCTGCCTGATAAGCGGCTACCGCAGTCTATGGACGGGCGCAATACAACAACAGGGGTGTCACGTGCGCCGATCCTTCAAAAACTTATACACTCCTTTCTCTAAGAATGCCATCCACCACCATATCAGCCCTAGCACGTCCACTGCTGGACATAGGCCTCCCCCAATTTCATGGGGGGTAAATGCTATAATCGCCACGCTTGGCATGCGGGTATCGATCGCAGTATCTCCACCGCACTCTAGGAATGCTGCTGCCCATTCCCCGGTGGTCTTGGTCCTAGTTTTAGGACATACCCGGGTCCGAAGAATGCCATACTAACGGGAAAACTCGGGGACGGACTCGCCTTTGTACCGATATAACCGAATACACTACCGCTCATAATTATTTAGGCACCCATACCTTACACACTACAATTTTCTATGAACCAGCAATTAGTAGTTATTTAAGTCATTGCAAAAAGAAAACTACCATTTTAAAAGCGGGGTCTCTGGAACCGATTTAAGGCTCAATAAGTCAGCTAAATAAAAAATGCAAAATGCACGCAAAACTGTCAAGGGACTCTGACTTGGCAGTATATTTCTGAAAGTCTTTTTTGTATACAGATGTATGGAAAAAGGTATGGGTGCCTAAATAATTATGAGCGGTAAGTAGTGTATGTCTGTATTGTTTTTACCTGTGTTTTGTGTACAATAAAGTATTTACGTACATACAAAAAACTTCGGCAAGGAGCAAATTGATAAAAATATTAATTGTGCTATCCATTAATTGGATGAAATATGGTTATGACGTATAATTATGACACTGAGTGCATCTATACTATAACAATAATTTGGTATACCTTTAACCCGTCTTAGCTTTAATTCTGCCTTGCAATATTTTCTGACGTCAAGCGATATTATTTTTTTAATTTAATCGTATGGCATTTATTTACGAACCGTGGGATCTTCGAGAAGACAAGTACGGTTGCCAGTTTTTTAGCACCACCCAGGGGTCACGTGTAGGGTAACGGTGGGTACTCCCTACGGACGTGGTGCAACTTCGACCCTCCTTTGTCAAGTGAGTGGGCAACTTGACTGTTAGAAGTTCTCAAGCCACCCGAAGGCCTCTAACTTGGCTTAACGACTGCTGTCGTAGACAGCAGCCGGGATCAACGGCTTAACGTGCCTTCCAAAGCACGAGAGCACGTCGAGCGATAGTTGAGAGATACTTTGTATTAAATCAATACATTGCGGATATTTAAATATGTAGGTTTATTACGCAGCTTATGCACAGACTGCCGGTACTTACCAATTCTTATTGCACGCGAAAATAAAATAAGTAAATATCGAAAAAATATATAAATAAAGCGGGTTCACACGAAAGCACATAAAAATTATATTTAGTAATTCTAATTATAGTATTTTGCATAATTACTGACATGTGCATGTCAGTTATGTATTTCTTTCGTACCAGCGTAAGCAAATACCGATTTCCTAGATAAGAATGAAGTATTGTTTTTTGGAAGCTTAATCATCATCGCAGTCTCGACTCACGCCTGATGTCTTGACCCCAAAATTCGTAATAATTATACTTCGCATTGGCGGGAGGGTATCGTAGAAGTCGGTGCTCTACAAAACTCTCAATAGGTATTGATTGTTCTAAGCGACAACGAACTAACCCCCCCCCCCCCCCCCCGCCCTGCATGGGTACACTGGGTATAAATATAACATCATGTGTATAAATGTAATATAAAAATTTTGATAATATATGTTGTGTACCTAATATCGTATCGTATTCCTGATCATTGATACTTATCAACGAGTGAAGTTGTAAACGACTCCATTATGTTATAGTAAAAGAATGGATATGAAACTTTTGTACTTAACTGTACTATTATTTTAACGTTTGTTTATGTCCTAATTGCCGACGCGTCTCAAACTTGATCCTAATTCCCGTCGATCAATTACGATCAATAAAAGCCAATAATCGACGCCGGCGCAGCGATCGATTGAAGCTCAAGTTTCGTAACCGGCCCCGTTTGCTCTATTGTTGGGCTGGAGACAGGATATTTACGAGATCGTGAGACGAATATTTTCAATGACTTCGGTTATTCAAGAACCTAACTAAGAGTATTATTCGACAGACTGACTGAAAAATAGTAAGTATAAACTTCTTTTATACCGATACCGCGACGATGGCAAACAACATAGAACATAATAACTCGTACGATACTTACACGCATTATCATATATTTACCTATATAAATATACTAAAACCTTAATCTGTTTTCACAGCAATTTGTGTATAATGTCGCTGGCTATACATAAAGTAACTGTAATTGTAAGTCTAATTGTAACTAAAACCATACATGTAAATTTTTTATCCCTAAAATAAACTAGTGAGCCGTAGACCACGCAAAAAAATTTTTTTTCAAATTTCAAAATTTTCAAAAACTGACTCGAATAATAAAACTGTATAATTATCGAACGCTCACAAAATTTCAAGAGAATCGGTTGAGAAATGCGACCTGTAGAGGAGAACATTCGGGCAGACAGACAGACATACCTACGAAAGAATTTTTGTCGAAAGCTGAAACGGGAAGGCTTCACTCGCTTCGCTCGCTCGGTTAATAAATAAATGGGGTGTTGTTAAATATTCCAAAGGCTGCGGTCTTGTCTAAGGTGCTACTTGGTGTACTTACTTCCCCTGAAGGACTTCTCCAAATATGAGCGAGATGACATTCCGCCTTTGAAGAATTATCGACAGTCTGCTCAACGCAATTTTGGCCCGAATTCAAGTTATGAGAAAAGCAGATAACTCATGGAACTTTAGTTTCTGATATTGAATAATAACTGAGAATCCAATGGCGCAATTTGCATGTTGCAACGAACCATTAGTTAAGTAGCCGATTGAAGTCCCGACCTCAATCAAGAACCGTTCGCTCACCCCGAACATCAACGATGCGCCTCCTTGACTCTTCTAGATGCCTGTTGAGGCTGTTGTTTTCATCTCACATATTAGTATTTGGCTCCTTCTGACAATACAGCGAATCCTCAAATAAATAAAAGGCTACCCTGTATGACTTTTTTGGAATCGAAAGCGTCCATAATAGGCTATTACGGTACCGTACCATCAGGTGGATCGTGTGCTTGTGTGCGTTTAAGGTATAAAGGTATTTATCTGTTGGGTGATTGTTGTTGTTGCAAGTATTCATATCACTTAATAATATCCACCACCACCACCATATCAGCCAAAGAACGTCCACTGCTGGACATAGGCCTCCCCCAATTTCATGAGGGGTAAATGCCGTAATCGCCACGCTTGGCATGCGGGTTGGCGATCGCAGTATAAATCCACCGCACTCCGGGGATGCTGCTGCCCATCCCACGGTGGTCTTGGTCGTAGCTTTAGGACATACCCGGGTCCACTTAATAATATCATTGTAACATTGTACTTAATAATATCATTGTAATTGTATTGTACGAGTATAGGTAGGCCTAGGTACTTGTAGGATAAAGAAACACAAAGCGGGATTAGCCATACCACAGATAACCTACAACAAAAAATTGCATATAGAAATTAATATCACGCTTTAAAATCGCTAAATCAAAAAATGGTAAAAGAAAGCTATCTAACGATCCCCAACTCGATAGGTTTAGAAAAAAATAGGAACCCCGCTTTACAAGTAGGGGCTTTACAAGTAACAGTATAATAATGTTTTTTCTAAATTTTATTATACTGTTTTGTGGGCCTGATTAATATGTATACCCATACCAAATTACAGCTTTCTAGTGGTAACGGGTACTGAGCTAAGCTGCGGACAGACAGATGGACAGACGGACATGGCGAAATTATTTATAAGGGTTCCTTGTTTACTGCGGATCCCTAAAAATGATTTTACTCTGCAATATATATACCTACCGTGGATAAGAGCGTAAGCCTCAATAAGCTTTAGCTACTATGTATTGTTAAAAACACAAATTATACGTACAGTATTGATGAAAACGTACAAGTTTAACATTGCATTGCAAAATCACCGTAACCGCACCGTATCGGCATTACATAAAGACTCATCACAGTTTATACCCGTAATCGGAACATCTCAATTGCAATAGTTGGATTGCCCACGATCGTGATGCAAATGTGAATCTGATGACTTTCTTACGATTGTCGTGTTACACGGCCCTGCAGATTATCTAAGTTCTTATGAACATTGCATAGAAAAGGTAACATAAAGGAAAACGGCATTATATTATGACAACATTGTGAATCTTTTTATTTTTTTTATAGACTATCTTCAAGTTTGGCCGCCTTCGGGGCCACTAACTTTTTAGTTGGACTGCGCTCGGTTTGGCTTTTAGGGCCAAGCCGAGGTCAAGATGAAGGGAAAAGAAAGAAAAGATGGACAGTGATTAAACTAATTAAGATGAGGAAAAATAAGAAAAAGAGAATACAAGAGAAAAGAAAATTTAATTAGGAGTAACATAGCGAATCCTCAAATCATTTAAGCGTCGGTGGCGTTTGGAGTTGCAAGCGTTTATAGGCCTAGGCATAGGGGATATGGTATTCGCTTACCATAAGGCGATAATTTGGACAAAATAGACCGCACAGTATAAACCATGAAGTTTGCACTTCGGCGTTAATTTTAAATAATTTAATACTTAAAGATAGAAAAATAGATCTTTAAAGAATTTTGTTACCTGATCACATTAGAATAAGCAGAACATATAATTTTATATGGGGAAATTAAAATGATTTCAATCTGAAACCCAGAACTCTAAGGACTACTACTGCCATGTAGTGGTAAGTAGTGATACTATTCATTAATGTCAGAACAACCGGAGGCTTCTAGCGGAGAGTAGTTAAACTAGAAGTACCAACTAACGAAACTAGATGTCGCTAGGCACTAGTATTGAAGTAGTATTATATGTGTTATCTAATACGTAGCCAAGTAAATGTACACAAGACATAGAAATTAAGTTATTTTTAAAATTGCAAAGATAGCATTTAATAACTATAACGAAATATTTAAGATAATAACACAGAAAGGGAACAAATTTGGGACTACTACTGCCACCTAGTGCTCAGTAGCCACACTAATATAGGTGAAAACTTGTACGCCGAACGCCCTCCAGTGGGGAATAGCAAACCTAAAGTACCAGTCACAACCCTAGATGGCGCTGGCAACCCACTTACAGATAACTACTAGCGCCATCTAGAATTTTAAAATGTATAAAAATACAAGATACTTGTCGGTCCAGTAAATATTAGAATGTATTTTATGGCAATTATTTTTTAATGTAGTTAATGCGAGTACCCTGCATACCTACTAATTAAGATAAAACCTATTTATTACAAATACCCTTGAACGATCCAAATTAAAATTGATCCACATCTAGTCTATTGTCACTATAGACTTAAAAAATCGTCAGAAAAAATACAAAAAGATGGCCATAATCAGGACACTTTTTCCTTAAGATTTAAAAATAGTAATAATTTATTCCCTTACAGAAGACCACAGCCATAACAGCATCACTACTTGCCCCTTAGGAAGGTATGTGGTGTTTTGTTCCTGGTGGTGAGTAAGGTCGCCAGAGCTCCCGAGGGTGCGCTGTGTTGGGAGTGAGGGGCCTGCATGTCTCTAGCTTGACAGCTGGAGACATCTGCGGGTCCCTCACTCTCAACACACACAGCGCATCCCCAAGTCAATAAAGGGTCGGCAACGCACTTGTGATTCCTCTGGAGTCGCAAGTGTCCATAGGCTACGGTGTCTGCTTACCATCAGGCAGGCCGTAAGCTTGTTTCCCACCGTCGTAGTATAAAAAAGTAAAAAAAAAACCATTGGTTTTACAATATATATCTTCCTCCATTACAAAAATAGATGGGTAGGTTTAGCTAATAGCTATAGTTACTTCAGATTGTGCCGTTGTAAATTGTGGGCGAAATTGCCAATATAGTGCTAGAAGAAGATCATAGAGGTTGAAATGAAACTCTTTAGTAATTCACATACATTTTATTAGTTTCGCAAATAGAAAAATCCCCAACCGCAGTCGCTACCACCAACATGCATGCCATCCCTGTTCAACCCATTACGACACTAGTAAGTTAGATAGAGAAGGACGACATTCATTTTGGACACATTTGCGACCGCGGTTCCTTAGGTCATTAGTCGGTGCAATACAAAGCACACTCGCTTACCACTACTCCGCCCCAGCTTATCCATTCATTCGATCTACGATTGGTACAGACAGCAGAATCATTTACACAGCCCAAGGAATCAAAAACATTTACACAATCTTGTCAAAAGATTTAGACTTGAAAATGAGAAAGCTTCCACTTGAATCCTTCAATATATTAGAAAGTATGAATTATACCTCGCATGTCGGGCTAAGACTAGATGAGAGCTCAGAGCTCAGAGCTCAGTAAGGCGAGGTAGACCAAGGCTGTGCAATTTTCGATTACTTTTTCTATAGAGAACAATCTTGTAACAATTTAGTAGTTTTGCTAATTCAAAACTGATAACTGGTAACACAATTGCATATAGTCCGATCGACAGATGGATGCAAAAATTTTACAAATTGGCCTACACCTATTTCTCCTTTTTTTTCGCGTGGCGTTAGGCGGCGCAACAACCGGTGAATATCAAACATATTAGACGCTCTCTTGTAGCAAAATGTCGCTAGCCTACGTAATAACTTCTACTGCTGTACACAAACTACAATACAATTGTGCAAACACGTAAGAAACATTAATAGTATTAAGACACTTGTCGGGGCGGTCCTAACCTAAAGAATCAGTCGAGAGAACACAAAATAAATCCTAAATTTGTACTGAGTGGCAACTTAAATGGTTAATTAACAAATAGAAATGAAAATCAGTCTCAAGTAAAGCTTCTTGCGGCGATGCCGCGAGTATTAAGCGCGGCGCCGTGGGCTCCGGGGTACACGGGGTACACGCATAAAGGTACACGTAATATCTTGTAACTAAGAATGTAAGTATGCTTTAACCGCTTCACCGCCTCTACTCTCATCTAGTCGTGACAGAAAATGGAATACCTCACACGCACGGTCATCAATACATGACCATAATGTACTAGATTGTCAGTTCCGTGGCGTACAGAACACGTCACTTCATTCGTAGTGTGGCGATAATGTGGTTAAAAGCGATTGCACACATATTTTTCTGCTGCAACATCAGGTCGTTAAATTGCCTGACGTAGTGTTGAATGGGCCTCGATAATTGCCGTGTAATATATAATTTTACATGGTTCTTCTGTCGAATAGGCGCAAACACAATGTCGTTTGCAAACGCTCATCATTGATTTATTTTCATTTTCGGTTAATCTCGAAGGTACAGTCAAGGAATTTACCCACTTAAGGTTGTCAATCCTGTCAAACTGTATAGAAATTCAAAGAAAAAGTTTGCAAAATGGGTAGGGATTTAAATTCCTTGACTATACGTAATTCAAGAGATATACTCAATCATTACGATTCCCATCTGTTTTACTCTTATTAGTAAGATTATGCATAATGTTTTAGGGAAACTTTGAAAAAGTATTTTTGTATTAATAAAATAAAAAATAAATTTACGGGCATTAGGGGGACTAAAATCACGGGTACCCCGGTACCCGCTCCACGTCGCCGCTTCGTTATTCCGAAAACACACACATACTAACACGACAATAAGTACACAATATAAATCTATATAGAGTTAACAACATATACTTATAGCTAACACACATTTGGTTACGAACTTACGCTACATCATCGTTAGTATAATTCATATAATTTGTCTTGATAGGTATCTATAATAAGTTTGCGCTTCGCTTCGCTGCCTTGACTGGTTTCGATTATTTCGAAGAATATTTTTTTTAACAGAGCTAAGCGCGAAGTACACAGTCGTACCTGTCTGGTACATACTGTATGGTCATAAAATGTAACAAGCATTCCTTAAATAGATTTGTCTTTTTTTCACAAACACAAAATGTCGAAATGACTGAAACACAAATTTTAACTTCATTTAAACTAAAATAGGCTTTGACGTTTATAAGGGCGTATAAATAAAACCTCATTAGCTTGTACTCCATATAGCTAAGAAGCAATATAATTTATAAATAGTATCGGGTAAAATGCCCGACACAAAATGAATAAAAAAAAGGAGCCCAATCACCGAGGCAGTTGATATCAACAGTAATTACACCGTCCTGAAACTATTGATTAATTCATTTATTCATACAACAAATTCAGTTACTTTATTCGTACAAATATCGTCCTCAGGAAAAGGTAACACACTAAAGACGATATTTAATCGCGTTAAATTGTAATAGAATTCACTTGAAATTACTTTTAAACATTTTCAATCGTTTCTACAAAATTAAATTCATTGAAAATTTCCAAGTTCAACTATAGAAAAAGTTTTAATTAATGACTGATTATAAGTCAAATAAATGTCTTATATACGTAAGTATAATTATTTACTTTAATAAAAAAAACAGTTAAATTACTACTTGTGTGTAAATATTGGCTATGTGCGAAGTAGGTGGTGGGGGTAAGCTAGGCGATCGTAGCGCACACCATGGCAGAAATGTGTACTTACCGGGGACCACTGTCAAATTTACTTTCACGTTTTCTATTGGTTTCTTAACGGTTTCCTACAATTCGTTTCGTTTGTATGTATTTATTTATTCTCTTATTTATTTCGGTAAAATTTCCAATACGGGGTCTTTCTCGTTTACTAAAGTAAATAAAATATTCATGTGTCATTATTTGACATCTCTGAGTTTTGACATTGTCTCGGGACCTTTAACGTTTGACGTTTCCGACGTGCACATAGCCAATAGTCCTCGTTGATCGGGGTAGCACAGCTAAGGTGCTCGAAGCTTGTCTTTTACGATCAGTCTTTCAACAGGAACAGTAAATGCAAATCAATCTTCTTCAGTATGGCACGATTTAAACTAACCAATCACATTTGTATGGCTGGCTTGCGTTTTAATGAGATTACTAAGTGACGATTAAATATAGAAAGGATCTGGTTACCCACGGATTACTCTAATCGCAATAAGTGGTCATATTGTGGTGGGCACTGCGCCAGAGAAAACTATACCGTTGACAGTCGAAATAAACATATAACAATGTATTATGCAAAGCTGCTCAATAATAACATTAAAAACTGAACTCGCAAAATTTCTACAATAATATTCTTTGCTATTCCGCCTAAGAGTCCGCAGGACGCTCAGTTCTCCATACCAACGTAGTTTCGTTCTAATATTAAAACGCCAAGCTGGAATAACATGAAACTTTGTATGTACAATGGGATCCGGCATATCTAGGTCGGAAATTAGTATTCTGTTGCTAGAAATTGTAATAGAAAAAAAATACAGCGAGTTTTTGAGTTTTTTCGTTTTAAGAAATGTATGAAAACCTTAATAATCGCTGTACTTTTTCTCTATTATAATTCAAACAACAGAAACTAATGTTGTGTATACAAAGATTCATGTTATTTCAGCACGGCGTTTTAAAATGAGAAGGAAACTACGTTTGTATGGAGAATCGAATTCAGCCGGGCGCGGGCGTCCCTTAAGATCTTTTTGACAAGATGTTTAAAACCTTGCCTGGAACATCTGTCTTATTCAATTTTTGCGTACTAATATTACTACAATTTATGTATGTTGACGACAATATGATAACAAAGCTGCATTCATGCTTCAAAATAAGGTTTATATTGTCATCCCTAAAAAGTTAACCAGATCCCGTGTCTTAAGATAAGTTACATGAATATGATGTGCAACATAACTAGTTAGTTCTACACGCCACTTAACAATTAGGTAAATTTAATAATGTCTAATATTTATTTTTTAATATAGATACCCTTTAGAAATATATTTAATAACAGCGAAAACACAAAATCGCTTAGGTACCCTTTTCATGTAAACTGTAATCGTAACTCTATGCACGAGTTTTTAAAGGCTGGCGTCCACTAGGCTCGCCGAGCCGAGTCGAATCGAATCGCAACAATTCGCCTCCTACACACACATCACATACATACACATTTACTATGAAACTGCGTCTATTAGGAAGAAGCGCCGCGATTCGTCGCTAATCGACGCAATCTCACAGTGAATGTATAGGAGCGAATTATTTGCGTTTCGATTCGATTCTGCTCGGCGAGCCTAGTGGACGTCAGCCTTAAGACGGCGCAGTACGATCGGTGTGGATCGGGTCTCCATACAAACGTATTTAGGCTCTCATTTTAAAACGCCATGCTATAATAACATGAAACTTTGTATACACAATGGGATCCGGCATACCTAGGTCGGAAATTAGTTTCTGTTGCTAGAAATTGAAAAAGAAAAAAAATACAGCGGTTTTTTGAGTTTTTTACGGCTAGTATGAAAACCTTAATAATCGCTGTATTTTTTCGCCATTATAATTTCAAGCAACATAAATTAATTTCCGCCCTAGACAAGCTGGATCCCATTGTGTATACAAAGTTTCATGTTATTCTAGCATGGCGTTTTAAAATGAGAGCATAAATACGTTTGTATGGAGAACCAAACGTACTGCGCCCTCTTAACGCGTTAGGAAAACCAGCACCTGTTAAAACCGATTGTCAAAAAACCTCTTACGTATGCGAACGTGTGTAGAAACTGTATAACTCTAATGAACAGATACGGTGGGCTAAGATTAGGAAGTACATACAGTGGTGAAGTCAAAGTAAACATTTCATCGTAAGTAAAATGGCAGTTTCATTATCCCCTCGCATGCGTTGTCAAAACTGACTCAAAAGCTGCCCTTGAGATTTAAACTATGGGTCCAAATTGGGGGTCTTTATGCCTCGTTTTTGTTATTCCACACACAAATAAACATACAGACAGCATACCCGACTTTGATAGTAAAATCGATGAGCGGAAGCTGATTTTAAAAACGGCAGCTATTGAATCCGTATTGTTTCCTTTGGCTTCGCCACTCCATCTATATTTAGGCAGTGAATACGAACACGCGTTATGGCACTATAATTATTATGAATTTATGACATAGAGTAAGAATAGTTAAATAAAATTCTTACAATTATAACAACTAAAAGAAGATATAAACAATAATAAATCAGTGTCATGGGTTATAGCTATGTTACAAAACACATTACCCCTGCGTTGCGCAGTCGGGTGAAAGAGATTTCCAGCCTCCATTTTAGAACCGGTATAAAAAATAACCAGTTTATATTCATATCATAAAGTCACTTTTACTATTACTGAATGATATATAGACAATGTTACAAAAACACATTACCCTCCTTTGCATCGCGCAGTCGGGTAAAAAGATATTTCCGGCCTCCATTTTAATACCGGTATAAAAAATAACCGGTTTATATTCATATCATAAAGTATTTTTTTACTATTATGAATGATATATAGTACTTTTTCATAGAAAACTATATATATCGTATAGTTATGTAAGTCATATCAATAATTATCGGTGCGGTGTCAAATTGCCAATAACTTTAAAAAAAAGACTTGAAATGGTATGATTTTGTTAAGGACAGTTTTTTCAGTCTGGACTATACTGTTTAACATTCTTGCTGTATCTGTAATAATTTGAATAAGACTAAGCTCTTATTTCAGCGTGCCCCAGGTCAACAAAACCTGGTAACCAGATACATCGATGAAGTAGGAACGTGGTTGGTGGGGTAAAAGGTATCTGTGACCCATCAAAGAGGAACTCATAACTATATTACAAGTATTACCGGGCCTCGGTTATTATTTCTTTCCCCCACAAGGCTTTGTACGTTTTTTTTTTCACATGAGCTTTACTACGGTAATATCTACCTTGTACCTTGTTTTCTGTCGGTAGGTCGGAGGTATCGGGTCGCCTCGGCCGCGTATCAAGTAGGCCTAGGAGCTGGTGGCTTGCGAGCTGTAGGCGTGGGAGCGGGCGTCCTAGGCCTTGTACCGGGGCGCGGGGCGCGCGCGCAGACACAGCGCCAGCGCCAGCAGCAGCGTGAGCCCGTGCAGCGCCAGCAGCCCCGCGCCTACCGCCAGCGGCAGCCGCGCCCCCGACTGAGAAACATACATCATACATGCATACGAAAACTCACGCCTGTCCCTAAAGGTACATTTAGCAAATTGTAGGTTTAAGACGGCGCAGTACGATCGGTGTGGATCGGTTCTCCATACAAACGTATTTAGGCTCTCATTTTAAAACGCCACGCTAGAATAACATGAAACTTTGTATACACAATGGGATCCGGCATACCTAGGTCGGAAATTAGTTTCTGTTGCTAGAAATTGAAAAAGAAAAAAATACAGCGGTTTTTTAGGTTTTTTACGGCTTGTATGAAAACCTTAATAATCGCTGTATTTTTTCGCCATTATAATTTCAAGCAACAGAAACTAATTTCCGCCCTAGACAAGCTGGATCCCATTGTGTATACAAAGTTTTATGTTATTCTAGCATGGCGTTTTAAAATGAGAGCATAAATACGTTTGTATTGAGAACCAAACGTACTGCGCCCTCTTAAACATGAAGAAATGTGATATTGCAGTGATAGATTGCTAGCCCATTGCCCACAACACACTTAAACCCGGTTCCCTTAGTCGACTCTTCCGACACCCTGAGAAGAAAAGGGTTGGTGCTATTCTAACCCGGCTAACTTTTGTTGTGTTAGAGACTGCGGTGTATATACAATAAGGAAACCCTAGGTCTTAATTCAAGTAATATTTTTGTAAACCTGTTCGTAAACGACTGTTTGTATCTTAAATAAACCCGGCACCACATGGGCACTGCACACACATACATCATCATCAGCTTACATTCGTTACAGGCTTCCTCTCATAGGTTAAAGGGAATGAGTTTTAAACAGGGACGCTGGCTCAGTGCGGGTTGGGGACTTCGTTTACACTTTTGAACTTCTACGCAGATGTATGCAGCTTTCCGCACGATATTCTCCTTCTTCTAAGGGTGGTATTCCACACGTCCAATATCATTGTCCAATCTTTGATCAAATTTCTTTGACAGAGGCCCATTCCACGCATTCAAAATCGTTATCCAAGTTTTTTTTTTCATGCTTAGCCATATTGATTTAACTGTCATCAGAATCTTTGATCAAATGTCGGGGTCCCATCCAAGTTGGATGAAATCATGTAATTTCTTTGATCAAATGTATATTGGACAAAAATGTTGGATGAGTGGAAGACCACCTTAACCCACGACCGCTGCTTTACAGCCGCATGCTTGATGTTATCCGTTTTTTTATTTTATTTATTAAATATGGGATTGCTCTTGGCCAGCATCTAGCCAGGGGGCAAAGATGAGGCCGACGATGAAGCGAGCTCACCCAGAAGATACCGATTCACTCGTGCCTTAAAAAGGGGCCAGGTTATATGAACACACACAGTTACAGGATATGCTTTAGGGGCATTGTAACAAATGTAAGGGTTGCCCCAAAAAAAACATCATTTTTTGATCCACCCTAGTAAGCAAGGGAGAAGCCGCGCGGGAGGCTGGGGCAGCCACTGCACCGCGCAGTCCTATACACGAGTATAAAGCTCCGCGCGACCGCGCCAGTCTAGTTAGCGGTTCGCCGTGTATTTAATTCTGCCCGCTCCTACTCTTCTGACTTCCGCAGCCCGTTCCGCAGTTGCAGACGCGACTCGCAACAGCTCCCAACGCGCCCAGCGCAGGCTGAGCCAGCCAGCAACTTTGGTAAGTGCTGAGAAGACTCTCAACAACTCTTCTAACTCCTGTGGCGCCGAGAATTCCCCCGTTCCCTTACCTCTAGCGCATGTATCACGCGGGGCGCGCAGGCGGGCTGGTGCAGGCCGGCGCCGGAGCCCGTTCCCTTACCTCGAGCGCGTGCAGCACGCGGGGCGCGCAGGCGGGCTGGTGCAGGCCGGCGCCGGAGCCCGTTCCCTTACCTCGAGCGCGTGCAGCACGCGGGGCGCGCAGGCGGGCTGGTGCAGGCCGGCGCCGGAGCCCGTTCCCTTACCTCGAGCGCGTGCATCACGCGGGGCGCGCAGGCGGGCTGGTGCAGGCCGGCGCCGGAGCCCGTTCCCTTACCTCGAGCGCGTGCAGCACGCGGGGCGCGCAGGCGGGCTGGTGCAGGCCGGCGCCGGAGCCCGTTCCCTTACCTCGAGCGCGTGCAGCACGCGGGGCGCGCAGGCGGGCTGGTGCAGGCCGGCGCCGGAGCCCGTTCCCTTACCTCGAGCGCGTGCAGCACGCGGGGCGCGCAGGCGGGCTGGTGCAGGCCGGCGCCGGAGCCCGTTCCCTTACCTCGAGCGCGTGCAGCACGCGGGGCGCGCAGGCGGGCTGGTGCAGGCCGGCGCCCGAGCCCGTTCCCTTACCTCGAGCGCGTGCAGCACGCGGGGCGCGCAGGCGGGCTGGTGCAGGCCGGCGCCGGAGCCCGTTCCCTTACCTCGAGCGCGTGCAGCACGCGGGGCGCGCAGGCGGGCTGGTGCAGGCCGGCGCCGGAGCCCGTTCCCTTACCTCGAGCGCGTGCAGCACGCGGGGCGCGCAGGCGGGCTGGT
Organism: Notocelia uddmanniana; assembly: GCA_905163555.1. NCBI lineage: Eukaryota > Metazoa > Arthropoda > Insecta > Lepidoptera > Tortricidae > Notocelia > Notocelia uddmanniana. The sequence goes on along the minus strand of LR991065.1, from coordinate 2,968,135 downwards.
GCAGGCCGGCGCCCGAGCCCGTTCCCTTACCTCGAGCGCGTGCAGCACGCGGGGCGCGCAGGCGGGCTGGTGCAGGCCGGCGCCGGAGCCCGTTCCCTTACCTCGAGCGCGTGCAGCACGCGGGGCGCGCAGGCGGGCTGGTGCAGGCCGGCGCCGGAGCCCGTTCCCTTACCTCGAGCGCGTGCAGCACGCGGGGCGCGCAGGCGGGCTGGTGCAGGCCGGCGCCGGAGCCCGTTCCCTTACCTCGAGCGCGTGCAGCACGCGGGGCGCGCAGGCGGGCTGGTGCAGGCCGGCGCCCGAGCCCGTTCCCTTACCTCGAGCGCGTGCAGCACGCGGGGCGCGCAGGCGGGCTGGTGCAGGCCGGCGCCGGAGCCCGTTCCCTTACCTCGAGCGCGTGCAGCACGCGGGGCGCGCAGGCGGGCTGGTGCAGGCCGGCGCCGGAGCCCGTTCCCTTACCTCGAGCGCGTGCAGCACGCGGGGCGCGCAGGCGGGCTGGTGCAGGCCGGCGCCCGAGCCCGTTCCCTTACCTCGAGCGCGTGCAGCACGCGGGGCGCGCAGGCGGGCTGGTGCAGGCCGGCGCCGGAGCCCGTTCCCTTACCTCGAGCGCGTGCAGCACGCGGGGCGCGCAGGCGGGCTGGTGCAGGCCGGCGCCGGAGCCCGTTCCCTTACCTCGAGCGCGTGCAGCACGCGGGGCGCGCAGGCGGGCTGGTGCAGGCCGGCGCCCGAGCCCGACGCCGCGGGCACGCGCTGCGCCGCCGCACACGCCTCTCCCGACGCGTCCGACTCCCCCACCTGGAACACACATCATCTTCAGCCTATACACGGGAAAGGACATTCCCTCCACCTCCTCATGCTCTGCCTCGGTTTTAACTCGAAGCAGCGAGCAGCACGCGAGGTCCTACAAGTTCTCATATGCGTCCCAGCCTTTCTCCCTTTCTGGGCAGGCTCTACTAGTGCTTCGTTCTCCCCCAAATGGGGCGCGACATCACACGATGTTACTCGGCGCCGCATTGCTCCACACCGCCGCTGTCCTCTTTACTCGTTCACAAGGGAACGGCCAGTACAACACGCGCGTAAGTTTACAGTGAAGATCATACTTTGGTTGAAATTAAATTAATTCACTTTTAGTGTTCTTAGCACCCCGGACCCGGGACCCGGGTATGTCCTAAAACTACGACCAATACCACCGAGGGATGGACAGCAGCATCCCTGGAGTGCGGTGGATATACTGCGATCGCCAACCCGCATGCCAAGCGTGGCGATTATGGCATTTACCACCCATTATATTGGGGGAAGCCTATGTCCAGCAGTGGATGGCCAAGGGCTGATATGGTGATGATGGTGGTGGTAGTTCTTAGCAAACTTGGCCCAATATAAAACTTATATAATCTTTCGGTGGCACTATCAAACAGAGACGTATTTTTTTATAAATGGAAAAAGTATTTAGGTAGTTGCGTTAGGACAGCAATTGCTCGCAGTATCCACGCCTGTGACATTTTTACACTGATTGTGCCAAGAGCGAGCCAAGTTAACCGCAGTATCGTTGCATTGTGTGTGTCTGTCAAAGAATATAATACCTATATACAGGCTGATTCAGGAGACGTGAGCAGGACCAACACTACATAGATATTAAATGGCAAAGAATCGTTTACCATTGTATTTAAGTGAAACACCCATACAATTTTCCTGAATTTTAATTTATGTTAAGATAAAGTTTAATTCTCTACAATCATGGTCACCCTACAACAACTGGTTTATAAAGATCAAACGTCTAACTGTTATGACAGCACTTTAATTACGAAGAAAGTAAATTGTCACATTGAGTGAGATACGATATTTCAAAAGAAATCAGACTCCGATGACATTCAATTTGACACGTATCACTTGACTGAAGTATTCTGATTGTAGAGTGACCATGAATTTCGAAAATAATTTAATACATTCTGTTTTCAACACCAAAAATAAATGAACGTTAATTTCACTAATAGTGGCACGAATCAGTAGCTTATGATCTACTGAATCCGTAGTGTTGCGTTTGCTCACGTCTCCCGAATCAACCTGTATAAGTACACTTACAATTAACAGAAGTATGAAGATGTAATAATTTTGTTGGCCTTACAGGGCGGTATGTTGGCCTGGCAGCATGCTTACCAACTTCAATAGAAGGAAGGAGGTTCTCAGTTCGTCTCCATGTTTGTTTTTTTATGTATGTATGTTCCCCGATAACTCTTCACCACGTTGGCCGAATTCTTTTTTTGCTTCAAACCAGGTACCTCGATATTAGTCCTAGATCGACTAGGAGAAATCGAGGGAACTCCTCGAATTTGATAGAGACGCATATGCCGATTTCGGTACTTTCTGTAAGTAACCAAGCATTTTGGCTCACGGAAACCACAAATTGTGGCACAAATTTTGTACTTGCTACTGTAAGTAATACATGTGTTATAGGAATTATACAGGGTGATTTCTGGGTCGTGGAGCAAGAGAGCAAGACATCATACAGAATTCAAAGATGAGCCTAATGGTGTTGTTAATTATTGTTAATCATCAATAATGTTCATTATTTTTCAGATGACAAATAGAAAAAAAACATTTTTGAATACAATTTGGTCACCCTACTCAATGTGACGTCTTGTCGCTTTCCATACAGCGTATGTCAAAAGTCATAGGGTGACCATGATTACTTAGTATAACATTAATTTTACGTGAAAAATAGAAAAATTAAACTAATCTTTTAATCAAATACTACTACATGATAATGAGGATCATTTACAGAGTCAGAAAAAGTGGTTTTCGATCACGACCCGGAAATCACCCTGTATAGCTCATTATAACTTGCCTTTAGAGCATAAAATATTATTAAGAATTAAAATATATCTATAATTTTAAATAACATGAGACAATAAATAAGAACAAACAATTTCATAGAATTCATCAAAACATAAAATAAAATAAAAATGAAATATTAGACTATTATACTAAAATTGGAGTTTTTTTTTTTTGGTATACATTATTTATCAATAAAGAGTACACTTACAGCGCAACAGGACGGCGGCACGAAGTAGTAGGCGTTGGGCGCGGAGACGGAGAGGTCGAGCGCGTCGGGCGGCGCGGGCGCGGGCGCGGGCGCGGGCGCGCCGGCCGCCGCGCGCGCCCACGCCGAGCCCTGCCAGTCGCGCGCGCCCTCCGCGCCGCAGCACTTCAGCTTCACCACGGGAGAACAGCTCAGTTCAATTGCCGACGAACCATTAAGGTGGCTCTACATTACGTGCGGCACAGTCGACCGCGGCAAGCCGGTGATCTTGGCGCGCGAGCCGATATCACGCACGGTATCACAGAGATCAGAGTAAAGCAGATCCGCACATTTAAGTTAAACGATTTCTATACATCTGATCTATTCTCACTAATGCAAAAAATCCGTACGTTTGAGAGAGACAGACAAATGATATCTGACAGGTCTTCAGTGTCTCCGTCTTCATAACTGAAAATTGTACTGAACTGAAACGTTGTGGTGTGTTAAGTTTATATGGAATTTAACATCCTGGTGTGCTTTCAAATGGAAACAATTCGTTAAAATGACCGTACTAAACTCATTTTAGTGCACATAAGGATTTAACGAGACAACCATATGAAAAATCATCTGGCTTACTATGCGAGTCTGCTTTACTCTAATGTCTGTGCACGGTATTGACTACTATCTATTTCAGCTATGAAAATTCTGTCAACCCAGTAAAAATTATGTCATATGATGACATTGATGACATAAATTGTACTGGGTTGACAGCTGTCGACGAAATCTTCATAGCTGAAATTTATAGTACAGCTTGGCATACGATCCATCTCGACACTCACAGTTTATGCGTGACAGCCATGAATAGTACTACTAAATGTGATTCCATGCATGTATTCATAAAATGTTGTTATGAGAGTTTACTTTTATTCCACATTATTATTATTTTTAGTTCCACAGCATTTCGTTTTCATCATAGAATTTAATTAAAAGACGCCACTTGTCATTTTCAATCATTACCGTGCGAACCAATCTCGCACACGTCCACACTGCACGCGTGCCAAGCACTTACAGGCCTTTCCCTTTGCCACGTTCGAGCGCGGCAATGATGACGTCTAAATTGCGCGCGACTGCTGCGGTCGAACGTGCCGTAATGTAAACGCAGCTTTAGAATATTTAGACGCTCCGCATTTTACAAAAAATAAAAACATACAGTTAAGGAATTTCAATTAGGTACTAATATATTTTGACCGGACCGGTCATTGTGGAACTCTTAGGGGGAGGCCTATATCCAGCAGTGGACGTCCTTAGGCTAACATGAACCCATATATTTCGATAACAAATTTTATTGATACACTGCAACGAATTAAAATTCACTAAATGAAAGTTCGGCGTATCGTTGGATAGACGAAGTCCAAAAAGGTCTCTTCCAGCTTCAAACAGCCGACTCTGATTGGCGACAAGCTGCCCAGGACAGAGCACAGAGGCGTGTGTGTCGGAGGCCAAGATCCACTTTGGGTTGCTGAGCCAGCGTAGTAAGTAAATGAAAGTTGATCAATTTTATTGTATTGTAATCGTAAATTACCTTGCATGTAGCGTAAAACAGCCGGAGGACTTCCACTGCTGGACAGAGGCCTCGCCCAAAATGTCACAATGACCAGTCCTGCGTATATATGACCCATACCTCAGTCTGTATAGTGTCGAGGAACTGTGTGGTGACCCCCAAAGAGCCGTACTCGTGTCGGACCGCGTAGTGCAGTCGCTGCGATAACGCGCGCCGCAGCTGCGGCAAGTGTGCGGCGCCCCAACATGCGGCTGCTGCTTCGGCCACACCTGAAATAGCAAGTAAAAATCTGTGTACCTACAAGATTTTATTGTGACTGTACCTTTTTCCCACAGTCATCATCATCATCATCAACTACTTGCTGAGACGATTCCAATGAACCCAAACACGACAGGTTTATCTTGTGTACTTTAGGAGTTGCTATGGTCACCTTCTATCTCAATCATCAGATGAGCCATAATATTGCATTGTCACCGAAATTAAACATAAATATGCTAAATTTCAGATCAATTAGTTGATGATAACTGGTCTAAAATTCAATTGCGTGATGTGTCTCACACATATGGTCATATATACTCAGTGGCGTAGCGTGCTTTCGAGGAGGGGCCCTGAATCAGAATTAGTTGGGGGGCGCAAATGGAGGGTTTGATTGTTACATACTTTAGGGGCCTCTGTACCCGGGGGCGGTAGCTACGCCCCTGTATATACTGATTAGGAACGCGAGTCAAATAAAAGCTTGTAAAAAGGGGTATTTTAGAGTTTGTAAGCCGAATTTTAGACTACTAGCCCCGCGGGCGCCGCTTCCTCGCAGCTGACACTCCGCCCTCCCATACCACACATTAGGCACCCACCACACAGCGCCAGTAGAGCGAAGGCCGCCGCCAGCAGCGAGGGGGCATCCCGCGCGGCGCCGCACAGGGCCGCGACAGAGCCCAGCGCGAGCGCGCCGCCCCACGCCGCCGCCGCGCACAGCCCCGCGCGCGCCGCCGCCGCGTCGCCCGCGCCCGCGCCGCCGACGCCGGCCCTAGCCCCGCCCTCCCACAGCGCCCACACGCTGAGTCCGCACGCCGCCAGACCTATCATCTGCAACACGTCCATCATCATACTTGAGATAAATAATCAATGTGTTGTTAAGTTGGACGTCGTTTAGCAAAGAGGATCAAAATTATTCGAAATCTGACCGAAAACAAAGTTTATTATAAATAACTTTGCCTTGAACATTTTGCATAAAAAAGTCGTATATTTCAATGGTAATTTTCATGGGTTGGATCCTTGTCCGTCAATCCTCAATAATTTTTACTCTATGATGCCAACCTTCTACTCAAGAAGATGGCAGTAAAAATTGTTTTACCATTCATCTACTGAGTCACTCCACTTATTAATTTATTATTCTTGTTTGTCAGGAACTAAGCGACCACAATAATAAACATTACTTTAAAAATTGATTCTATGTTTTGCATGATTTATCAGACAAATGCTAATAATTGAACCAATTTAAATGTTTTGAAACGATATCCTAAAATTATACTTTCAAAGAAAACAACATACAACATCACTGATGTAACAACAATAAAATAGTTATGAAAAAACTATTTCATTTGGATTACAATAAATGGGTTATTCGATAAAAAGAGTTTTTAAGTTTTCTGTAAATTCAATTAATTTAACTAACTATAAATAATGTGGTAATAGTGTCATTTCTTTCTATGTATCTCCATGAAAGCAAAATCAGTGGAAATTTATAACAACTTGGAAAGATTTGTATCTACCTACTGAGATTTAAAAAGATTTTAATTTCTATATCCAGCCGCCACTGAGTCATAAGTCATAACTTATGATTTATTTATAGGACAACCAACACTCCAATAGCCATAAACATAAGTCACAACATGAATAGTTACAGCAGAGCCAATTTCAGGATGTCACAGAGAGCGCCGGAATAATATACTTGAACAAAGTATGTACTCCGAACACAATTACACTTGCAAACAGTATTAGGATGAGAATATTTGAAAAAAATCGAAATACAATTATGTAATGAATAAACACTATTACTTTTGAATACAGTCCCAATTATAGCAATACAATATTATTAAATGCAATGCCTGCCTGCTGTTGATACCCCACTGAGTCCATGTTATATGTATGCTGCTGTAATTTTGTACTTGTTTGTTAAAATATATACTTTTGTGTACCATTTCTCGTTTTTATTATGATTAATATGAAAGAAAGTTAAGACTTAAACTGAAACCTAAAATATAAAAATAAACTGACCAGTTTAGCCCAGTGGTTACAATCTTGGGTTTGAACTGAATCCCAGTCACTGCAAATATTAGTGTGAAGATGATGAATATGAATATTTATTATTATTATATCATTTTAGACAGGCAGCTCTCGCTGGTAAGTCTAAATCATAGTTCACTAGCACTAATGTAATTCACTGCTTTAAATAGTTAGTCAAGTCTATTTTTAAACTGATTAACACTGTTGGAGTTCACAACTTGGGAGGGTAATTTGTTCCAAGTATTAACAATTCGGTTCGCAATAATGATATATTTGTTTCCAAGTCTTGGATGTTTTCTATGTATTTAAGTATTTGTCTATTAAATATATTGTAGCCTAGTACTTATAACAAGCCTTATTGAGCTTAAAATGGGGCTAGTTTGATTTGTGTAAAATTGTCCCCTAATATTTAAAAAATAAAAATTTGAAAGTACATTAACAAAAAATCCATATTATAAGAGTATTAGCAGAGTATAAAGTGTGCTACATTCACATCTAAAGAAACTGCTAGTTTTTTTTTTTATATTGGCATTCTTTATAATTTACTCTCGGTATTAGATGTTGTAACACAGCCAAGTGCATTGTTGGAGCAGTCCACCCACACAAACTGGCTGCAAGACCAGTTTGTTAATGGCTCCAGTTGCAGCTATTTATAGCTGGCGAAAGTGCCTATCAATCATCTGAACTCTGCAACACCATTACAAATTAAATTGATGATCTTTTTATACTGCGCCGATATTCCTGGAACTTATTTTGAAATTTAGCAAAATTAGTCAAAATTAATAAGTATACATACAATTCTCAATAATTACACTTCTAAATGAAGCTCATTATTTTACAAGTAATATAATTCCAAAGTCTACCAATATCTATACATAACTGATAACTATCCTGAATTATAAACATTCCTATAGCTCAGTAACTTGGTATGAAGCACTGATATGCAGTGCAATGCTTGATAGATAATAAACAATGTCTACAGTAGACTACATAATGAGGAGGAAGTGCCCAGGAAGCTTTCCTAATATAGACTTAATGAGCGGGTCGTCGCTTCATGCCGCCGGCGCGCGATGCGTCTGGCTTTCGTCAGCGCCGGCCGCGATACGCGCCCAAAGGGACATGACCATAACATAACATCAAATCATCAGTCCCAGCCAACTAAATAGCGACTATGATGTCACTATAATTGTCATTTTACATTACTACATGCATAATATTTGACACAGTTTTCATTGATAAATTTAGATATAACGAGACCTTACCAGGAATACGATGTTAAACAGTATCAGCAAGCATTTCATCAACGAATAGCAGCGCGACATCCCCATGTTGACACGATTGATGCTATTATTTAACGCGAAAGAGTCACTTGTCCTGTGAAATTATTTATCGAACTGCGAACCATTTACTAATTGCGATATCAATGAGTTTGTTTAAAGCATTTGTTTAACGATAGCATAGCTTAGCGATTGCTGTTTCAATTGATTGACGTTTGACATTTCACATGGCAACATTTAGTTGAGTGTGGCAATACCAAACCAATAATTAAAAAATTATTTAAATTTTTTATTTTAAAAATACACATTTTTGGAGTATATTACTTATTTTTAAATATTTTTGTACTAAATATTCCTTTTTATTATTTTGTGATCAATATCTAAAAATAAACGACGTAAAGTATCAAATAGCCATAGACAAACCCAGCAAAGATTGCACAACCGCGAACAGCGAGCGCCGAGCGACGCGTTGACAGCGAACATGGAATGTCTCACGCGAAAACATAAATAAATGGCCACCGTTGTTATTAGACTCCTTATAATCACAAGATTTCATGTTTCTAAAATGGACGCCGATAGCGAGGAGCGGCAGAGGTAATAATTCACGTCGAAGAAAAAGCCCCCGGGTCTAAAAAGTGAAGTTTTCTAGTTCGCGCCCGAGTGTTTGTCACTTTCGCGCCATCGTGTGGTGTTATAGTGTTTTGTATTTAGTTGTGTCGTGTTGTTTCCGCGATCGCGACGCTTGTCAGATATGTTATCCATGAGCGCACGCTTTTTGCAGGGACCTAATATCTCGGCGGGAGAAACGGTGGAGCATGAATTCCCAAAGGCTCGAGCAAATCGTGGCGGAGCTGATGCGCCCCATCGGGGACCTCCGCCGCAGCTTCGACACCGACCTGTGCTCGGTAAGGATCCTCGAGCCCGGCTTCAGCCCCCCCTCGTTCCCCTTCCGCCCACGAGCGAAGGTTTTTCCTGAAAACCCCTTGTGAATGTCCCACCCTCCGCGCCCCGCCCGCCCCTACCCGGGCTGTAAGCCGCTGCGCCGTACACCAGTTGCATTGATAACAAATTCTAGTAAGAAATATGGTACTTTCAGATTTTTCCAGTTCTGTCTGTGTTTTTATGTTAGTAAACACTACTGAAATACTTGCCTAACAAAACAATAACACCTACATGTTAGTAACACTGACCCATTTTTGTATTACTTCTAAGTGAAAGACTGAATCAATTAAACCTTTACATCCTGACGATCAACTCACCTGATGGTAAGTGATGATGAGGTTGAGCGTGATCCATGCATATTGCATACCTAGAGAGTGCCCGTTCACTCTTGTCTTGAAAAGATCCAAGTTTTTAAGTAGTTGTTTACTTTGTAAATAATGAATTTGATTAATTTTTTTATTATTTACTTACGAAGATCATCACCTTAAATAATACACAATAACTTAAGGCAGTAGTGACAGTGAGCTAATAACAGACCCTCACCAATAGCATAGTTAATTATACAAAAAATGAGTGAGTGAAAAGCCAAGCAAAAGACACAATGCTATGTGCCTTGATTGTACTGCTACATTATTAAGTATTTAATTCTAAATAAACTATAAACAAACAAAAACATTTTTTAAACTTCTTTTCCTAGTTGATAGTTTAAGTAATAAATTTGATCATATTGAATTAAATCTATGATTTTTAGTCATCTTTTTTGCAAAACCTTAAGGGGATGCCACAATTCTGTAAACATGCCCCCTCTTAGAGAAGACAATCATGCTTATGTCTTACATAAATGAGAAAACAAAATGCAACACTAGGAAGGGCTTTTTTGATATTTAAACAAATATCTGCCTTATGAAGTTTAATTCATATTTCCTAATGAGACATTTTGGATCATAATTCGTCTATAATCAGAGACAATCACTATAGTCAAGAATCATCAGGAAAATATAGTAATTTTTTTTTTCTTTTTTTTTATAATAAATAAATAAATATTAGGGGACAATTTTTACACAAATCGAACTAGTCCCATAGTAAGCTCAATAAGGCTTGTGTTATGGGTACTAGACGACGATATATTTAATAGATACATACTTAAATACATAGAAAACATCCAAGTCTCAGGAACAAATGTCTCTGCTCACCACAGAAACAAATGCCCTTACCGGGATTCGAACCCGGGACCTCTAGCTTCGGAGGCAGTGGCACTACCAACTAGGCTAAACAGGCCGACAAAATGTTGTTGTCACAATAATGTTACAATAATGTTGTTTTAAAAAATGGAATGTTTTTCATTGCACACCATTAACATTTTTTTTTTGCTATGTCTTAAGATCCATCCAGAAATAAAATTTGGCATTTATAGAATAAGCTGATTGTAAATTAATAATAAATAAGATTAAACTGAAGTAATATATATTAATTCAGTTTAATCTTATTTCTTTCTTTTTCTTAGGTTAGATTTGTTACAATAAATTTATCAAATGTAAAATATAAAAATACACGTACAAAGTATAAAAGCATTATAAAAAACCTAACCTAGAGTGCCGCCGGCAGCGAGGCGGGCCTAAGCTACCGGTGGTTAGGGCGACAGAGAGAGGAACCTCCGGACTATCCGCGCCGTATCCAGGAGTACCGCCTTCTATCTTATTTATTATTAATTTATATTGTTTGTCACCCAAAGAACAATGTGGTACAATTAAAGTTACTATCACATATGCAATACTAGGGTGCTCAATGGGTTATCTATTCCTTATCCATGGAAGTTATGAAAGTAACTCTCTATTTCGTTACATACATTTTGGTGACTCATGAGCATGGTGATTTAATAGTTTTGAGTTCATAAGAATGTAATCATTCCTGAATGGGATAAATTGAGTGGCCCACTGTTGGGTTGTGTGATCTGATATGCGACAAAACCTGCATTGTGGATTATAATAAATTTGTCACGTTTTGTGTAATGAACATTAATTACTTTATGCAAAAATAAATCTCAACTAGCAAAATTAATTTATATTGCAAAATAATGATTGCCAAAGGCCACACATAATAAATAAAAGTAACAATAAATGTTGTAAAGAAGAAAAAATTCAATTATATGTATTCCATAAAAGCCTATAAATAAATAACTTGATATATAAAAAGGAAACCTGCAATAATTTTATTACTAACTCATAGGTGGGTAACCTAATTTTTGGGCCATTCTTTAAAGTCTACAATTTAATTGATTCCATTGTGACACAAAAATTTGTCATTCAATTTATATGGGTAACTTTCACAACAGAATCAATTATACTGTAGACGAATTAAAAGTAATAGTCCATAAAATTGGTCCTTACCCAGGTAAGTAAGCAAGTAACACATGACGCAATTAGTGAAGTAATATGAAAATTGAGGTAATGTATGATTAATTGAATAGAGAGAGAAAGAGGTAAATGATTGATTGAAGTAATATGAAAAATATATATAAAACAAAGTCGCGTTAGTTATACCATTTGTAAAATTAAAACAGCCTAGCAATTTTTTTTGATCTTTGATTTTTTTGGAAATGTCTGCTCCGAATAGCAGAATAACTATTAAAACATCGGTAAAGTATCCGAAAACTAAACTCATACATTTTGTATGGAATGAGTCGGAAGTGAAACAAAATTTTCCGGGACAGCTAGTTGTTTAATACTTTAATATCAATGGAAGTCATCTGAAATTAAACATCAAAGTAGCATGAATTAAGTCCAAACAAGCTATAGTCCAATAAAGCTACATATAATTTTAAATAAAATTCGTGTTATTTCAGTCCAACCTCTACTTATAGTTACCATTTTAGCACATTCACACTACAACTCTATAGCAGTTCTTAGCTTCTTTTAATAAGCTAAGTCATATGTTACCTAAGTACCTACTTAAACTGAGCCATCTATTTTGTTAGTTGCTGGAAGAATACCTAACAGAGGCGGGTCTTCACGCGCTAGAAGAGGAACCTGGCGAGCCTACAGTCGCACCCAACTTCCCAGAGTTGGCCTTACTACTGCAACAGAGCGCCAATATATACGGGCGCAAAGTGGATTTACTCTACCAGCATGTTCTCGAGTGCAGCGAGTCATTACACAACAACACGTGAGTCTTATTGCAACAGCGTAAGGAATACAACTGATTGCACAAGTTGCAAATGCGCCTTTTTGCCAGAGATGGCCTTAGTACTTCAACAGAGCGCCCATATATGAAGGCGTAAGGTGGACTTTACAAGCATGGTCTCGAGTGCAACGAGTCGTTACACAATAACACGTGAGTCTTATTGCAACAGCGTAAGGTCTACAACTGATTGCACAAGTTGCAAATGCGCCTTCTTGCCAGAGTTGGCCTTAGTTCTTCAACAGAGCGCCAATATATAAAGGCGTAAGGTGGACTTTACAAGCATGTGCTTGAGTGCAACGAGTCGTTACACAACAACACGTGAGTCTTATTGCAACAGTGTAAGGTCTACAACAGATTGCACCGGCTACAATGCCGTCCTACTTCCCAGAGTTGACCTTACGACTGCATCAGAGTACCAACATCAACTAGCGCAAGGTGGAGTTATTGTTGAAATTATTTAAATTGACATACTTTTTAAGAAAACTGTCATTTGAATTTGAATCTTTTTGCTTGTACAGTAAGGTCGCTTTTTGAATAGACTAATATAATACAATTTGGTCACTTCAAATAATATCAACTATACCAAATGTTCTCGAGTGCCGCGAGTCGCTACATGCCAACAGATGACTAATTTTTTTTAACACCACGTCGGTGGCAAACAGTCTTACTGCCCTCCTGATGGTAAGCGGTCACCGCAGCCTATGGACGCATTAACTCTAGGGGTGTCACATGCCCGTTAACGACCCCTTAAAAAATTGTGCACTCCTTTTTTGAAGAAACCCATATTTTAGTCCCTCGGATCTATTGTAATGGAATAAGGTCAGAGTACCGACTGCAGTAGCGTCTAGTTTCCCATTTTTGAACCCTATTGCGTAAAAAATAAGGTTTACAGTCGGTGAGTAAGGGGCGCCTTTGACTTGGCAGTTCAAGGACTCTTATTACGAAATCATTTGAGAGTTTTTTCAACATAGCATCATTATTCTTCTAGTTTACACTTTCCATACTCTCATACGCGTCTGAAAAGACACTCCTCATGTGCAACGGTTTTTCGAAAGGCATGATTCACACTGAGCAGGCATCCTTTATACAAAAGACGGAACGACATTGAAATAACAAGTAACCTTTGTTATTATTCCCAAGGGACAAAAGTATGGGTTTCTTCGAAAAAGTGAACAGGTTTTAAAGAGTCGAAAACGCAACTCCATGAGTGCGTAGCGTCCATTGAATACTACAACTACCTACGGCGGATCGTAATACCTTGAAGAACTATTATATTAATCTGTGGCAATTTCGTTTGTTTTTCACGGCCTTGTGCAAAAATTGTCGTGAACATCTGATTCTTTTTGCAGTATGCAAAACCATTTCACCTTGTTTAGATTTCCTGCTAATTATATTTATTCGAAATCCTCTTTCCTAATTGTGTATTCTCTACCTTAATCATATTAGCCCAAGTCTCAAAATAGTTTACGTCGAGAGTTGCACCGGGCTTTATCGTATATCTTGAACAAACTTGGTTATCTTTTTTCTCGATCGGCCGAGCAAGCAAGGAGAGTGAATATGTCTATGAATACCTATTATATTATGCATAGTTGAACACATATTGATTAGCTAACGTATTACACACACATAAATAGATATATACTACAAAAGACATGCATATTATAAAACTTATTTATTTTATGAGTAAGCTATAAATATAAACAGTGTTATAGTTTTAACTAGTTGACAAAAAACGTCGCACTGATTCAAATATTGTTTTCACATTTCCTAAATATTATGAACTTCTACGTCGAAAAACGGCAGCAATGTTAGACTTTAATCTATGCACGGAGTTAACTGCAAGACCTTGAGATTTTCATAAAGTTCACTCGCCTTGCGGCAGCGTTCTTTTTTGTGTAAACTCAAGTGTCCGGGTGGTGTAGCTACGTGCGTTATATAGGTAGCACATAACCATGGCGTAGTTTCCATAATACAAATCTATATCTTGGCTTTTCTTTAATTAGTGTTAGTTTCGTACCGAGGATAAGAATCAACTTCGTGACCAATTTAAAAAAAGGGGGTATTTATCTCTTTTCCACCACACATTCCAGTGATTCCCACGACACATTCCATGGCGTAGTTTTCACAATAGAAGTTTTAACCATGGGTTTGTTCCGACGGCGGTAAAATCGACTTTGTGACTACATATTCCTTATACATCTTTTTTTTTACATTAAGGAATTATTAACTGAAAAAATCATAGCTAATATCTCGTCTTTCCCACAGTGATATCCACGACTCCCACGACACATCCCATAACGTAGTCGAGTCGCACTCGGCCGCGACGCCACGCCGCAAGCGCCGCGCCTCGGCCGCCGGCTGGGCGCGGATAGAATTAGAGCCCTGCGCGGGCGCCAGGCGGGAGGCGGAGCTGCGGCCCCCTCCGACGTTACCCCGCATGTATGTGGAGCTGGAACCGCGGGTGCTGGCGTCTTGTGATGTGCCGCTGTTGGATTACGCGGGGGAACCGGTTGGGCTTCTTCAGGACTTCAATGTTACCTGGCGGCTGCATGTAAGTTTATTATCGAATTTGTATTTTTGTGTAATGACACACTCACTAAAGGGGTTACAGACACGTGAAGACAACGAAATAGTGAAATCTTTTTATTTCTTTTCATCACACTTGCTCGTAAAGGGTGTTATTGTACGCAGGCGTATAGAGCAGTTATAGCCGATTTATCTCCCGCGGGAGTTATGGATTTTCATAACTCCCTAGGGAGTTAAGAGTTTCTCTGTGATCTGATTGGTTTAAAAACATCTAGTTGACCGCGCTCCACAAGAATACTGCTCTGCGATTGGTTGAAATATTGAAGCTGTCAAATCTAGTAGGCCGCGCACCGCAAGATTACTGCTTTCTGATTGGTTGCAATATTGAAGCTGCGCGGTTGTCTCGGCGGCCATGCGTACTCTCGGCGGCATACTGGAACTGGTGAAGTTGTCAATTTCTTCAATTTTGATTAGTGCTGGAGTTATTTATTTCCTCGCAAATGTGATGAAAACATTGTGATTACCTCGGACGTAAGAAAATAGCAAACTCGAGTCACCAAAAGCCCTCCGCCTTCAGCGTGGGGCTTCTTATAGAATCTCGTTAGCTATTTTCCACTTACGTCCCTCGTTATACAATGTACCATTACATACTATTGCGCCCACACCGGTGACGGTACGGAATCGCGTTGCGTGACGTTTTTAATTCATAGAGTCTATCCCTCTCGCCACTGCCTTAACGCACCGTTAAGCAGCGATGTGGTCGCAGGCATCGCAGCTTAATACGTCTACTCATTCGTGTTGTCTTTCCAGTGTGTTTCATACTGAATCGAGGTCATTCGTAATAAGTTAAATCATTCGCCTTTTTAAAATTATTCAAACAACATTCCATCACTCCTTATTGCCAGCACCTTATATATACGACCAGTGGCGGCTGTACCTTGAGTGCGCTCGTGCGTTGCACTACCAAAAATTTTGCACCATCAATACCATCGTCATCAATAAAATAATCTCAATTATCTGTAATATACATACATATATTACATTTAAAAAAAATGCAAAATAACCAACCACTACGGTATGTCGTAGTCTTTAAAACTCTTTTTCGCTCAGTCTCAACTCAAAAAACCTCTCCGTGCGCTTCGTGGAGCGCACGCACTAGTCAGTACATTTGCTATGAGAAACACGTTAGAACGCCAGGCGCGTGAGACGGAAGATACTCCGTACAAACTCTATGAAGAAATAGGTGAATTCGGTGCGCCGCACGAAGCTCGCGTATGCCCGCGTACTGCCGCTTAGCCGAAGATATCCGAGAATTTGCCGACTAGACACCAGGCGGCCGGCTGAGTGGATGACTCATGTATTACCCGACCAAGCGAAGTTAACGCTCAAAATATAAAGCTTTTCTTGCGCACCAATTGTCAAGTTCGCTTAGTTGGTTAATAACATGTCCTGTGCACTTCGACCTTGTCCGTGCAGCGCGCTATTATTCGTTTCGTGTTGTTTGTTTTTGCATGTAAAGTAAGTATGCCCGTCTTTTGTGAAGTGAGGAACTGTGTGTTTAATGGAAAGAATAAGTGTGAACAATAAAATCGAGAATATTAAAAACAATAATAAAACTTTTAGTGATTGATAAATTAGAAATAAAATAGCTGGACCGCCAAGGTCATGTCTCATTTGCCAGGGACCAAAATCGACGGATTGAGGTAATACATAAAAAATAAAATTGTTAGTAGGAAAATGTGGTTGTATTGCAATTTTTGAGTTATATAATATAATATTCCATATATCCATAAATTAGCGCACCACCGGTTCTCGTAGTCAGCAGCCGCCACTGTATACGACCATAAATAAGTTACCAATACTCTGGTTCGTTCGCACGGTGATCACTGATCACTCTTCCAGACGTCTCATTTGAGTTTCGCAGACTGTGCAAGTACTTAAGAGGGCGCAGTACGCTCGGTTCTCCATTCAAACGTATTTACGCTCTCATTTTAAAACGCCATGCTAGAATAACATGAAACTTTGTATACACAATGGAATTCGGCATATCTAGATCGAAAAATAGTTTCTGTTGCTAGAAATTGTAAAAGAAAAAAATGCAGCGGTTTTTTGAGTTTTTTACGGCATGTATTAAAACCTTAATTAATGTATTAAAACAGAAACTATTTTTCGATCTAGATATGCCGAATTCCATTGTGTATACAAAGTTTCATGTTATTCTAGCATGGCGTTTTAAAATGAGAGCGTAAATACGTTTGTATGGAGAACCGAACGTACTGCGCACTCTTAACATAGGGCACTCTAATCTACATACCTGTACCTGCACAAGAGCCTGATAGTTACAAGTATCGTATCGTTAAAACATGTGTTCCAATAGGGCGGTTTCCTGGTAGACGAGCTAGAGTGCGGCGAGACGGACGCGGCTCCCCCGCTGCGAGCCATCCCGCTGGCGGAGCTGCAGGCCGCCATCGCGGCCGCCGGCCCGCCGTCGCCGCTGCCGCCGTCCACCACGCCGGTCCCGCCCGACCTGCCCCCGGACTACCCCGCCTGCTCCACCCCCATACCCGCAGGTAACCCTCACCTCACCAGCCTTGTGTTGTGGGTGCTTTGAGTAAACGCACTTTCCAAAAATATAGAAATATCAAGTTTTACAAACAAACAAACTTGACTATCTATGATCTAAGCAGTGTGAACCTGTCCTAAATGAACTATGATTTTGACGTATAATATAAGCGACAGTTTTAAAACTAAATAATAATAATAATAAATATTGCTCATCATTAGCATCACACAAATATTTCCCATTACCCGGATTTGTACCTAGCCCCATGCATATTTCAAGACAGACTGTAGCGTATTTTCTATTTGTTTTTATATAGAAACAGAACAGCCCCCAGCACCTGCGGAGCCGGTAGCGGAGCCCCCGACAGAGCCCCCCGCAGAGCCCCCGGCGCCCACGCCTGTCAAACAGCGCAAGCGCAAGCAAGAGGACCCCGAGCTCTTCCAAACGGGCGCTGGCAAGATCTACCTCACCACAGGTAAGCTCAACCACTTCATTTAGACTTCAATACAATTTAATATAGTTTTGCCTTGTAAGTAATCTTTACCGGCCTATGATCGAGTATCTCTTCGTCAAAGTTGCACCACGTCCGTAAGGAGTACCCACTGTTACCTACACGTGACCCCTGGGGGGTCCATAAGTGCAACAAACTGGCAACCGTACTGTCTTCTCGAAGATCTCACGGTTCGAAAAATAAATGTCATACGATTATTATTATTATCTTAGCGCTATCCCAGTACAGTTGCATTGTGGACGTGGAGCGCTCGTGGCTTAGCGTGCTGCACCTATGCGAGGTTTACCGTGGGCCCAGGTCAGTTTGGATGGGTAACCGCTTTGAGCGGTTACTAACTGAGCGCTCCCGTGCTTTGGAAGGCACGTTAAGCCGTTGATCCCGGCTGTTGTCTACGACAGTTAACCCAAGTTAGAGGCGTTCGGGCGGCTTGAGAACTCACAAACTAAAATAAATAGCTGCCTTACTTACTCTACTCTCTGTATACATATTTAATGGTACTGCTGTCCCCAAATCGAATTCGCCGAGCCTACCGAACTATTTACTTAATCTGCTTTTCATTTGATCAGCATTGTTCGTTGTTATTTCAAGACAAAAACGATCTAAGTGAGCTCGCATAAAGGTTCAATTTACCGTACGGTAAGAATAGCTTCATTGACAATGTTTTACGGCAGGTTAACGACCTTAGCAAACTATTTAACAATACTAAACAAATGCTCTTTATGTCACCTCAATTAAATTTTACAAAACATAAAATAAAACTTAATAAAATAGGAGTAAGGATGCCTTTCCACCAGAGCTGTGCTATGCATCTATGCTACCAAAACTCATTTCCACCAGTGCTATGCTATGTGGACCAATGAATATGATATGGTGGACTCAAACGCATCCATAGCAACGTAGCATAGCACATCTCTGGTGGGAAGGCACCCTAAACCAGCCCCGTTTTCATAAAGATCCGTTAATTCGTTAGGGTGGTATTCCACTCGTCCAATATCTTTGTCCAATTTCTTCTTTCAAATCTTTGATCAAAGTTCTTTGACGTAGGCCCATTCCACTCATCCAATATCTTTGTCCAAGTTTTTTTTTTTCATGCGTAGCCATATTGATTTAACTGCCATCGGAATCTTTGATCAAATGTCGAATCCCATCCAAGTTTGATAAAATCATCCAATTTCTTTGATCAAAGATATTGGACAAAGATATTGGATGAGTTTAATACGGGGTGGTAATCTACTCATCCAATATCTTTGTCAAATCTTTGATCAAAGTTCTTTGACGTAGGCCCATTCCACTTATCCAATATCTTTGTCCAAGTTTTATTCTTTTTCATGCGTAGCCATATTGATTTAACTGTCATCAGAATCTTTGATCAAATGTCGGGGTACCATCCAAGTTGGATGAAATCATCCAATTTATTTGATCAAATGTATATTGGACAAAGATATTGGATGAATGGAATACCTCCCATGTCGGTATGTTATGTCCAAAAATATACTGAGTTACCAAAATTCGGTCTGACGGATCTTGGTAACCTACCTTTAGACACCTTAACAACGATTCAACCTGCATTTAGTAGCCGTGACTTGTCGAAACTTTTTCAAGACAAACGCGAAAACAAATAATTGAAGCCAATGTAATGTAACTTATTGCTTAACTTGTTGACGCGTAATAGGTGGTACTTTATATATAAAATGTTACCGTTCCACGTTAAGAATGTCTTACGTAGTCGCTAGTCGACATCATCATCCTCCTAGCGTTATTCCCAGTACAGTGCATCCTGGATGATGCCTGGGGTCCGCTACCTAATCCCAAGAATTGGCGTAGGCACTAGTTTTTACGGAAGCGACTGCCATCTGACCTTCCAACCCGAGGGAGAAACTAGACCATATTGGGATTAGGCTTGTCAAGTGAGTGGGCAACTTGACTGTTAGAGGTTCTCAAGCCGCTCGGAGGCCTCTAACTTGGCTTAACTACTGCTATCATAGACAGCTACCGGGATCAACGGCTTAACGTGCCTTCCAAAGCACGGGAGCGCTCAGTTAGTAACCACTCAAAGCGGTCACCCATCCAGTCGCTAGTCGACATAAAAATTAAATTATCTAAAAAAGCTTTATCACTTTGTCGATTAATATAAAAAACGCGGTGAGAAATATTCATCTATAAAAGGTATAATTTATCATACACAATAAATACTATAGAGATATATAATACTTTAGTCTCAAAATGGCCGTAAAACTGGACATTACTCGCTGCATATTGGAACGCAAAGTGTACAGTTTATGGTCAGTCATAAAACTCATAAATTAGATAATAAAAAACATTGGAGGCTCGCCACGTGTGACTACAATGATACATATATTTTCCATTATTCCAACCATTAAAAAAAAAAAAAAACTGCCTTATAAAAGTGGCAGAGGTCAATTCAAGTCGTATTTTTCTGTTGAAAACGTGACGTTTTTGTACGTATGAAATAGTTTGCGGTATTCGGCAGAACAATACACTTACTATTCTGTTTGTAAACAATTTTTCGGAGGGAGAGCATGGGCATTTTGACAATTGAGGATTATGTTTATCTAAAGTTTATTCCAATTTAGTCTTTATGTCCCATTTTTGAGAAAACCGCTGTATTAGCCTCTGCTGGAATGTCGATTGAAGGCTTCATATTAATTAAACAAACTCCCAAGGCTATCCGTTTAAAACTAACACTCAGCCTGCAATTCCTTCCATCCATGACTCAACAATAATGTACTAATGATGATAATGATGCTAATAACATTTTCCTTATCTCCTCCAGAACTACGAGTATTCCTAAAAGAAGAACGCGATTTCTCACTAAACGACAAGTTAATATCTCGAGTAGTGGGGATGCGGTGCGCCAAAATAATCGCCGCGCGGGCGATACTGAGGCTGGAGCCGGAGATCACAGGTATGTACAGAGTTCGTACGCCATTATGCCTAAACTGAGCTACAAACATAGGGCTGCCATCCGTCCGGGTTTCCCCGGATTTGTCCTAGGCCGTCCGGGGGGTTTTCAAATAGTGTCCCGGACACTTTTACTTAATGGGTAAAGTGCGTAGTGCGTACTACTCACCATTTATCGAGTTTTATTTAACTCTAAAATATTATTTTCGGACACATCCGGGGAAAAAATGCTATTTACGCCAAATGTCCGGGATTTTTTAAATCTTTGTCCGGGTTTGGCGAATTTAGAGATCTCCATCTCTCTATACCGATTATAGTAGTCGAGGTGATAGCGATGGAGATATAATACCCGAGCTTCAATACTCGATTTTTGTGGTAGCACCGCTGTTCGGAGAATCTGATGACTTGTGGTATTTTACTGAACCTCGTTTTCTAACACTTACCTCTCCATGTATATCTTCGAAGCATGTAAGTTTGTCAGAAAATTTCAGGAACTATATGTACCGTTAATATGTAACAGAGAAATAATCGCAATCTAAATAAGCTCAAATTACCATTTTCCTAATTAAAAATAGTATTATCCGATCCGATTATCTTTTATAATGCGCACTTCTAAGGTTTGGAATTCTCTGCCGGCGTCTGTATTTCCGAGTTCATATAACCTAGACCTTTTTAAGGCACGAGTGAATAGGCATCTTCTGAGTGAGCTCGCATCATCGTCGGCGTCATCTTTGCCCCCCGGCTAGATGCTGGCCAAGAGCACACCCATTTTTAATAAAAAAAAATCCCCATCATATGGTAATTAAATATAATCATCTACTAAATTCTTTGAAACATACCATATAAGCATATAAGCCAGTGTATCAATATTCAATAGTAATCATAACATAATATCTAACAATCAGATAAAATCTTTGAAATTAACATTTAATTCTAGTACATATAATGTAAAAAATTATTTTGAAGACGATTTAATATAATACGTAGTAGTAAATAATTATTATAATTAAGTATGTAAATGTTTAAAAATGTGTTGAATATAAGCACTATAGTTGTTTAGCCTTCTTTTGTGTCGGGCAAAAGATGGTTTTAAATAAGCACCAGTTGAAAACGAAAAAATTTAAACAAACAATCCATTGAATTTGACATATTAAATGTCAAATATGTCAAATTCAATACATTGTTTGGTTACATTTTTTTTCGTTTTCAACTGGTGCTTACTTTACACATCTTACTATTGTAGGTGTATATTTATGGCGACAGGTCTCTGGAACAGCTTGCGATCCACGAATGCCCCTTAAACTTAAGGGGAAAATTTATAAAACGATCATAAGACCTGTCGTAATGTATGGATCAGAATGTTGGGCAACGAAAGTGACGGATGAAAGAAGAGTGCACGCAGCTGAGATGAGAATGCTGAGATGGATGTGTGGAGTGACGAGGAAAGATCGAATTAGAAATGAGTATATAAGGGGAAGTTTGAAAGTGGCACCCGTGACAGAGAAAATGAGGAGCAGTAGGTTAGCATGGTATGGGCATGTAATGAGGAGGGATGAATGTTATATTGATAAAAGAATATTAGGGTTGGATGTAAAAGGACGAAGAGCGATTGGAAGGCCCAAAAGGCGATGGATGGATTGTGTGAGAGAGGATATGAGAAAGAAAGGAGTAAGCGCTGAAGTGACGAATAATAGAGAGGAATGGAAGAAGAAAACATGTTGCGCCGACCCTGCATAAGCGGGATAAGGGCAGGGAGATGATGATGATTTATCATACCACTTTTGAAAAAAGTAAAAGTTATTTATTCTTCAATTTAGGCATATTATATGCACCTATGAAAGTCAATAAACTACCACGGGTGAAAATGAAAATGAACATTGTCTTTATTGCAAGATTATGGTACATTAGCTTTATTATGTACAGTAAATAATAATAATAAAACAACACTAAAAGAACCAACTAACTAAACTAACTTAGATTAATCGAACCTAACCTATATGTACATACTAGCTGTCGCGCGCGACTTTGTCCGCGTCTTCGCTCCTATTGGTCGCAGCTTGTTGTTATATAGCTTAAAGCCTTCCTCGATAAATGGACTATCCAACACAAAAATAATTTTTCAATTCGAACCAGTAGTACCTGAGATTAGCGCGTTCAAACAAACAAACTCTTCAGCTTTATAATATTAGTATAGATTTCTCCTAAATCTCTGCAACTGGGGAGGGTGCCCATCAGGCTGGATGCGTTATGGCAATACCGATTCACTGTACGAGGAACAAGCCAGCCCTATATACCGTCACCTGAGGACCAGATGAGCGAAATGTTAAATTTTTTTAAAAGCTTAATTACCTTCTTTGCCGTGGTATTTCCATTTGATGCTTTATCGTTGGGATCGGTTGTTAAAAAAAAAATTAAACTGTTTATTTCATAAGTATTTCATAAATTACATAATGATCTTAACTACTAATCTTAACATTAAAGATTGTTTGCTCCTTGTGTAGTAGTGGAAGGTACAATACTATTTTTTACAATTTGCCAGCAACAAAGCGAAACAACTGAAATCTAATGGAATATCATTTTTAATGTCACTTCATTATACAATTGCTAACTCCAGAAGCGGTGTAACGAAAATCGACGTTCTTGTATCTATTTTCTCGATATTCTGATACCCGCCTCGATCCTTCTTAACCCCTTTTCAGCCTAGCATGGTAGTACCTACGCCTAGGTTATAATAATATAGCATAGCGTAGCGTCCCGCATGGCCGAACCAGCTTCACGGGTATTTCCGCTATGCGCTGTCACAGGTTAAAGTATTGGGACATGCAGCGTACGTTCAAAGTATTGATCACGTTCATGTTTCATTCAGAATTCCGTGGATTCGACGAAGTGGACAAGTACGACTTAATAGACATCGGAGGTGAGTTTATGATGTTAATGACGTACGGGGCCGTTTTTTGCCCATTAGGGGCCCTGGGCACTAGGAAACCGCGGTCGCTAGTAGTAATCTATCTTGCAATATTTATGATGTCTCAGTTACGTTTCGAGATTTATTTCAGTGATAGAACCCTGTAATAGCCCCTGTCATATCGAATGGACACATTACAAGCTGGTTTATGAATTTAAAAATGCTTTCAATTTACTTGGTAATTATAATTAATATTCGATTAACTATCTTAATCTTCATCTAATGGTACTTTTTGAGAGCAAATGCACGTGTCACTTTCTCAAATACTTAAATCGCTATAGGCATGCCTATAAAAATTGAGGAGTTCCCTCGATTTCTCCAGGATCCCGTCATCAGATCCTGACTTGATGACAATGGGTCCAACTAGAAAAGCATGCCCTTTCAAACAAAAAAGAATTTTCGGATTCGGTTTTCGATGTCTCTGAGTAATCATTTCATTTATTATTTCAAAAACAATTTTCACTGTGTGTGAAGTAAAATCAAACTTTAGTCATTGTTAAATATAAAATTTAAATCAAAAACCCAGTACACTCGACTATTTTACATATCAAACTATTAATAATAATAATTGAAAACGTCATGTCATAATAAACAATATGTATGTCCAATAAAAACAATGAAATAAAAGTTAAAAAAAAAAACGACATTGTCGGGAATTTAAACTAAACTGTTAACTGAATAGCAAAAATTATCTAATGATGTCAATATTGTATTTAGCGAACATATCTGCATAGCGACCGATGAATTGCGAACCGCCTCCTTTTTTGTAGTCCGTTAAAAATCGTGTACACGCATCTGGAAAGGAAAGTTAAATGCCAGTTACACAAAAACTAGCAATGCAGAAAACCAGAAACGCAAAATGGCGTTTTGTCTCACTTAGCGTTTCTAACCAGATGCGTGTAAACGATTAAAATGACGATGTAACGGCCACGTTTTGACAAGGTTATATCACTGTTTTATTCACCAAAATGTTTCTAAGCTATCATAAAAATTGGGCCTTGGACACTTGCTCAAAGTGACCAATGGGAAAGACGGCCCTGTAAAAGTTATAGTTGCGCTTTGTCGAACACACACACGGCCTTTACGGCTCTTCCACGTCTTTAAGCGCCGGCAGTGGCCATACGTGAGAGGGAGCGCTTGGAGCGCTGCCTTTCGTTCCTACTTGTGGCCTATCTTTGTCACCGCCGTTTGAGTTGTGGTTGAGACCGAACCCTATACACTGGGTCGTCAGACAGATTTGACAGCGCTATAAAAAAAACATGGCGCAGTAGACCGTCAAATTTGAGTGACGAAACAAACAAGCCAAGTTTCTGTTTAGTTGCGATTTTTTCTGTTCTATTTCACTGAAATATGGGCGTTAAACTTTACTTATATACTTGTATACTAGATGAATATTTTTCTGATGTTGTTTTTTTACGTTTTTTTTTTATTACGTAGCTCAGTAGTAACATATTCCTCATTACTTTACCCTATCCGGGTTAAGAACATGTCACAATGTTGAAACACAAATGGTCCTACATAATGGTCGACAAGTACCTGCCATTTCTTTAATACCACCTGCGGGTTGTGAAATTTTGTCTCCCCTGCCACTTTATTGGTACTAGTATTTAGTACGAATAGATTCAGATTCGTTTATTACATCGATATAAATTACAATATAGTTTTGGGTTCATGTCAAAAGTATACGAATTTACATCGTGATTGTCAAATAAATATAAATATGTAGCAATTATAATTAAATTAAATTAATAGTACCTAGTATATGACGTTGAACTCATAGAAAGCGAACGGTACGACAGCGGATAGCCTCTTTTTTAATTAGATGTCCTACTATTTATGAACACTGAATTTAACTTGATTGATCAAGTGACAGACGCGCGGTGTAATACTTACAATGGTAAATGGTTTCTTGGTCCTCAATTCGATTCATATTTTATAGATCCCATACACATTTGAATATATATCGGTCACTTCTAACACGTCACCTCGGCGCGCGTGTAAGCGAGTGTGCGAAACATTTGTTATGTGATTGAAATTATAAACGGCAAACAAAAACATACCGTGCAGCTGTTTCCTTATGTAACCCGTTGACCGGCGCAGGTTTCCTCGGCTTCAAAGCGACGACGGAGTCGGAAGCGTCGGACGTGTCGCTGTGCCTGTCGCGGCTCGCGTCGGTCGCCGAGTCCGACGACGACGGCTTCTTCGAGCAGAGCTCGCTCGGCTCCGAGGGCGAGCGGCGCGAGCCCTCGCCGCCGCACACGCCGCCGCTGCCGCCGCCGCTCCCGCCCCCGCCCCCGCCCCCGCAGGTAATTAGAGTAGATCTTAAATCCTTAAAATTGCATACATTAGCTAGGTAGCGGACTACGGGCATCCTTCCGGATGGAACTGAACTGGGATAACGTTAGGAGGATTATAGTAACATACGCTGTAGTTAAATTTTATCCAAATATTATCGTAAATATTTTTTTCACTTCTCATGCTCTAAAAGTTCGTCCATACGCTCTGTCTAGGCGACATGAAGTCGCTTTTATGCTCTAGAGCATAAAGTAAAATCCGCCCTCGACGAGCGGCGCGCGTGCAGACGTGCGCGCGCCGGCGCCAGCGGTCGACGAGAACAGAAGTACAAAGATGAAATAGCTTTAATTATATTAATTGTATAATTTTCTCGCAGTCGAAGTGAAAAGCAGATTGTATGACTCGTGTATACAACCCATTTTATCCTCTACTTTATATCGACCCTCGCTTGCGGCTCGGGATCGATAAATTGTCTCGGATAAATTGGCTTGTTTTATGCACTTACTATCTACTATTTTACTTATCATGCTCTAAAAGTTCGTCTTTACGCTCAGCACAGGCGACATAAAGTCGCTTTTTATGCTCTAGAGCATCAAGTAAAAACCGGCTTTAGCGCGCCGGCGTGCGTGCGCCGCCGCCGAGTACGGAAGTATAAATTTGATAGCATAACTTTAATTATATTCATTATTGATTTCATTGTTGTCGGTCTGTTGGTAGTGTTATTGCGAAGCTAGAGGTCCCGGGTTCGATTCCCGGTAAGGGCATTTGTTTTTGTGCTGAGCAGAGACATTTGTTCTTGAGACTTGGATGTTTTCTATGTATTTAAGAATATATCTATTAAATATATCGTTGTTTAGTACCCATAACACAAGTCTTATTGAGATTTGAGCTTACTGTGGGACTAGTTCGATTTGTGTAAAAAATGTCCCCTAATATTCATTATTATTTATTTAATTTTCTCGCAATCGAAGTGAAAAGCAGAGTGTACAGCTCGTGTATAAAACCCATTTTAGGGAGGTATTCCACTCATCCAATATCTTTGTCCATTATACATTTGATCAAAGAAATTGGATGATTTCATCCAACATGGATGGGATCTCGACATTTGATCAAAGATTCTGATGACAGTTAAATCCAAAATGGCTACGCATGAAAAAAAAAAACTTGGACAAAGATATTGGATGAGTGGAATGGGCCTACGTCAAAGAACTTTGATCAAAGATTTGACAAACATATTGGACGAGTGGAATACCACCCTTTTCCTCTACTTTATATTGAACCTCGCCGGTGTCTCGGATAAGATGGCTCGTTTTATGCACTTGTTGTACAATTTATTTTATTAATAGAAAAAATATAAAAAGTAGTTCTCTAAAATACCGTATTGTGTAAAGCTGGAAATGATCAAAATCATAAATTTATTATATCAACCTTGTAATGAACCAACCATTCCCTGGTCCCAGGCCGTGGACTACGCAGCGCAGCCGGAGTGGATGTCGTGGCGCGCGGACGTGGTGGCGCGCGCGGCGGCGGGCGAGGCGCGCGGCCTCGACGTGCGCGCGCTCGGCGCCGCCGTGCTGCGCGCGCTGCCGGCGCCGGCGGGGGCGCCGCCCGGCCCGGGGGGGGCGCCGCCCGGCCCGGGGGGGGCGCCGCCCGGCCCGGGGGGGGCGCCGCCCGGCCCGCCCGCGCCCTTCACCGCCGTGCTGCGTACTGCCGCGAAGGACGACGCCGACGTCTCCAGGCTGTTCCTTGCGACGCTGTTCCTGGTCAGTATACTGTTCTCACGACCGGGACTTGTAACCGGTTAGTTTCTCCGTACAAAAACCGCTTAGGAATTTCGTTCTTACATTTACTATTTCATGTTCAATCAGACAATCTAATAATACGAAGTCGTAACGTAACCTAAATACATTACACAGATAAACAGACAGACATAAAGAGCATAAACTAATTCAAATTATTTGGCAATTTCGGGGTTTTAGAGATTAACCGGTTCCAACCCCTGGTCACAAGTCTTTTAGCATAGTTCAGGATCTCCATGTACCAGCACTGAGTGTTACGGTACTGGATGCCCTGTCGAAGCCTAATGGGGATAAAGATAGGAGTACACCGGTGTCGTTTGGGACCGCGATGCGAATGTATGACGGCTGTTCCGTACCATTTTATTTCTAGTTGATATAATATTAACTGTAAATATTTTCACAAGCGGAATTCCAGAATGGACAGATTCCAGAGGTTCTGGGATCGAATCCCACCCGGGTGTTCAATTTTTCACTCCGGTAAATATAATATTATCCCAAGTTATTTTAGTATGGTTAGAGGACTCGACATACGAATGTACTCCTTCAATACAGGTTGCCCTGCCCGAGCCAAAAAGGAAAGAAGCGAAGCGGTCGTCAGCGTCACTTGGGACTCTACTGACCACCGCGGCCGAAGATTATACTGACGTGTCTCAGTTGTTACTTGCAGTATAATAACAATAACTTTAATAATTTCGAGACTATGTAAAGAAAGGCTAATAGTAGTAATTAAAGTAGAACCTGCTTGGCCATAAAGTAGAATTACTGGCGTACTCTTTTAGAAACCATTCTTAAATGTCAGTTATTTATGACAAATGTTATATACTTTAACATATGACATTGTCCCACAAAACTGTAGTAAGAGTTTGACTGTGGAATCTACAGAGTCTTACTTATAAGGAATTAATTATTAAACCCTCAACAACAAAATACCAAAGACAATTATATCCACACTACTCAATTCTCCGCTATCACTTTTATTTATTATTTGAATGAAATTTTAATTACAGGCGAACGCGGGCAACGTGGAAGTGGTCCAACCTCCCCCTCTCACCCTGAACTCGTTCTCGCTCCGGCTCGCGTCGCTCGACGAGCGCCGCTACTGCGCGGCCGCCGACGCCGACCCCGCCTTCCTCGCGCGGTAAACAATGCTGTACGTGACGCCCTTCTGCGGGTGACACTCGAGACAACGACGGGGCCACGAGCATGTAGCGGAGGTATCACTCGGGGCGTCGGGGCCATGACCACGCCTATGGATGACACCCAAACGGCCACGAGTAAGCCAATAGGTGACACCCAAACACGCCTTCCTCGTGCTGTAGACAGTGGTGTAGGTGACACGGCACATTGACGGTGCCACCCAGATCGCCTTCGTCGCGCGTTAGACACAGTGGCGTAAATGACAAGCTTCCTGGGAGTGACACTCGGTACATCGACGGGGCCACGAGCATGCCAGTGGCTGCCACCCAGATGACCTAACTCGCGCGTTAGGCAAAGTGGCATAGATGACGAGCCTCCTGGGAGTGACACCCGTACATCGAACATGCCAATGGGTGACACCCAAACCCGCCGTCCTCGCGCCGTAAACGAGCAGACACCAGTGACTAGCGACCAGTTACGTTACCGCCTACCAAATAAAACTGATGTGTGACTGAATAAGAACGAGTGTGCTCACAGTATTACTTGTAACTGAGCTACAGTTGAAAAAGATTTTTAATTTAATATCAAAGGTCGAGAGAGGAAAGGCGGAGGTATTCGATTATTGTTTTTACCTTTCAAATTTTGACTGGGGATTAAATAAAAATCTTTTTCAATTAATATATCTAAATTTGGGTCTGATTTAAAAACGGTATAGACAATTATGTGACCGTTCTCATATCAATCGTCGCTCCCTATTGGAAAAGGCAATTATGTGTGTTATTTTAAATCTGCTTACCTCGTTTTGTATTTTTTTTTATCCAATTAATGTGACGTTTATGATTATCGATTTGTAAATATTATAATTTAGTTTTCTATTGTATATACAGAGTATATTTGTAAATATAGAGTTCTATGAGAAGATGATATTTTGGAAGTACAATAGTGTAATAGGACCGAGTCCTTTATATACGGTCCGGCGTAGCGCGGCGGGCTCTATTGCTGAAGATCTCTTTTACATAAACATAAAACCTGATTATTTAAAATTGGAAACGCGCGCTCATATTTGTTACTAAAGAACTGTTAACCTTTTGAACGAATGAATAAGAACTGTTAGCCTTTTGAAAGAATAAGGACTGCTCATTTTATGGACAATAAAAACTATATAAAACACTGTTGTAAAAGAATGTGGGTCACTTATTCTTCATCTAGTGCACATGATGCACATGCGCGTCAATCGAAATCTTATGGCAGGTTTTCGGTACATAGTGAAATAAATGGTATGGCATAATACAGTGTAATAAATTAGCAGTAAGTGATGTGTGATAATCTCATAATGGTTATCGATCGGTCGGTGTTGTGGGTACAAACAGTGCCCAATTTAGGCGCCATCGGCGTTCAAAAGGTTAAACCATAGAGGCTAATGATTAGTTCCTGGGTAGTAACGATGTCGAGTGCGCTTCAAAAGCCGTCCTATGTAAATATAATATTATAATGTCTAGGAAGAAACTTGTCACATTTTATAAATATTAGTGTAAGGTAAATGTTAGTATAATGAGACCGCCGCGCCGCAGCTAAGTTCTGTGCCTTAAGTCGCAGGGTCGCGCCATGGTCCCGCTTATACTTGCGAGTCTACGTAGACCCGATTTTACCAAACTGGTATAAGGATTAATTCTTAGATACATTCTTAGAAATAAACATTGTGTTCCGTTCAACGTCCTAGATCCGTTGATTTTTTAAGAATCTCGAATGACTCAGGAAACATAATATTAATTTTATTGGAAGGTAAAATTTCATATTATTCTTGTTTGGTCGACACCACGGGCAGAGAGGAGCTGTCAAGAACCAACCAATCGGAATCACAGCGGATCTTTTATCTATATGCTGCGATTGGTCGATTTTGTATCATCAGTCTCAGCGGAAATGCAGCCTATAGACATGCATCTGGTAATATAGTGGCCAACACTCATGTTAAAATGTCATCTATGTTTTTATACAGGGTGAAAGCTACTAGTTATATTGCTGCCAGAAAATTATCTTAGGTGATAATACATTATTTATTGACATGTAAAAAATACACTGTTTTAGTGTGAAAGTGCTAATCGGTAAGATTTAATAATTATGTAGAGCAAATAAAGTGGATTTTTTGCGCCAATCTCTTACTATTAAACGATTCTCGGCCCATCAAAGCTAGTGTGCAACGCCGCAGCATGTAGGAGCACTTTTCCGCCTAGTAGCGAAAATGACATGACATGGCTCATAGGTGTCATCATTGGCTGTGAATGGGTTAAAGGTCTTAAAATGTATTATTTATGTAGCACGTAAACATACTCATTGGCAATCTGTAAAGAGCACAGAAGATATGAAGTTCTATTTATGAAAACAATTGAAGTTATGCATAATTTTCAATGGACACCTCTACTGTTGACAACATTATCAGGAACTTGTTTAAAAAAAATGCATGTAGTCTAGAATAGATCTTACTTGACATTGAATTTATAAAAACCAAAGCTAATTGACATGTATTTAAAATAAAATATTATATTTTTATTATGAGAAAATATTTGTATGCATGCAAATCTATATTGTGAATAAAGACTCAATTCTGAGTACCATCGACCTTATTTTTGACTGATACTCGTAATAATGTAACTTAATGTTATGAGGTTACAGTCGATATTTCAATGTCAGTTCGTAATTTTATGGTTGATAATTGTCTGTCAGAAAAATTCCCGTGCCGTCAATAGGCTCCGGCTCCCATCTATCATGAGTTAGTTTAAATGATGTTGTATAGCTTTAAGTACCCACCATAGCCTTGTCTCTCTTCATACAAATTTGAACATATAGGGGGAACAAAGTTGAATTTATTTTGTTTCATATTCGATAGAAATAAAACTAAATCGATTCAATTTGTAAAAATATATTGTAATGAAAGGCCTTTTATAAGTTGTAAAAGCGTTGCTATACTATAATTATAGTTCTCAGACAAATAGTTCCTACCAATATCGGTTGTTATTAAAGGCTACAATGGCATATAATTAAAAATCATCTATTGACTACCTACAAGTAGGAAATTTGTCTGGGAGGAACGTTACATTAAAGTATTACAGTTGAAACATTGTAGAGAAGATCTTATGTTTTACGTAACGTTGAAGTAAATTGAGTATACAGGGTGTTTGGTAGCTAGGTGCAATGACTTTCAGGGATGATGGAGGAGTTCATTTTAAATATATTAGAAGACTCCGTTATTTTCTTGAAGAACTTCGAAAATAATGAATTTTTGTTTTTTCGTTTCAATGAAAATGTATAGAGAGAAATTATCATCTGAATAACATGTTAATACAAGCAACAAAAAGTCGTTGGTCCCAATTCAATTTATTTCTAAAACTTTCTTAGTTCCTACAGCTACTAAAAAATTACGATGAACCTGAAAAAAAAACAGAACATGATAAATCAAAACATCATCAATGCGTGGTAGTATAGATAACGTAAAATTTTCAAAAAAAAATGATGCATATCTTAGTAACTAAAAGACTTTGTAGAAAAGCAAGAGGTGTCAAAAATATTTAAAATGGCCTCGTCTATCATCCCTGAAAGTCTGCACCTAGCTACCGAATACCCTGTATATAGATGGGACTGAGAATTGAGTCAGGACGCAGGACCTTGGCGTTAAGTTTAAGGACTTCTTTATTGGCTTATTTTTACACTAAGCGATCGTCATCGAGAGTCCGCCTTCGCAAGGCTAGCATAAGTTTTATTATCACTTGACATTGCGGTTCTTCGTTATACAATGTGTGTTAAGAGGGCGCAGTACGTTTGGTTCTCCATGCAAACGAATTTATGCTCTCATTTTAAAACGCCATGCTAGAATAACATGAAACTTTGTATACACAATGGGATCCAGCTTGTCTAGGGCGGAAATTAGTTTCTGTTGCTTGAAATTATAATGGCCAAAAAATACAGCGATTATTAAGGTTTTCAATTTCATACAAGCCGTAAAAAACTCAAAAATCCGCTGTATTTCTTTTTCTTTTTCAATTTCTAGCAACAGAAACTAATTTCCGACCTAGGTATGCCGGATCCCATTGTGTATACAAAGTTTCATGTTATTCTAGCATGTCGTTTTAAAATGAGAGCCTAAATACGTTTGTATGGAGAACCGATCCACACCGATCGTACTGCGCCGTCTTAAGTCTCGTGCGACAAATATTGATACTAGTTTGATCAGGAATTTTCAATGGTTTAATTTGGAGCAACCTGTATGTTTAAAAGTAATATGATTTGGAGTGACTATAGTGTAATTTCATACATGTTAACGCTCTAATTTGCTTATGCGTTACATTAGTTTATCCTGACGCCTAGTTTGCATTTTTTTCTGTTTTATTTAAGTTTTCAAATGAGGCAAGTCCGGAAAAGTATCTTAATACATTTGTCCATAGACAGTACACACTGTATATTAAACGGGGCGGCATTAATGAATGACAAGCGTGAAATTATAACTTAGGGCTGGGGGTCTACTACGAAATTCAAAATCCGAACTTCGTATCGTGCCGTCCCTTTCACTCTCCTGTCATACACAATATGATTGAAAGGGACGGCACCATACGAAGTTCGAATTTCGGAGTAGACCTCCTGTACTGGTATGGGTGACTGGGTAGCTAATTATGTGACATGTGTGTGTGCATGGGTATTGTATGTATAATTAATAAATAAATGTTGTGTGTTTGCGGCGGACGCTCGTGGCGCGCGGCCGGGCCGTATAGTTGTTACTTGTTTATTAATATAAACGTAAGTGAAGTACTGCTGTCGTTTAATTTCCACCCCTTTTAAACATCTAGTGTCGATGACGCAAGGTGTGCATCATGGACATGATGGAGCACTGAATTGGTTACATTTGACAATTAATGGCCTTGTGTATAGTTTTATTTCGAATACATCAATTTTAACTTTCACATCTATTGATGATGCAACCTGTGCATCATAGCGCTACGAACAGGTAATTTCGCATCCCTGACCAGAGCGTAAGTATTTACGCGTGGCGGGCGGTAATTGTCGCTAAGATTGACGTGTGACAAAGTTATTCTTAATTTTTGGCTCTCGTGTCACCACCTATCGCGAAGTTTGCAACCCATGATCGGGGCGTGTACTGGCACCTTAAGAGATTATTTACTCTGGCAAGTTTATTACTTGAGGGTAGAGGGAGATCTGTAGTCTCGTGTATTTAAGCGATTAATTCCGTTGGAAAGGCCTCATTCAATGGTCGACTGCTGGCAAGGATACAACTAGTAACGTCTTGCTGCCCGACGAGTTGGAGCTACGCCGCATTGAGAGCTAAGTGTATTTAGATCTTAGCAACTTAATCGTTCTATAGATTATCTTTAGTGTTCCAAGACAACTTGTATATTGTGTCTCATAATTACCCTTATATATTGTCATATCTAGATTGTGCCGACGTAAGACTACATGGTGGAACTTAAGGCTATCTAGCGTACCTGACTGTGGTAGTAAGACATGACAAACATATTCCCAGACGAAGCATTGACATACTTAAGGCATTGACATACTGATCTAAGTGTACTCCCTTGTGTGGACTTAATGGACGTTCATGTTGGCTAGGACTTACACATAGCCCTGTAAAGTAGCTCAGATATATATTAGCCTGATAGAACCTTTAGGTGCTAAGAGCTATGCACTGGTGACAGTTGAAGTCATAGGGTATTTAAACCCACAGGTGGTGAATACGAGAGTCCTGGGATGGGTGCGAAGCAGATAGAATAGTTCGGAGACTGCGCGGGATAATTGAAGGTAGGATTCAAATAATCCTACTAGATTTGTCGTTACGCCCACAATTTGTCGCAGTCTAAATGTGTTTATACATGAGTAACAAATTATATATCTTAGAATGTCTAACATTCATTACCATATGTAGAGGGCGTGGCGACAAAATGGTGGTAGTGCTGGGATATTTGAATCCGTGCCTATCGTTTAGATTGAGATGATAGGCAGTTTGTTTACCTAGTTCATTTCGTACAGGGCTATTTGAACGTCTGTTATGGCAGTTTAAAGAGGTTCATGCAGGAATATCGTATGGCATCGAATAATAATTTATCATTACTCGTGCATTTCATGGAGTAATTAAAACGCCCCAGCATTATACTTATTTATTTCATAGCAATTTTACATTTTGAGAAGTGCTATTATACATAGTTTGCAAATTGAACAAATGTCCAGAATACCGACTACAATACAAAGTATATTCGTTGAATAACGATTTAATGATATTTCTTCATTTTCTCCAAGTTTATTGCTTCCATGGGACACTGATGGTTATGTCAATTCAGTACCGGCCGGGCTGGTTGTCGTATCGATGAGTGTTCCTATGTCGTAGAATAAATTAACGATCTTCTCTGGCTTGCATTTCATGAACTAGAAAGTTTATCAATGATTGCTTGAAAACATCATAAGATCTTTTACAGTTGCCACCAAATCCCTAGATAAACACAAAACTAAAGGGCTGATGGCTTGAAATATATTAATCGTTTGCGTATGCTGTAAATGCATCCATGAATAATTTCTTCATGTGAAAGTTATGTAAAAGCAAAGAATGCTAGATTTATTTATATGACGGGACGCCATACGATAATATACTCGTAGCAAGGGATTGAACTAGCGTTGTAGTTAGTGGCAATTGGAATACCTCTGTACAAAACAGCTCAATTTCTGAATCTCTTTATGAGGGTAGTTGAATATTTCGCGGCGATGGGCCGAAACATCTTTCACGTTGAGTTAGGGTTGGAGACAATTAGAAGGTTGTGTTATGAAAGAGTCAGCTAATTTGACAAAGATTGAATAGTGAAGGATGACAATTTGCGCAGCACACGGGTTTGTTAGGCGGAATCGTCAATCCCCATCGGATTCGGCTTGTGAAGCTATTGTTTTGAAGTGTGACACTGCTATGGAATTTGGATTAAGTTCAATTATTTACGCAAGGATATATTTCACGGCGGGCAGTGGTACGCGATTATGACTTCTTAGCTTGTTGCTTAGTGAAGTGCTTATGTTTCTACCCAAATATGTGATTATAACTAGACTCGTGAAGCTATTTTAGTCTCATTTCGTATTGAATGTGTCAACTGGTAGCACTACGAGTATGCCCTAGCGGATACAGAGAAATTTGCTAGTTGCACATATGTATGTCATCATATTTGGTTGAGAGTTGATTGACGTTCAATATGATCAGTTTGGTCTTTATGAACGTGTGGGTAGCTTATTTTCTAGTGATCATCTACCTACTTGCAATTAAATAAGAATTTGCTTACGGACCGATTTGTGTCGGAAATTTCCATTGGAAAGAGTAATGATTCCTTTGATTTGGCGAACTTAACATGCAGTAGATGTGAGTCTATTTGGCTTTCGTAGCAATTAATGCCTACCAGCATGGTAGGAAAACTAGTGCGTTGGGACATAATCTAGTACATGGCTAGCTAAGAAATACAAACGTTTCAGTTACATCACTTAGACACACTGATGAATAGTACCAACCTAAGTGAAGTAAATACATAGTCATTACAACGTCACATAACTTCAATTTGATGATTGACTTGTTCCTTTGGCACGATGATGAGTATGATGATATTTGATGACGTGATAATAATGTTTTCTACATGAATCTTGATAAACGGTTATAAGAAATTTATATGATAAATATTTGCAACACATATATACGAATGTCCATAGTTAATGAGAACTATACGTAGACATCCACGATAATTAAGACTTCAGTGCAGTAAAGAAAATGACGTCTACGACTAGTAAATCATGAATGACGTGTTTTAAGAAGGCGTATCACAAACATAACATGAATATTTTGCATAAGGCAATTTGTGATATAAATAAACTTGATAAGTGAAAACTCGTTTCCCAATAAAATCGTACGATAGATAGTAACGTACCCAGTGTGTATGAGATATTGTAGAACAACTCGTCATTACTACAATATTATATATTGATAGGAAGTAATCAATTGAGTTATAGTCAAAAGTGCCTATTCGTAAATCTTAATATTCAAACTTCAGTTTTCAAATTAACAGTTCAGGCATTTGTGGTACCTGAACTAATGACTATTCAAGATATCAGTTAATGTGGCATTCTTGTAAGTCACTAGATAAATCAATTTATTGAAACTCATTGATTGCTAAATGTAGGTAGCACTGAAATTTAATTTCATGTGCTCTGCTTACCCCCCTATGGGAAAACAAGTGTGAGTTAATGTATACGTATGTCAGTAATTATGATTTCTATTTCGGACAGATACCTTGTAGTTTACTTCATTCATATGCACAAAGTTATGAAAGGTATCGTATTTTCCATTTAGTTATTATAACATATCGACTACCGTAGGGTAGGCTCAATAAGCGTAAGGCAAAAATGGCGAAATGAGTTATGAATGCAGTCATACTGGCTTTATCTCTATCAAATGATAAACGTCCGGATAGCTTGAAAATTTGTCTTATATTCTAGATTATCATTAGAACGTATAAAACGATTCTATTCTTAAAATAGTGTTAGTTAGTACAACACTAGGGACGCAAACGTTTTGGAAATAATATGACAGTTATCCTATTGGTACTAAAAGAGTTTGGGCCAATACGCCGTTAGGTATGTTATTAGACTGAAAAGTAAGTAAGTGTAAGGGATGACCTTGTTGATGGGCAGAGGAGCGTAGTTTGATTCTTGTAAAGGAAAAGAGGTGTAGATTCATTTAATGACAAACATTCATTTAAATGTGTTATATAACTAAAAGGTTTAGAGTTTATTTCTAAAACCAAAACAGTTTGGCGGTCTTGAAAATCGCATTTCAACTAAATTTGATAAACTTTTGGTTCAAACTTTATTGTATTACAGCCTTATTCATAAAAAGTTAGAGGCTCCTTGAAGGCTCCTTGAAGGCCCGATGCTAAAAAACATGATTCATAATCCTCTGTCAACGCTAATCGGTCCAACAAGGCTCTGCTAAATGGTTCGAAAGTTAGAGGCCCGTAGACCCTTCTTTATCTCTCTGTTAAGTCACAAAATGGCCGCCACAAATTTGAACAGCTGATTGCGACAAGAGAAAAACCATACCCATGAGAAAATTTCTACGAAGGTCGAAGGGATTCTGTACGGATGTTGTTTTATAAATTCTGTTAATTGGGTACTTAAGAAGATACGTATTAAATAAAATAAAATTAGGATGATTAACATAGTTACGGCTTTATGGGAAAAATACTCTCGCTTTATAAAAAGTAGATCTTATGATTGAAATACCTATAAAGAGTCCCCAGTACGTTCGGCTGAACTCGATTCTCCATACAAACGTAGTTTAGATCTCATTTAAAAACGCCTTGCTGAAATAACATGAAACTTTGTATACCCAATGGGAGCCGCCATATCTAGGTCGGAAATTAGTTTCTGTTGTTAGAAAATGTATTGGTAAAAAATACAGCGAGTTTTTGAGTTTTTTACGTCTTGTATGAAAACCTTAATAATCGCTGTAACTTTTCTCCGTTATAATTTCAAGCAATAGAAACTAATTTCCGACCTATATTATGCCGGATCCCATTGTGTATACAAAGTTTCATGTTATTCTAGCATGGCGTTTGAAAATGAGAGCGAAACTACGTTTGTATGGAGAACCGAGCTTACTGCGGACTCTTAAGTGATCGTCTATCATTATCTTTACTTTCGTGACAATGTAAGTTATCCGGGTTATACGGAATGTGGAAACTGGACTACCACAACCGCGGCGTCGCAATGTGTATTACAAATTGGCAGATCCTATAGAGAGTACCTATATACTTATAGGGGATCTGCCCGATGTAGAATTTCGGCTCCGGTACTGGTTTGACAAGGGGACGGCCCAAATTATTGACGAATTGAGAGCTTCTCGGACTCTCGGCGCGAGCACTGATGGCGAATCACTTTGATGCGTGACTCTGCCCATTATATAAAAATCCCTTCTAATGCAGCCGAGAGGGAAGAGACCTGTTACGCGCTGCGGGCGTTTCCGACAGGAGCAGTCAACAGGACGGCAAACAATGCACATCTTCGTGCTTTTATTCATCGCCACTTCCAATAAACAAGGTTATCAATAATTACGATTTCCACGAACTTGGTGGTTTCAACAAGAGCTTGCCTTAATTACTTGAGTCAAAAGAAAACTATGGCGCGTCGGGTATGGTGGAAACCCATCCATGTAATTAAAATATCACTTAGGAATATTACATACAAACACTGATATAGACTATAGAGTACTTATTACGAACGCGGCTACAATGGGACTGGCGATCCCGGGCCCGCTGCCTCGTATATGCTTTTGTTTACACTAGAATATGAGGTGACGTCACTAAACTGTTCCTATAATATTTCCCCCTTTTACAAAAAAAATATCCAATTTGATGTGTTACTTATGTGTGTCCCCAGTCTTATAATAAAGTTACAACTTATCAGCATATTTGACTTACAAGTGGTCTGTGCTTACAGTTAACTATAATAACTTACTCGTGTTTATACACTTGAAAATCGTAACACAACACGCGTTTCGCTGACAAAGCGTACCGCGTACTTACAGGGTACTATGCTACACATCGTAATATAATGAACAATGACAAAGGCCTTACGCATCTATTTTAAGCACAACATTATTTAGTTTAAGACATGAGATTTAACAAAGCAAAACATTCATATTTGTTACTAGCGAACACTGACTTATTGTATACTTACTGAATAAACATATTGTATAATACTATTTTTAGTCCATAACCTAATAACACAAAACATATACGAATAACATTTTGGGGTAACGACGTTCTTATACTTTACTCAATGGTTACACATTATAACATCAATTTATCGTCACAATTTTTTTAATACATCCAAATATTACTTAAGGTTAAGATACCACAAACTGCTAGCTCTTGCAATGCTATGGCTGTACCACTGTATTATAATTTTCTATATAGTGGCTAGGCAATAATGTTTTGACCTTTAAGTGACCCAGTAACTAAATTGTACTTATATCTAACTGTAGTAAGTATCTTTAAATCTAACTGGTGTATTAACCACTCTGCCGCTCCTAGTGGTACGTAGAATAGGTGGCTGCGCGTTAGCCTCGCTTTCGCTTCGCGTCGTGGTGGGCGTAGGCGTAGTAGTGTTATTAACTAAAGGACTGGGACGTGTATTCGTGTCGTCAACAGTGTTCCATACATAAGCTGGTTTCAATCTGTCTATTGATATACGAGCTTGCCTGCCTGGAAACTGAATTAGGAACATTTTATTGTTTCGTTCCATAACTTTAAAAGGACCAGTATATGGTGGTTGTAACGATTTTCGAACCGTATCATCCCTTACAAAAACATATTCGCACGACCGTAAATCTTTGTGGACAAACAAAGTGCGGTTATTGCGAGAACCTTCGGATTTTGGTTTATAATTACTTATACTATCGCGAATTTTATTAACTAAATTGCAAGGATCCCTAGGCTCCGTAGCCTGAGTACTAAAGAAATCTCCGGGTAAGCGTAAAGCACGTCCGAACATCATTTCTGCGGCGCTAATACCATTATCGCTACGGCCTGCTGCGCGCAGTCCAAGCATGACTGTGGATAATTCGTCTTCCCATGAGCTATTATTTATTCTAGCCATAAGGGCTGATTTTAAACTGCGATGAAATCTTTCTACTTTCGCATTGCTCTGAGCGTGAAAAGCTGTAGTCCTAATTCTATTTATGCCTAATAGTTTCATTAATTCGCTAAACAAATTACTTTCGAATTGACGTCCCTGGTCAGTCGTGAGTTGGGTCGGACAACCATAACGTGCGATCCATCCGTCAAATATAGTTTTGGCTACTACTTCAGCGGTCATATCCTCTATAGGAAAAGCTTCCGGCCAGCTTGTACGTCTGTCTACTATTGTTACAAGGTACCTGTTTCCACGTGGAGATGTCGGTAGAGGTCCGACAAGGTCTACATGGATGTGCATAAGACGATCGACCTCTTCGAATGATCCTAACTTGGAAATCGTGTGTCTACTGACCTTTGACTTTTGACATGGAATGCACGATCTTGCCCAGCTATTTACGTCTCTGTTCATGCTAGGCCAGAAAAACTTTTTACAAATCATTTTACGAGTGGTGCGCGTTCCTGGATGACTTAAACTATGCACACTCTCAAACGCTATACGTCTAAACTTCTCTGGTAAATACGGTCTCGCCTCCTTTGTTGATATTTCACAATAGACGGGTTTGTTAAATGTAGGTATCGTTATTAATTTTATGTTTACATTACTATTTCCGTTGCTCTGAATCGGTTCGGGTTGCGTCCTGTTTATCAAGTACTCGTCTTTCGTTTGTTCATGGGCGAGTTCCTCGTAATTGAGTGTTGTGGGACAAAAAATTGTTTCTATACGCGATAGAGCATCTGCGACTACGTTCTCTTTCCCACTTATGTGTCTTATGTCGGTCGTGAACTCGCTTATGAACAATAATTGTCTTGTACGCCGCGGCGTCTCATTGCTACTTTTACCTATATTCTCAAATGCGCGGCATAAGGGCTTATGGTCCGTATAAATTATCAACGGTCTGCCTTCGAACGATTTGCGAAAATGTTTTATGGACAGGTAAACAGCGAGGAGTTCAAGGTCATATGCGGAGTATACTTTTTGAGTTTTACTTATTTTTTTTGAAAAGAAACCTAACGGCTCCCATATGCCATTAACTAACTGTTGTAGTGCGGAACCTATTGAGCTAGTCGACGCATCTGTCATTAAAGCTAAAACTGCGTCTGACCGGGGATGTGATAGTGTAACGGCTTTTTTAAGGCCCTCTTTACACTGTACGAATGCCTCCTCGGTCTCACTCGTCCAAGCGATGGGAGTCCTATCGCGTTTTTTTGTATTGGTTAAATATTGGTCTAGCCGTGATTGTATTTCTGCCGCCGCAGGAATATGCGCGCGGTAGAAATTGAGCATGCCTAAAAATCTGCGCAACTGCTCGATGGTCTGTGGCTTGGGGTAATCTACAATGGCCTGGACCTTTTCCTCTAGAGGTCTGATTCCCGCTGTACTTACTTCGTAGCCTAGGAATACTAGTTTTGTTTGTCCAAAACTACACTTAGCTAAATTGATCGTTATTCCAAACTTATTGAAACGTTCAAATACCTGTCTAAGATGATCCCTATGCTGCACTTCATCATCGCTCGCGATAAGGACATCGTCTAGGTAGTTAAATAAAAAGTCTAAGCCTTCCAGAACCGAACTATTCATAAACCGCTGGAAGGTTTGAGCTGCACAACGCAGTCCGAACGACATTACGGGAAATTCCCATAAGCCGAATGGAGTAATTATGGCAGTCTTTTCGATGTCTTCACTTGCTACTGGAATGCAGTGATACGCCCTGTTTATGTCTAATTTGGAAAAAATCTTCTTACCATTTAGTATAATTGTGAAATCCTGTAACCTCGGTATTGGGTATCTATCTGGTTTAGTCTGTGCATTTAGTGCACGATAATCACCACAAGGGCGAATTTCGCCGTTTTTCTTGGCCACCACTGTAAGAGGGCTGGCCCATTGACTCTTACTAGGTCTACAAATGCCTAATTCATGCATGCGGCGAAATTCCTCCTTGACTTTTTTATACCTTTCTGGCGGCAACGGTCTTGCCTTCGCAAACGTTGGTGGGCCCGTAGTTTCGATATGGTGTACCACGTTATGTGTAGGCGTTTCTTTATAAGTTGGAGGTTTCGTAATACTAGGGAATTGCAAAAACAAACTATAATATGGGTGGTTACTATCGACCGTGTTAATAGTTGGCTGATCGCAACTCACGACTGGCGCGACTACATTAAAGTCTGTCACAAGGTCATGTAATTTTTTTTCGCTTAAGTTTACTAGCAGCCTATGGTAGCTTAAAAAATCTGCCCCGAGTATGGGCTGTTTCACGTCGGCTACTACAAATTGCCAACGAAAGGGTCTACGTAGTTTAAAATCTAGCACCATTAACTTTTCACCATATGTTTTTATTTCCGAACCGTTCGCTGCAAAAAGCTTAAGATTAGAGCACTCACCCACACGTAGTTTTTTATTTGCCGGTAATAATGAGATGTCCGCACCGGTGTCAACCAAAAAACGTAGTCCACTATTGGAGTCTGTTACACGTAAACGACGGCCGGGGTTGATAACACAGATTTCCGTCATACTCTGTGTTATCTCTGCTAGTTTCCCTGTTTCTTCTCCCACGCGCAGGGTTGAATGCATTTGGCGGCCGCAGTCCCAAACCGGTAATGGTAAAAACAAAGCCAATCCGGGTTCCTTGCGGCTTTACTGTTGTGCCGTGAACTGCTCCTGGGCCTGGATGCTGATCGTCCTCTTCGGTTTCTCTGGTCGTAACCTTGAGTCCGTGGCCTTGACCTTGCTAACTCTGCCATGCGTACGCTTAACTTTGCGATTTCCGCTATTATTAGAGCTGTATCGTTTGCCACTGGGTTACCTGGTGGAGGTCTATGCGTCGTATACTGCGGTGTTGCTGCTTCCATAACATAAGAGCTCCTGGTGGCTTCCGCGACGTCATCAGCGATGTTGGCCAATGTGTCTAAGTCTGTCTCCCTGGATGCAACCAATACTGCGCGTACCGTCGGTGGCAAGTGATTCTGCCACATAATACGTAGCGTGTTGTCTGGAAAACTGTCCTTGGCAGTGTTACGCATTTTCATTAGTAACTGCGAAGGCTTTTGGTCCCCAAGGTCCATTTCACCGAGTACTTTCTCTACTTGCCGGTTTTTAGAGTCCTCCAACGTAGTCAGTAACTTATTTTTAAGCGCTTGGTATTTATTTGTCGCCGGCGGATTCGTGAGAAAGTCTGTCAGGCGAAGAATCACCTCCTTGGGTAGTTTAGAGACGACCATATCAAATTTGGCATCCTCCCCGATACGCTGCGGTGTTAATACGGCCTCTGTCCGGATGAACCATATTCTGGGTTGGTCAACCCAAAAATCTGGTATCCTACTTGACACTGAGATGGCCATGACCTCGACCGATTGGGATTCAGGTATAATTATGTCTTGTAATTGTGGTTGAGTTCCGCTTGCGCCCGTGTTTGCCATGTTAATTTATCACTTTAAATGTTCACTAGCTTTAAATGTTTATATCACGTCGGAATGTCACCAATGTAAGAGGGTGACCTATAGGATTATAAATTATACGATTGCTTATATACCTAATCCATGTAATTAAAATATCACTTAGGAATATTACATACAAACACTGATATAGACTATAGAGTACTTATTACGAACGCGGCTACAATGGGACTGGCGATCCCGGGCCCGCTGCCTCGTATATGCTTTTGTTTACACTAGAATATGAGGTGACGTCACTAAACTGTTCCTATAATTGCAATCATGTATGTAACAGTAAGTAGATACAGCGGCATAAATAGGTACCATACAAATACTCTTTATTGCACACCTCAAGGGTCGCTAGGCCGGTTACGCGACCATCGTCAGTGTGCGACCACCTGAAGGACGAGATTTTTATCTATTAAAGATATGAATATTTTTACACACCCTACATACAGAAACAGTGAGTTCTATACATTTTTTTAAGTTATTGAATGGGAATCTATTTATAAAACGAATCAATATCCTATCAGTTCATCAACTTATCCAAGTGATCGCAAACCGGCACACCAAATTAGCTGGTCGCTAACCGGCCTATCGACCCTAACTACTTTATAGATATAATAT
The DNA here is from genome assembly GCA_905163555.1 of Notocelia uddmanniana. Taxonomy (NCBI): domain Eukaryota; kingdom Metazoa; phylum Arthropoda; class Insecta; order Lepidoptera; family Tortricidae; genus Notocelia; species Notocelia uddmanniana. Next base: position 2,923,388 of record LR991065.1, on the reverse strand, counting down.
AATTTAGTAAGAAGCTTGTTACCAAAGTATATAAAACACAAGAAATAATGTATACAAAATTATGCTGGTGGCTGTACTGTACAGCCAAGGAAAAAGAAACACGTACCGTTTTCGTTCTTGTTGCAATGTGAAGAAGGGATAAAAAGGTACGTGTTTACATTTCATTAATCATCATGAATCCTAGCGATAACCCAGTACAGTTGCACCCGAAAAGATGCCCAGGGTTACTTAATCCCAAGAATTGACGTAGGCACTAGTTTTTACGGAAGTGACTGCCGTCTGACCTTCTAACCCAAGGGGGAAATTAGACCTTATTGAGATTAGGATTGTCAAATGCGTGAACAACTTTACCGTCAGAAATCCTCAAGTCGCCCGAAGACCTTTATTTCATTAATAAGAAAAATGATAAATAACTTGTGTAAACCCCCTTTTCATGGCATGTACTAGTGAACTACTCGAATGAGTATTTCTTATATATGTTTAATGATGTACTTATACAAAGTACCTCATTAAGTTGATGATTTAATAATGTTAATTACCAAGGAGTTGCTCAAGTTATAAGAAAAAATAACATACATTTAATTTAAAAAACTTAATGACTTATAAATACATTTATTTTGTAAAGTTTACAAAATCCAAAAAGAAAATGAAGACAGATACACAATCCAAAAGGAAAAATAAGAAAAATAATCTGGGGTCAGAACAATTACTTTTAACCACATTGAACTACCTTTCCTTTTACTTTTAAAATATTCCATTTTGATTAAAAGCTAAAAGTAATTGTTCTTTTAATTTCAGGATTCTTTCTCCTCTCTTCATTGTCTTTTTTCTCTCTTCATGGGAGGTGGTGTGGCTTCTTGCACAACTGGTAGAGCTTCCTGTGCTTCAATAGTGACGAACAGGACTCCTCACCAGTTGCAGGGGCAGTAGCTGAAGTTCGTACAAGCAGTATCTGAAAAAATAAAATATGTTTAAATAAAATATTTTATGAGGTGACATGCTTTTATTTTTAAGTTACATTCACATTAGTCATCTGTATTAGTTATAGTTACTAAATGTCATGTCTATTATGGTAACCATACATTTTGGGTTGGGTACATTTAATTTGATCCTGCTAACTTGCTACTTTTTGTTCAATATTTTCCATCCATCCTCTATAGATAAGTAACCTTATCTAAACCTCTTTCAAATACAAGTTACCTCTTACATCCAACCTACCTCAGGCTTGATTACATGCACATTATCTAACCATATTGATTTATTGATTATTTTTATTTACATGATATTAAATGATTGTTGTTAGTTAATAATAATTTATCATATACTTATGCAACAGAGCTTCATACTATAGGGCTCATGGGTGTCAATTTGAACTTACTTCAACGGGTTCACTAGGTTCAGATACTACTTTTTATGTCAATCAAACACATCACACAATCAAACCATAAATTATAATTTGACCCCGACCCTGAAGCGAAGTATATCATGATATTTATATCCATGTATTTCAAACTGAAACTTGTGGACATTTACATCATTGAAACATAAGTAAATGTAAAAAATTGGTACAAGTGTATAACCATACCAACCAGATTTATTGAGTCCAACTCAAACTTGTTGCTATCTGTCTGGAATTCTGCGGCAACCAGGCTCTCAAGGGGTTGGAATCTGTGGGGCCCTCTCGCAGAGGCTCCCAAAACCTGACGTTTTTTCCGTGCTAACTTTGCGTTTCTCGGCGGATTTTATTTTCGTTCCGCTCCGTTTCACATAATATTGAACTAAAAGCGAAAAGCAAAATAATTTGTTATACGTATTGTTTCATTTGCAAGAACAATACTTTCATAACTATAATAAACACTCATTAGGAAAAAGCTGTACCATATAATACTTCCAACAATTTGATTGCCTTTTAAGAAGGTCCGCTCACGCAGCGACGTTGCGGCTGTACGTGTTTGTGTCCGTATTTTTATCTTCTATTATGTTTACTCTCACTTACTAGCTCTTGAAGCAACATCTGAAAAGGACGTCCAGTGTTTAGATTCAATAGGAACACTAAAGGTAGGTTAGCAAAGATCCACTTCACATATCACACCAAACAAAAGCAAATGAATTGTTTTTCTTACTTTATCCTCCGATATCCAATTATCACTCCTTTTTTTGGTGGAATTAATTTTAAAATTCAATAATTGAAAACTTAACGAGCAGGAAAATTTCGACTATTTCGAGGTTACCTAGCTTCCCGCTAATTAGCTGTCACTGCAGTCAATCTTTTTTTTTAATTCACTATGTGGCCATGTTTTTGTCTATGATTTGTCAGGATGGCCAACATAACGTGTCTAATCCACCTATCAGCAACCGATTATCTAACAGACGGCTAGCAAGCGCTTATAAATCATACTTCTTAACAACCGTCAAACAGGCTTAATCAGTCTGCTAACTAACAGGCCGATCAAGCCTCTGTTAAGGTTTTTTTATGAATAGGGCTGCAAATTTCTAAGTTAAAGTCCATATCAGAAGTAAGAATATCCTCTGGATAGTCAAGAGCATCAAGTTTCAGCCGTCATAGCTCAACGAAACTCAGATACCTACTATAAAATCTACTAAATCTTGCAAATAAGTACCTTGAAATCAAGTGACAACTATCACCCCCAGTTAGTATACGCTAGCGTGTTAAAGAACTTTAATCAGCAATTTTCCCACTGCAGAGGCGTTTTGTAGCCTAAAATATAACTCGAATTCCTTTTAGAAGAAGCTCTGTTAAAGTCATAGTGTCACATACACATAATACACACATATGCATACATATGTGTTCTAAGTACGTTCAAGTAATAGTGATTGATTCTAAATCTGATTATGTACTTCATATGAATGCCGACTCAAATCTTTGATTTGATTAATATATAATAACTTCCACAAAATGCATTACCGATAAGTAATTGGAATTATAGGTACAAGTTTAGCTCAAGTAATAGTCTATCACCAAGTTGAATTCAAAGTACCTAATCTCAAATGTCCGTTCATGGATGTTGTCGCGAAATGACAATATCGCGATGTTATTGATACGAGTATAGTTCGTGTGAGATTATTTAGTTGGCAAGTCGGGCAAAGTATTTGACAGAAGCTCGCATCTATTGTCTGTAGTATGCGTGTGATTGGCGTCTGGCGTTGTTGACTGGCGCAGTGTTACGTTGCCTAGCAGCGCGCACGGACGCTCGCTAATTTTACCTCGCTAACTTTTCCTCGTAAAGAAATAATATAAAGTTGAGTGTTGAGGTGTTTTCGTGTAACTGGAGATTTCTGGAGTTACGCTGCTTATCTAGATAAAAGCTAAGTATAATGATCCTTAGCATATATAAGATCGATATAGATTCTGTCAGATTTGAATGCATGCTAAGATGTTTCATATCAGTAATCAAAACCCTATGTAATAGGGAATTTATATTTATTATATGCCAGTATTTGATATGACACAAGATGTCCCAAAAGTCGCTAAGTTTATGTTAACTAATTATACAGTCTCATTATTCTATCCTTACCAGAGAAGTTAATGAACAACAGTAAGATATTGTCGTGAGAAATGTCTAGAAGAGTCGCTACTTATGAAGTATAAGTAATCTGTTCTCCTCCCTATATGATACGAGCTGATAGTTCCATAATCCGCTTGCCGTGTGTCGGATTATGGAAAGAGTAAGGGTGTGTAACTAGACGGGGTACCCTAGAGAACTTGGCGCCAAGTAGTTGAAGCACATGGCAGGCGAGGGTCGGATGCTGAAGGCATAGCTGGCTCTTGTCGTTGAGTTAAAGTAGCCGTGGATCGGCTTTTGGTCGTGATCGACCTGAAATGTAGTGTAGCAGTGATCTGCTCTGTTTATGATGTAGCCGTGGATCGGCCTTTGGTCGTTGACCGACCCGAGATGTTGTGTAGCAGTGATCTGCTCTGTCGTTGATCGACTTGAAGAGTTGCGTATTGTCTATTCAAACAGATTGAATGGACAGTAATCACCCTTAGGGAACTTTGTACAGATTGATTAGAGTAATGCTCGTAGACCATGACATACAAACATGACTCATACATGACCACAGTTAAAGTATACATGTAACAAGCCTTGGTGGCATTCAGTACAGAGGAAAGATAACACTTGCCAAGCAGGCAGTGTATTAGTATAACTATATATATATATATATATATATGTTACATTGACCGAGGTACGGTCAAGTTGTTAACCGATTGGTTAATATGAGAAGTTGTGTTGACCACCATAGTGGGAATAAGAGAAGATATATAAGAGCTAGAGAAAACCATTATATCTATTTGAAATATACATGATAGTGTTTGTTTACCTCTTAGAGATCTTAGGCTCGATAAGGAGAACATAAAGTTTAGTTAGTTCGATCCCATGTTTGCTAAGGTAGTTGTATTTAGTGTTTGAGGTTATCACATAATCCTCCCCCCACAGATGGTGCAGGCAAATGGAGCATATAAGAGCGAAGCAGATTCCATAGACTGTGTTGAGAATCAGGTATGTCTGTATATTAACTCCTTTCTCGCTACGTCCTCAAAGCTTATCGCAGTCTATATAGATTCATATGACATTATAACATACATATATATATTGTATGATCAGCAATGAGTTACATTCCCAAGTATTGAGGCGTGGCGATATGGTGGAGTAGTATGCTGAGATATTTGAATCTGTGCCTTTTGTGTATACTGATATGGTAGAGAGTTTGTCTTTGTTCTTTTGAACACTTATATCCGAGTCTCTGTTATGACTATTTAAGTGTTGTGTAGGTGTATGGTTCGAAAGGGTTCGGTATAGTTCAATTACCTGTTAGTGCTTGTACAATTCCTTGATTAATTGAGACCAAACATGAGATATTTCAGTATATTTTATTCAGTCCCAATTTCATGTTTCTGAGAGATAAAAGTTATATACAATTTATCCAGTATACCTGGATAATCCATTACAGACAATGATTGTTGAATAATGATGTATGATTTACATCATCATTGTAATTATAATTTGTAGCTTCTATAGAACACTTAAGGTTATGTCAAGCCGACTGCGCGCGGGTCAGTTTGTCATTTCAATAAGTGTTACTACATAGGTTCCTTAAAGGCTTACATTACATAAGTAAATTTTATCACTATTAATTTTATAGTACATACAGTTTGTAAAAGTTAAAAAACAGTTACCGTTGATAAAATAAAATTTGAAGGAGACGGTCTTAACTGTTTCAATTTGTTTTTGTATTTTTTAACAAATAATTCCTCATTTAGGTGATGTAAAGGTGATTAATATAGTGATATATATGAAGAGACAACATAAGATGATATATCAAAGAATTGTGCTAGCGTTGTCGTTAGAAGAATATTTTATGAATTTTGGTTGTCATAGTGGTTGAATATTTCAGACAGAGGACTGAAACATTTCTAGAGTGGATTGGATATATAATTGTTCAAATATATATAGCAAGTTGTCACTTAAGAAAGGACAGTTATTTTGAGTACAATAAATTTATTTATCTTTGAACTCATAGTGAGTCGGGTTATGAAGTATGTGAATTTGATATCACATTTGGCTCGTAAGACGTTGGTTTTGGGCATTATAGAATGGTGGCCGTATAATGAATTACATCGGACTGTTTTCTTCAAGAATGTTTATTCTCTAATATTTTCGGTGATATGCTAGAACATATTTTTCAGAAAATATGATTATATACCTGTGAAGTTATCGAAGCTCATCCAGTTTTAGATTTGATATGGGAATACAATGTTGTATTATTGTATCTATAGTTTTAGACGTGTCTCACCTATGGTTACGCCGTTGAGCGTAAAGGCTCGATTCCGGCTGCAGTAAAATTAGTTGATGGCTCATAACGTATGATGTACTTATAGTACTCACATATAGTTCTGAACAGATAAGACTTTCCATTGGATCCTGATGGTTTGTTTGGTTTATGAAACCTAGTGAGGGTTTAAAAAAAAATGTATGAGAACAGTATTTATGACTATGCCAATAGGTATGTAAGTGGTGTATAGATAAAAGGAAAGGGGTTTAGCTGTGTTTAAGTATCTGAGTGAAAGTTGATGTGTGTGATGAATATTTTCTTCATTCATAGTTAACACACAAAGTAAATAGACAACTTGACTTGCGATATTTGTGATGTGAAATGTGAGCTAGTACCTTCTTATTGTATCTGAATGGCCCTCTGAACAGTTTATTTAACGTAGCCTAGTGTGAAACTTTGCATATTAAAAATGAGGCAAAATTAGTCATAACATATAGCTTAAATTTAATGACTAACAAGTTACCTATTGCAGTCCTAATGATGAAGTAATATCATTCGATTTTTAAACACTAGTCTTGAGAATTTATTAGAGAGAAGAATTCATGATAAATATCTGTAACAGATACACTTACAGTCATGTTTAATTTTCAGAAGTATTCTGATAGATATCCATGATAATTATGACTTTAGTGATAAGTTTGAAATAGCATTTACGAGTAATGCATCACTGAGGTAGTGTTTTGAGAAAATTAAAGTAGCATACTAACTTAAGATGAAACATTATTTTGCAGGAATAGCTAGTTTATTATTGGTGTGTGAACATTCGTCTCACCAAAGCCGTACGTTTTGTACATGTAAAAGTATTTGAGGTAAATAGATCCTCAACGAATCCTCGAATTATTAAAGGGTCGGCAACGTTCTCGGTACATATATAGTTGGTTAGCATATTCAGACTTGACCTAGCAAGACGAGTGTCTGCTTATTTAAGAAGTATTGTAATTATAAGATGTAGGCGCATCTAGTACTTCGATAGAAAACGAATATTTATCATATTCACTTTTCTTACATACGATCGCCGTACAATGAGAATTATGTACTGCTTTCGAGCATTTGATTTAAATCATTATATCTGTTAAAAATGTAACAGTATGAGTAACGTCGAGTATAATATTTTGAGTGTAATGTCAAAAGAAGTTTTTACCAAACCAGTAAAATATAGTATATATATAATTTAAAAATTGCCAAGACTTTCATTTGAGTAAAGTCACAGAATAGTATAATAGTATTACTTGAGTAAATTAAGAAGCATAGCTCACCCATGTAGGGTAATATTTTCGTAAAAATTCATGAGAATTTAAGACGTACTGATAATAATTTCTGTTTTGAAAGGAATATTATAAGATGACTACAGCATCATCAAATCATCATCATTTATTGATCGCTAACTATGGTATTATAAGAGTATATATATATTAAAGTGAGATACTCTCAGTAAATATCTATCGTGTATTCTGTTATGTTAATATAACATAAGTATTAAGACAAAAGTTACAATTGAATGACTTAGTGAATGAATAGGTATTTTTAAACACTTTCGTGTTTCGCAGATTTATCGGCTGTTATATTCTTTACTTGGTGCGATACTTGTGTATTGTTAGTTTTTGATTATGTGAACTAAACCATGAAGGTATAATTAATTAAACGAACGATTTAACATACGTTTCTATAGAGTAAAAGTAAAACATAGTTATAAGGATTGCGTAGATTCAATAAAGGATAGACAGACTTCCCGAAGTGTACCAACCACTTAGTACAGTCGTTACGATTAACAAGAATAAGTAATAATATCTTGTTTCTATTACATAAACTAGTAATGAAAGTTATAAATACCGCATGAACTTGTCTTGGTACAGTTGGTATCTATTCATTTAGTCTGCAGTACTGTCGTTATAAAGACAAAAGTTTTCGTATACGCAGGTAAAGTTTTTAAAGACAAAGGATTGAAGGGAGACGCCAAACCGGCGGGGGTTCTTGAGCGTCATTGGCATCGAAAGGGCTATTATCGGATATAGTCAAGTGTTTCTCTCACGCAGTTTGAACAATGTTATTGTTATTGAGGTATTTTTAGTAATTACAAAGGAACGACTTTAACAGTCAGTTGTGCATTGAAAATTAAGTTGTAGTTGTAAGTAATGAAGCATCCGTCATGTCTGAAGGTTTATTTGTTATTGAATAATTTAATAGACAACGGTAGCTTGAAGCGGACTAATAGATAGTTTTAGGACCGTGAACACCACTAAGTACTTCTGTGATAGTTATTTGATACTCTGATATTTAACAGAGCTTCTAAAAGGAACTGACGTCATATTCCAGGCTATAGAAAACGCCTTTTAAGCGGGAATATTGTTGGTTAAAGTTATTCAACGCGCTACAGTATAATAATAATCAATGTTTTGTTACTTCGGAGCATAACGATAAGAGAGTTCGAAATACCTCAACACGTGTGAAACTTCTTAGAAGTGCCCCACTTGAGTCCTTTGAATAAGGGTATACTTAACGTAAACTCGGAGTTAGGGTTTTATAATATCGAACGATGTTTATTTTTAGCCACGTTGCTGTAAATTGAGACAGCTCTGGCTTTGTTTAAAGTTGAAACATGAGTTTTCTCAGTTCTATGAATACCATTGTACTTATACATATGCTACAAAGGTTTTGAATACAAAGAGTAAGTAAAATAAGTACCTAGTCACCTAAAGACAGTCAAATGGATAGTTCTCGTAGTAAGATATATAGTATAGAACAATTATATATTTAGTTATGTCTTATACAGAAAGTAAGAGATTGTCAGTCTGTAAGCAAAGCATTTATATCGAAAATGGATTAATTCGATCTTTAATTATGTGTGATCATATTTTGAACAGTTGTTGACTTAAATAAACATCTGAATTTGTATGTGAGTATGTACCTATGTGTATAAAAAACATGCAGTTTTATAATTGCTGTATTTCTAGAAGATTCTTGAAGTTTGTATACAAGTATTGATATATAATTGATACTATTTGTTTCTAAACTCTCTGAAGTAGTAACAGGTAACTACGTAAAGGGCCATATATGGCAGATATCATTTTAGACTTTATTGCGTCGCAGCAAAGTTCAAGTTTAAACGAATAATTTTATACGTCATATCGTATAGGGCTAGTACGTACGTAATACTTAGTAGAGATGTATAATTTTCTCTTACATTATTTGATGAGATAGTAAATAAACTTCAAGTGTGATAATTATTCGCATGTTTAAAGAGGAAAGATTCAGATTCAGATTCATTTATTCACAATATACGATTACATTATAAATTAAGTATGTCAATTTACAAGAATCTCTATTGTGATCGTCAATAACATTAAATGAAAATAAAGATAATTTAATATAATTAATAACATAAATAATTAATAATACTAAAAATTAGAATGTCCGCTTAATTTAGGTAACAGTGGACAAATAATTTCACAACAGTGTATAAGTAGTATGTGTGTTTAAAACTAGTTGAAACATATGAATAATTAACATTATTCATATGGTTATTTCATATGGAAGGATTCATTGAATGAAGTTAAAGTTGTTGTAGATACCTACAGATTAAATAGACATACACATAACATTGAATATCAAACATGGTATGTCAATTTAGAGATTTGTTCACAGTTTAAAGTTCTCGAGTAAACTTTATTAAATTGTTTGTTTAATATATAATCTCGTGTCGGATATAGAAATTGGAGGTAGAAATTCTGTTTACATTTAGAAGTCTTTATGTGAGTCAGCTTAATATCAGTGCATTCATTTATGTATTAGCACAGCTTATTATTTCATGTGGAAGTTTACAATGAAATTAAGATTTAATCTGAATATAGATTATGAAATCAGTCAGATTCAGAATGTAATGTTAGTGAATGACTTGTTCCTCAGGAACCTGCGCGTATTCAAAGATTTGAATGCAAAGTATTAGTTTATGTAGTTATGAGTATTATACGCTTTAATCTGAGAGGCACTAGATCTTCAAACTAAAAGGCGTGCCTAGTTGAGAGTAAAGTTTAGTTGTAGATAAAATAATATTCTAAGATAGATAGCTACTGATACATTTGGAAGTTTAACAAGTATAGTGAAGCGATAGTGTCGCGCCCGCGCCGCGACATCTAGCGACCCGTCTGCAATCCAATACCAATTCCAAACCTGTCGAAGTAGTTAAGCTGGCTGTAGCTAGATGTCGCTGTATTCTATTCCCTAGTGGGAGCATGTCGCGTTAGCGACACATCCCGGCGCTAGTGCCTACCCATTTGCTACATAAGAATGCAAATGGTTGGACAGATTACCGGTGGGTGGCGTGGTGCGAGTCCTGCTTGACTGACGGCTCTGTCGGTATTCGCTAGATGTCGGTATTACTAGTGAAAAGTGAGTGATTGTATGAATGTTGAGTATTTAAATCTTGTGATGCAAATTGTTGCATATATATATATCTAGACAGAAACTGTCTAAGTTCGCCTGCTATAACAGTAGAGGTTTACACTCTAATAAGAAATTACTTCTCATAGTTTGCTTTGTACACAGAGAATCGTATAGCTGTACTTAAGAGAGTCCATAGTATCTTACAACCGATTAATGTCGATAATATTATTGTATAGAGCGCTTTATAACGGCATTGCTAGTACCTCACAGCTGTACATTCGAAGTTAATATTATCGCTTTCGTGGTCTAGTGTGGATCATTTGCGAGCCATAGTTGATTTATCATTTGACACATGGATTATGGAACGTAGGTCGGAGAATAGTCTACGCTCAAGTTATTGTACTAATATCGAGTACTGTTGACTTCGTCAAGCATTAATCTGAAAACGTGTGGCCTTGTACACATTTAAGTGTCACGTTACAACATAAAGGAGAAAAGATTATTGACTAGTTAAAGAGCTGAAAAGGAATCACTTGAATGTTTTTATATTCGAATAAGAGTTGGCATGTAATGATAACTTAGTGAGTTTTAACGTCGTATCAGTATGTGAATAATATTGAAAATAGTTTTTCTTCACCCTAGCAAGGTAGCAAAGTCGTGACTCAACGTTGAGTGTACGACTTGTGCAGCTATTCGCTCAATACAGTATGTGGTATCATGAGACTGATATGAATTATGATACATGAAGTTACTTGTTGTCTGGAATTGAGTTTCTTGTTTCATCAAAGAATAAGTTTTCTGTTTAATGCTGAGTTGAGATCTAGTAATATTCGATCTTAGTGGGCCCTGTCAGTTAGTGTTTGTGGCAGGGGTCTATTGAGTGTGTTAAGAGTGTAAGTATTTACCATATTTGTGGTGATTAATGTCAAATGATGAAGAAATACTATGGGTAGTCAGAAGAGAGTAACTACTGTTACAAGATTTGTGATTGAAAAGGGAGACATTAATAGTTTGATTTTACTCTGATGGTATTTTAAAAGATTGCTGTTTGCAAATGCAATTGGATAGATGACTATCAGTATTATACTGCTAACGTGCTAAGTTATAGCGGCAGCTGGCACCTGCTCAGTATTCACTTTGGAGAAGTGAGAAAGGATCATAGTAACTTTGGTTCTTGACATTCATTTGAGTCATGGTGTCTGGTCTTCTCAGTGCTCTACGATACAAACAATGTACCCGAATGTACATGAACTGAGATATGATTGCTGAGAAAGAGTTCTGAATTTAAGTAGAGAGTCTAAACTGAGTTTTATTCGGAGGATATTATTGATATTGGTGGTTGAAGTCTTCTCAATAATTCAACACATTGGTCGAATGATCGTGTCATGTGTTCAAGATTGAAAGTAAGGTCAAGAAGAAGAAACGACTTCTGGATATGTAGTACAATCGTGCCCACTCGGCATCGTAGAGATGCCTTGTCTCTAGAGGCTGACAAGGAGACTTATGAGGGATTAGATCGCACTGATGCTACTTGTTTGGCCGCCCGGTGTGTCGCGAACGATCACTTCGCGATGTCGCGAACGATCACTTAGCGATGGTTCTACCTTCTCTTTTCTCGGGAATGTCGCGAAATGACAATATCGCGATGTTATTGATACGAGTATAGTTCGTGTGAGATTATTTAGTTGGCAAGTCGGGCAAAGTATTTGACAGAAGCTCGCATCTATTGTCTGTAGTATGCGTGTGATTGGCGTCTGGCGTTGTTGACTGGCGCAGTGTTACGTTGCCTAGCAGCGCGCACGGACGCTCGCTAATTTTACCTCGCTAACTTTTCCTCGTAAAGAAATAATATAAAGTTGAGTGTTGAGGTGTTTTCGTGTAACTGGAGATTTCTGGAGTTACGCTGCTTATCTAGATAAAAGCTAAGTATAATGATCCTTAGCATATATAAGATCGATATAGATTCCGTCAGATTTGAATGCATGCTAAGATGTTTCATATCAGTAATCAAAACCCTATGTAATAGGGAATTTATATTTATTATATGCCAGTATTTGATATGACACAAGATGTCCCAAAAGTCGCTAAGTTTATGTTAACTAATTATACAGTCTCATTATTCTATCCTTACCAGAGAAGTTAATGAACAACAGTAAGATATTGTCGTGAGAAATGTCTAGAAGAGTCGCTACTTATGAAGTATAAGTAATCTGTTCTCCTCCCTATATGATACGAGCTGATAGTTCCATAATCCGCTTGCCGTGTGTCGGATTATGGAAAGAGTAAGGGTGTGTAACTAGACGGGGTACCCTAGAGAACTTGGCGCCAAGTAGTTGAAGCACATGGCAGGCGAGGGTCGGATGCTGAAGGCATAGCTGGCTCTTGTCGTTGAGTTAAAGTAGCCGTGGATCGGCTTTTGGTCGTGATCGACCTGAAATGTAGTGTAGCAGTGATCTGCTCTGTTTATGATGTAGCCGTGGATCGGCCTTTGGTCGTTGACCGACCTGAGATGTTGTGTAGCAGTGATCTGCTCTGTCGTTGATCGACTTGAAGAGTTGCGTATTGTCTATTCAAACAGATTGAATGGACAGTAATCACCCTTAGGGAACTTTGTACAGATTGATTAGAGTAATGCTCGTAGACCATGACATACAAACATGACTCATACATGACCACAGTTAAAGTATACATGTAACAAGCCTTGGTGGCATTCAGTACAGAGGAAAGATAACACTTGCCAAGCAGGCAGTGTATTAGTATAACTATATATATATATATATATATGTTACATTGACCGAGGTACGGTCAAGTTGTTAACCGATTGGTTAATATGAGAAGTTGTGTTGACCACCATAGTGGGAATAAGAGAAGATATATAAGAGCTAGAGAAAACCATTATATCTATTTGAAATATACATGATAGTGTTTGTTTACCTCTTAGAGATCTTAGGCTCGATAAGGAGAACATAAAGTTTAGTTAGTTCGATCCCATGTTTGCTAAGGTAGTTGTATTTAGTGTTTGAGGTTATCACATAATCCTCCCCCCACAGATGGTGCAGGCAAATGGAGCATATAAGAGCGAAGCAGATTCCATAGACTGTGTTGAGAATCAGGTATGTCTGTATATTAACTCCTTTCTCGCTACGTCCTCAAAGCTTATCGCAGTCTATATAGATTCATATGACATTATAACATACATATATATATTGTATGATCAGCAATGAGTTACATTCCCAAGTATTGAGGCGTGGCGATAGATGTATATTATACACGTTTCGTGATAATCTTATATAGATATTATGCATTAAATATTATTAACAAGTTACTCGGGAACTCAAAACTGTAACTAAATCTTTATACTATATTGATATACTATGTACCTATATAGTAATCAGGGTTATATGTCCATATCATATGTAGGTAATCGCTAACATTATGTTTATTTGACTAATTCTTTCATTCATTTAGAATAACTGTGCATAAATAATCACTGGCTGCACCTGGTTAATAATCAATATCTACGATCAATATGTTTAATATCGTTAACTGCTTTAAATAACCATTATACCTGAGGTACCAACAGGTATATTTTATTTCACCAGGTAAGAATATGAAAGTACTAGTCTACTCAACTGTAAATCCGTTATAAACTCTGGTACTCGAAAATTAACTTCATGAATATCAGAGTGATTCGCAAACCTATATACTTTTATGCACATAAGCATATGTGAGATACCGCTTCGAACCACTTAACTAAATAGTCAAGTTATAAGTATGAATGGTTTATTCATAAATCGAGAAAATCTACCAGAATCTTCCTTTATAAACGTAGCTGTATAGTGAAGTATCAAAATATATATTGCTCATTAAACAGATTTCCTCAGAGGCAGGAGTTGATGCTATTCTAACATACTCTTATGAAGTCACTGTTGAAACGTCTTACAGTTACCTCCAACTTACTAAAGACCAGATGCCCTTCCTTGACTGTATCTTCATTAAAGTATCTGGTACTATGCCAAAGTCAGACTGAATTTTATCATGTATGAGTCTAAGTCCTTTCAGCATAGTCTCTTTATTTGTCTAATCGTGTAAATGCAGATAAACAAACTGTATTCAACCTAAAGAGCTGCTTTATAATTCAAGATGTGAAACAAAATTCAATATCGGTAACCTGTCACTGCATTTCTAATAAATGAACAATGTAGTTTAACTACTAATATCGTCCATTTTATTTTAATACTTTGATTAAAGCTCTAGTTAAGTAATGTGCATTTGCATTGATGTAACTAACATCAACTACAGTTCCAAATAAAATAATAAGTTAATTAATTGAAGTCCCAATGAAGGATCATAATTGGTTTTCAAATCCAATCCAAAATTGCCAATATAAAATCCAACTATAAAGTAGGTATGCTCTGCAAAGTTTAAATTTAAAGTCAATAAACTTTCTGAACAAAGTCATGAAACTTCTCATTAACTCTCTGGTTAAAGGAGAAATAATTAAATCAAAAATAAAATCAGACTTAAAAATAATTCCAAAGTCAAATTCAGAAAAAAATTCAAAGTCCAAAATAATAATTAAAGTCCGAAATTCCTTTGGGCAACCACTACTTATTTAGGTATACCATTAGAGCAGTGATGCTAACATCAAATTTATAATTAAAAGTCATTTCTATGAATTGCATTGAATTGAGAGAAAAGTGAACACAATAATATGTGAGATGTATGATATTACTCATTGTTCGCAATATTCATTCCTTCTGATCAGCGAAGTCAAATTATTTATCGAAGTCCCTGAAATTAGGACAACTGCCCACACATGAAACTTTTATCTTTTAGGTATGAAACTATAAATAGACTGTCTTGCATTTATCATACTTCTATCAATCGTGATTTAACTAATTAAAGTTTATAAGTTACGGCGTTATGATACCTTTACATAATAAGTAAAGCCTTTCTATGGCTACAAATAAACTAGACGTGTAAGAGGTGAAATGAATGATATGATCACCTTCTTCCTTAAGAGTGTTTAATTAAAGTCACAATTGTTACAAGACAGGTTGTAATCTAAATGAGGTTACACAGAGAAAAATTAGAACTATGCACTTGCACTGGCGCAGACGCGTACCGTATGGTGAAGGGTCTAAGGGGTCTCAAGTCTCAACGCAGGTAACGAGCGAGCGAGAGAGAGGGACGCTGCATTTGGCGCACAAATATAAAACTAGATACTTTCGGATTTAGGATTGACCCGCAGTTACAGACGTGACCCTTGTGTCATAGAAATCTGACCCCGTAAGTAGTTATTTGTCACAATTACGACCCGAAATAACTTTTGATAGTTAGTATCAAAATGGTAAATGAATCGTTGCAAAGGTAACTTCAAGCTTTCTCAATCTTTAGATCGTAACCATGAATTTCCACATATCATTGTTAAGTATTAGTCTTTATTTCATTGAACTATGTAAATATCGTGTCTCTTTCACATGTACGACAAATTAAACAATACATCTGCAACAAACTCAGTTTTCTAAGTTTCGATCAAAGAGAACATAAACAATACGTTTAAGTTCTGGTTTAGAAATCCATATAATATTGTGGATTTACGATTTGATGATGATGACGATTTGAACTTGTACTAGACCTTTGTATACTTACAAAGTGAATAACCATTTAGGTCTCGCGCAAACTTTATACCGCGCGACTGGACTACCAACACAGACGTCTTTTATTTACTCTATACTGTAGTCATCGGAACTAGACTAATAACTGATTCTACTTTAGAATTATATCTCACATGATTAAGATCAATAGCACAAAGTGTCCTCTCACGTGAACCGTAAGAGACATGACGTCTAAGTCTTTAGCAAATACTCATTAATGAAGCTGAGTATTAGTGGATGCTTAATGATTGGTTAATTCAAGAAGTGCTATCCAATTGCTTCTGTTTTGGTATTATGGATCTATGATAGTGAGAGATAGATAGATATCAACTATATCGAAGATGAGCTCTTGCAGTGGGTAGAGGTCTACACTTAGAGGAGACACTTGATTTCTCAGATATTGGCTTACAATAGGGTGGATACATGGATCCACAGGAACTACTTGTTGTTTGCTAACAAAAGTGACATAAGTGTCGTATTTATTCATGTTCTCTCGCACCTTGTCTTTACATAGTGAACCAACCTGAAGCTGCATCGTTATGAGTCGTCTTGTTAGTTATATCGCAAGTTCTTAAAGGGGGTGTAACTCAGTTGAACAAGTTGTTAAAGCTTTGTTGACATGAGACTTCATTACCACAGGTGGTAAGGGAGTCTCGAAGGTCTCAGGCTATGGTGATGCGAGTGACAGAGAAAGAGACAAGAAGCTCAGGTCATATCAACCTTATTGCTCTACGTATGTGCGTCAGATCTATACAATTATGGAAGGAAATGGGACGGCAGGACTGACTGGCGTAGCCATGTCCTGACTTGTTTTTGTCGTCTGCTAATTTAGTTGTCCAGAAGGGATCGCTCTTTAGCGATTAGTCGCCCGTTATATAGCTCTGCCTTTATCTCGCTATATTCGGAGTTGGGTTGCATTCTACCTATTTGTATGGAAATAAGCATTTTTCTTTTGGCTGGCGAGGTCTGTCAAGCGAGTTAATCCTTTACTTGACAGATTGTGGAAATGGACATATAGATTTGGATAACCATAGACAGAATTACGGTTAGGCAGTCAGTTCTAATATGGCACAAACAAAGAGAGTGAAAGAGTTTGGTGCTTCAGTATGCTGTGGAGTGTCCGAGTTACCAGAGTTGGCTATAACTGTGTGTCAGTTGCCTGTTGACTCTGGGACACTGTGAAGCAACAGTTGTGTTCGAGTTACCAGAGTTGGCTATAACTGTGTGTCAGTTGCCTGTTGACTCTGGGACACTGAAGCAACAGTTGTGTTCGAGTTACCAGAGTTGGCTATAACTGTGTGTCAGTTGCCTGTTGACTCTGGGACACTGTGAAGCAACAGTTGTGTTCGAGTTACCAGAGTTGGCTATAACTGTGTGTCAGTTGCCTGTTGACTCTGGGACACTGGGGCAACAGTTGTGTTCGAGTTACCGGAGTTGGCTATAACTGTGTGTCAGTTGCCTGTTGACTCTGGGACACTGTGAAGCAACAGTTGTGTTCGAGTTACCAGAGTTGGCTATAACTGTGTGTCAGTTGCCTGTTGACTCTGGGACACTGAGGCAACAGTTGTGTTCGAGTTACCGGAGTTGGCTATAACTGTGTGTCAGTTGCCTGTTGACTCTGGGACACTGTGAAGCAACAGTTGTGTTCGAGTTACCGGAGTTGGCTACACGGAGGTCAGCGTAGCCCTTTGGGGCTTAAACTGTATCAGTAGCTAGTTGACTCTGTGTGACTGTATTAAGGTTACCGGAGGTCAGCGTAGCCCTTTGGGGCTTAAACTGTATCAGTAGCTAGTTGACTCTGTGTGACTGTATTAAGGTTACCGGAGGTCAGCGTAGCCCTTTGGGGCTTAAACTGTATCAGTAGCTAGTTGACTCTGTGTGACTGTATTAAGGTTATCGGAGGTCAGCGTAGCCCTTTGGGGCTTAAACTGTATCAGTAGCTAGTTGACTCTGTGTGACTGTATTAAGGTTACCGGAGGTCAGCGTAGCCCTTTGGGCTTAAACTGTATCAGTAGCTAGTTGACTCTGTGTGACTGTATTAAGGTTACCGGAGGTCAGCGTAGCCCTTTGGGGCTTAAACTGTGTCAGTAGCTAGTTGACTCTGTGTGGCTGTATTAAGGTTACCGGAGGTCAGCGTAGCCCTTTGGGGCTTAAACTGTATCAGTAGCTAGTTGACTCTGTGTGACTGTATTAAGGTTACCGGAGGTCAGCGTAGCCCTTTGGGCTTAAACTGTATCAGTAGCTAGTTGACTCTGTGTGGCTGTATTAAGGTTACCGGAGGTCAGCGTAGCCCTTTGGGGCTTAAACTGTGTCAGTAGCTAGTTGACTCTGTGTGGCTGTATTAAGGTTACCGGAGGTCAGCGTAGCCCTTTGGGGCTTAAACTGTGTCAGTAGCTAGTTGACTCTGTGTGGCTGTATTAAGGTTACCGGAGGTCAGCGTAGCCCTTTGGGGCTTAAACTGTGTCAGTAGCTAGTTGACTCTGTGTGGCTGTATTAAGGTTACCGGAGGTCAGCGTAGCCCTTTGGGGCTTATACTGTGTCAGTAGCTAGTTGACTCCGTGTAGCCACCTGATCTCCCTGTTCGAGACGAGGCCTCGCGAATATGTTATTGTGTCATATTTATGGGCAAAGCAGTGGTTGATTGATACTCATTACATATGGTGTTTGGTGTTCCCGGGACGAATATATTATTATGTTACATTCATTCGTGGGTCGATTGTGTTGAATGCGTTGTGTTGAATACATTATCATGCTGACAGAGCTTCTATCCAAAGATTGGAAAATGACTCGGTATTCCTTATTTTCTCTTGGTTGTCGGGAGTGTCGCGAACTGTATCGCGAAGTTTGCAACCCATGATCGGGGCGTGTACTGGCACCTTAAGAGATTATTTACTCTGGCAAGTTTATTACTTGAGGGTAGAGGGAGATCTGTAGTCTCGTGTATTTAAGCGATTAATTCCGTTGGAAAGGCCTCATTCAATGGTCGACTGCTGGCAAGGATACAACTAGTAACGTCTTGCTGCCCGACGAGTTGGAGCTACGCCGCATTGAGAGCTAAGTGTATTTAGATCTTAGCAGCTTAATCGTTCTATAGATTATCTTTAGTGTTCCAAGACAACTTGTATATTGTGTCTCATAATTACCCTTATATATTGTCATATCTAGATTGTGCCGACGTAAGACTACATGGTGGAACTTAAGGCTATCTAGCGTACCTGACTGTGGTAGTAAGACATGACAAACATATTCCCAGACGAAGCATTGACATACTTAAGGCATTGACATACTGATCTAAGTGTACTCCCTTGTGTGGACTTAATGGACGTTCATGTTGGCTAGGACTTACACATAGCCCTGTAAAGTAGCTCAGATATATATTAGCCTGATAGAACCTTTAGGTGCTAAGAGCTATGCACTGGTGACAGTTGAAGTCATAGGGTATTTAAACCCACAGGTGGTGAATACGAGAGTCCTGGGATGGGTGCGAAGCAGATAGAATAGTTCGGAGACTGCGCGGGATAATTGAAGGTAGGATTCAAATAATCCTACTAGATTTGTCGTTACGCCCACAATTTGTCGCAGTCTAAATGTGTTTATACATGAGTAACAATTATATATCTTAGAATGTCTAACATTCATTACCATATGTAGAGGGCGTGGCGACAGAAGTGTCACAAAATTCCACCCCTTATAATTTGTAGTTAGGTGTTGGAGGGGTAAAAATTCCAAGTTTTAGTTTTTTTTTCTTGTGTACTAATACTATCTTACATACCAAGTTTCAACTTTCTAGGACTTCAGGCAGTTACCCTAAGAATTTTGATGATCATCAGAGAGTCAGTGACGAAATCGGGGAAAAAATCATTAAATATAAATTATCCCGGCTTCGTCGAAGAGATTTAATTGTTTACCATGTAGTAGCTCTGCTACACGCTAACCCACTCGCACTTTAGTTACTTAGCATCAGAGAAAGAAAGACAAAAAAAACAAGTTATCTCCCTCCAACATTGGCGGGTAGATCACTCCGTCGCCCGGCGGGAACCGTCATTATTGTTCGTGCGCGCGCGCACTACGCACTTGGTTACGATACGATAATAAAAATAAAATAAAGTATCTTTAAAAATGCCGAAGCGGTCAATAAGAGAAAGCAATGAAGATCGATGGATAAGGAAAATAAAGGACTACGAAGAAAAGTTAGCCAGAACAAAAAGACGACGTGTGATATACTCCAGTGGAAGTGATACAAGTAGTGACGAGGCAGATGATGTACAAATTGAAGGTTCGTATCAATTTTTACCCCGTCGTTATTGTTGTCTCCGATCTAACACGCGATGTTAGACAGTAGACTATTTTCATCCCGAGTCAATACGAGATATTGACCAGCGATATTTATTTTCGAGTTAATACGAGATATTAACCAATATTTTACTGGCGCTCAAGTTAAGTGCAACCTACCCTCTTTGTGAATTTTTTTTTCACAAGAGTACCCACTTTATTATAACTTTTTTTTTAATGTACCGTATTTAAAAGTAAATAATTTGTAGTCTCAACTCAAAATCGATGTTTCCAGAACATCTCAATAACGACACGACGGAACCGGAAGTATTTACGGAGTCTCGTATAACGGCAGAGCCTAGAAATATAAGGTCACCTTCACAAATCGAGCAACTTCAGAACACATCGACGGAACCAATGCCAACTTCGTCGACGGCGACGTCTTCGTCCTCGTCTGTTCCTGCACCCGCAGTAGACCCCGAGTTACTGCTAGCACTTGGCGACTCTTTTACGGATACTCCTGAGTGGGGAGAAGAAATTCTGCTAGACATATCTAAGCGATGGGAGCCGATATTCAAAACAGGTCTCACGAAGGAAGTCAAAGAAGACCTTTTGAAGAAATACCTTTTCCCGAAAAACGCTCCACTAGCAAAACCTCCGATCTTGAACCCGGAGGTATCTACCATGTTAACAGAAGCGTGTCGCAACAGGGACAACCGTGTCTGCTCTAAGCAAGGTCAAATAGGTCGTGCTATTGCCGCCTTAGGTAAATCTATGACAGGTATATTAACGAAAACTATGAAAAGTTCCGAGATCGTACGAATACTTAACGATGCCGGGAAACTTCTCGCCGATTCTCATTACTTAGAGACTGATACACGGCGGTCATTAATTACACCGTTGTTAGACAAATCCTACGTGGCACCCTTTAAAGATCGCCAGCGTGATGATTTTTTGTTCGGCGATAACTTAGGAGAATTCATTAAGTCCTCCAGAGGCATAAAGAAGTCTGGCCAGTTGATCGCGCCTTCGGTGCCCTCCACGTCTTCGGCTAATTTAAACTGGACCGGCCCACCGCGCCAACCACGCGTCAACAGACCGCCAGCGCAGCGCAGTGGGCAACGAGCAGCGCGGTCAGTGCAGACACCGCCGCTGTCACGACGAGCGCCGGCGCCCCCTCCGCCCGCCCCGCGCCGAGCGCCGGCCCCAGGCAGGCGGCCGGCCGCGACGCCGGCATCCCGATCCCGGCGAGCGACGTAGAAGTGCAGGCAGGTCGTTTGAAAAATTTCTCTAACGCTTGGCGTGCTATCACCTCTGACAGCAACGTCTTAAGTACTATTTCAGGCTATCGTATTCCTTTTATCGAAGTGCCGTGCCAAGATCCTGCGTTGTACCCTAAACAATTGTTTAGTGTTACCGAATCTTTGGCTATTTAAAAAGAGATATCCCATTTATTAGAAATTAAAGCTATTAGGCGTTGTGAGCCGATCGATGGGCAGTTTATATCGAGTATTTTTCTCGTGCCCAAAAGTAATGGAGATATGAGATTTATTCTAAATTTAAAGAAATTTAACAAATACGTTTATGCCGATCATTTTAAAATGGAAGACACGAGAACAGCTATAAGACTCATGACTCATAATTGCTTTATGATTAATTTAGACCTTACGGAGGCATATTTTCTAGTACCAATTGACGTTCAACATCGTAAATATTTACGTTTTTTCTTTAACGATACTCTGTTTGAATTTTGTGCCCTTTGCTTCGGGCTTTGCTCGGCACCTTACATCTTTTCAAAAATCATGAAACCAGTAATGACTCATTTGCGATCAAGGGGTTATAAATCTGTGTCCTATCTAGATGATACCTTATGCCTCGGAGATACATACGAGGATTGCATAGAAAATGCTTCTGAAACTATAAAGTGTTTCATCAATTTAGGTTTCATCATAAATTACAAAAAAAGTGTTATGATTCCTAGTCAAACATGTCAATTTCTTGGTTTTATTTTAAATTCACAAAACATGACATTAGAATTGCCAGTTAAGAAAAGACATATTATTATGGCGCTTATTAGCCAAATTAAAAAACTGGATAGGATACGGATTCGTGACTTTGCTAGATTCACAGGGACGCTTACAGCGGCCTGCCCAGCCGTTCCCTACGGCTGGGTTTATACTAAATCATTAGAACGAGCTAAGTATTTAGCTCTCCTGAAACGGAAGAACTACGATGATTTCATGAAAGTTCCAAATTCTTTATGTGAAGATCTAAACTGGTGGGATGTAAATATCTCACATACGTGCAACCCTATTCGTACATTAAACTATGTTTTAGAAATATTTACAGATGCTTCTAAAACTGGATGGGGAACAGCTTGTGGATCAGATAAAATTGGGGGTTTCTGGACATCTAGCGAGAGAGAAAAACACATAAATTATTTGGAACTTTTAGCGGCTTATTTTGGATTGAGATCCTTCGCAAATTCTTACAATAATTGTGAAATTTTAATGCGTATCGACAATACCACTGCTATTTCCTATATAAATAGAATGGGTGGTATCCAATTTCCGCACTTAAATAAAATCACCCGTGATATATGGCAGTGGTGTGAAAAGCGCAACATATTCATTTATGCCTCCTATATAAAATCGTCAAGTAATATTGATGCTGATTCAGAGTCTAGAAAAGTTAACATTGATACAGAATGGGAATTGTCTTCTCAAGCCTTTGACAAAATAGTGCATACTTTTGGCCAACCCCAAATTGACCTTTTCGCCTCTAGAATTAACGCAAAATGCGAGATATATATATCTTGGAAGAGGGACCCATACTCCTTTAATGTAGATGCATTTACTATTAACTGGAATAGATATTTCTTTTACGCTTTCCCACCGTTTTCACTTATTCTAAAGACGGTGCAAAAAATAATAACCGATAAAGCTACCGGTATACTTGTATTTCCTAATTGGCCATCTCAGGCGTGGTATCCGTTGTTAATATCTCTTTCTGTTAGTGAGATAATTATACTTCCACCAAGTAAACGTTTACTTTCATCTGCTTTCAGACAGTTGCACCCTCTTCACCGGCAGCTTTCCCTGGCTGTCACTATATTATCAGGCAAGCGTTCCTGAGAAGACAAGTTCCTATTTCAGCCCTACCAGTGATTGTGTTATCTTTATCAAAAAATACCTTGTCACAGTACACATCTAGTTTAAAACAATGGTGGCAATATTGTCAACTAAATGCTATAAATGATATTTATGATGTTAAAATTAATAATTTGATTGATTTCCTTAATAGTTGTTTAGAGAATGGTGCATCCTACGGTACACTGAATAATCACCGATCGGCTATATCGTTAATTTCATTTAAAAACTTAAGTCAAAATGATTGTCTAAAAAGATTCTTTAAGGGAGTTTTCAGATTAAAGCCCTCTTTCCCAAGATACACTGTTACATGGGACCCCATGATCGTACTAAATTATTTTTTACTAAGAAAGTATATATTACTAAGAAACTTGTTATTTTATTAGCTTTAGCGACTGGTCAAAGATCGCAAACATTGTCATTGATTCGTTTAAATAATGTGCAACGATTCAGTGACAGAGTAATAATAAGTATAACGGATTTAATTAAAACATCTGGGATTGGCAGAGATCAACCTGTACTTGATTTGCCTTTCTTTACTGAAAAATTATGTATTTGTCCAGCACAGACTTTATTAGATTACATAAACCGTACTAAAGAGAATAGGCCTCTTAATGAAACAAGGTTAATACTAACTTTTAAGAGACCTTACCATGCAGCATCGTCTCAAACGATTGGACGATGGATTAAACAGGCTATAGAGGAAAGCAGAGTTGACGTCAGTATATTCCGCCCACATAGCACGCGTCACTCGGCCACGTCATCAGCTAACCTTGCCGGTGTTTCAGTTGATGTTATCCGAAAATCTGATGGTTGGTCTCACGAGTCCGCAGTGTTTGCAAATTTTTATAATAGGCCGATTGTAAATTACAATAATTTCGCTGAATCTGTTTTCAGAGTATAATGTTAATTTTATGATTAAATTATAAGGATATAATAATTATGTTTTTTCCGAAATATATTATGTGCATAATTGAGAACTTCATGGTTATTTTACTTTACCAACATTAAAGCCATCTCCAAACATCTACATGGTAAACAATTAAATCTCGAGACGAAGCCGGGATAATTAGATGATCAAACGAACTTACCTGAAGTGAAGTTCGATCTTAATTATCCCGGCTTCGTCGAAGAGATTTAAGGTCCCAACCCTCCCGTATTGAGTAATGCCATTACCAAATACCCAACGGGGCTATTAATGTTGGTCATAGGTGCTCTAAAAATAATGACGGTTCCCGCCGGGCGACGGAGTGATCTACCCGCCAATGTTGGAGGGAGATAACTTGTTTTTTTTGTCTTTCTTTCTCTGATGCTAAGTAACTAAAGTGCGAGTGGGTTAGCGTGTAGCAGAGCTACTACATGGTAAACAATTAAATCTCTTCGACGAAGCCGGGATAATTAAGATCGAACTTCACTTCAGGTAAGTTCGTTTGATCATCTAAGTATAAGAGCTATGCAATTGAAACAATCCAAACCATTACTTTATGAGGGTTCAAAAAGAGATGAAGCGCTGCGAGAAAAGTGCGCTTCGCTTTGCTCATCATGGCGAGGGCACTACCGTGACGCTATTGACTCTATGGGATTGCGTTCCATATTATAACCAAACCAATGCCATAATAAAGTTTTAACTCAATTGAATACCAAGAGATTGATTAAAAAGTTTCAGTGAATATATCGAGTGGTGTGTGGTCAAACCTGATACAATTTTTTTGCCAAGGTAAATCGCGTGTAAGAAGATTTTGAATAGTAGCGAAAATTAGAAACCTTCTTTGTTTCATATTTTTTTAGTTCTGGCAAGCTATGGTTGACAAATGACAACACAGTAAATGTTACTGTCAATGTCAAATTCAGTCACAATAAAAAGCGAGAAATACGCTGAGTACCGGCGATTTGATTTAATTAACTAATTATTTCCATCGCGTGCAGTCACTTGTGAAGCAAGGAAATCGTCACATTATCGGTGAGTCCATTAATACATTCGAATGCTATTACAGAATTTACGCGTAACTTTTATTTGTTCGTATTTATAATTTGTGTTCATATCGTAGGTCCCAGTGATTCTCCAGCAATGGGAAAATTCGCTGTAATTTTCCTGGCTTTCGCCGCAAGTTGCGCGGCGGATTTCATTAGGTAAGTGATATTTTCTTTCCTAACAACGCGCTTATTATGACTTGCAATAATTGCGATTTTATTTTGGCAACCGTCACTTTTACGTTGTTTGTATGCGACACGCAATTTAGTAGGTATATGCTCAAACGAAAAGTGCTACCTATTGAATTTTGGTGGAAGTTCATTGACATTATTTTACAAATAAGATTACTTCAAGTCTAACTAGTTGTAGATCCTATACCTTCTATTATTTATTTTTTATTTTATTTTATTTATTAGGCTCACAAAACAAGTTATGTGAAAAGTATTAGATATGTGTGCACAGAATGATCTGCTGGTATGTATGTATGTATGATGTAGTTAAACAGTATAGCAATGAGTCGTTAAACACAACAAAGACATGACAACTAATGTATTTCAACTAAATTTAAAATAATTACATTTTACTTAGATCAATAAAACGTTAAGGGGGATACAAACAGTTTCTTAAGCTTACATATAACATTCTGAATTTTATTTTTGAAAGAGGGTAGGCTGTTGTTAAAAATGTCTAATGATGGATTCTCGGCAGCAGTTTCGTTATACAATCGACACATTCTTGTAACGGGATTATAGAAGGAGGTGTTATTTTTATAAATTTGTAATTGAAATAGTTTTGATGAGGGGTTACGAGACTTGAATATTAGATAGCAATGGATGCAAAACAACAGCTCGATTTCGATGAAGCTTAGCTGTATGTAAAAGACTTGTGAGAGTGAAAATTGATTAAGTTATCAGTTTTTTTTTTAGAAATAGTTTATTCTCCTTTCCGTATATCTTGGTAACTTGTTTTATTCTAGTTAATATATATATACATATAGAGGGGTTCTCAGTGAGTATACTATAGGCCTCATTAGCCGACATGGGAGTCCCATATAGCCACCAGTATGCATAATGCATTCTCCCCTCTTAAAAAAGGTTGAATACATGGTTATTGGGGAGTACATGCTTCAAGAAAAACTGAGTTAACTAAATATTATTTATTATACAGGTCTTGCTTCTGTACTTATAGCCTTTGTACATATACATACATAAGAAAACTAGATAGATAGATAGATAAACTTTTTATTTGATTGCTACAACTCACACAGTAAACAACAAATAAACAAAAACAGAACAGACATTACATACTAATGAATATATAACAAAAACTTAAAAATAAAAACACAATTACTGAGTGCATTGCAGTAAAACAAAAGGGTTCTGGCTCTGTGATATGCTACACTCTTTTGAGCCAAGTAATGATTTTCTGCCAGAAACCGAGTCACAACCAGGTGAGTTAACCTTAAAAATTATTCACTTAGGATTGACCAGGCAAACTCAATCTTACAACTTAAATAATTAATTAAAAACCCGAAAAAAAATATAATAGGCTTTATCGAAGGTAGATACAATGTCACCTTGAGGCACCAACACTAAATTCTTAGATCGTAATATTCACAAACTTTTTTGGCTTATAGCATTACTATCATAATACCTGGGTTGAATTTAAAGTTCCCTAACCTAAATAATAACTTCTTCCTAAGAATGATACTAAATAATATCTTATTTGCACACGTATGGGGGGGCCATAAATGTTGTATCAAGTTAGAGAATTCAAACCTTATATACAGGAAATACATTTCAAATTTTTCGCACCGCGTGATCATGACTGCTAGCGAGCAAGACACAGGTTTATATTCCTTTGACTGTAGTGGGATGCGCGCCAACCCCTGCCATTAGTTCAAATGTTTGTATGGTCTTATCCTCACTTTTGAAATCATTGGTGGCAGGCGGTGAACTGCACTTAAGAAGCGGATCTTATGGGTGATGTAGAATTATTCAACATTTTTGCCTTTTGTGTCATCACATCACAAATCAATAAAGGGTCGGCAAAGCACTTGTGATTCTCCTGGAGTCGCAAGTGTCCATAAGCTATGGTGTCTGCTTACCATCAGGCAGGCCGTAATCTTGTTGGCCACCAACATTGTATAAAGTTTGCCTCCTATGTAATAAAAAAAAAAAAAGTTGCTACAATATTAACCTTATAGTGCCGAAGATAATTTTTTCTCATATGGTGCCTAGATAACCAGATAAACATGGAGGCTAAGATTATTTAAATTCCATAAAGATATGGTCAAATGCACCAGTAGAATAGTATTTTAGTTATACAACACTGCCTTTAGTAGTAATATGTGATGCGATATGCATGCATGGCTTGATAGCTATTATATAAACTTAATGTTATTGTACACAATAACAGGCTAAAACAATATACATGTCACATGGGAATCCATCATAATGTATAGGCATGAAATATTAAAAAATTAAACTAATACCTACATACTTATAAAAGAAAAATAAATACTAATCAAATAAGCTGCTGCCAGTGGGTAACGTCCCCAAAATGCTGGCGGCATTGCCACGTTGAATGGCAATGCTCAATCTTTGTGCAAGATAAAGTCCAGCATTTTGGTCACGTGTTGCGTCGACCAGACGCCTAGACAAATCTTTGTAAATAATATGCGCTCTCGGTCCCCACGTCCCCAGTGTTTCGACCCCAAAAGGCTCAAATAAGTGCCCGCTATCGAGGGTACTATATTTGCGCCTTTTGAGGATTTCCGCCGAACTTAATGTTTAGTTTAACTGTAATAGTAACTTGTTTGTTTGGTATGTACAGAAAGATAGTGGTGACACTTAATTATTTATCCTTACCTGGTCGAAATTCCTCTAATTCGAAACCAAGCGCTTTGCATCTACTTTTATAATGCGCACTTCTAAGGTTTGGAATTCTCTGCCGGCGTCTGTATTTCCGAGTTCATATAACCTAGACCTTTTTAAGGCACGAGTGAATAGGCATCTTCTGGGTGAGCTCGCTTCATGATGATGGTGGCCTAGAGCAAAACCATTTGTAATAAAAAAAATATATATGTTTATATCTATGCAATAATTGTAAAAAGGTAGGGTACATGAAATGTAATTTTGTCTATTCAAGGATTGGAGGGGTAAGGGGAGCTTCATCGGTAGATGACGGGTTGTGTTCCAGGGGTTCCCAAACTTTTTTTTCTCATAGACCACTTTAAAAAATTTGCTGGTTCTGGTGGACCCCCTACTCTACAGCCTACACCATATTCCCAAAAAATTACAAAAATGTGACTATTACCTAACTCTGGTGACGATATAACTATGAAATAGTATAGTATATTATATGTACACCTAGGGAGATAATATAAAGAAAGGCCGAGATCGCAGATATTTACGGCCCGAGCTGCAAGCGAAGGACGCAAATGTGCGATCAAGGCTTTCTTTATTATCTCCCGTGTTGTATACATCATATTATGTCAACATTTGGCGAAAAAGCGGCTATTTCCGCCCATGTATCGGGCGAAAAAATCCACTTTTAGCCAGGTGTGACATAAATGTTCTTTACAGGTTTAGAAAAAAAAGTGAAAAATGATTGGTTAATATGCTGTCAATAATAAATACTTTACTTTTTTGACATCTACTCACAACCTATCTATTCCAGCATCAAATAAAATAAAATCAATCAAATCTAAATCTCGGAGTGGTGAAATAAAATTAAATATAGTATATTTTGCTTGTGTTGTGTTTATTCGAGTACTTTATAATATTTATGATGATAATAACAGTCGTAAAATAATTAAAATTAAACATTGTTACGTAACTTCTAAGTACAATGACACTCAAAATTAATGGGAGGGATGAGCTTGATGAATTGACAACAAATTGTCAATATTTGGGTTCAGTTTTGTGAGGAATAATCGCAAATCTCCTCGTTCTGTGATATTCAGTCTGTTCCTATTTTTCGTTAAAAGGTTTGTAACGGTGCTGAAACTTTTTTCCACAAGATATGACGAGGGAAATGATATCAAAAGCTTTCTCGCAATTTTCCACAGTCCAGGATATTTTTCGGGTATTTCTGCTTGCAGCCAAAAAGTTTGATACCCTTTTTTATATTTCACCTTCAGCTCCTCATTAGTGCTAAGCTCAAGTAGCTCCTCTTGCAATATCACGTTCTCCACTTCCATTTCATCAAATGGATTTATAATCCATGGTGGTATTTCCATCGTGAGAATGTCTTCAAATCTGGTTTTGAAATCATCATGCAGGGCAATCAAATGTTGAACATATGTCTGAATATCATCATCCTCGCATTCTACCTGTGACAAGCTTGAGAATTGGGAAAATTCGCGTCGACTAATGTTTTGCTTCATTAACTTCAATTTTCCAAGAAAAGCGGAAATCACACTCTTTGTTTTAATTAAATTGAGGTTGTCCCCTTGCAGTTGTAAGTTAATATCATTAAACTTTTTGAACAAATCTGTCAAATACGCGATATCTGCTTTGAACTTGATCAGGTTTTCTTTTAAATCTGGAGCTTTACTATCCAGAAACTCCAAGACAGACTCAAAAAGTGAGTAAAATCTTGTTAAACATGCACCTTTCGACAACCAGCGTACTTCAGTGTGTAAGAGCAATCGTCGGAAGTCTTCATCATTTTCATCGCACAATTGGGCAAATAAACGCGTATTCAAAGCATTGCTTTTTATTTTATTAACCGCGTTAATCACAAATTGGAGCGATTGGTGCAGTCTAGCACTCAAATTTTTTGCTACTAAGTGTTGTCGGTGGATGACACAGTGAATTGCAGTTAAATCTGGTATCATTTTTTTTAGATGGCTTATGAACCCACGATATTTCCCGACCATTGCAGGAGCTCTATCTGTTGCCGCCGATGTAACGTTTGTGAACGGAATTGATTTTTCTTTTAAAAAATCGCTCAGGATGTTAAATATCGATTCACGTTTAGTGTCAGTCTTCAAAGTTTTGGCGAATAATAGCTCTTCATGAATTTCTTCGTCCATAACAAATCGCACAAATGCTAATAATAATGCCTCATTATCAGGTAAAGTTGACTCGTCCAGTTGAATAGAAAAATGAGTTGTTTGCAGATAATTACACAAGAAACTTTCAATATCAGAGCTCATTTCGTCAATACGTCTTTGTACAGTGTTGTTACTCAAAGGAATTTTTTTGAGTATGTCAAATGGAGGTTTGTGCAGAACAGTTTTTAAAACTTCTTCAACAGCGGGTAAAATTAACTGTTCACCAATGGTGTGGGGTTTTCCAGTTTTCTATGAGTTTCTATGAGTAATGAGATGTTGTAAGATGCCCGCAAGCCATCATCGTTACTTTCAGATGTTGAAGCGAACATACCTTGCAGGGTGGGTCTCTTTTCATATTTTTCTTTCAATGATTGAAAATATTTCAAATCTTTACCTGTTTTATCAGGGTGGCACCTTTTTAGATGATCTTCGAGCTTCGATGGTTTCATAGAGTCATTGCTCAAAACTTTATTGCATAAAAGGCACATGGGCAATCGCTTGTCCGCGTTTGATGGAAGAAAGCCAAATTTTAAATATTCCACACTGTACTGTCGACACTTAATTTTCTTCTTTGGCTCCGCCATGTTTCAAATTAGCTACCTGTAAGTATAAAAAAGTTTTTGTGATCTTAACATTCTTACTTAACTTCTTCTTAGTCTTACTTAACAGGATATGGCTATTTTATAGAACAGAATTTATAATTTTGCGCTATGAATCAAAAAAGAATACTAATAAACTTTTTTCGGCTGTCTGTTGTTTTATGGAAGTAGGTAGGTAATAATCGTAATGTTCATTATTTCATATTTCATACATGTCTATCATACACAAAGAAGACAAATATATTAACTACAAAAAGAGATACCTATAAGTTGTATAGCAAATAAACAAATAATGTACTTACTTTTCCGACACGATTCTGGCAACCAGGAACAGCAATTCACTTTACTTTTGTAGTCGAAATCCGGAAACAAATGAGTAACGTTTGTTCTTAGCATTCGTATTTATTGGTGAAGAATCAAACAAGTGCATACAAGCACAGCACATTACCGTAAGTCATAGGTATTTCGTCCCTTTGCACGTCCGAACAAGCGTTTTGGTCGGCGCCGGCGATAGCGACGCGACGGTGCTTCGCAAGCCTAGACTTGTTCGTTTGTCCAACAGCTCGTTCGCGATATGTTGCAGACTTGCAGTCGACAAGTTTTGGAGCCGAAAGTTGTAATTTTAATAATATAGTATTATAGTATAGGTAGTTTGATTCACCGAAATATTTATCACGGAGGAACGCAATATTTTTATTATATATTTATCAGTCGTCCAGGCTATAAAATAATACAAAAATCATTATCTGTTTCGTTATTTACCATCGAAACCAGATAAATTTTCGTGGACCCCCACGTACAAACTGTGAACCCCTATTTTTTTGCCACTCCAGCGTAGACCCCTGTCACATCGTTCGTGGACCCCTGGGGGTCCACCTGGACCACTTTGGGAACCCCTGTGTTGGACCAAAAACGTGACAATGCACTGACAGTTTTCTAGAGTTGAGAGCACATCACCTACTCTTAAATGTGGTTGAAGGGCCTACACTTGACTAGTACAAGTTACAATACTCGTGGGAAGATAGGGTGTGGTGTTAAATGGTTGTAATAATTTATTTACTGATTTTGTGCTGTTTTTCCTACTTGGTGTGTCAGTCCTCTGGATGTAAAAGTTCCAATTAGTGCAGCAGGATGCATAATAGCCTTGGCCAGGAGGCAAAATGGTGCCTGCTCTAATTTGATGAAATGTAAAAATAATAATATTAGGGTACAATTTTTACACAAATTGAACTAGTCCCATAGTAAGCTCAATAAGGCTTGTGTTATGGGTACTAGACGACGAAAACTACGTAACTAAAGAAGCTTGCGTTTATCTAGATGTCTCAAATGCATCACGTTTAGCAACCACATTAAAAGATATCCATATTGAAGCATGTATGTTCTTTTTTATAAGCTTTTATCAAAAAGTGGTGAAATAAAGAATATTTATTATTATTCCCTTTATTAAATTTCTGTCTTAGATTTGATTTGATATTGGTTTCTACAATAGAAAAAGCACAGAGTGGTTAAGGCGACAGAGAGAGGAACCTTCTGACTATGCGCACCGTGTCCAGGAGTACCGCCTTCTGTATCTGACGCGTGACCCAGTCTAGCGAGCCTCTTGTATCTGACGCGTGACCCAGTCTAGCGAGTCTCTTGTATCTGACGCGTGACCCAGTCTAGCGAGTCTCTTGTATCTGACGCGTGACCCAGTCTAGCGAGTCTCTTGTATCTGACGCGTGACCCAGTCTAGCGAGTCTGTTGTATCTGACGCGTGACCCAGTCTAGCGAGTCTCTTGTATCTGACGCGTGACCCAGTCTAGCGAGTCTGTTGTATCTGACGCGTGACCCAGTCTAGCGAGTCTCTTGTATCTGACGCGTGACCCAGTCTAGCGAGTCTGTTGTATCTGACGCGTGACCCAGTCTAGCGAGTCTCTTGTATCTGACGCGTGACCCAGTCTAGCGAGTCTGTTGTATCTGACGCGTGACCCAGTCTAGCGAGTCTCTTGTATCTGACGCGTGACCCAGTCTAGCGAGTCTGTTGTATCTGACGCATGACCCAGTCTAGCGAGTCTCTTGTATCTGACGCGTGACCCAGTCTAGCGAGTCTGTTGTATCTGACGCGTGACCCAGTCTAGCGAGTCTCTTGTATCTATAATAATAATAATAATAATAATTTATTTAGCAAAAACTTGTTACATAGTTCAGAGCATTATCCATCAGACCCCAAACTAGGCTGTGCCTGTATTTTGGCAGTCTGCGAGTGCGATTAATGAGATTGACAATAGTGTACAAGACAAAGAACTTAAACATTATATAAATATGAAAATGCATGCTTGTGTGTGTGTGTGTGTGTGTGTGTGTGTGTGTGTGTGTGTGTGTGTGTGTGTGCGTGCGCGCGTGTGCGTGTGGGTGCGCGTCTGTGTGTGAAAGAGAGGGTATGTATTTAATGTTGGAGATTCCACAGCTGCATTATGGATTCAAATTAGTATTTGATTAGGCTTTCGGTTTCAGCGTAAGTTAGCGTTAGTAACCATTTCTTCACCACACTTTTGGCTTTACTAACGGAAAGCATTTTAATGTTCTGGAAATCGCAAATCCTGTTATATGCGTACGGATGTGAATAAGCAGGAGACTTTCGGGCCAGAGCTGATTTAAGTGGTGGCAAGGGGGCTTTGTAAATACGTCTGCTTATAATTTCTTCATAGCATGCAGAATTAAGTAAGTCACTATGAGTTCGAGACACTGCTTTCATGATAAAAAGCTGGCGTACTCTCAGAAACTTACATTCGCGGTAAAGTGTATCAGTGGGATAACGGAAAGGCTTTCTCAACATCACCTTTATCACCGCTCTCTGTGCACGTTCCACCTCCAGGATATGACTCTTGGCTGCACTACCCCAGACTGCCACGCCATACTGTAGAATCGATTGACATAAAGCATGATATACCAAGCGCAGTACATCTGAGGCAGCGCAGTTACGGAGTCGCTTCATCACATAAATAAGTTTCCTTGCTCTGGAGGCAAGTAACGACACATGTTGTTTGAATGAGAGGTGTTGGTCAATGAGAAGCCCTAGGTACTTAACGTAGTGGCGCCTTTCAATTTCTTGACAGGCGCAGCTACTCACATGACTGAAAGATGATGCCGTAGTGTAATGCACACAAGAGTGCAACTTAATTGTTTTACTCACAGGCGGAGAAGAAACCACCGTTTTAGAAAAAGCGACAAAGTTGGTTTTGCTAGCATTTAGTGTGAGTAAATTGCGGCTAAACCATGAGGCAACGCAAGCAAGTGCACTCTCAGCCAGGCAGTATGTTTCATCCCACGTTTTTCCATTAACAACTATAACTGTATCGTCCGCGTAGCATACAAGCTTTGCATTTGGTATGTCAATGTTTAGGATATCGTTAATATAAAGAATGAACAATGACGGGCCGAGTACGCTCCCCTGCGGTACACCAAAGTCGATAGGAAGCTGCTCGCTCACGTGCTGTCCTATTTTGATAATCTGGTGTCGTTCTGTTAGATAGCTAGCAAACCAATTTAACGCAGTGCCCCTAATCCCCATGTGTTCCAGTTTCCTCAGAAGTATGTAGATCTGACGCGTGACCCAGTCTAGCGAGTCTCTTGTATCTGACGCGTGACCCAGTCTAGCGAGTCTCTTGAGTGTTGTTATGTCGCAGGGTGCCGCTGCACCGCGTGGAGACGGCGCGCGGACAGCTGGCGGCGGTGGGAACGGAGCTCAACACGATGCGGCTCCGTCGCCCCGCCGGGCCCAGTCCCGAGCCGCTCTCCAACTACCTGGATGTAAGTCTCTCTCCCATGATACAAGAATACAAGGTATGACACTCCGGGGAAAATACGTTGTGCAAGTGACACAAGCCTACGTCGTCACTGCTATCGAGCCTATCGGTATTTGGCGGTTGTAATGTGTGAATTCGTGTGTGTACAGGCTGTACAGTGACGTAGGCTTGTGTCACGATCTGGAGTAGCAGACCTTGTTCTCTTAGAATAGTCTTCTAGTTTTCCTAGGTCTAGTTCTTCTAGGTCTTTTTTTAGGGGTCTTAGGTAGTGTTTACGATAAACGATTACATCATGGATAGGGATGTTTGGCAGTGATAACGTCCTGCACGGGTAATCTATCGCGAAAATATATTTTCTACTGTAGCATTGTTATTTAAGTTATTTTGTAGTAATGTAATTTTATATTTAACTATATAATGTATATTGTTTTGAAAAAATCACACCTCGCGGAGTTTCTTACGCCGGTTCTTCTCGTGGCAGAGGTATATTTTTCCGAACCGGTGGTAGTTTATTGACGTTCATAGGTGCATGTAATATGCCTAACTTGAAGAATAAACTACTTTTACTTTACTTTTACTTTTGGAGAGACCATAGGGTCTAGTTCCCTGTTCCCTAGGGCTGCCTCTAGAACAATATTCCTTTTCTATTCTTTTAGAGAACGATTGGGTCTGCCAGTTGTATTTAGTTCATCCTACAGAAGCTGAAAATCACCACACGCCTCCACTATATGCCGGGAACGCATGCTCAGCTATTTTGGCCATATCCATATCAGCCCAAGGACGTCCACTGCTGGACATAGGCCTCCCCAATTTCATGGGGGGTAAATGCCATAATCGCCACGCTTGGCATACGGGTTGGCGATCGCAGTGTCTCCACCGCACTCCAGGGATGCTGCTGCCCGTCCCACGGTGGTCTTGGTCGTAGTTTTAAGACATACCCGGGTCCCCGGGTTGGCCATATCATGCGGTCTAAAAAGCATGACCTAGAGAAAGAAGCTGATGATCCTAGGTCAAATGGACAAAACAGGCGTGCTCAAGGTAAGTAGAGCAACCACGAGATGGCCTGATGCTGTGAAGAATGTGGTTGGTGGCAGTATGCAGAGTGCGACCCACATGGCTTATGACCACACTCTATGGAGACATACCTGGACGCGATCCTCAGTAATGAGGGACCGAGCAAGAAGAAAAAATATTTTTCCCCTCACTAGCTCGGAAAGCCGTCTTTTATCCTTTGAAACAAGCGGGTAAAAACGCATTTTATCCACAAGTGGGGAAAGTAATTTGACCTTGGAGCGTGTTTGAGTGGCTTTTGACAGATAACAAAACGTAAAACGCTCATAATAATGGTTAGTTTCATATCAATTATCATTAAATAAATGGTTTGAGAATTTAATAAAAAATACCAAATTTAGCTTTATTTAATGATTTAAGTCGTAAACCTTCAAATTATATATAAAACATTTGTTTTATAATGATATTGAGTATAATTGTAAACGCACAAGTTAAGTCAATGCAATTTCAAAACGCATCGTCAGAAATGTCATCATTGTCAATGTCAACTAAAATATACACAACTTGTCACGGACTCCGACTCACGTAAATATTATACACAACTTCCAGAGTTTTCTGTTATAATATCGTAAAAAAATCGGTGATTCCAGTGACGAAAATCATGCCTGTGGAACTGTGTTTTTTTGCAGATTGCACTTTCCTCGCTATAGTGAGGAGAAAAGTTTTGTGTTACACACAGGTGCAAAGTTGTATTTTACTTCTCGTGTGTTGAAACACTCGCTACGCTCAGGATTCTATTTTAGAACCACTCGCTTCGCTCGTGGTTCAACTATAGAATCCTTTCGCTGGCTCGTGCTTCAATTCCACACTCACGGGTAAAATACAACTTTGCACTCTTGTATAACAAATAACTATTGCATGCAGTTAGTGTTCCCAGATTCACACCCTTCCAATGAACGTCAAAAATGGATAAGTGGATACATTGCATTATCACTAATAGATCTACCCATTCTGTAGCGGAATATTGTTCTAGAGATTTATCATGGGATTCATGGAATCCCGCAAAGCAACGCCTCATTCCATGTATTACTTGAGGACTGTGTTCAACTTTAAAGTTTCTCGGCCCTGGTGGTCATGGCTCCATCGTTCTTACTATGCTTACTTTTTCGTCAAGCCGGAAACTCTATGGTTTATTCTGTGATTCTATGGACGCTTAGCCACTGATATTCAGTGACTGATTGATCAATGATCATTACACATGCACACTTCTTGGTTCCGGCATAATACCAACCTTGCAGCACCACCAATGTTACAGCACATGCGGAGGCGAAAGCCAAGTAGACGCGCCTCTTCCCACTTTTGTGATAAGTGGGAAAAACAGTTGATACGATTAAAAACTTGGTGATACAGTGTTGGTACGGGCAGGAGGTAACATAGTTTATCCCGCTCACTGCAGCGTAAACTTGGCTTTCGAGCCTTTGATACGCAGGTTTGGCTGAACGGTGTTATAAATTCTCAAATTTGTTGTTTATTGTTGTTGTAGGTAACAATTTTTAAAGAGTCTCTGTACCGTTATGAAATCGGTCTCAAACATTAGCATTGTTTCCAAATAACATGTTATTCAGCACATTTGTTTGCAATCAACTTCAACTGTGTTTAATTAACTCATTAACTAACCGATAGGCGCGACCGATAGCGATAGGGGTTATCGCTATCGGTCGCGCCTATCGGTTAGTTAATGAGTTAATGTAAACACTTCCAAACGCCCCGCTCGGACTTGTCTGCGTTTGTATTAAAATGAAAGTGTTTGGACAATGATCTGAGACGAATTGCCCTTGCTTTGAGCATTCGAGGCGATTTAAATGACACTAAGTTGAACCTTTCGACGAGAGGTTACTCACAGAATCTGTGTTGCCAACTTGTGACACGTCATATTCTTGTTGAGATTTAATTTAACATGATTCATAAATAAATAAATATTGGGGGACGATCTTACACAAATCGACCTAGTCCCAAACTAAGCAAAGCTTGTACTATGGGTACTAGACGACGATATACATACTTATATAGATAAATACATACTTAAATACATAGGAAACATCCAAGACCCAAGAACAAATATCCGTGTTAAATGCACAAATAATTGTCCTGGCCGGGATTCGAACCCGGGACCTCTAGCTTCGGAGGCAGTGTCACTACCAACTAGGCTAAAACAGATCGTCAAAGTATGTAAAGATTCGTGACAAATTATGTTATATGTCTTATAAAACTGACTTGATTTTGTGCCTCAACTCAAACTGTTGATTTCTGGTTGTTTTTTTTTTATATTTTTTTTATGAATGTATACACTTCCTTACTTAAAGAATACTGTAGTCAATCGGGGAAACCTCGGCAAAGAGCACAGTTCGTTTCGCCGCTGCACTTCCAAGAGGACTAACGCTCACCATACCTCTAATGC
Organism: Notocelia uddmanniana; assembly: GCA_905163555.1. Lineage (NCBI taxonomy): Eukaryota > Metazoa > Arthropoda > Insecta > Lepidoptera > Tortricidae > Notocelia > Notocelia uddmanniana. The sequence goes on along the minus strand of LR991065.1, from coordinate 2,885,187 downwards.
GAATTCTGATTTTAAATATAGATCAAACTACTACACACATTTTTCTTTTGGCTACGTCTCATACTCGTAAGCATATTATAAGGCAATATTTTAACAACAGACTACCATAAAATATCTTGTGCTGAGATTGTAACCTTTTTCTGTAAAAAAAAATAGTTTCTTTTGACCTTAAAATAACAACAACAAAAAAGGTAATCGACCTTTCTATAACCAACGCTGATACGTTATCGCCAATCATATTAATAAAATAATCTTCATTCGTCTCGCCGTTTTGGGGTTCACAATATATGTCCTAAGCCTTTTTTTGATTCAAATCGGTAAAGCCAAGCCAATAGCGATCACCAGCGACTTTCATCTCGATCCGGATTAGTTAATCGATCGAAGCTCGTAAACAATATTCGATCCATAACTTGGCAAGTAATCGTTAAAATGACTAGTTTCGAAAGCATGTTATGCATTAACTATTGCAATTTTAATACCAGAAAATGAAGCTATAAAGCTAGATGTCACTTGTCAAACACCGTACACGGGATATTTGGAGCAGCCCAATTGACAACATTTCATTTTTTTAAGCAGGCTTTTTTCCGATGAAATCCAATCAATAGAGGATAAAAAGTTAAGTAAAACCACATTTTTAAATTCTTCGAAAATATCCCCATTTCATATAAATAAATCAATTTCAAAAGTTCCTCATTCTAAAAGAGAGTAAGTGACAAGTAAGGCGTCACAGCGTAACAAATCATACAGAAGCACTGTTACTAAGACAAATTTAGTAAAGAAAGTGAGCTGCTTTTCTTTTTGTCCGCTGTGACTGTCACAATTTCATAGTAAGTCATCATTACTACGATATGGGCTTTCTTCACATTTTCGTGAATATTGAAAAAACTAATGCCTATAAACATAAAAAAAAAATTTGGGGTTTCTTGTTCCCAAATTAACGAAATGAGTTAAGATTTCATACTACTTAAAAATTTGAAATGTTGTCAATTGGAGAAGTACCTTCACCTTACAGAAGACCTCATCCATAGTAACACCACCACTTGTTCTTTATGTATGTGGTGTTGTGTTCCTGGTGGTGAACTGGTGAAGCAAGGTCGCCAGAGCTCCCGAGGATGCGCTGTGTTTAGAGGGGACCTGCATATGTCCTGTTGCATGTAATGGGTTTCTAAATGTGTGTACTTATACTTTTAAAAAAAACATAATAAGATGTCGGAATCCGTATCAAAATAATACTTGCTAAAACGTACACTGACTTTCAAGATTTCAAGGTTTGATATACAATAACATCTTTACTAAAGTATCCGACATTTTAAAATAAATCTATTTCAGAATATTGTATTGAGCACATTTACAATTTAAGAAAACTGTAGGTTTTATGTTAATAACAACAATTTCTGTACACATTTTTGTATATGACTGTTTGTTTCTCATAATAAATAAATAAAATAAAAAATATGTCTCTAGCTGTCGACACAACGTATCCTCGAGTCAATAAAGGGTCGGTAACTTGCTTGTGGTTCAGGAGTCCCTAGCATCCGTAGGTATCTGCTTACCATCAGGCAAGCCGTGAACTTGGTTGCCGCGTTTGTTGTATTAAATCTATGGGTGTTTTTATTGAATTCCGTTAATCGCGAGGCCACAATCCTGAGATGAAATAAAGTAATCTTCTCTAAGACACTAGTATCCCACCACGAACCACCCATACCATATATATTCGTACCGTTTCGAAAATATTCAAGAATTCATTTTCTTTAATTAACACCCCTAGTATAGTATAAAAGATCCTTAACAATTAAACCATGTTGACGTGCGTGTCATTCGAATTTCTAGTTGTCATACTTGACATTAACTTTTGCTTAACTCCACGTTAACTCTTAAGGCCGGTTTTCATTCACCCTTGGTGGTATAAACAATTATTTTGTATGAAAATGAAAAAAAATAAGCTTGAGTTTTGAAAAACTAAATATGCTACGTCGTTTCTATGGCTATACACGGCTATATGCTAGAAGGAACGGAAATCAATAAAAACACCCTGAGATAGATCCTCGCCTGAGCACGGTGCTTCAGTTGTTGTCGTACTAACGTATTTGTATGTTTAGGCGCAATACTACGGCCCGATCACGATCGGCACTCCACCGCAGACCTTCCGTGTGGTGTTCGACACTGGCTCTTCCAACCTGTGGGTGCCGTCCAAGAAGTGCCACTACACCAATATAGCCTGCCGTGAGTATGAGCAAAAATTTGTGCCTACGCCAATTCTATGTATCAAACGGAACCCCGGCTTCTTTCGGAATTTTGAGATATCGCTAAGATGAAGCGGGGCATTAAATAAATAAATACATATTGGGGGTCAAATTTGCACAAATTGACCTTGTCCCAAACTAAGCAAAGCTTGTACTATGGGTACTAGACGACGATATACATACTTATATAGATAAATACTTACTTAAATACATAAAGAACATCCAAGGCCCAAGAATACAATCCGTACTAAATGCACAAATAATGCCCTGGCCGGGATTCGAACCCAGGACCTCTAGCTTCGGAAGCAGTGTCACTACCAATCTAGGCTAAACAGGTCGTCAACAACAATCACTACTCATACAAACATTGAGCAACAATCTTTTTAAAAAGTTTGGTATAAGTACTACTTTGATTTGATATTTGATGTCCAACATGTTTTATCTGTAAATTATATTCGAATAATAGTTACTCGTTGACCCGGTAAACGAACCTATCGTTTTATATAGTTTCCTTGTTTTGATTCCGCGAAAACGTTTGTACTAAAACACTTAAGTAGATTTTGTATTATAGACCTTATATCCTTGCAATAAGGTTTACAAATGAGTCAGCTATGCCTTCGATGGTGCAGTCTGTGACTAATAATAGTTAGCTATTGATTATGTGGCGAGTGTTGATTCATAACGTTCTTCAAACAATGTGCACAATACAAACACTATTTTGAGCACAACACGCAAAAAGAAAATTGAATAAAGGTAGTAAATGTCTCATCAGAAATGATGCTACGCGCAGAATAACCAAAGTAAAATATAGGCCTCCGAATCGGTAAACTTAAGTGGCAGTGGGCGGGGCATATTGCACGTAGAACCTATGGCCGTCGGGGCGAACGGTTCTCGAGTTGCGACCACGTACTGGAAGGCGTGGGCAGACCCCCCAGAAGGTGGACTAATGACCTAGTAATGGTTGCGGGAGTCCGCTGGATGCTGAATCCGGGTGGCGTAGGACCCTGGACCTCCCCCAAAATAGGACTATGTCCAGTAGAGGACGTTCCTCGGGAGATATGATAATGATGATGAGTCAATGTTTTCGTTACAATAAATAATAGGGGACAATTTTTTTACACATATCATACTAGTAACATACCGCGGGCATCCCACCCTCGTCGCCAGCAAGATCATCATCATCATCATCATCATCATATGCCATGATGATGATGCCAGTAAGATATTTAGGTATTATTCGGTGACGCAGGTAATGAAACACACCTTCCGAACCAAAGTATAGTTTAGACTGAAAACTACCCAGATTCATGACAGTAAGCTCAATAAAGGTTTGTGTTATGGGTATTAGACGACGATATATTTAATAGATGTATACTTCAATATATAGAAAACATCCAAGTCTCAGGAATACATGTTTCTGCTCACCACAGAAACAAATTCTCTTAAAGCAGGCCGATAATTCTTTTATATTTTTAAGGGTAACTAGGTTAATGGTACTGTCACCTGATAGCTGGTATATTATTAGCAAAGATCCATAATTAAACAAAGTCAAGGTAACAGATAATTAAAACGTGTAAATTGGCGAGAGGCGGTCTTATCGCAATATATACTCATAATGTTTTAAGAGAGGTAGGGCACAGCGAATATCAACTCGCTTGAATCCGGAGCAGCCCAACTGGGGAAGTACCTCCACCTTACAGAAGATCACAGCCATAATAGCACTGCTACTTACTCTGTACGTATGTAGTGTTGTGATCCTGAAGGTGAGTAAGGTTCCCAGAGCTCCAAACCCCCAGCCTCCCCTTAATGATGATGTTCACGCAGTTAAATTGGCTACCCCAGGAGGGTACCAGTTGCGCTAGCGCTGGAGAATCCCTCTCTGGGCTTCCATGCTCAGGTAACAATATGCCTGAGCGTGGACGCCGAGACTGCCCCGTGTCGTACTCTGGGGGGGCAAACCGCGCTCTGTCATCTGCCCGAGGCAAGAACAAGGCAGCTACAACATCCCCTGCCTCGCTGGCCGTGGACTTCTGCAACATCAGGGGCTTACATTCAAACCTCAAAGCTGTCCACCAACACCTCGAGACAGCAAAGCCGGCCTTGTTCTTTCTGACCGAGACGCAGATATCATCTCCAGCGGACACATCTTATCTCTCCTATCCTGGGTACGAACTGGAACATTCCTTTCTACCTAGAGCTGGGGTATGTGTGTACGTTGGAGATGATATCAGTTCTCGCCGCCTCAGCAATCTTGAAGGTAGGGATCTCTCCACCTTATGGCTGCGAATTGACAGCGATGACCATCCTCGCGTCTATGCATGCCTATATAGATCCCATAGCGGCGATGCTGAAACTGACCGTCTCTTGGAGCAGATCCAAACGGCTGCAGATTCCGTGCAGCAGCAGATCCCATCCGCTGAAATCATAATTCTTGGTGATTTTAACGCCCATAACGCCGATTAGCTCGGCTCTAGCAAGACCGATCATGCGGGGAGATCTGTTTACGACTTTGCTCTGGCATATGGCTTAACACAATTGGTTACGGCGCCTACGCGAATCCCTGATGTGGAGAGCCAAGCACCTTCCCTGTTGGACCTTCTGTTGACTTCCCATCCGGTTGGCTACCATGTATCCGTTGAAGCCCCTCTCGGCTCCTCGGATCACTGCCTGATCCGGAGTACGGTGCCTCTCACGTGCCCGCCGCGTCGGCGAGTTGCTTGTAGCCGCCGTGTGTGCCACTATAGGCCAGCAGATTGGGACGGGATGCGGTCGTTTTTCGCATCCTACCCTTGGGGGCAAATCTGCTTCACGCCGGATGATCCCAATGTCGCTGCTGATTCTGTTGCTGATGTGGTGCAGCAGCGAATGCAGCTTTTCATTCCATCCTCTGTAGTTCCCGTTGGTGGCAAATCGCAACCTTGGTTTGGTCAATCTTGCAAGATGGCTTCTCGCCGAAAGCAAGAGTGTTACCAAGCCTGGGTCAATGCAGCGGCGGTACGGGATGGAAAATCCAGCGCATTAAGAAGGGAGTTTAACTTTGCCTCCAGGTCCTTCAAAAGAGTTATTGCCAAAGCAAAGTCGTTGCACATTGGTAGGATTGGCGGGAAACTAGAACGCCTCCCTTCGGGAACTCGTGCGTTCTGGTCTCTAGCCAAAGCTATCCAGGGGAATTTCTGCACGCCGTCTTTTCCACCTCAGCACATGGGAAATGATTCATTACCCCACGACGCAAAAGACAAAGCTGATCTTCTGGGTAAACTCTTTGCGTCCAACTCGACTTTGGATGACGGGGGCCACGCGCCGCCGACCATTCCGCGGTGCGGGAGCTGTATGCTGGATGTTCGCTTCCACCAGAACTCAGTGCGTAAAGCTCTTCTCTCCCTCGACGCTCATAAGTCTAGTGAGCCCGATGGAATCTCTGCCATTGTGCTGAAGATATGTGCTCCTGAGTTGGCACCAGTTTTAACGCGTCTTTTTCGGCTCTCTTACTCTTCTGGCATAGTTCCGACCTCATGGAAGTCAGCTTTGGTGCACCCCATCCCTAAAAAGGCGATCGCTCAAATCCGTCCAACTACAGGCCAATAGCTATAACCTCCCTTTTCTCGAAGTTAATGGAGTCCATTATCAACTGCCAGCTCCTTCGGTACCTGGATGACCACCAGTTAATTAGTGACCGACAATACGGTTTCCGTAGGGGCCGCTCGGCTGGTGATCTACCTGGTTTACCTGACACATCGTTGGGCACAAGCGATCGAGACAAAGGGTGAAGCATTGGCTGTTAGTTTGGATGTAGCGAAGGCCTTTGATCGCGTTTGGCACAAAGCACTTCTCTCGAAGCTTCCATCCTATGGGCTTCCCGAGAAATTATGTGAATGGGTCAGCAGCTTTCTAGCAGACAGAAGCATAAAGGTCGTAGTTGACGGTGTATGCTCTGACGCCATGTCTGTGAATGCTGGTGTCCCTCAAGGCTGTGTGCTATCACCCACGCTATTCCTTCTGCATATCAATGACATGCTGCAAATCAGCGGCATTCACTGTTATGCGGATGATAGTACTGATGAAGCCTCTTACACCGGTCGCGCCAATATTTCTCGGGAAAACGTCACGGAGAGCCGAAACAAATTTGTGTCTCAGATTGAGACTTCCCTGGATGAAGTCTCAGAATGGGGTCGACTTAATCTGGTCCGCTTTAACCCTACAAAGACGCAGGTTTGCGCGTTTACTGCGAAAAAGCTTGCGTTTGTCGCATCACTTCGTTTTGAGAGCACTCCCCTTACTGCCACAGCCAATATCGAGATCCTTGGCGTCGACATCTCGAGTGAAGTCCAGTTCTGCGATCATTTAGAGGGTAAGGCCAAATTAGCCTCGAAAAAGCTCGGTGTGCTAAACAGATCGAGACAGTATTTCACGCCGGCCCATCGCCTACAGCTTTATAAGGCACAGGTCCGCCCACATATGGAATACTGTTCTCATCTTTGGGCAGGGGCACCACAGTACCAGCTTCTCCCTCTGGACCGCATATAACGGAGAGCGACTCGAATTGTCGGCTGCCAGCGGGTTTCGGAACGGCTTGAGTCCTTGGCGCTGCGTAGAAATGTAGCCTCGCTCTGCATTTTCTACCGCATGTATTACGGGGAGTGCTCCGAGGAATTGTTCGGATTCGGATTAATCCCTGCCGCTTCCTTCCGCCATCGCCCAACGCGACAAAATTTCCATCCTCACCACTTAGATGGTTGGCAGTCCTCAACTGTGCGTTTCTCCAGAAATTTCTTGCCTCGCACAGCTAAACTGTGGAATGAACTGTCGCCTGCGGTATTTCCGGACCGATTCGACCTTCAAACCTTCAAGAAAAGAGCGTACTCCCATCTTAAAGGCCGGCAACGCACTTACAACCCCTCTGGTGTTGCGAGTGTCCATGGGCGGCGCTAATCGCTTACCATCAGGCGATTCGTCTGCTCGTTTGCCACCTATGACATAAAAAAAATGTTTGGTTGTAGGGTACACGTGATCCCTGGGTGGTGCTAAAAGTGCAACAAACTGGCAACCCTGGTGTACAGTCTTCGAAGATCCTACGGTTCGAAAAATAAAATGCCATACGATAAATAAATAGTCAAATGTTGACAAATGCCCAGGAAAATTTAGATAATTAAATTTATGCAATATTGCTTACTTGGGGTCTATTGCGGCTATATCGTAGTATTTTAAATGAAAGGTCTTATAAAGGATATAAATAAATACTAAGTACTGATACTTGTCTCTTTCTCTGTTATTGCATTTTGTATGCATATGTCCGTTGCTAAGTGTGTAAATAGGTAATTTTATCAAGTAAATAAAATTTGCCTTGACAAAATTAAATAATAAACAATTACCAAACACTGTTTTGTAAATGTGCTAAAGCTGATAATTTACCTACACTAATTAAGGCTTCATAATTCATGATAAATACATATATCAACATGTGTTGCGCGTGTCATTTAATAGCTAATAGATAGGACACACGTAAAGTAATAAAGTAGAGTATTCATCAATTATCGATGTCGCAGTTGCATACTTTCGAAAATAATTCTACAACCTACGATCGTAAATATTTGAATTATTACTTACACATGTCCTTATTTATGATATGATAACGCATTACGCATGCATTAGTCATAAAAAGCCTTTTAGGAACAAGTAGGTGAATGAACAAAATAAATTTTATCACTTTTAATCAAATCAAAATATATTTTTTTTAAACACCGTGCTCTTAGATAGACCGATAAGTACACTCAAGAGGAAAAGTAAGTTTTTTTTTGCATCTTATTCCATTGTGACAAGGTGAAAGTGTTAACTTACTTTTGCTCTTGACTGTACTACAATAGGGAATGTCTGAAATTTTTAAAAGTCCTTGATTATTTTTCTAATGATAGGAATAACCGTCGCCATTAACAGAAAAAAGTTTCAGATTTTTCGGTTGCGCCATATATTTTATAAAAATACAAACATTTTATATCACCTCGCTTCTGACCCGTATCAGACTACTAAGACATTTTTAAGTCCGACAACATTGACGGTTCAAGTTATACGAATACGACCAACCTATGATGAACCGTCAATGTCATTGCGTACCACAGATTCAAGCAGGCATTTTTTTTTAAATATTGGCGAACTTAAAAATATCTTAGTAGTATGATACGGGGCAGACGTGATATGATATAAAATGTTTGTATTTTTATAAAATACTAGCTGTTGCCCGCGACTTCGTCCGCGTCTTCGCTCCTATTGGTCGCAGCGTGATGTTATATAGCCTAAAGGCTTCCTCGATAAATGGACTATCCAACACAAAAAGATTTTTCAATTCAAACCAGTAGTTCCTGAGATTAGCGCGTTCAAACAAACAAACTCTTCAGCTTTATAATATTAGTATAGATATGGCGCAACCGAAAAATGTAAAACTTTTTTCTGTTAATGGCGACGGTTATTCCTACCATTACAAAAATACTCAAGGACTTTTAAAAATTTCAGTCATTCCGTATACTTAATAGTACTATCTATTTCAGCTATGAAGAGTCCGGTGACAGCTGTCAACCCGGTACAATTTATGTCATCCATCATACGTCAGAAACAACATTTTTTGTACTGGGTTGACTGCTGTCACCGGACTCTTCATAGCTGAAATAGATAGTAATAGCATGGTCACTTATACAACACATAGAAACATTTTTCATAATATTTGCAGACTATTGTCTTGAGCATTTTTTCGATACTATGACTCTGGCAAACCACTTTACGCCCTGCCTGATTGCACCAGACTTGCTCACCCTGACGAACATAACACTTCATACTTATTATAATAATTTGAATTGGCAGAGTTGTATCAAATTATTCCATTCAAAAAGCAACTTTATCCTCTGAGCAGAAGATTCAAAATCGAATGTCAATTTTATAAAAACGAAATTTTATGATCATTTTGAATAATCTCAACTATACCTACAGAACAAATAGTGGTGCTATTATTGCTGCGGTTTCATGTAAAGTACCTCCCCAGTTGGGCCGCTCCAAATATGGACGAGAGGACATTCCGCTGTAACATTTTGTAATAAAATCAAAATAGTACTATCGGCATCACAGTTAAACGGTTATCTGACTATTCGTGAACCTTATCGCAACGAGATAAGCTCTACCAATGGTCAGTGATGCTGATAGTGAGGATATTTGACCGCTGTATCAGGCGGGTCGTACGCTTGGTTCTGTACCAACGTGGTATAGTATCCAAGACGCAGATTGTTCAATTTTACAACACTAAAAAAAATATAATTTTTACGTCACCAATAAAAAATGTTACGAAACAAAAACTTCGGCTTATTTATGCAATTTTTAAGGATTTTGGAAATACATAAACATGAAAAAACCACGCATTTTGAAATTCTGATTTTCACTGTCAGTAAAATAACGTATTGTTGTATGTTGCAGTGTTGCACAACAAATATGACAGCTCCAAGTCATCCTCGTACGTGGCCAACGGCAAGGAGTTCGCCATCCACTACGGCTCCGGGTCGCTCTCCGGATTTCTGTCTACAGACACCGTCTCCGTTAGTACTCTCCTAATGGACAATTCACACCAAACGGCCTGAGTCGGCACGCACGCCATCAGAGTCAAAGGAATTCGAACCCTCCATCAGAAGCTAGACTTCGTATCCCAACGGCAGCGGCAGAGCCGACGGCAGCCGACCGGCTGCTCGCAACCCATTCAAATATGAAATCTAACCTCTTTATGGAGGGTTCGAATTCCTTTGACTCTAGTGGGGTGCGCACCGACTCCAGCTGATCGATGTGAATCGTCCATACTCCTGTACATTTCCCAAACTTCTCATTTTCTCGAATAAAATTATTGTGTTACATATTTTTTGATCCGATTATTGTAACGTGGACTATAACCACGATCATATTTTTAATTATTTGATACAGATAATTAATACAAAGAAAACCGGCCAAGAGCGTGTCGGGCCACGCTCAGTGTAGGGTTCCGTAGTTTTCCGTCCGTCACATTAAGTTGACATATTAAGTACAGAAACACAAAACCCTAAAAAGCACGTCATTTCATTGTGATTTTGTAGAAATGACAGGTACAATAAACACCTGTTTATACGGTTAAATTACAAACTAAGTTCTGAAATTATTTTTTTAATATTTTTTAGAAACTATTCAACCTATCAAGTTCTAAATAATTTTCCTACAAAGTTTTTATAAAGTTCTACTTTTGAGATCTTTTTCATATTTTTAAAACTTATGGTTCAAAAGTTAGAGGGGGGGGGACACATTTTTTTTTACTTCTGGAGCGATTATTTCCGAAAATATTAACATTATCAAAAAATGATTTTAGTAAACCCCTATTTATTTTTAAATACCTATCTAACAATATATCACACGTTAGGGTTAAAATGAAAAAAAAATCACTCCCCACTTTACGTATAGGGGAGGTACCCTAATAAAATATTTTTTTCCACTTTTTATTTTACCACTGTCGGCGTAATTGATATACATATTAGTACCAAATTTCAGCTTTCTAGTGCTAACGGTCACTGAGATTATCCGCGGACGGACGGACAGACATGGCGAAACTATAAGGGTTCCTAGTTGACTACGGAACCCTAAAAAAGAACTGTGATCTCACACGCAATACGACCCCACGCAACCTCTTCATTTTTCTTTATATTTTTTCTCTTTATAAAATATTTACCCAGACTTTTATTTGTTTCTGAGCCCATTTTATTTTGCCTACGGGAATAGCCGGATAGCAGTCACAGCCTAAATAGATGAGGGCTTTCAAGGTTGTACCTGGAATAGCCGGATAGCAGTCACAGCCTAAATAGATGAGGGCTTTCAAGGTTGTACCTGGAATAGCCGGATAGCAGTCACAGCCTAAATAGATGAGGGCTTTCAAGGTTGTACCTGGAATAGCCGGATAGCAGTCACAGCCTAAATAGATGAGGGCTTTCAAGGTTGTACCTGGAATAGCCGGATAGCAGTCACAGCCTAAATAGATGAGGGCTTTCAAGGTTGTACCTGGAATAGCCGGATAGCAGTCACAGCCTAAATAGATGAGGGCTTTCAAGGTTGTACCTGGAATAGCCGGATAGCAGTCACCGCCTAAATAGATGAGGGCTTTCAAGGTTGTAGCTGGAATAGCCGGATAGCAGTCACAGCCTAAATAGATGAGGGCTTTCAAGGTTGTACCTGGAATAGCCGGATAGCAGTCACCGCCTAAATAGATGAGGGCTTTCAAGGTTGTACCTGGAATAGCCGGATAGCAGTCACAGCCTAAATAGATGAGGGCTTTCAAGGTTGTACCTTGTTTCGCAGACAGAAGTTTCATCGAATGTATGTTTCTCATATTTTTTATTTAATAGAAAGCATTTTTTTACAAAGGGTCCCAGTTCTAATCTCACCTAACCTACTTTTCTGTTAGACTTAAATGAGTTCTGTACAATGATCTAAATAGCGTAACTAAAAAGTTAACGGTTTCAGAAAACAAAGTTTCTATGAAATGAAAATTCTGCGAATAAATAATTCAATGAAACATTTTTCTGCGAAAGAAGCCGAAAGTACGGGATTAATTAATAAGAACCCTTAAAGTATTAACGGTGACTGTTAAAATCTGGTTCTTTGCAAGATTTTTGTTTTTCCCATTTAGTTCTGTGGAACTGTTTGCAATACGAAACAATTGTGGGTTACGAGAGATTTCTGTAACACATGCAATCGACTAATATCCACGTCCAAAATTAGTTTTACTTCTGGTAAATATTTCGTTTTTGGTACAATCTTCCATTGTCGACCGGACCTGTTTTCCCACAGTCATCAACTACTCGTTGAGACGATTCCCGATGAGCCCAAACACCGGTTTATCTTATGTATAAGTAGTTTAAGTTTTGCTATGGCCACCATCGAACTTACATAAGTATGCCAAATTTCATCTCAATCAGATGCCGGCAATTGGCTGAAAAAAGGATTGCAAGTTCTGAGGACAACTTACATACAAAATGCCAGTTACATAAAAGCTTGTAAGAAGTCAATAATTTTAAATCCGACCGCGTTTCTGTGTAATTTGGAAATGAATGACACCTTTGATTCTAAAATCCTTCGAGCCGTTCAGGCTGCAGAGCGTGCCAAACATTTTAATTTGGCGCCAAAAATCTGTCATTATTTATATTTTGATATACCCAGTGTCACTCTCACAGTAAATACGAATCTAACGACACCTCTCAAGCTAAAACCCATCGAGCCGTTCAGGCCGCAGAGCGTACCAAATAATTATACATACTCTCGGAAAACATCCCTCCTTCTGGCGCGTCATCATCATCCTCCTAGCGTTATTCCCAGTACAGTTGCATCCTGAAGGATGCCTGGGGTCCGCTACCTAACCCCAATAATTGGCGTAGGCACTAGTTTTTACGGAAGCGACTGCCATCTGACCTTCCAACCCAAGGGGGAAACTAGACCTTATTGGGATAAGGCTTGTCAAGTGAGTGGACAACTTGACTGTTAGAAGTTCTCAAGCCGCCCGGAGGCCTCTAACTTGGCTTAACGACTGCTATCATAGACAGCAACCGGGATCAACGGCTTAACGTGCCTTCCAAAGCACGGGAACGCTCAGTTAGTAACCACTCAAAGCGGTCACCCATCCAAGGACTGACCTCGCCCGACATTGCTTAACCTCGCATACCTCACGCGGTAAGCGGGTGCCGCTGGGCCACGAACGCTCCAATCCCTCCTTCTGGCGCAGTCGGGTAAAAATTGATATTAAACTAGTTTTTTTTTGTATAGGTTGGCGGCGTGACCGTAAAAGATCAGACGTTCGCTGAAGCGCTCTCAGAGCCCGGGCTCGCTTTCGTCGCTGCCAAATTCGATGGCATCCTCGGCATGGCTTTCAACACGTAAGTACTGTCAATTTTGGTGATGCGTTTGGTGTTACTTAAATCTTAAATTGACGATATTTGAGTGAATCAACTTTTTAGTGTCCTCATGTTTACTATTTGCAGTTTAAAAGTAAAATACAAGAGAACACGATTTCTGCTTGTTGTTAATTGGTGTTACATTCATCAGCTAATACGTTTTAGCAATGAACTGCACCGGTTGTCTAGCGGACGTAAGTCTCCCCCGAAGAGGGAATGTCTGAAATTTTAAAAAGTCCTTGATTATTTTTCTAATGGCAGGAACAACCGTCACCATTAACAGAAAAAAGTTTAAGATTTTTCGGTTATAGATATTTAATTATAGGACTCGTTCCCGATGCCAGAACAGTCTATTAAGGGCGGGGTGCACCAATTGACGATCGCAGACCGATCAACGTTAACAGGGTATGAGTATTTCGCAACACTAAAAAAAAATTTTTATTCGAAAAAATTTCGGAAAAATCAAACTTCAGCATTTAAAACATATCTCAATTAATTAATTATGTCATTTTAAAGGTTTTTATACAAATATGAGAAAAATATGCAGTTTGACCATAAAAAATTGTGGTGTCATTAGGCACATTTCCCTACAAAACTGAGCGTTTTGACGTTACGTAAAAAGTTGCAGATTTGACTATCAATGAAATACCGTATTATGGCGCTGCTGTCTTCCCATAGACACTTGTTATACTTTCCCTACAACTTACGAACACCACATACGGTTTGGTTCATGTGCACCCCGAACTAAAAGAGGATCTAATGTTTTTGATACTTTGAAAATTGATCTTTCGTGTCGAAATAATCATATTTTCAGTGTGTATATGTGACCCTGATGATTGTATTGCAGCATCTCTGTGGACCACGTACCGCCGGTGTTCGACAATATGGTGGCCCAGAAACTCGTCGCACCTGTCTTCTCCTTCTATCTTAACAGGTTTGTAAATCATTCATTACTTATGTTTAGAAAGGCCCTCCCGATACAGAATATTTCTATTAAATCTGCAACAGTTACTTAGCTCATTAAGGGTCCGCCCGAATCGTAGCTGCCTCAAACTGGCAACCTTACACTAACGAGATGTGGTGCAAGTGATGTGTCGATATCTCCATGTGATCTATACATTATGTTTATATGGTAGTTATTGAACCAAAATCGATAACAATCATTTCAATATTGAAGGACCAAATATATTATAAAATTCAAGGTTCCTTTACAAGTGTGGTTCAGCGTTAATAGTACAATTAAAATCATATAATAAATTCTAATTATTTTTAATAATTGGACCCAGGTATGTCCTAAAACTACGACCAAGACCACCGGGGTATGGGCTGCAACCTTAGGAAGCAGTATCCCTGAAGTGCGGTGGAGATACAGCGATGGCCAACCCGCATGCCAAGCGTGGCGATTATGGCATTTCCCCCCATGAAAATGGGGGAGGCCTATGTCTAGCAGTGGACGTCTTTCGGCTGATGTGCTCGTGGTGGATATAATAAGTAACGGTTTTCCACAGGGACCCGTCTGCCAGCGTGGGCGGTGAGATGATCCTCGGCGGCTCCGACCCTAATCACTTCCGCGGCAACATGACGTACGTGCCGGTGGACAAGGTGGCCTACTGGCAGTTCACTGTTGGCGGCATCAGCTTGCCCGGACAGGCGTTCTGCAAGAACGTGAGTGTACACGGGAGTTGCAACAGTTAACACAGAGGTGATCCTCGAGGTATTACCGTGACAATAGAATCTACGTTCCTGTGGACAACGCGGCCTACTGGCAGTTCACTGTTGGCGGCATCAGCTTGCCCGGACAGGCGTTCTGCATGAACGTGAGTGTACACGGGAGTTGCAACAATTAGCACAGAGGTGATCCTCGAGATATTACCGTGACAATATGATCTACGTTCCTGTGGACAACGCGGCCTACTGGCAGTTCACTGTTGGCGGCATCAGCTTGCCTGGATAGACATTCTGCAAGAACGTGAGTACACGGGAGTTGCAACAGTTAGCACAGAGGTGATCCTCGAGATATTACCGTGACAATATAATCTACGTTCCTGTGGACAACGCGGCCTACTGGCAGTTCACTGTGGGAGGCATCAGATTGCCGGTACAAGCATTCTGCAAGAACGTGCAAGTTAGTAGAGAGGTGATCCTCGAGGCATTACTGCGACAATATGCTCTTTGTACCACGAATAGTTAAATGTTTTTAAGTTTTTTATTATTGCCTGTCTTCATCTACCCCACCACCTCCACCTACTTGCTCTGCCCGCCAAATATCTTCTCTGATCTAGATAATTATCTAACCTTTTTTTATACCACGTCGGTGGCAAACAAGCCTACGGCCTGCCTGATGGTAAGCGGTCACCGCAGCCTATGGACGCCTGCAACTCTACCTAATGCCGCTTGTTGCAGGGTTGCGAAGCGATCGCCGACACCGGCACCTCCCTGATCGGCGGCCCGACCGCGGAGGTAGAAGCCCTGAACAAGGCCCTCGGCGCGACTCCGCTCATCTCCGGGCAGTACGTGTTCGACTGCTCGCTCATCCCCAAACTACCACGGGTCACCTTCACCATTAACGGAGTGCAGTTCCCGCTAGATGGCACTGACTATGTGCTGCGAGTGAGTATATCTGGATAGGCGATAAGCCCATCATCTCCCGAGCCCGGAAATTTGCAACTTATCTATAAATAAAAAATACCGCGGTAGAACGCGGCTTTCCAACGCTATGTAAATTATAAACTGTCATTCACGCCATGATATCGGAATGTCAAGCACGAAGTTGAATGCTATAGAAATGCATATTTTACTAGTTTTTTTTTTTTGTGGTAACGAAGCCATTTTTTGCCTTTATTGTGTGTAATAAAATTTGACCAGTACAAAAAAAATTTTAGCTTAAAAATTGACAATGTGGAGTGATGTTTGATAGGATATTTCTTAATGAAAAATCCAAATAATACAAGTAACATTTACGATATAGGCTGCAATAGTCCTGTACTGTATAGATAGTAAACGAAGGGAAAATGTCAAGATGTGACACAGAATACAGCCTAAATAAAAAAGTAAAAGTAGTTTATTCTTTAAATTACGCATATTACAATACAATATAAATAAGTATTTATAACTGATAAGGACCCTTATAGGTTTACGCGGGCTGGGTTTAAACTCGACGTCATATGCTCCTACTAGCTTTTCCGCGACTCCTTGTTTGGAACTTTGTTTCATCGTTCCTAAGTTGCGCGTATAAATTTTCAAACGTTTTATTACGCACTGATTCTTTATTTATGGGATGTACCCAAAACCTTCTGTTTTGTCGGCGGCGAAATCTTTGTCGCCATCGATACCAATATAAAAGTACGATGAAGCGTGGATCCCTCTCAGACGTCTGCCCACTGCGACAACTGCGTGAAAACTGTCGCTATTCGGCGTGAGAAAGTTTATTAAACGCATGAAAATCTACCGTGTGAACACCCGACTGCTTGTACGTTTAAAATCGAATACGTGGAAAAGCGTGCAGGACGTTGCCGTGTGAACCTAGCCTTAGTCGTTTCCCGATATCTCTGGGATGTTCACTAACTAAGCTCTTCTCGCAGGTGTCTCAATTCGGCAAGACAGTCTGCCTCTCGGGCTTCATGGGTCTGGACGTGCCGCCGCCCGCGGGCCCGATCTGGATCCTCGGCGACGTGTTCATTGGCCGTTACTACACGGAGTTCGACGTGGCCAACCGTCGCATTGGGTTCGCGCCTGCCGTTTAAGAGTAGCTAATCACGAATCGAAATTCGGGTACAGATAGTTGAACTCAGCTGTGCGCGTGGCGCTATGTGTGCGTGGGTATGTAACTACGCAGGTTTTATTTGTGTGGCAGCGATGCGGCAGTCGTAGCAGGCGCGGCTCACTCCGTGACGTCATCGCGCCGTGTCGCCCGCCCACGAGGGCTTACTTTTAGTTGCCGCGCACTGACAAGGACGGAACGCATGCACTCGCATGCGATAGAAAGAGATAGCCACACTTAGGCACGTTTGGCATACCTAAACAGGGGGATTTGTTAACGGTGGGCCGCCTTCTGTACGTAGTACTATAACTTATTCCGTGGTCGTAGTTACAAGCGCAGGCACGCACACAACGGCAATTAAGAAGCGCACGCACACATAGCGCCGCGCGCACAGCTGAGTTGAACTATCTGTATCTCCGTTCCTATCGCACTTAGACCTACTCACCCGGACGCCATGGGGACGTCGCCCTTACATATTTGACGTGGCCAGGTGAGTTAACTACCACTCAGTATGAACTGGTATGGCGTCCCGCTGAGTAGGTCTTATAGTTTATAGTACTTGAACGCCGATATTCGTGGTAAAGGTTTACTTTAAGTTTACCACTGACATATGCTTTTATTCCATTGGATATTCTACTTTAACACTAATGTAATACTTTATATTACATATGCACTGTCTAAAAATCATATGTTAAGTAATACGTGCTTTATTATATTGATGTTAAGATAGAATATCAATTGGATTAACATCGTCTCAGTGGCAAAGTTTCAGTAACCGTACTGTAGCGCCGTTTTTAGAGTGCCTTTCTACCAGAGATGTGCTATGCAGCTATGCTGCGAATATCTGTAAGCTACGCTACAAAAACGCGTTTCCACCAGTGCTATGCTATGAGGGCCAATGAATATGATTGGTGGATTCCAACGCATCAATCTCTGGTGGAATGGCACCCTTAGAGCGTGGTTCTGTAAGGTGATGAAATGCTAGAATGTCTATGGGGCAGTTTTAACACGTTCGCGGACACGGATGCGCATTCGCGTCGTCTTTTGTTTCGTTTGTTCTATGATGTGCACTGTCATTTACTGCCCGTGAACGAACGTGTTAAGCAAACATTGAACTTTTCAGCATAGAAGTGCTTACATACTGAAGGTTGAGGTTCTTGACCCGAATAATGCTCTCTCTATTTCTGTTGTACAACTCGTGCTCTTTAGTGGCTGCAGGTCATATTCAGTTTGCGTTTGCCTTTGTTACTTTACAGAGCCACAAATATACACCATATTTATAAATTACTCTTATCAGGCTAGCGATTTTGTTTCTCCATATTGTTTAACGAAAAATAATACACTTTTTCGTTAAACAATATGGAGAGACAGTTTTACCATCAAAATTTTGATCATGTACCAGTTATCAATTATAATATGTATCTACCTATAAGGTTTACCAGTGCTTGATTTAAAAGCTTATGTGAAACTGCAATAACTTAGTTTAAGTAGAAAGGGTGCGGTTTTTATGCTTAGCTGGCTGGTTCCAAAATACTTCTTCGGAACATAGTTTTAGTCATTCCTGGTTATAAATGTTCTTTAGGTTTATCGTTTGTATTTTAACTATATTTTGGTTATAGTAAATAAGAACTAGTCTGCGACCCCATTTACTGTGGGTCGACACGCTCCAACCAAATATGAACGATCCATGACACCTATGACAATACTGTAGGTCAGTTTCATATGATTTTACTCTATCTACGAAATAAATATTTTTGGTTATTTTAAAACGATCTTTTATTTATTCAAATCATTATAAACTACACCACAAAACCATGATCATGAATTTAGCTACGCCGAGCGACGCGCCTGGCTAGAGCCCGAGTTGAGCTAAACACGGGCCAGGGTCGAGCCAAACACAGGCCGGAGTCGAGCCAGACAGGCCAGTCGAGCCTGGTCCTAGGCGCGTCGCTCTATTCGCATCAACAGCTAAGCTTACTCTAGTAATTTCTACGAGGTATCTACATCGAGCGATATCAGCGGGTCAGTAAATAAAATAGTCATTCACTCCAATTAAATATGTACATATTATTTACATTATGTATATGGCGCGCTACGGTCGGAGCTCGCACTATCAAATAGTAATACTCCATCCAACTAAAATATATTTTATTATTAAATTAACGATCAATTAATATTATCCGACAGGTGAAGAAATATATCTATTGCAAACTATTTTAAATAAGGAATTCATCTAGTACATGATCTTCACTTCACTCATACTTCATTTAAATAAGTGCTTAACTAAGTGCGCTACGCGAGGCCGAGCTTGTGTTTCTTGCGCGCCTTCTTAACGTACGCCTCCACCAGTGCCTGGATCTTCGCGGGGTTGATTTCTCCCGTTTTATTGTGGCAGATCTGGAACACAAAATTATCATCAAAATTTGCATGAAGATGCCAAGTTGGTAAAATCAGAAGTATCCAGTAGCAGGCAGGGTAGGCACTATTCGTGTAAATAATATTTGTCTCAAAAATGGCTGTAAAAGTGGACGTTACTCATGCTCAATCATGTCATGATTTAAAAAAAAAACAATGCAGGGTCTCCTCGCGCGACTTCATATAAATTCCTTTATTTGTCGAGTCCCAACGTTTTAAAAATAAAAAAAGCCGTAGATGACACAGGTCATAAACAGAAAATTCGAGTCGTATGCTGTTGGAAACGCGACGTTTTTGTATGTATCTGAAATAATTTGCAGTTTTTAATGGAAAAATACATTTGCAAATTTGTTAAAAAAAAAAACGGCGGGAAAACATTCTTACGCTTTAGAGTTATATTTATCAAGACTTAAATCTAATTTGGTCTTTTGTTCCCCATTTTTGAGAAAAGCACAATATTAGCCACGGCTGGAATGTCAATTGCAGGCTTCGTATTAATTAAAAAAACTAAGACTGGGTTGCACCGACTTACGATCACGGACTGGTCAACGTTAAATATGCCGCCGGCAGATGTCATCCCATAGAATCTTGTCAAACTTTCTATACATTCAAATCTTAACGAACACAGCTTACGATTACAGACGGTTTGGTGCCTCAAAAATAATGTACTATTTCTCAAAAATTACCCTAAAAGTGGACGTTACTCACTAATCTACATACTGGAAGGCGAAGTGTACAGTTACAGGCAGCGGCACGTAAGTCTAGCGGTCAACGAAACGTGGAGGAGATAGCTGTGCATAGGTACTGTCGCGTACGCGATTGTTATCTCTACAAATAGATAACAACCCACCACCACCACCATATCAGCCCTAGGACGTCCACTGCTGGACATAGGCCTCCCCCAATTTCATGGGGGGTAAATGCCATAATCGCCACGCTTGGCATGCGGGTTGGCGATCGCAGTATCTCCACCGCACTCGAGGAATGCTGCTGCCCATTCCCCGGTGGTCTTGGTGGAATAGATAACAAGAATCCTTAT
The DNA here is from genome assembly GCA_905163555.1 of Notocelia uddmanniana. Classification (NCBI taxonomy): domain Eukaryota; kingdom Metazoa; phylum Arthropoda; class Insecta; order Lepidoptera; family Tortricidae; genus Notocelia; species Notocelia uddmanniana. The sequence continues at coordinate 2,864,799 of LR991065.1, read as the reverse complement.
TAATAAAGAACGTGTTTTTATTCGTCCTTCTTTTATATTTAAACTAGTCTCATATAACTAATATTATAAACGCGATAGTGTCTGTCTTCTCAAAACAGTATTTCTTATAGGCATATTCACTGTTTAAAATCACAAATAAACACAAACTTAATTAAAACAGTCAATAAAATTAACAGAAAACAACAAACAGTAATAATACAATTTAGAACGGGACATGGTGCGCGGGACAGTACGGCTGGGGAGCCGACAAGCGCGGGACAGTACGGCTGGGGAGCCGACAAGCGCGGGACAGTACGGCTGGGGAGCCGACAAGCGCGGGACAGTACGGCTGGGGCGCCGACAAGCGCGTACGCACGCCCGCGCGCTCCCCTTCACTCCCCTGAGAGACTTTATTTTCGACTTCTGCGCATGAACGGTCAGCGCTAGACTTACGTGCCGCTAAGGGAGGTATTCCAATCATCCAATATCTTTGTCCAATATACATTTGATCACAGAAATGGTTTGATTTCATCCAACTTCGATGGGATCCCGACATTTGATCAAAGATTCCGATGACAGTTAAATCAATATGGCTACGCATGAAAAAAAAAACTTGGACGAAGATATTGGATGAGTGGAGTGGGCCTACGTCAAAGAACTTTGATCAAAGATTTGACAAAGATATTGGACGAGTGGAATACCACCCGCACCCTAACTGTACATTTTCGTGGGCGGGCTACAGATTTAGCGACCTACCTAAAGCGACAACCCACCTAGCGGGCTGGCCGTTGGCTGGCTTCTGAAAAGTTACGCAGCGCCCACTAGGCGGGTTCTTGGCAGTGTTTGTGTTAAAGGTTAGGTGGTTTTTGGGTCGCAATCAGATGTATTCCATACCTTAGGCACGGCGCGGCGCAGTATATCCTTGTATTCCTCCTTGGAAACCCGCTTGCGTGTGTAGTGCGGCTTCAACACCAACTTCACTTCCTCAACCACGCGCTCTTGGCGATTCAGCTTCTTCAAGAACTGTAATGGAATATGGACATGTCAATAATTACATTTCTGGTATACATATTCTAAACATAAATTTCATATATTCCAATCCGTCGGTAGTATTTAGAAAGGTCCTGAAGTTTATAGGGTAATAACAGCGAATGAAAAAAACATAGAAGCACAACTAGCGTCGCAAAATGACACCATCAAATTTGTGTCCACTAAGGCGGGGCGTCAAAATTGTGTCCAACGGCTGTCTAGTTTGAACATGACGGCGCAACGTAACAGTTGTATTAAGTGACATCTCAAAAATAAAAATATGCCTTTTTGTGCAGTAAAGTGGTGCGTTAATCACTCTAGAAAACATAAAAAAAGATGGAATCATTTTCATATGTAAGTAAAGCGGTAAACATATGTTTAATTTTTTTAGTCGGAACCGATTTTGTATAGGGATGGTGTTATGCCACCTTACATCATCAAAATGTTAATAGGTGAATGAAAAGGTACCTAAGATACCTATTAAACATTTTATTAACTGCATAAAAAAAACGCAAGTGGATACAGTACCTTATTATTATCACTAATAGACCCACACGTTCTTCAGCAGAATAGCAAAGGAATATTGTTGTAGAGAAAAGGAATTTCCGTTATATTTTAGCCAGCAAAAACATAGCCTTTCGGTCTTACAACACGAATATCGTGAAGTTGCATATTGTAATAAATTTCGACGTGGATATTTAGTGATGGTTCGAGTTCACTTCTTGCCCCTTAGGTAGGTATGTGGTGTTGTGTTGTGATCATGGTGGTGAGTAAGGTCGCCAGAGCTCCCGAGGATGCTCTGTGTTGAGGGTGGGGGGGGGGCTGCATAGTCTCTAGCTTGGCAGCTGGAGACATCTGCGGGTCCCTCACTCTCAACACAGCGCATCCCCAAGTCAATAAAGGCTCGGCAACTCACTTGTGATTCCGCTCGGTGTCTGCTTACCATCAGGCAGGCCGTAAGCTTGCCAACGTCGTTGTATAAAAAAAAAAAAACTAAAAATGACGTAATACTAACCTTACTCTTGACCTGCATCTCGACCGCAGAGCTGGGCAGCTCGTCGAGAATCTTGAGATTGTCGTCATCGAGTTTCACGCCCACTTGCGTTTTGCCTGCGGGTGCCAGCGCGTTAGTATGACAGCAGCTAATGTAACGAACGCTTCATTGCTCTTTGGGTGACTTTCGAGCCTTCTAATGAGGCCCATAGTAAGTTTTAGTGCCATAAACCATAAGTCATCACTGACAACAGTGACAACACACACAGTCTAAAGTAACACAATAATTTTATCTAGAGTTTAAAGCATTTTTGTTTATACATACCATACATATAATAATGCCTGTTTCCCAGAGGGGTAGGCAGAGATCACGGATTTCCATTTGCTACGATCCTGACATACAACTTTCGTTTCATGAACTCTCATAACATTCTTCATGCATGCGCGCCGATCTAGGGTACTCTCGACCTGGCTTTTCTGCAGAATGCATTATTGTATGGTAGAAAAAACTCTATTTTACCGGTGAGATTGTTTGAACTATCTAGTGGTTAGGGGCATTTACATTATTTGTCAAATAAAGGGTTGAAGGCGCCGATGCTAAGCGCAAAAGTGTAGTGAATTAGTTCACTGCCATAACGTGTTTCACTTACCCTTTTTCCTGTTGTATTTGACCGGCACTTTAGCATGCGACTTGTTCTTGCGCCGGATCGGTTTCGCGCCGAACAGCGAATCGAACGCGTCCCGTTTGCCCGCCGGCGGCGGTGAGAATAAGTCCCCAAAGTCACTCGATCCTGGGTCAGTAAAGTTATGGTTAAAAGTAAAAAAGTAAAGTAATAGTACATTACGATACAAGTGCGGAGAATAGGAAATTCGCAACGAGTGGTGATAAATTAAAACACGAGCGAAGGGAGTGTTTTCAATCGACGCGAGTTGCGAATTACCTGTTCGCACGTGTATCGTACGTTTTACAGTACATATGGCTCTTTAAAGTTTCGACACATGCCCGTAATCTGCTGATTACCGCACTCGTGCGGTAAAGTAGCACCATATGTACTGTAAAAGTAATTTATTCTTCAAATTAGTAGTAGAGTAATATAAAATGCACCCATGAACGTCAATAAACTACCACCGGTTTGGAAAAATAAACCTCTGCCACGAGAAGATCCGGCGTAAGAAACTCGGCGAGGTGTCATTTTTTCAAAACAATACACATTGTATAGTTAAATATAAAATGACAGTGTCAACTACTACAAAATAACAATACTACTACAGTAGAAAATCTATTTTCACGATAGATTAGCCGTGCAGGACACTATCACTTATGTAAAACATTTATTGTCGGTTGACAACCAAAACTTACTAAGGGTGGTATTGCACTCATCCAATATCTTTGTCCAATCTTTGATCAAATTTCTTTGACGCAGGCCCATTCCACTCATCCAATATCTTTGTCCAAGTTTTATATTTTTTCATGCGTAGCCATATTGATTTAAATGTCATCAGAATCTTTGATCAAATGTCGGGGTCCCATCCAAGTTGGATGAAATCATCCAATTTCTTTGATCAAATGTATATTGGATAAAGATATTGGATGAGTGGAATACCACCCTAAGTAACAAATACCTAGTTTTATTAGAGATTGTTGTATAACATAATCATTGCTCAAAGAGTACATCTGATCGTCTGTCAAATTAAACCAGCTTGACAGAACTGGTTTTCCACGAGGCAGCCTGACCCAAAGTTAAAGTAATGCTCGTATTTCAGCACCAGTTATAATACTGTTTTTTTTAAGGTTTCTAAGAGTGAAGACAGATTTTTATAGTGACTTTTGATGCATTGTTGTATGCTAGAAAAAACTCTTTTTACCGGTGAAATTGTTTCAACTATCTAGTGGTTAGGGGCATTTACATTACGTCAACGGGCGGTATAATATCGGGCTCTTTTTTATTTAATTTTAAAACGTTATTCTGAGTCATGAATCCCATCGGGAAATAATTTGTATGTATAAACATATATGAAGCATCCATTGTCTATTTTGTGTGATTTAAGTGTAATGTAAATTTATTAAGCCAATATTTTTTGAATGATTGTTATTTCGTACGATAATGTTCCTACGTAAGTAATAAAATAATAAGTTCTTTGCACTGAAAAAATCTGCTCTTATATAATTTTAAAATTTTCAGATTATTCCGTCATAATTTTTTATTATTTATTTGGTTACAATAATGTGTACAAATACAATCAGGGTTGGTATCTTCTAGTGTATGTATTATATAAAGTTTTGTTACAAGATCCCGTTTTACGTAAAATATTAATAATTTAACCGAAAATATTGATAAATTATCAAAAGGTAAATTACATATTCATTCATATTCGTTTATTGCGATCATGTTCATTGTCCATACAGTAGGTCTTAAAATAGGTTTTACAGTAGGTACATGTTACCCTGCTGGGGCATTGCAATTTCTTACATACTAACATGTCAACACAAAATTTAGTTTTACAAAAGCTTTTAGATATAAATAATAAAATTAAAATTAGATCAATTGGTTATGTCAATTTATAAGCGGACTGAAATTATATTAAATTAAATTATTACTAATAATAATAATAATGAATATTAGCGATATTATTACATTCATTGCATAGTGTCAAATAGTTAATTAAAATTATGATTAGTTAGTACAATGCTTTATCTAGAGATTGGTCATTTAAAAACTCATCAATTGAATAATAGGCCTTATCAAGAAGTAGTTTCTTCAGTTTGTTTTTGAATGTCTTATCGTTTAATTCTTGTTTAAGTGTTGTGGGTAATTTGTTGGTTACGATAGTACAACGATATTGTGGGCCCTTTTTACACATAGTAAGTTTGGAGTTTGGCATGGCTAGTTGGTTTCTATACCTACTATTACTTTTACAAACATCTTTCCTTTTTTTAAATAAATCTGAGTGTTTTCTTACAAAAAGTGCTACCTCCAAGATATATATACAGGGCAATGTTAGTACTTTAAGTTTTATAAAGTGCGGGCGACAGCTGTTCGGCACGTGCGTATTGGTCAAGATGCGGACGCATTTTTTCTGCATGACAAATAGGTCATGTGCATCAGTACTGTCGCCCCACAAAACCACGCCATAGCGGAGCCATGCATGCGCATATGCATAGTAAGCTGTTAATGCGGATTCAAGGTTTGTATTCCTTTTTAGTATATTTAGCGCATAGACAAACCTAGACAATTTTGATTTTATATTTTGTATGTGGCATTTCCAGTTAATACTTGTATCTATTATTAATCCTAGTAAATTAAACTCATTGACCTCTTCAATAGGTTGACCGTTGTTACCTAGTTTTATTTTGAGGGCATTTTTTTGAATGGGTTTAAATTGAATAACTTTGGTTTTCTTTAGGTTTATCAATAAATTTTGCCGTGTTAGCCATTTGGTTACATTTTCAAGAGTTTGTTGTAATCTTTTATTACATTCGGTATTACTCGTGCAGCCTAATAATAATGACACATCATCAGCAAACATAACACAAGAGGCATCTACAGCTTTTGGTAGGTCATTTATATATGCGATAAAAAGCAGGCAAGCGATCACAGAACCTTGGGGGATAGAGCAAGAGGTGACACGCATTTGTGATGTTATTGTTTTGACTTCTCTTGATTCTTTATGATAGTGATCTATCTGGACCAGTTGGTATCGATTATGTAAATATGACTTTAGCCATTGATAAGCCTTCCCTCTTATACCCAGTGCGTAAAGTTTATTTAGTAGGGTGGAATGGGAGACCCTATCGTAGGCTTTGGACATGTCCAATAGTAGCCCTACTGCGTATTGTTTATTGTCTATGAAGTCTAAGGCGGACTGTATGTACTTATACACTGCAAGCGTCGTGGAGCGTTTCTTTCGGAATCCGTACTGGTTACTGTCTAGTAGATTATATTTCTCAAAAAAGTCATAAACCCGATTTGACATTGTTTTTTCGTATATTTTCGAAATAGATGACAACAATGAGATTGGTCTATATTGGCTTAAATCGTTCCTATCACCGCCTGGTTTCAAAATTGGAATAATTTTGGCGAGCTTTAAGGCATCAGGAACAATTCCTTCCTCATACGACTGGTTTATCAGCCGCGTTAACGGGGGACTGAGTTCCGCTGCGCACAGTTTAATTAACGCTGACGGGAGTTCATCTATGCCAAAACTTTTTTTATTTTTTAAACGCTTTATAATATTGTATATTTCATGCACAGTTGTGTCACGTATGAATATTGAATTTAAGTTTAACGCGGGAGTAACAGGCAGGCGCTCGGTCACCTGCGCCGTCGCGGCCGCCACCTCGGCCGCGGGTCCGAGCGGTGACTCGCCCACCGTCGCAAAGTGCTCGTTGAAGGCATCGGCTATTTGTTGGGGCGATTCTAAAATGCTATCACCAATTTTTAATGTAATGTTTTTACCTTGTTCTTTTTTGTTTCTCTTTGTAACGCTTTTTATAATAGACCACATTGATTTTATTTTGTTCGATGATTTTTTCATATATTTCGCATAGCTATTTTTCTTTGATATGGATACACATTTTTTCAGAGTCTTTTCATATCTTTTATAATATTTATCTAAAATATCATTTTTGGAGTTATTTACCAGTATTTTAAGTAATCGTTTATTTTTACATGATTGTCTCAAACCTTTAGTTAGCCAAGTATTTGTATCTTTACGGTCTGTCTGTAGTTTAATACGTTTTTTAGGGATATGTATATTTAGTATATGTTTTAGTTGGTCCGTAAATAAATTAAAATTTGTATTCGCGTCATTATTTCCATCTAGTAGAGTAGTCCAGTCGATGTCTTTAAGAGCTCGTTTAAACATTTGCATATTAGTATCGCTAAAGATCCTACTCGTAGTATACCAACTGTATTGTCTATTCTGAGGTTGTGTCTGTGCGCCGAATCTTAGGATCTTATACAATAAACCTTTATGGTCCGACATGCCGTGATCTTTTATATCAATGCTGTAGTTTGCCATATTAGTAAATAGTAAATCTATACAAGTGCTGGCATTTTTTGCTTCCCTAGTCGGTTTATTAACTATTTGCCGAAGATTATAACAAAGCATTATATCGATCAGCTTTTTAGAGTGTATATTATTTGCACTAACATTAATATTGAAATCACCGGTTATGATAATGTTTTTGTTCTGTTCACTGTGTTTAATTTTACACAGTATTTCAACTAGGCAGCAGAAGAATGTATCTATTTCACGATCTGGTCTGTATATGTTAATTAAGATAATTTTTTCCTCTGGTATCTCTATTCCACAGCATTCGAAGATATATTCCTGGGATAGGGTTGCGATGTCGGGTCGTTCTTTATATTCCACGCCTTTCTGTAGTAGAATTGCCACCCCGCCTCCTTGTCGTAGTTTGCGGTAATAAGCCGCCGCGAAGTTGTAACCGTTGATTTTAACTAGTTCTTTTTGCATTTCTGTGATCCATGTTTCGGATAAGCACACTACGTTGATATTTTTGTCATTTAGAAACGATTCTAGGATATGCGATTTGTTTTTTACAATAACTACGATGCCATAGACAAATACATAGATAGATACATATGTATGTTAAACTGATAACACCTCTCTTTTGCGTCGCGCGTCGGGTGTTACAAATGAGTGGGTTACCTGGTGAATACGGCGAGTCGCCGCCCTCGTTCCGCGCCGGCAGCGGCAGCATGGAGATCTTCGTGGCTTGCATCGGTTTGATAGGGTTCGACTTGATGGGGGAGGGCTTGGCGAGGAAGAGCTTGGGCATCGTGCGCGCGGGCTCGGGCAGCACGATGCGCGGAGCGGGCGCGGGCGCGGGAGCGGGGGCGGGAGCGGACGGCGGGGCGGGCGTGGCGGGCGCCGGCGCGTGCGCGCACACCGGCACCGGCTCCGGGGACTCGTCGCGCGTCGACTGCAGCAGCGCCATCACCTGCCGACCGGACCTCATTAACCTCTAACGAACGCCTATTAAACGGATCCGTTGGAAGAAACTCCCGCAAGTATTATGGCACCGCTAAACGCCGAGTTAAAAATTAAATTCAAAAATATATTATGTAACGCATGTTTTTACACGATTGAAGAATATTTTTAGTTTAAACATACATTACTTTTGACATTCACCAATTATAATTTGAATATCAATGTACGAATAAGAAAAAATAAACAAAAATTCTGTCCAATTTCAGCCGAATCACGTGATTATCGACATAGCTAGGGGAAATCGATCCTGGCCGATTTGTAGGGCTTTCAATTTTCTATCGAGCAAACTTTGTGTACTACCATGAAGGACTTTAGGTGGTCGATGTTTAGAACGAGTCTATTGAAAATGGTACCTAAAATTCCACAAATCGGCCGGAGTCTACGGGTGGTATTCCACTCATCCAATATCTTTGTCCAATACACATTTGATCAAAGAAATTGGATGATTTCATCAATCTTGTATAGGACGCCGACATTTGATCAAAGATTCTGATGAAATTTAAATCAATATGGCTACGCAAGAAAAAAAAACTTGAACAAAGATATTGGATAAGTGGAATAGGCCTCCGTCAAAGAAATTTGATGATATCATCAAACTTTGATAGGACCTCGACATTTGATCAAAGATTCTGATGACATTTAAATCAATATGGCTACGCATGAAAAAGAAACTTGGACAGATATATAGATATCTTGGATAGAATATCTTTGTCCAATCTTTGATCAAATTTTTTTGACGCAGGCCCATCCACTTATCCACTATCTTTGTCCAAGTTTTATATTTTTTCATGCGTAGCCATATTGATTTCAATGTCATCAGAATCTTTGATCAAATGTCGGGGTCCCATCCAAGTTGGATGAAATCATCCAATTTCTTTGATCAAATGTATATTGGACAAAGATATTGGATGAGTGGAATACCACCCTTAGTTATCAACAGTTTCTATAAAATTTGATGTACTATTTATGCAGGCAAATAAATGATGGCTCAGTGAGACTACTAATTCGTTTTATCTCTATTAAATTAACGATAGCTGGCAAACAAAAATCTATATAAAATTCACTAATAAAAATCGTAATTAGGTAGATCAAGAAATCCCGGTGTTCATGATATTTCTGTCCACCGATTTTTTATTTCGATTCTCCAATGTGACGGTCGATACGCAAGTAATATAAAAGAAAATACAATTGTACATACCTTCTCTATCGGAGATATCGGTCGCCGCGCTATCACTTCATCCGCCGACAGATTAGTCCGTTGAGCAGCCTCCAGCGTCATACTGGGCCGCTCGGGGGACGCCTCTGCCGGCGCCGGGGACGCGGCTCGAGCGGGGGAGGCCGAGGCGGAGCGGGTCGGCTCGAACGGGTCGTAGGCGTCCGGCGAGTCCGGCGGCTCGGGGGGAGTGTTCGGACCGTTCTCCCCCTCGGCTGGCGCCGGCTCCTCTTCTTCTCGGAGCGGGTTGGGAGCCCGCGGCGGCGCGCCCGGCTTGGGCAGGCTGAACTTGACCGGCGCGGGGGCCGGTTGCGCGGCCGGTTCGGGCGGTGTTTTAGGCCCGACCGCGCCGGGGACGAACGCAGACGCCGCCGGCGCCGGCTCGGGAGCCGCGGGCACAGCCGGTTCCTTCTCTCCATGGTCACTATCACTAAGTACGATCACGTTTTTGGGCGACGGAGTTAGCTCGCGGAACGGCGAGCGCTCCAAGTCGATGATCGCCACGGGTTTCGCGGAATCGTCGGTCGCGGTCGCCTGTCGCCTTCGCTTTCGTTTCTCGCGTCGCGCCTCTCGGTGCTTCCGTCTCTCGGCCGGAGCCGCACCCTTCTGCTGCTCCGCGAAACTCACGCTGACGAGGATGTTGTCGCCGGAGGTGAAGACTTCCTTGCTGGGCGCGGGCTGGTCCTTCCCACGTTTGTGCTTCACGCGCTCGCGCCGGGGCTCCTTGCGCTTGCGTTTGAGGCGGCGAGGGGGAGACGCGTCCGGCGGAGGCGTCCGCGGCGACAACAACCGAGAATCTACGGATAGCGGGGACCAGGCGGCCGGGGCACCGGAGAGCGCGGGAGACCGGGTCGGACTGCGTCGCTTCTTCTTCCGCTTCGGTGATTTCCTGCGAAGTTCCTCTCGACGACGAACCGGCGAGCGGACGCGCTTCTTCTTCTTCCCGGCCTTGGGTTTGGGGGTGGCGGAGCGGCGGCGTTTCCGAGCGCGGCCGGGGGAAGGTTCCCTGCGACGCGGCGACAGGCGACGCCTCGGGGACGGCGACAGGCGCCGCCTCGGGGACGGTGACTTGCGGCGCTTGCGAGCGCGACGCGGCGACACGGAGCGCCGCGGAGGCGAACCTCGGGGCGACAGAGGCGTCAGCGATCGGAGCGATGCGCGTCGAAGGCGCGGGCTCGGGGTTAAGCGACCGCGGGACGGCGAGCGCTTCGGGCGCGACAGCGAGCGGCGCGGGCGGGACAGTGAGCGGCGGAGCGACAGCGAGCGGCGCGCGCGCGAGGCGGAGCGGCGCGACACGGAGCGCCGCGGCCGGGACGCGGAGCGGCGCCGCGACGGCGAGCGCCGCTCGACGCGCGGCGACCGCGACGCGGACCGCGCGGGCGACACGTCTCTTCCGAATGGATCCTTCAACTTCTTCCTCTTTTCCGTCACGACGGATCGAACGTCGTATCTTTCCAAGTCTTTGCGTTTCTCACGTCGCCGGCGCTCGGACGCCGCGCGGCGCGGGGACCCGGAAGCGGAGCGTCTCCGCCGATCTTTGTCCCTGTAGCTCCTCTCGCGTCCCGCTTTACTCAACTTTCTAAACGCCACGTCTTTCTTCACCTTCGTCTTCGTCTTGCCGTCCTTCTTGCCTTCCTTGCGTTTCTTCTTCTTGCCGTCGGGCTCCGGCGGGGCCGGGGAGGCGGCGTCGCTAAACACGCCGTTCGCTTCGTCTTCGGAGATGAGTTCCGTGCCGAGCGCTTCGCCTTCGAGCCTCAGCTCGTCCTTGCTCTGGTTTTCATCAAGACACGGTGTGTACGAGCGCTCGTCTTCGGTCTCGCTGATGGATTCTGTCATTTTCTCCGGGACCTCGCCCGGCTCAGCGTCCGCTATGGCAGCGAGCTCCTGCTCGGAGCCGTCTTCTGAGCGCGGCGAATGCTGAGAACGTTGCGAATGTTGAGAATGCTGGGAACGCTCACTGTGAGGAGAAGCTACACCATTCTGTTTTTCCTCCTCCACTTCAGTTTCCTCAATCGGCGGTTCTCTCTCTGGCGTCTTATCTTCTTTCGGCGACGGTGTTCGGCATTTCGTCTCATCAGAATTCTCTTCATCGTCCGATTGTTTTGGTTCCTCCTCCTTTTCCTCCTCGAGCTCTTCGTCCTCTTCATCTTTGTTCTCATCAATCGGCATTTCGTCCTCCTCATCCTTATCGTCCTCCGGTTCTGGAGGGTCCTGTGTAGTCTTTATTTCCTCGACCGTCGGTTCGGGGGTTTCGGACGCTTCCGGCTCCGGCTCCGGCTCCGGCTCCGGCTCCGCCTCCGCGCTCGCCTCCTCCTGTTCGGCCACATCTTCATCGTCGTAGAGGCTGACGCGTTTTATTAGAGACTGCGTGTTCAGTTTTATTTTGATCGGGTCCCGAGTTGTCGGCGTTATGGGGCAGCGCTTGGAGACTTTCTCTTTGTACTCGTCGATTTTTTTGATAGGGATGATCGGTTCCGGGGGCGTGGACGGCGGCTCGTCGTCCTCTTGCACAAGGTCGGTCATGTCCATGCTGGGTAGAGCGCGAACAGTAGGCGGCGCTAGGGAGCCGGCGCTCGCTATATGCACGCTAGTGGCCGAATAGATGGAGAAGTTGGGGCAATCTCCGTCGGAATCCTCATCGGAGTGTTGTGGAGCGGGCTCCATCAAAGCGCGGTGCTCCTGCAAGACTTGTCTGACGGCCGTGTCCAGCAGGCCGGCGGGGAGCAGCGGCGCGGGGGGCAGCGGGGCGGGCGGGGCGGGCGGGGTGGGCGGTGCTGCCGTAGCCGGAGGACTTCTTGGCGGAGATTCTATCAGGGGAGGCGCGGGCGGCGCGGGCAAAGGTCCGAAAACTGGCGCCGGCGGCTCATCGTCATCATTCGTCGGCTCGGTCGGATCGTACTTCTCCGTATCTATGACTAGGCTGGAATCGCTTCCGTCCTCAGATTTGTCTTCCGGCAGCTTGTCGAAGGCGAACTGCGGCGGCTCCGGCAGCGGCCTGAAGGGGCGCTCGGGCGGGGCCGCGGAGACCCGCATGTCGAGGGGGTTGTTGTCGAAGCCCCCGAACGAGTGGCGGCCGGGAGCCTCGGGCCGCGAGCGAGGCCAGGCTGGGCTAAGGCTTTGCCGCGACTCGAATCTACAATTCAAAATAAGGTATTTAGTAATGAGTTTTTCTCAGAAATGGCTGTTAAAGGGGACATTACTCACTATATATTGGAAGCAGTGGCGGCTGCTGACTACGAGAACCGGTGGTGCGCTAATTTATGGATTTATGAAATACTATAATATATAACTCAAAAATTGTAATACAACTACATTTTCCTACTAACCATAAAATTTTATATGTATTAAGTACCTCAATCCGTCGAATTTGATTCCTGGAAAATGGTTTTAAATTATGGCATGACCTTGGTGGCCCAGCCGATTTTATTTCTAATTTATCAATCACTAAAAGTTTTAATATTGTTTTTAATATTCTCGCTATTCAAATTCACACTTATTTTTTCCATTAAACACATAGTCACACTCACTTTACAAAACAAACAATAAACACGAATTACGAATAATGGCGCGATACGAGAAAAGTGAAGTGCAGGCCATTTTATTAACCAACTAAGCCAACTTGACAATTGAAGCGCAAGAAAAGGTTTATATTTTGAGCGTTAACTTCACTTGGTCGGGTAATATCGCCGCCGGTCCCTCGTGTGGGCTCCGTGCGCCGCACGAGATTTACCTTTTTCTTCATTCAGTTTGTACGGAGTATCTTCCGTCTCACGCGCCCGGCGCTCTAACGCGATTCTCATAGAAATTGTACTGGCTAGTGCGTGCGCTCCACGAAGCGCACGGGGAGGTTTATTGAGACTGAGCGAAAAATAATTTTATAGACTACGACATAGCGTAGTGGTTTCTTTGCATTTTTTGAACATTGAGATTGTTTTATTGATGACGATGGTATTGATAGTGTTAAATTTTTGGTAGTGCAACGCACGAGTGCACTCAAGGTACGGCCGCCACTGATTGGAAGGCAATGTGTACAATTTATTGACAGTCATTAATTAAAAAATAATAAATATTGCTGGCTCGCTCCGCGCAACTACTTTTCGGTTAAAAAAATACACTTGCGATCCGATTTAAAAAAATAACGTCAGGAGAGCATAAATATCTTGAGATGCCTTAATAAAAACATTTTGAAGTTTTGGGGTTATGTTTATGAAAGCTTTATATTCCAAGTTAGTTGCGCGTAATGTGCACCTACGCTCGGCCACGTGTATAGGTACGTGGTTGTTATACAATGTACATGGTGGGTATACCTGGGCGCGACGTGGCGCGGCGGGTCGGCGCGGCGCGCGCGGCAGGGCGGCGGGTGGGGGTGGGGGTGGGGGTGGGGGTGGGGGCGCGGGAAGCCGCCCCACGCCTCCTCCTCGCGCCGCGCGCCGCCGTAGTTGTTGCCGCGCGCCGGGTAGTTGCCCTCCCCGCCGTTCGGCCCGTACTCGTACCTGTCGTGTCACTACTTATAGAGGAACGTCTCCGGAAACATGACTATTCACACGGAATCTAAATTCCATCCAAAGTAAAAAAGAAACAGAACATTTATTAAACGTTCCTATATGAAATATAATATATAGAAACACATTAAACAGGATTCCCACTCATATACTAAAGAAAAGAAACATCTAATTAAACTATAGTCGCGGTCTTTCATGTATGACCCATTTCACAAACTTCTCCTTTCAACATCTATACAGTATAAGAGAACTGTGAACCTTAAGAGGGCGCGGTACGCTCGGTTCTCCATACAAACGTATTTATGCTCTCATTTAAAAACGCCAGGCTAGAATAACATGAAACTTTGTATACACAATGGGATCCGGCATATCTAGGTCGGACCATAGTTTCTGTTGCTTGAAATTATAATGGAGAAAAAATACAGCGATTATAAAGGTTTTCATACAAGTATTGTTTTTCTTTTTGAATTTCTAGCAACAGAAACTATGGTCGGACCTAGATATGCCGGATCCCATTGTGTATACAAATTTTCATGTTATTCTAGCATGACGTTTTAAAATGAGAGGGTAAATACGTTTGTATGGAGAACCGAGCCAGACCGAGCGTACTGCGCCCTCTTAAGTGGATCACCAATTAAAGTCCTCGACTATACACCCTCCAAGTTACAAATGGAGAAAGAAATTCAAAGATAGCTGTTACGCCATCTGCCGTGGAACCAAAGACACGCACCCCCGTCCAAAATTGTTGGCGCTCTGCTCCCGATGGTAGTTCCCGCTGTAGCCGCCGCCCCAGCCGCCGCGCTGCCCGTGCGCCGGCGCCGAGCGCAGCGGCCCCGTGCCCTGCGGACACACCTTCACTTGAAGCTTACGGTGGTATTCCACTCGTCCTATATCTTTGTCCAATCTTTCATCAAATTTCTTTGACAGAGGCCCATTACACTCATCCAATATCTTTGTCCAAGTTTTATTTTTTTTCATGCGTAGCCATATTGATTTAACTGTCATCGGAATCTTTGATCAAATGTCGGGGTCCCATCCAAGTTTAATGAAATCATCCAATTTCTTTGATCAAATGTATATTGGACAAAGATATTGCATGAGTGGAATACCTCCCTTATGAAGATAATAGTATTTTATGTGTAGTAATAAAATGATGTACACAACACGAGAGGTAATAAATAAAGCCCTCGATCGCATATATATATATATATATATATATATACGTCCCTCGCCTACAGCTCGGGCCGCAAAATCTGCGATCTGACTCAAGA
Source organism: Notocelia uddmanniana (assembly GCA_905163555.1). Classification (NCBI taxonomy): domain Eukaryota; kingdom Metazoa; phylum Arthropoda; class Insecta; order Lepidoptera; family Tortricidae; genus Notocelia; species Notocelia uddmanniana. The sequence goes on along the minus strand of LR991065.1, from coordinate 2,849,797 downwards.
ATTTTAAGACCTAATTATGTAACATTGCATACAATAGGTACTTTATCTACGATTGCAAAATAATTTGATTTAAATTAAAAATCGATATGGTGGCAGATTACGGGCAATGACGAGTGCCTCTATTAATAATAAAAAAATAACAGTTGTATAATAATGTACGAAAATCCATTTTTTTTTAATTAAAAATGGGATTGCTCTTGGGCAGCATCTAGCCAGGGGGCAAAGATGAGGCCGACGATGAAGCGAGCTCACCCAGAGGATGCCTATTCACTCGTGCCTTAAAAAGGTGTAGGTTATATGAACTCTGAAATACAGACGCCGGCAGAGAATTCCAAACAAGTGCGCATTATTTTGATTCTCCCAACAGTCATACACTCGTAATGACTTGTCTATGGCATAGACTTGCATTTGTATGAAAAGTTTACTGTTTTAATACTACTTTCAGTAATTTAACTGACAGATTATAATGCAAGAGTAGAAAAAGTAGGTTTTCGCATGCTTTAGTTTTTATTTTTACGTTCATAATTATAAATTGAGTGACTTCACTTCTACTCGATTGTTAGGATTGTTGGGTGACACTAGGTATTATAAGAACTTACAAGTGCGTCGAAAAGCCCCCTCTAAATATTAAATATGCCTTAGACCGTACCCACAATTCATACTTTCCTCGCCCTCCATTGGCCGCTGGCGGCGCTCTTGAGAACAAAATCTATATTGCATTACCTTGCTGACATCAACACGGTCTTCGCCTCGCAGCTTGATGTTGATCTGGCCGTCCACAGACACGGAGACGACGGACCGACGCGAGTGAAGCAGGGTCTGACTCTCAAGAATGTCGGACAGCAAGTCAGGAGCGGCCGTAGCGTGTGGTGGTGATGGAACCGACACCATTTTTCTTCTTGCCTGTTCAGAAATAAATAACATCATAATTAAATTGTTTGATAAAAAGAACGAATATGAAGCAAAAATTAATCGTGGCCTCGCACGCAGCCTAAGGCGGGAATCGAACACGCGCGTCTGGTTTGCCGGACCGGAAACACAAATTAAATCAGTAAATTAACACATATTTCAAAATTATTCACTCAACATATATTTTTAACAAAAAGTTTAGCGAAGTTCATTTTCTGAGGTAGTAAGCTGAAATTTATAGTATCAATTACCTCCTTTTATTTTAATAGACAAATCCAAGGTAAGGGAGGTATTCCACTCATCCAATATCTTTGTCCAATATACATATGATCACAGAAATTGGATGATTTCATCAAACTTAAATGGGACCCCGACATTTGATCAAATATTCCGATGACAGTTAAATCAATATGGCTACACATAAAAAAAAAACTTGGACAAAGATATTGGATGAGTGGAATGGACCTATGTCAAAGAACTTTGATCAAAGATTTGACAAAGATATTGGACGAGTGGAATACCACCCTAAGATTCTACATTCAATATCATGATAAAATTTACATTTAATTTTAGGTTTTCAAAATATTCATATTTATACCATTCATTGCATACATGTGTTTACATTGGTGTCAAAAATACAATTTGTTTCAACATGTACCCTTTCGGCCATAGCAATCTACTACAACGTCTACAACTAACTATAATTACATTATAGCAAAGATGTTAGCATGTCAAACATTAACCGTTAATTAAATTCGATTGATACATTATTCTTAAGCGCATATTGATTTCCATCCATTAGTATATCTATTAAATAAAATATCTCAAATCGCGTTCCAATCTAAAGCTATTGAGACCCAAATATAATAGTTAGCAAAGTTTACCTATTGGAAACTGCTTTCCACTGAAGTGCTCTCTAAGCTAACTGATCTTATGAATTATGATCTGTTGAGTGGATAAAGCATCCTACTTTCGACACGAAGGTTTACATTTATATCTAAGCATTAAAAACATTCCGGTAAGGGTCGCGGGAGTCCGCTGGTGGCGAAGAACCGATCATTGGCACTCATTGGCTGAAGCTTATGTCCAGCAGCGGGCGTCCTTCGGCTGATATAAAGAGATGAAGTTTAAAAACATTCAAGTGGCCACCAAGCCAACATATTATTATTGTTATTAATCGTATTTGGACGCTCAAAGACGATATACATCTCTGAGATATTAAATTTATTTTATATACTTTTGTTTATTCGGACAGAGACCCTAATAACCTTCAAATTGTGGTAATGTCTTCAAGTTTATTTTCATTGAATGACATGTTATTTAATCAGTATCGCCAGTTCCTGGGGCAAACTTGGCTGAACACGCTGTCGCGTGTCTAGATAGTTTTGAAATTATTGTTATTACTGATAGTTTTTTTAATAATTACATTTAATGAATGCCCTAAATGTTGTGGATAGTAAAACATGAAAATATCACATTAAGCTGTTAACATTTTTTTAATTGTATAGTTCATGTTTTGACTTGTAAAAGTGCCCTTGTGACCTATTGGCAGAATAAATTATTAATTTTGATATCATCTGAGAAGTAGATCAAACCCAAACAAACTTAACGGTAGTCTTCGTGATAGGCTAGGTATACCTGTCTGTAAGCACTGAAGACGCCAGCATGTGGACGTGTCGCGCGCGCCACGGCCGTCGAAGCGCCTTCCGAAGCCGCCTCAGTCCCCTCGTCATCTGAGAAGTATTCCAAGTCCCTCTCCGACCCAAACAGATTCAATGTCGGTATGCCAGCCCTCGCCCGTCGGACATGCAGGTCGGCGACTCCCGCGCTGGTGTTAGAAGGGACTGGTGTGGTAGCAGCCATTGCGGCGAGTTGTGCGCGCACTGAAGCGCGTACTAAGGTTCGGCGGGCGGCGGTGCGGGGACGCCGCTTGCGGATCTGCAAGTAACTAATGCTTAGAAGATTTGCCAGATTCAACAGCGGTATAATCGTCTAACGTTAGGGTCCAATCTGTTGGACACATTAACAAGTTCGGCGACGGCACCGTTCCGCTATGCTAGTTGAAATGATCGTGATCATGGATCCATGTTACTGCTATAGGAGTAAGACATTTTTGGTCACATACGCTATCACCGGCACTAAACATGTTAACGAGTCCCTAACCAGGCGATGTGACAGCTACTAGCACTGTCAAATATGAGGAATATTAAAAAAATGGTACAGATGTGGTGTGATGAAATAATCCTTTCTCATAGGCTTAATTCGGAATACAAGTACACCTGAAGTGTCAATCAATTACCGTATTATTTTTTTACTTAGATTAATAATACCAACAGATGCGTAGTGTCAAGCATGATTTTTTTTTATACCACGTCGGTGGCAAAAAGCTTACGGCCCGCCTGATGGTAGGCGGTCACCGCAGCCTATGGACGCCTGCAACTCCTAGGGGTGTCACATGCGCGTTGCCGACCCTTTAAGAATTTATACACTCCTTTCTGAAAGAACCCCATACTGTAGTCCGTCGGGAAAACCTCGGCAGGGAGCTCATTCCACAATCGGAGCGTCCGAGGGAGGAAATTCCTCTGAAACCGTATCGTACGCGACCATTTAGGTTCTAAGGTGTGAGGATGAATGCCCTGCCGACGGCGAGCGGTGCGATGGTAGAAATCGGCCGTAGGTATCATGTCGAACAGTTCTTCGAAGCACAACCCATTATATAAGCGATAGAACACGTACAAGGAGGCAAAATTTATATCATTTATAATTTATTTATTTTTCATATATAAATAATTTATACCAAAAACAAACGACTCCAATTTTGTACTTGCTATGCCACAATTTGTGGTTTCCGTGAGCCAATGCTTGGTTACCTACAGAAAATACCGAAATCGGCATATGCGTGCCTATCAAGTTCAAGGAGAAAAAAAAATTTAAAAAACGAACAAGCAAACATGCAGACGAACTGAGTACCTCCTTCCTTCTATTGAAGTCGGTAAATAATCTCTCAGATTCCTCATGGTTAACCAAGATGAGTTAGAACGGGACAGATAGACATCATTGGGATTTTCGGCTGCTAACGAATTGTCTCCATTTAAACTCACACCAAAATGTAAAATCCCATATTATATAAACTTCAGTTCATTACAATTTGCAGTTATGAAAGCGGAGACACTAAGACCTGTCTGGTATCACTTCTCTGATTCCCTCAAACTTACTGATTTGTGCTTTAATGAGAATAGATCAGATGAACAGAAATCGTATATTCGTATATCCGCATCTGTCTTGTCAAATGGCAAAATAGTACCAGTTGTGTACCAGTTTCATTCTGATATTTGACAATGTCTAATCAACTTGTCAATCATTTAATACGATAATTGATAGCCACTTCGCGTCGTGTCGTATTCAGAGTTTAGCCGACGGGAAGGAATTATTCACTACGTTACAATTCTGTACAGTGGCGGAATGAAAAAGTTCGTCACTTTTCGACTGTATTTTAATGCCTTTAAGGTCGAAAAGTGACGAACATTTATTTTCCTCGACTATATATTGTTTTTCTCAGAATATCGACTTTTTGGGCTCATTCGACTTAAAATCGGAAAACTATCGATTCTAGAAGAAACCCTGACAATGTACCTGGGCGACAGAGGTTTGCTCGGCATCTGTCGTGTTTTTCCGGAGAATACAGTTTCCCCGAAGATGAGACCTAGCTAGATCGATTTTTCGCCTCCATAAACCCCTGAATTGTAAATTTCATCGAAATCGTTCGGACCGTTTCCAAGATCCCCGAAATAAATAAATATACAAAACATGCTCCTTTAAAGATATTGAGATTATATAAAATTGAACCATCAGCACAGACCCATGTTAGAATACAATCAAATTGAAAATATGGAATGTTCAGTCTATTGATCAGTAATGATTGTTTAGTAATTACTACTGCACGTGAGACCAAATTATAGGTCATTAATCACACCGGAATCATCACCGGGCACAATACTCTGAATAGACACTTAAATATAATAGGTATAAGCAATGATGCTTCCTGCCCACATTGTGGGGAGGAAGAAACTAGCCAGCATATACTAGCGGAGTGTATCATGTACGCAGCAATGCGGTTTGATATATTCGGCAGAGATACACTAGCGGAGAGCGAATTGAGGGATGTCAACTTTAAGGATGTCCTTCTGTTCTGCAGGAAAACGAGAAGAATGGAAGATGCTGTGGGAGCGTCGCCGGGACAGTAACCCAAAGCTCCAACTCCGGGGAATTGGGCTGAATGATCCCAGAGTGATCGACAGCCCGCCTGTTTCCGGCCGGGCGTCCCTGCACATCATCATCATCATCATCATAGGTCATTAATCAACAAATGCATTTTCCCCAGTTTAAAATATAGAATATTTCTCCAGTATGCTTTCTAAAGAATTCACATTTTATACCCCCTGCCACACTATATAATATAATATGTATATAATATAAGGGACCATTTTTTACACAAATCGAACTAGTCCCATAGTTAGCTCACAAAGGTTTTTTGGGGACTAGACGACAATATATTTAATAGATATATACTTAAATACATAGAAAACATACAAGCTTAGGAACTCTCTCATCACAGAAACAAATGCCCTTACCGGGATTCGAACCCGGGACCTCTAGCTTCGGAGGCAGTGACACTACCAACTAGGCTAAACAGGCCGACAATTATGGTCCTCGCGCTGACGTCTCTGCCGACACACTGCTCTACACGCGCCATTAATCGCGACGGTTTGCACTGGATTCTTTGACTCGCGCCCAAAAACCGACAAAACAGGGAGCGGTGGGCATAATGAGAAGCAAGACATGAAAAATTAAAAAAAAATCCTTTCTTTGCTACTTCAGTATGTGTCAGGGGTATTATAGTAATGTATATAGTTTTGTCTAAGAACATTGTCGAACCTTCCGTTTCCTGACAGTTTTCTTCACCCTCCGAGTGATCGGGAACTTTCCGTTCTCCTCTATCTCATATTCGATGATGACAGTCTTTGTTCTTCTCCGCGTGGGCTTCCTTCGGCGGCGGGGCGGCGCCCGAGGGGCTCTAGTGCGGGTTCCACGCGACGTCGTAGGCGCATCAGTCACCGCTCCATGGCGGCCACTTGACGTTGAGGGCTCCTCACTAGCCTGGTTTCTAGATGACCTTCGGACTTCTCTAGGCTGTCTGAGGGGCGCGGGCCGCGGGCCTGTAGGGAGCTCCATGTCAGCGATCCCTGTGAACAGGTCATCGACCTCGGAGAGGTAGATGATGTCTTCCAGGCTGCCTATGTTGTGCAGGCCTCGGCTTATGCAGCTGTGGCAGTGCCATTGATCTATGGGAATCTGAAATTATAAGTCCATTGTACATAAATGTGACATGGGAATTTGCAAACAGTGAACTTAGTTTCTAATTTTTTTTACAAATTTTATATCTATGATCAGCAATGATTGGATACAGGTAGTAATTTTAGGACGAAAGTGTAACATGGATGCGACTTAATTAAAATTCCGTGTATAATTCATGCATTGGAAATGGGTTTTTTAATTAAATGATTTACAACTGCAACAACACACATATGTTGATGTGGAGAGGTCATTCTCTTTACATAAGTGGATCACCAATGTTAAACGAAATCCATTGAAAATATCAAACATAGAAAAATAGACGGTAATTTACTTCAGTTTCATGTATTGTTTTATTTTTAAAGACTCAGGCTTATCCATGTTATTATTATGTTACATGTCAAAGGGACATAAATTACTACCTGTGCCTATTATTAATGATCAGTAAGCACTGATCAGTCGCTTGGATTTTGAACAGGCTTTTTGATTAAACTCCAGCAAGTAACTGCTGAGATGGAGAAGGCTTTTACCATATAGGGGACATACAAAGAAACAATATATAAGCTAACAATCTAGTGTAACTTAAAAAAATTGCATAGATAAAATTTCACTTCAAATGTATTCTCTCATTTTTTTTTTAATTTTTTTTTACACGTTTCTGTTTGTCCCTGTGGTTGAGTCGTAGAGAATGCCCCACGGCATTAAGTCCGCCTTTTGTTTTCATATGTACAATAAAGTTTAAATAAATAAAATAAAGCTATAATAATAATAAATTTAAGTAACTGCTGAAGATACCTCTATGCCTCAAGCTTTCATCATAAGAAATATAAGGCAATCCTTGAAGTGTTGTTGTTGTTTTTATGGAGAAGATGGACCTACCTGATACTGGATGTTTTGAACTGTATAGGAAACCATTGCATAAAGTTTTCAAGTTTATTAAATATATTTCCTATTTTAACATTAACTTTCCATGCTGGCTCTGGCATGGTGAATTTTTCCAATATTTAAGTGTAGACATTTCACATGTAAAAATGTTCAGCATTAATATATTGTTTTTATTTTAAGAAAGGATCTGATTAAGAAATTAAAACCAATTAAAAATGAGTTCACTTGCAGTATAAGTTCAAATACTATTTTTGAAATGTCATATTGGTTAATGATGGTGAATTCACATTTCACTATCTCTACAGATAATAATATTCACAATTAAATAAATTTCACTTTATTACATACTTAATACAAACAAACAACTACAAACTTACTACTTCTAGTGGAGGTGTAAGGCACTGCATGTGAAAACCCAAGTCGCAGCCATCACACAGTAGCATTGACTCTTCATTCTCCATGCTACCACAGATCTAAAACAATAAAAATTTACAAGATTATCCAATTAGGAACTTCTTATTACAATCAATGTATTGCAGTGATGACTCACCTCACAAACTGTTGGGTCCTCAATGACAAGCAACTCAACAGATGGTTGGCGCTCCATAACCTGCACCGGGTCTGAACGTAGCACCCGTCCACCTGCACATGTCCGCACCACTATAGAATCAAATGTGATACGGTCCACTGGACAAGTGTTCACGTTCTTGGACCATTCTGTGATGCAGTCTAAACAGAATATGTGCTCGCAGTTCACAGGCGTGCCCACTTCTTGCTCAGTGAATCTCATGAGACAGATGGAGCATTTGTCAGAGTTGCCTTCTGAGCTGTCGGAGGCGAAGCCAGAAGGTTTGGGAGGGGCGGAGGGCGCATGGCGGCCGGAATCGTCGCTGTCGGCGTCAGAGTCACGTAGCTTAGGCAACGCGCGTCGCCGGCGCGCACCTATCGAGCTCCCGCTACTGCTGGCGCCTTCATCATCGCTCACCACCTGCAACAGACACGCGGTCACAACACTGCACTGTCTCCACACACAATACTATCTCAGAAGCAGCGCTCACCCGCAGGCGCCTCTTGCGGGTCCGCGTCGGGACCTCGCTGTCGTCACTGTCGGACTCCGAGGCGGACGATAGCACCATCACTTTCTTGATGCGTCGCTGCGGCCGCGGCGGTGTCGCCGAGCCTTCGCTGCCGTCCTCACTCATCCCGGCGGCCGGCTCTCTGCCGCTGCCTGCCTGTCCGCTGGAGCCTCAGAACGCAGACACGAAGCGAGTTGGCAAAGGTGTAAATGACCTTTGCGAGTCCAATTTTGGAGCATTCGCGGTGAAGCTGACTGAATTCATCCGGTAAGTACGATAAAATGTGGCATTAGAAATGTCTAATTACATAAAAGTAGCTCTAATGCGTTACAATTTATTTTTAATATTTTGACAGCAAGCCGCTTCTATATACTCAGACGGCCATTTTCATTTCATTTTGTGGTGACAGGGTTGCCACGTTAGTATTCCTACCAGTTTATTGGGATTCCATACATACTTTCACTAATATATCCTATACACACGTAATGTATCCTCTCAACAAGTGTGGCTTGAAGTTTAGAACCGAGAAACAAGACAAAATCTTCATCATGATCACTTGGTTATATTTTTTGTCCCATCTCTTTCATTCACAACAAAATGAGAAGCACTTATTCAATCGATTTATAGGATTTCTTGTTTTATTAGCTGGCACCATTGATCAAGTGTGTTTGAGATACTGTTTACACATATTTGTATTATTTTTTTATAAATGAAATAAATCAAGTTCTGTAGCTCTATATTTTTTAATCAGTAATGCAATTCGTCATTATTTAAATTATTGTTATAATTTATAATTCATTACGAATGCATGGCATTAAGACCGCAGTATCGATAACCAATACCTATATATTATATTTCGGTATCATTCGCAAATGAAATTGGTACCGACGAATGACGATACGGGACTGTGTTACATCACTAGTTAATCTCATGTGCGCGAGGCCGAACATTTTTCGCTTTGTGCGTTATAATTTTTATAATATTTTAGCCTGCGGCTGGTTTTTTTTATTACGACTTGAATAAGAAATGACTGCTGAAAACGAACGAGAAATATATCACAAGTTGGAAGCAATGAAGGAGATCAGGTACGTGTATTATTTTCAATTTTAAGAGATAAGTTTGCACCTGTGGACTCGATCAATAAACACTTGACACCGATATAGTTCCGTAAATCCCTAAATCCCCCTATTTATCGCTGTGATCATTGCGCCGTAGCCTACACCAAGTACTTCTTCTGCTAGAACTTTGGAAGCACTCCAACTGCACTTATATCAGGCTAATGTTATTGTTGTTTACGTTACCAACTGCCACTTGCCGCTAAAAAGTTTAATATCTAATATCTTCTGCTATTTGTAATTCCTAACTACATTGAGGACATTGCAGTCTCCTTTTCGTATATCCAAGGGTTCTACAAATCTTAGCATCAGATCTAATAATGGAAAATATCATATGATGACATAATTTCTCAATTTTTTTTCACTATTGGAGCCAATGACGCTAACTGTGTGATAAATTGTAACTGTCCTGAGTTTGATTTGCAATAAATAACATAAAACCACAAAATTGCATGTAGTAATATTGCAATAATGTTTTAAAATGTAATTGTTAATTACTTCAATATACAGCACTTCCTCTTATCGGCAAGGAATCACAGAATTACTTGACTTAATATCCTATATCCCCTGGATGGGGCAGACGGCGTCCACGTAATTCCTCATCCCGTTTGGTCTCAAGCTTCACACTTTATATTGCTCCACATCGTCCCAATCTTCTTCACCTTATCCGTAACTGTGATTTAAGTAAGATGGCATGATTGATTCTCTGCAAATGGTCATGATAACACAGCTGCGCTTTTTCCATAATTCAAAATAGTAGCAGCTGGAAAACATAATATTTTTAAGTTTAGACCTGAATGACTTGTATGTAGGAATAAGACTATAACCCTGGAGCGGCTGAAGCGCAGCATCCTCACAGAGGTACGATCCGGAGATGCCGAGGGCCGCTGCCTGGCTCAGTACAAGCGGGAGATGGAGCTTCTGCAGCAGGAGAAGATGAGTCATGTTGAGGAACTTCGACAGATCCATGCTGATATAAATGCGGTGAGTGTGTTGGTAGATAGCGTGCTCTAAATAAAATACGATTAGCTGTCCTTGGAAGTTTTTTTTGCTGTCTGCTACAATTTTATTAAAGAAATTTAAAAAAATTATCACCTTTAGCAGGCGGTTATATTGTGTGTACACGTGCGCAATATGCGGATGCTTACCATAAACGCTCCTGTTTCTTCCTTATGTTTGATTGTATGATTTTTCTGGTACATACTATGCATGTCCATGTATAAGGAGACCTTAATCCTGATATTATTATTAAAGAAATCAATAACAAAAACCCATAACTAATAAGTTGTTTACAAATCATGTTTAAGACTAGAACACCTGTCTTATAGTTTCTAATAAGACATGATTTGTATCCTATTCCGATGAAATAAGATTCAAAATCGCATGTATACTTTTAGATTGATACTACAGTGGCATGTTTATTTGTCTGTCGGCTAGTTGGATGAATTGTGCCGTTGGCAATTGTTTGTTTGGTTAGTCTATTTTAAACCAACTACAGGATTAGAGTGGTCTTTGTTTCATGAATGAGATGTACATTGCAATAGGTTTTCCTGTGAATAATAACGCTGCTGTAACTAGTCTCTGTAGCAAAACTGTAGCATTAAATTTGTATAGCAATTAAATTTATGCACACAATCGCTCCATCTATGAATTAAATAAATAAGCTCTTAATTTAAAAAAAACCCTTTGATAGCTGCAAGCAGCCGCAAGACTTTAAATCAGATGCGTTGAGTCAATGAAGACGGAGATGGGAAGATAGAGCCAATGCTCCAACTTCTCTTATATGCCTAGCACATTAGCTCTTTTAAGTCGTTTGACATAGTCTGCTCAGAATATATGTGCTGGCAATATGTTAATCAAAGGCGCGGCCACGACTTCGAGTGGCCGCGCACAATTTGATTGTGCATTTCTGCCATGCAATGAACAGACAAAACGCTTGCCGCGCCGCAATTCGCTCAAAGTCGTGGCTGAGCTGTATGTGCTATATGTTAATGGTAAAGAGAAAAAAGGAACAATATTATGTTTTTTCTACTCGTCAACTTTAATGTTTGAATTATGACTTCGTAAACCAAACTATATAATCTAATCACATACAGTTTTTCTCTATGGACCTTATAAGACAACACTTTAGTTAGAGAACTATAATAAAATTGACCGTTCAAGTATCAACGAACGCTGACCCGCCCTGCACTTAGTTTCCACAGGACTAGTTTGTTTACTTTGTCTAATTAATGTCGGTTAATTCGTAGACAAAGTATTAATAATAATAAATTCATTTAATTCGACCAACTGGGATCATGGGGCCAATTCTCAGGTTCGATCGAGATGATCTCTATTCGAGATTCCATACAAGTGACTCTACCATTCTTTACAATGTCACGATAGACATGCATCTCGATCGAACAGAGAATTGGCCCCCATATCACAATACATTTTAATAGATTAATACATTAAAAAACTTATATTATAGGATTAAGGCTAGGGTTCGGTGCAATTGAAGATAAATGCCGCCTTCGCAGTTGCATTACATGAATCATATAACAGTGATACAATAGTTATATAATTGGCAGTGTCGTACCTTACTTACATTATATAACGATTAAAATAGATCTTTCTTCCTACAGATGGAAACAGTTATAAAACAGACAGAAGAGTCGATGTCGCGAAAACTGTCGGCTGCGTCGAGACTGCACGAGGATTACCGGCCGTTGAAGGCTGAAGTGGACCTGCTGCGGCGGCAGTGCCTCGGGCTGGAGCGGCTGCCGGAGCTTCATGAGGAGGAGGGGAGTCCTGTCACACCAGAGTAAGTGTTCTAAGTATGCTAGCACACACGAGTCGATGTCGCGGAAACTGTCGGCTGCGTCGAGACTGCACGAGGATTACCGGCCGTTGAAGGCTGAAGTGGACCTGCTGCGGCGGCAGTGCCTCGGGCTGGAGCGGCTGCCGGAGCTACAAGAGGAGGAGGGGAGCCCTGTCACACCAGAGTAAGTATGCTAGCACACACCCTTTTCAAGGCTTTTGTAACGCAGTGCGAATTTAGCCGAATTATTTCCGGTAATAAACCATTTATGCGTAAATGTAATTTGTATGTATGTATGTAAAATTATAGGTGCGTACGCAACCACGGCTCACCTGTTCGCTCAAATCATGCTCTAAAGAAACAAGAAAATAGGTCAAGTTAAATATGAATTAACGTAATAATTTTATAAAACACTCACAAGTATACATGGAAATCGGGGAGTATCATAATACAACACTGGCAATACAGCAACTCACACTTACACCCGCAAAACCATTGATAAAAGTGATGACGTTCCCCCAGACGATGAATTTCCCCAGAGTGGCAAACCTTGTATAATTGTATTAGGGCCCAAATGCGTACGCGCTTCGCGGGCCATTCGCGAGCAGCTCGTGGCGAACCGGTCGGAGTCGGTCTTATGACCGTGCTCAAAGGGGCTCGGTTAGCGTGCCTCGCGTTATTTGGACGAGCATATCGACAGGACAGTACGACACCATCCAACTGGTTTGTGCTTGAGGCGCGTACGAATTTGAGTAAAACATGATAGATATCAAAACAAAAACTGCGTTGGTGGTTGATGAGACGATTTTAACAGTTCTAAGGCCCTGTTATGCTATACGCGACATCTGACTTCAGCGTCAACATTTATATGGACACAAGATGCCGACGTCGACGTTTGAAAGAGTACGCAGCTTAGTGTACACGAGAACACAACAACAACAAAAAATAATTACGGCAAGAACAGTTGACATAATGTACAAAAGAGAGCTTATCCCTCTCGTTTTTTTTTATTAAAAATGGGATTGCTCTTGGCCAGCATCTAGCCAGAGGGCAAAGATGAGGCCGACGATGAAGCGAGCTCACCCAGAAGATGCGTATTCACTTGTGCCTTAAGAGTGCGCAGTACGCTCGGTTCTCCATCCATCTCTCATTTTATTATTTTAAAACGCCTTGCTAGAATAACATGAAACTTTGTATACGCAATGGGATCCGGCATATCTAGGTCGGAAATTAGTTTCTGTTGCTTGAAATTATGATGGAGAAAAAATACAACGATTATTAAGGTTTTCATACAAGCCGTAAAAAACTCAAAAAATCCGATGTATTTTTTTTTCTTTTACAATTTCTAGCAACAGAAACTAATTTCTGACCTAGATATGCCGGAACCCATTGTGTGTACAAAGTTTCATGACGTTCTAGCATTGCATTTTAAAATGAGAGCATAATTACGTTTGTATGGAGAACCGAGCGTACTGCGCCCTCTTAAAAAGGTCTAGGTTATATGAACTTGGAAATACAAACGCCGGCAGAGAATTCCAAACCTTAGAAGTGCGCATTATGAAAGATGAAGCAAAGCGCTTGGTTCGAATTAGAGGAATTTCGACCAGGTAAGGATGGTAGCCAGCCGTACGTCCGGATGCCCGATAGAAGAAGGGGGAAGGCGGTATGAGCTCATGGAGCTCCTGAGCACACTCCCCGAAGTACAATTTGTAGAAGACGCACAGACATGCTACTTTGCGTCTATGTGCTAGGCTCTGCAGCTTGGCTTGGAATTAGTGTTGTTGATTTGTACGTGTGTTTGCAGCCGCTTCCCCGCGCTGTCGGCGGTGGCGCCGCGGCCGGTGCCGTTCCTGGCGCCGGCGCCGGTGCGCAAGCCGCCGCCGCCGCCGCCCGCGTTCAGGTCTGCACTCGACCAAGATTTCCTTACCGTCTCGCTGAGGTTCGATTATGTTTTCTTTTTGTTTACTCCGCTCCCAATGCCTGTCCTTTCCTGTCTGTTACGTTTTGTGTGCTAAACGATAAATTCATCTATCTATCTTTTAACGTGCAATTCTTGTATATTTATTTAGGGGATCTGGATTTAGGGGAAATGGCTCTAACGATTTCGATGTAATTTACAATTCAGGGGTTTACGAGAACAAAAATCGATCTAGCTTGATGTCATGTTCGGGAAAACTCGTATTCTCCGAAAATCACGAAAGATGCAATGCTCGGTAACCCATGTATTGTTATAATACTAAATTACCGAAGTATTATATTTCTTACGGTCTGAAATGTCCAAAAGTTTAAGTATATCATGTTCATCGACTTGGAAAATTCCAGCAATCGTTTCAACACAATTAAATTTTATGCCAAATCTTCTATTGAAATGACAGTTATTATTTACACCACTTTTAAATAAAGATAATGAAATATATGGGTTAAGGTTGTTTTTTATCAATAATTGCACTGTTCAGTTTTGATCGATTTTGACATTTAAATCCTCGACTCACAGACACATAGTTCAGCATACAAAACATTATTTAAGTTGACATTAAGTTTCATTATTTAAGAAATTCACTTCCTATGTTTGTTTGTATTTTAATTTTCATTATTTGTTCATTTAAAAATCATTATTTCTGCATTATGTTCTAGAAAGCAACTCTAATATTGCTGTGTTTCATAATTCGTTTAGCATTAATGAATGTATGATCAATGTTATTCATATGTACTTTTAATTATTAAAGTAGTTACTAACAGTAATTTACAGTAATGATCCATCCAAATCAGTAAATCCCATTGATTGTATGGAACAAATGTCACGGAAAACATAAATTTATAAATTTTTGGTTAATATACTCCAAAAGGAAGGACTCACACGGGACTTTATTTCTGGACATCAATTTTGTTTGAAGCCGGCATGCAAGTGTTGCCAGCGCACCAGTTAAGTCACATTAGTCACGACTAACACAACTTGTGCTTCGCTTGCAGACAGCAACCTCCGCCCATGAAGTCCTGTCTGTCGTGCCACCAGCAGATCCACCGCAACGCGCCCATCTGCCCGCTCTGCAAGGCCAAATCACGCTCGCGTAATCCCAAGAAACCTAAGAAGAAATAGTCGGTACTGTGATACCGATGTTGCCAACTTATATAGCTCTGTCAGAACCAGCCAAAAAATACATCGTGAATTTATGATATCAAAAGGGTTGACAGCTTAAACAGAGGTATCGAAGTAGAAGCAGCCAATTATCTTATATAACCGCCCAAAGGCCTATTCAAAGGTGTCAAACTCTTCAACGGAATTTTACACCTTTCAAAATTGGGACAGTTTAATTATATATTTTTTTCTTGTAACCTAGCATGAGACTACTTAACCCGTTGATGTGTTGAATCCAGGGCTCGGAACCGGTTAATCTCAAAGTCCTGAAATAGCCAAATATTTTTAATTAGTTTATGCTCTTTATGTAGGACTCAATAATGTATTTGGGTTATTACTTCATATTGTTAGATTGCCTGATTAAACATGAAATAGTAGACGAAAGAACGATAAGAACTAAAAAATACCGGTATTTTTATATGGACAGAATACCGGTTTCCGAGCTCTCGTTGAATCAATATGACAACGACGTCGTTACAGTGTTATATCCTCACCTCCCAAAGTATCTGAGTTCCACGACCTGTCAAAAATAATGTAAGTTATAGTAAACCATCGATCATCTCATCATAACTAACTCGTTCCTGAGCCAGTGTGTAATTTTTATATACAAAAATAGAATGGTGGTAATGGTACCCGAATGTGATAAATTGATAATCCATATTTTTTTGTATTGTAACTTCTAACGCACATTAGCGATATGTTAAGTTTTTATTGGCTCTATTTCTACAACATAGATTAAAAAGTAGTAAAAGAATACACAAGTATTATCACGGCATGATCTGCAATAAAATATCTATGACAAATAACTTAGTCTGTGGTATACGCGAAGTTACAATTCTACACCAGTTTTAGTTCTCTTCTAAATACATACGTATAACATTATTTCGATTGTCCATACATGAAGCCTTGTCGCCCGGCAAATGTCGTTATCATACTTATTTACATCTGATTCATATGGATAATCAAATATATACCTAAACATAGTTGTAAAAAAAACTCTTTAATCATGTGTGCCAAAGTCGAATTATTCTCGTGCAGTACTTATATATTTATGCAATAATCGTGTTGTTTTTAGAAACGTATATTAAGATATCTGTAGCTCGATAATGCACACAAAAACAAGTATGTATTTATGGTCCTACTTTCCATATCTACCTGATGGACGCAATTGTTAAATATCAAAATAAATGCTATAGATTGTACTCCTTTAAGGCGCAGGGTAGGGCAAGCCATTCTCCATACAAAGGTTGTGCAAGTTTTTGACGTGATAACGTCTTTAAAATAGTTTTAGTCGGGTGACATGTTCAGAAACTTGTGTCACACCAAAACCTCACGAGCGCGATCGCGGTTATCACGTAAACATCTCGATCGTAAACCTACTTTACAAACAACCAATTTTTTTGCGTTAGTTTTGGCACTTCAGCATTTAATTTTATTTTTTGTTGCTACATATTGGATATACGCAGAAGTTGACGTTGAAATTTTGCATTAGTTAAAAAAAAATTCAAAATATAATTAACATTAGAAAAGAAAAACATCAAGACATAGCTAACAAAAAAATAAGCATATGGACCAAAATAGTAACTGGAGTGCAAACACAAACGAAGAAAAACTTGCACAAAGTTTGTATGGAAAGAGCTTGCCCACCCCTTCGCCTTAACCTACGAGTACAATAGTATTTCTCTATTTTTATTTGTCATGTGATTAAGAGTTTGGATATTAAAAGTTATGCCTAATTAAGAAAAGAAATAGCATTTCGCTAGTCTATGCCGCCTTAAAAAAGCGATCCTAGAACTATTTATTAGGTATATTTTTGTATAGCCAAACTCTTATAGGCGACCATAACACTTACTTAAAACTGTGCCAAATGTTATAAAATATTATACTTATGTTTTTTATTGGTCGCATGTAGATTTTGTAAATATGGCATTACAATAAGTTTAGGTTAAGCTAGTGTTAATTGTGGAGTCTAAAGTAGTCTCTACAGATAGACCGATCAATAAGGAGGTTGCCCTGATATTCATTCTTCGGTTTTAGCTGCAAAATGAACTTCAGGTTTAACCGACTTCAAAAAAGGAGGAGGTTCTCAATTCGACTGTATTTTTTTATGTTTGTTACCTTAGAACTTTCGATTGGGCGAACCGATTATGATGATTCTTTTTTTTTAAAAGCTGGTGCTTCCCGTGTGGACTCATTTCAATTTAGTCCAATTCTGACAATGGCAGTATGTGCACGACAAATGGACGAATCGTTGGAAGTCGTTTTTTTTTTGTTAAAATTATTGACCAGGACATTCTTCGTAACCAGTGTGAATCAAAGCTAATTATATTTCTGGTTCAGAAAGTTGTGTTTTGATGAGTTTTTCATTATTATTGAGGTCATATTTCTTGATGAGTGAGGTCCACTTTGCTTAGAATTATTATTAGGGTGTATACAATCTCCTTGTTGTTTGGACAAGTGTTAATTTTAGGATGTTAGTCGGTCAGTCGCGCGTTGACTACCCTGTATTACAAACTACCACGTCCATTGTCTCTCGACAAATAGCACCTGTCTCTTATTAGAAAGTTTATCACTAAGTCACAATATCGAAATGTAAGTCGAATATTCAGATGTGTGAGAATAATCTCGTCCCACAGCGAGCAATACCGGATTAAGACTACTTGATGTAAAGAGTCCCCCGTACGCTACGCCCCGTAGTTTCGTTCTCATTTCAAAACGCCATGCTGAAATAACATGAAACTTTGTGTACACAATGGTATCAGCCATATCTAGGTCGGAAATTAGTTTCTCTTGCTAGAAATTGGAATGGAAAAAAATACAGCGAGTTTTTGAATTTATTGGGTCTTCTATGAAAACCTTAATAATCGCTGTTTCTCCATTATAATTACAAGCAACAGAAACTAATTTCCGAACTACATACATATACCCGATCCCCTTGTGTATACAAAGTTTAAAATGATTCCAGCATGTCATTTTGAAATGAGAGCGAAACCACGTTTGTATGGAGAACCGAGCTTACTGCTTACTCTTAAGCAATCCACGCTTGTGCCAATCCGCATGCCAAGATTGGCGATTATGGCATTTACCCCCATGAAATTGGGGGAGGCCTATGTCCAGCAGTGGACTTCCTTCGGGTGATATGGTGGTGATGGTGGTGGACATTTTAAACTTTGAGTCACTCAAGTCACTATATTTTATACACGCGTCTTTTCTTGCGAACATACGAGACCTACCGAGCATTGTGCTATTTACTCTCGTGTAAATCAGAGTTTAATGAATAATGATGCACATGTAGGCGTCACAGCAAAAACAACAATGAGACGATGCTGTTGTGAAAGGTGGTGCTCTTCCCACATTAACCATTAGTGAAGAACAAAGTGAATTTTCGTCTAGAATCTCAATATATTTTTCTGGCGTTGGCTTATGGGTGAAGACCTAATTTTTGGACCATGGTTCGACTACAATTGAAAACATTTCATTTTTTAATCGCGCTTTTTCAGATGAAATCGAATAGAGGGTAAAAATGAAATATAACCACATTTTTAAATTCTCGAAAATATCTGAATTTAGATTAAAAAAATAATTTCAAGTTCCTCATTCTAAAAGAGGATAAGTGACAAGTAATGCGTAAAAAATGAAGTATGGAAAGTGTACTGCTATTCTTTTTGTGCGTTATGATTGTCACAATTCAGCCTTGTGATGTCACATAGACAATGGTAAGCTTTCTTCACATTTTCGTGAATAGCTTGAAAACTAATAGATAGAAAAATATGTTTAAGACGAAATGAATTAAGATTACATAGTACTTGCAAATATAATGTTTTATTGATTCCGTTGTGACTCGAAATTATAAACTAATTAAAACCCTCAACGATGGTCCCAAAATTTGATCCTGGCCCTTATATTCGACTGATAATACGTTATATTATAAGTTACAAGTATGTGTAGCAATTTATTTGAAATCCATAACGGTAAAGTGTGGTAGAAAGTCTAGTCAATCGACTTTTTGATTATTAATTTTCATTAGTCACCGATAATGACGGACGCCAGATAAAATACAATGCACATCAATATTTTTCCCTGTAAATAGTAGGTACAGCGCATTGTTAATAGCTAATGTTTTTACAATAAAACGTTCATATGTGTCGATCACTGCCTTTTATTTTGAACTGGATACTTCCTTGTTGGCAATGTGTTGTTAAATTAATTAGCTGGCCTGGCCTACACTCCTACACTTTCAATTTTAGTTCCGTTACTAACGCTAGATGGCGCTGAAATACGCGCTACGCGGTGGCGCTACTCTAATTATAATTAACTTTGTTTCTTTTTCTTTTCTCCAAATTTATTTTTATAATAATTTCGTGATTTGGGAGCAGTAAAAGCGAAGGTTCAGAAAGAAAATAGGCAGCTTGAGAAGAATTTTGATAATTTATAATTTTCTACCTACCTAAGTATTCATGCCTTGTCCGAGGCTAATAAGTTCATAAACTTCCGAGAATACAACAACCATCGCGATATCGCATTAAAAATAAATATTAACGCGTATTTATTGTTGTGAAATGTGTGCTACCGTCCATCAGAGCACGTGATGAGGTCGCGGGTCGCCGATATGACAACTGGACCAAGATAGAGTCCCCAGGCCGGACATTGGCCGTATTTGCAAGTCGATAACTGTTTTGACGTCGCAATTAGCCTGGTTGATTGCGCCCCTGTCTGGAAATATGAACTCTGTTCGGTACATCCAAAAGCCAGGGACTGCGGAAGTACAGGCAGCAACAGAAGTAGATATGCGGGCCTATATAAGTATAGTGCTCAAAAGTCAAAATCTAAAAATTATTCAGCAAAGTCGTGCTCCAAATGACAGAGATGAAACTTATCAGTGATTACGATATGATATGACTAATCACATCGCCTACAGTTTCATTCTACGAAACTCAATATAAACAGCTGTATCCGCAAACTGCTAACATTCCAGTTATTTCTTTGTATTCACTGATCCAGAAACAAAACAAACTACAACGGATGACACACCATGACCTCATGTATATAAACAATAGTGCATCGAATTTATGTTGAACCCAATACGCGTCCCTAATGAGTCGTTTATTTACATTTGTAATTAAAAGTAAACAAATAAATTAGAGTAAGTAATGTAATTAATTGATTTCGATGTCTCTTCGTCATCATCAGCGTTAGTCATTATTTCCATGACAATGGGGTCAGGTATTATTGCAGTTTTTTATATAAGTTTTATTTGTATTTACATATTTATTTAATCTTTATTGCACTAAAGAAACCTTATCGTACAAAAGGCGGACTTAATGCCATATGGCATATATAAGTTTTACCTACAAAAGGCGGACTTAATGCCATATGGCATATATAAGTTTTACCTACAAAAGGCGGACTTAATGCCATATGGCATATATAAGTTTTACCTACAAAAGGCGGACTTAATGCCATATGGCATATATAAGTTTTACCCTGGGTGCCTACTCCGAACTTCGGAAATCGAACTTCGTGTTCGTATCGTGCCGTCCCTTTCACTCTCGTATTAGACACTATATGAAGGAAAGGGACGGCGCGATACTAAATTCGGAGTAGGCTCTGATGGGATTGTGAGCTAAGTACCTCTAGTCTAGGTATTGAGTCTCTGAATCATATACTTTAATAGCTTACCTACTAACATCACATTATACAGTTTACCTAGCCGTTGAATTTTCAAGAAATTTGAAACCTAAGTATAGTTAGAAAGTTATGGATTATGGAATACCGAAACATAAATGATTTTGTTAAAAAAGGATTCAATGGAAAGGTGGCTGTCTTATTTAAACACTACGCCAAAAATACCTTAACAGTGACTCTTTGAGCACTTAGGCAATAAATCTCTCAAGAAAAGAATTTAGCTACTAACTGTATATAGAGGGCTAGGTACCTAGCCCTCTATATTTACGAGGTATCACCACTGACATACCTAACAGCATACATATATAGTTCTTATATCGGTACATAACTAATTTACGTATTACATAAGGTCAAACGGACTTTATATTTAACAGGCTTTGGTTTCCCCACATTTTTCTATAGAACAAACTAACCATTATAAATAATATCTCATTGCAACACGGTTCATTTCTGGTCACAAGTCTCCGCTGATACGTAGTTTCCCTTAGGGTTATTAGGCCATGCATCGGATTCTTGGATCGAGATAACTTGGGGTGAAGTCGGGATGCCGGGCGGGGCCGTCACATGACTAGCTATCGTGCCGTATTCATAACAATATACTTAGGTACCTACGTAAAAAATACGTACCAACATCACAACATTAAGGATTTAAGGCGCAATTTCACTGTTATGTCAACAAAACAAGTAAAAAGGCTCGGAAAACCTGCGGATACTTATTCTCATCTCATTTTCCAAGGTTAGTCTAAAATGTAAGAATATGCCCATCACGTACGTTACGGTTTCAAAGGAATTCCTACCTCGGACGCTCCGGTTGTGGAATGAGCTTGTCGAGGTTTTCCCGAAGGACTACGGTATGGGGTTTTTTAATAAACGAGTGTTGTATTGTCTACATACATGTCTTTTGGTCCTATTTTGATCAAAATGTAAAACAACGAAGAGCCTGTCTTCCAACCCAATTAAGGGAGAATTAATGTGTTGCCTACAACCACTTACTAATATAATCCGGTTCGAAGGACCATATTATCCGTACTGTTGTGGTATGGTATTGTTGAAATTAAAATGCTTCATCATGTCAGCCGAAGGACGTCCACTGCTGGACATAGGCTTCCCCCAAAGACCTCCACAATGACCTGTCCTTCTCCACCCGCATCCAGCGGACACAAAATGCTAAGCAGCAAATATATACATTCAAAGTTCGGCCTTGCGATACAAGCATGAAGGTACAAATTGCGATCATCATCTGCCTCCGAAGCTAGAGGTCCCGGGTTCGAATCCCGGCCAGGGCTTTATTTGTGCAGTTAGAATTGTGTAAGATTGCCCCCAATATTTATTATTTATTAGGGGGGTTGAAGTTGCACTAGTGCAGTAGGGAGTACCCGCCGTTACCCTACACGTGACCCCTGGGTGGTGCTAAAAGTGCAACAAAAACTGGCAACCGTACTTGTCTTCCCGTAGACCTCACGATTCGAAAATAAATGCCATACGATTATTATTATTTATTATCATCAGCCTATATAAGTCCCACAGCTGGGCACAGAGGCCTGTCATTGATGAGAAAGATCGGACACGCCACGCCACACTGGCCCAGTGCGGTTGGGGGAAACAGCGATGAATCTAAGCAAATTTTCATTCGCGGAAATGTATCGAATTGTAAATTTCGGTTATCAATACTTGTGAGGTGAAGATTTAAAATTTATAGTGACTAGAAGCAAAAGAAGCACATATTTATTCCACCTGTTTAGGGTAAGTACTTAAATTAACCTAACTTTTATTATTTTCCATTTTATGCGAATTTATGGTTCAAATGTATGTGACGTCATAGTATAAAGTTACTATTGTTGTGGTCTAATTGTACGAGGGCTGCCTTTTAAGTTGTGTCGTTTAGAAAAACTAAAGACAATTTAAGTGTTAAATGGTATTTATTGTTTTTCAAAGTAATCACGTGTTTCATATGCAACCATTGAACCGGCGGAAGCATGTTTGCTGAGACAACGCCGCGCATAAAATTAAACATCATATATGTGTATTGAATTCGTACTTAATTGAAATCGATGA
Organism: Notocelia uddmanniana; assembly: GCA_905163555.1. Classification (NCBI taxonomy): domain Eukaryota; kingdom Metazoa; phylum Arthropoda; class Insecta; order Lepidoptera; family Tortricidae; genus Notocelia; species Notocelia uddmanniana. The sequence goes on along the minus strand of LR991065.1, from coordinate 2,826,784 downwards.
TACTTCCTCGGACCTGCTTAGACTTAGGGTATGTACACGGTGTATGATTTAAAAAACAAAACATGTTTTACATAAAATATATTTATTTTCTTACAGCCGCAAAATTATATCACAAATGTATAGAATTTACTTAAACTAACATTAAAATTAACAGTTTAAGTATTGTAAAACCCCATGTCTATCTGTATTTTTGACAAGATTTTACAAGACTCAGTCATAAAATAAAATGTGATGTTATCACTGAAGCAATGCAATGTCACAGTCAAAGTCTCAAAAGTAAGTAAATATAAGTTATTTGAGTTTTCGTTTTATTTATTTAAATAGGTATGTTACTCTTGACTGTGACATTGTTATAGGTGAAGTTTCGACATTCACTAAAACTTATCTAACATTTACAAATTTCACTTACAAAGCCTTACAACTAAGTACAAATTTGTAAAGTTTCTGACACTTAAGTTAGACATCACTACGATATTATGTTTACGTAGACACTGATCATATAGGCTAGCATTTCTACAAGTTTCATTGGTTATTTTACTCCGACCACGGTGGTAAAAAGACAGCATAATGCATTTCTGGACTACTGAAATCAGTGATATTAAGTGGTAAGTTGTGAGGCATCCAAAAACAGATTAATATTATAAATAACCTATATATAATATTTCAGAAGAAAGAAATCTATAACTTAAAATGAGTGACATTGTAAAGTATGGTCGCCGAACAGACATTTCGTACATTGACCTTTAGAACCACTGGCAGTGATTAAGAGTGCGCAGTACGCTCGGTTCTCCATACAAACGTATTTATGCTCTCACTTTAAAACGCCAGGCTAGAATAACATGAAACTTTGTATACACAATGGGATCCGGCATATCTAGGTCGGACCATAGTTTCTGTTGTTAGAAATTATAATGGAGAAAAAATACAGCGATTATTAAGGTTTTCATACAAGCCGTAAAAAACTCAAAAAGCCGCTGTATTTTTTTTCTTTTCCATTGTGTATACAAATTTTCATGTTATACTAGCATGGCGTTTTAAAATGAGAGGGTAAATACGTTTATATGGAGAACCGAGCCAGACCGAGCGTACTGCGCCCTCTTAATGCATTGATGGACAGTAGACGCCTATAAGCATAATTCTATTGTTATTTCTATTGTGTCTGGAATAGTGTCCATCAAAGTGTTAAGAATATTATTATGCAGAGTTTAAACTTATAAAATATCACTGAGATTATTAAAAAAAAACCTAATGTGTAATATAGTGGGAATATTCATATTTTTGATACATTTACAAGAGTACAGGATAGGAGTGGCACAAAATATGGACCTCAAAACAATATGGGACCAACTCTAGCGTATTAATCTTATTATAAACTAATTTCCTCTAAGCTGCTAGCTTTTGAAATACCATGCCAAAAATACCCTAACAGCCATAACTTTACGACAGGGCAATGTACGAAATTCTTTCTGTACGGCGACCGGACTTTAGGTGTCTTTGTCTTTTCTTTTCAGTGTCATGGATGTCAGTGATTGCAAGTAAATGGTAACATTAATGGTTGTTAGACAAGCGGGTATGAGGCGGCGGAGGCGATGCCGCAGTGGTTGTTGCGATTGCGCGCCATCTTGATGTAGCCGAGGTCTCCCCACGTGCGGCCCCACGAGTTCTTCACCAGCCAGTAGTCTCCGCCGGTCTCGTCTGTGCCGTAGCCTACCACTAATACCTGGTGGACAAAGAGGCAATGTTAATGCTGTGAAATACACATAAAATAATGATAGAGTTGTCTTATGTTAAATTCGGGATCGTCACCCTAGCGTTATACCTGAAGGAAGTTTTTACTGCCATCTGACCTTCCAATCCAGGGGGGAAACTAGACCTTATTGGAATTAGGCTTGTCAAGTGAGTGGGCAACTTGAAGGTAAGAAGTTCTCAAGCCGCCCGCAGGCCTCTAACTTGGCTTAACGACTTATGTTAAATTGGGCAAATTACTAAAAAACAAGCTTGATGTTCAACGAACATTTAGCGTCTTTGACTAGGAGTCTTGCAACAAATATGGCTCTTTGACATTATTGTATAATTCCGTACATGGCGGGAAGAAGTAGAAACTCGAGATGTTTATTGTCGAAAATTGAACTTAGGACACATTGCATAAGGTTCAATTTCTTTTCATCTCGACTTGTCATCTTATTCCCGCTATGTACGGATATTCTCGTTTCCGTGGTTACATAATCCAAACATATTCTTTGTGACAATCATAATCTATAGTGGGTTATGTTATGTCTTATACACGATGGGAATCATATACTCAAGCATGGTTTGGAGACAACATATTGATTTATTGCGCAATGTGCATACTCGTCTCACTTTCTCTTAATGTTATTAATGTGATAAGTAACTGTAATTGCTTTGCCACGAGGGCTTTAATAGTACATTACGATACAAGGGATGTAAAACAAAGAAAGGCCGATATCGCAGATGTTTGAGGCCCGAGCCGCAGGCGAGGGTCCTAAATATGCGAGAAAGGGCTTTCTGTTTTACGACCCGTGTTTTGTACACAATTTTACGTCACCACTTGGCCAAAAAGCGTGCGGAAAAACGCGCTTTTTGGCAAGGTGTGGTGTAAATAGGTATTTGTACGGTAAATAACAAACTATGGCACGGTTAAGAGCACATTACAGAACCTTAGTTCAACGATGTTAAGGTCTATTATTGGTCGGATATTTAATGTGTAGAGACCGCACTATATGTAAATGTCATCATAGTTACGTATGTACACGTTTAAGATAGTAATTGCAGATACGCGTTTGTTTATATGGCTCGCGTGACCGCTGACCGGCCAAGGCCGACCTAGTTCAGAACGCATACTGACTAAATAGCTTATAAGTAGCGAAGAAAAGTCAATGGCTGTGCCACAGATATACTTATTCTTAAATCGTTTAAAATAACTAAATTAAAAAAAAAACTGTTCATATTACCTTTTGGTTGTCATATATGCGTCATCTAGCAATGCAATTGTGAATTATTGTTGGGACAAAATGGCGCGCGCGTGTGGCAATGACGTTCGGATGAATCGTTTCCCCAGGGAATCCCGACAGCCCAGCATACCGTAATATATTTGACGTTTGCAGACTTTTTACACCCCCAAAGCTTTATATTGTATTAGGAGCGTTCGTGGCCCAGCGGCGCCCACGTACCGCGTGCCGTATGCGAGGTTAAGCAATGTCGGGCGAGGTCAGTCCTTGGATGGGGGCGCGAGACAGGTAACCTCCTCGAGTGTCCGGGCTCTACCAATACCTGTTGATCCGGTTGATCCGCAGGTAAGGGTAGAGTCTTGGCCGGTGCGTCCTGGAAGCACGGCAAGTGATCATTTAGTGGACCCTAAGTGATCACTTGTCGGGCTACCAATAACCTGTCAGGGGGGGAGGAGGGTATCGGACCAAGGACTTCTCCACGGAGAAATCCCCAGGTCCGACGAAGGTGGGCCGCTTCGGCGGCGTAGTGCGGTTCGAGGCACCGACCGTTTGCCTCGTCAAATATAACGGCCCCGTAATCCCGACTAGGCAGAGGGCCGATGATGTCCGGACCGGGGACTGTGAAGACCCCGCTTGCGGTAGGCTTGCAGTCGCGAGGAAGAAAACCTCTATAAAAAATTACACGGCCCACTGGGGGGCCGGCGGCTTCGGCTGCGGAGGGCTGCGGGGTAGGGGCGTTAGTCCTCCCGCTGGGCGCCGGGGTAGGGGCGTTTGTCCTCCCGGTGCCGTGGCGCGGGTGGGACCAGATCACCGTGTGTCGGTGCTGGTCCCTAACCTTCCCGGGGTGTAGGGAGGTCGGTGCGGGAAGGCACACTGGTCATGCTACAGTGTGCCTTTTTGGTGAGGGTTCGCCTTAGGGCGATGGTGCCGGTGATGTCGTGGTGAAATGTTCGCGATCCCATGGCATCACCACTCGGGCACGGTGGAGGCAGCATCCCAGAGTTTTAGTGGGTAGGCTGGTCCTCGTTTGGACCGGAGAGTCCCACATAACTAATGCGTAATATCTGGCTTGTCCCCGCAGGCCTCATATTACGTATTGGTATGCGTAACGCATTTCTCTGGGACAAAAAAAAAAAAAAAAAAAAGGTCAGTCCTTGGATGGGTGACCGCTTTGAGTGGTTACTAACTGAGCGCTCCCGTGCTTTGGAAGGCACATTAAGCCGTTGATCCCGGTTGCTGTCTATGATAGCAGTCGTTAAGCCAAGTTAGAAGCCTCCGGGCGGCTTGAGAACTTCTAACAGTCAAGTTGCCCACTCACTTGACAAGCCTAATCCCAATAAGGTCTAGTTTCCCCCTCGGGTTGGACGGTCAGATGGCAGTCGCTTCCGTAATAATTAGTGCCTACGCCAACTCTTGGGATTAGGTGGCGGACCCCAGGCATCCTTCAGGATGCAACTGTACTGGGAATAACGCTAGGAGGATGAAAGCTTTATATTGTATTTATTTTTTGACTGTGGAGACCTTTTACACTTCCAAAACTTAATTATTGACCAGGAATCCTTTACATTTCCAAGTTATAGGTTAAGTTAATTGTATCGCAATTGATCCGGTGAGTCTATACATACATCTCTCGGCGAATAAGTGCCAAAGGTAGCTAGTACGATTATTTCGGCGACGTCTGTATGGCCTAAACATTAGTATAACCTATGGTGCTTGCTGATTAGTAGTTGTTTATTGTGTCCATGTATTTTCATGTCACTAACTATTACAATTGTAAACGTATTTTTAAAACTCTGATATGTAAGTGTCTCTTGAGGCCTATTTGCGGAATAAATATTTGAAATATGTTTAATGATCGAGCGAGCACGAAGCGCGAGCAAATGCTTTCTACGAAGCGACTTTGGAAACAATGTTAATCATGTCAGACGAATAGGGAAAAATCTCTTTCGTGCGTGCGACAAAAAAACAAAAACGATTCCATGTCTGGCCGGATATCCAGCCGTTCTCCTTATTTCTTAACCAATTTTCGTGACTTTTTTTGAGAAGGTTCAATAATTTCAGGGATTTTTTTCGATTCCGGTTTTGGAAACTTCAAAATGGCGGAGACATGAGGGCTCACGAGGTATACAGCTCACAGAGCCATAAAAAAAAGATTTACTCAATTTTGAATACACTTACTCCATGGTCGAGATTCTCCGACGAGCAGTTCGCATCGTAATACACTCCATCTGAATAGAACTGGAAGGATTCCTGCGAGGCGTCGATGGCGACCGAGACGGGTCCGACGGTAGCGACGGCCTCCATAAGTTTCTGCTCGTCACCGGGCGGGATGTCCGTGAAGCCCACGTCATCGGCACCGGAGTTCTTGGGGTTGTACCTGATGACGAAATAAATCAATTCACAATGTCACAGAACAAAAAAAAATCGCAGAATAATTGACTTTTTTTTTAAGCGGGCTTTTTTCCGATGAATACAAATAGAGGATAAAAAATATCCACCATATCAGTCGAAGGATGTCCACTGCTGAACACAGGCCTCCCCCAATTTCATGGGTGGTAAATACCATAATCGCCACGCTTGGCATGCGAGTTGGCGATCGCAGTATCTCCACCGCACTCCAGGGTTGCTGCTGCCCATCCCCCGGTGGTCTTGGTCGTAGTTTTAGGACATACCATACAAATTTCATATACAAAAATCAATTTCAAAAGGTCCTCATTCTAAAAGGGAGTAAGTGACAAGTAAAGCGTCACAGCATACAAAATCATACAGAAGCACTACTACTAAGGCGGATTTACTGAAGAAACTGTACTGCTGTTCTCCTTGTGCGATGTGACTGTCACATTTCAGCCTTGTGACGTCATATAGACAGTGGTAGACTTCAATGTGAAGAAAGTCTACCACTGTCTATGTCCCACTGTCTTCAATGTGAAGAAAGAGGTAGGGCACAGCGAAACGTCATCTCGCTCGAATTTGGAGCAGCCCAACTGGGGAAGTACCTCCGCCTTACAGAAGACCACAGCCATAACAGCATCACTACTTGCCCCTTAGGTAGGTATGTGGTGTTGTGTTCCTGGTGGTGAGTAAGGTCGCCAGAGCTCCCGAGGATGCGCTGTGTTGAGGGTGAGGGGCCTGCATGTCTCTAGCTTGACAGCTGGAGACATCTGCGGGTCCCTCACTCTCAACACAGCGCATCCCCAAGTCAATAAAGGGTCGGCAACGCACTTGTGATTCCTCAGGAGTCGCAAGTGTACAGGCTACGGTGTCTGCTTACCATCAGGCAGGCCGTAAGCTTGTTTGCCACCGTCGTAGTATTAAAAAAAAAACATTTTCGTGAATATCTTGAAAATTAATAGCTATAAAAATATAAAAAAAATATATTTTTGAGTTTCCTGTTAACAAATGAACGAAATAAGTCAAGATTTCATACTACTTAGAAATTTGGAATGTTGTCAATTACTACCATAATACCATTTTTATGAAAGAAGAAGAACTGGGTTATACGATAAAAAAATATCTACTAGTTCCTCGGAACATCCGGAAATCGAGGATTCCATTTAGGGAAGGAAACCGTATATAGAGACATTGTTAGAATTTCAATTATATCCTTGTCGTACGTATTGTAATTACAGATAGGTACTATCGTGTAGCTGACGCGTTTAACAATTATTTTGTAAATACATTCTTATCTCGACTCCAACGATAATATTTCTGTATCACAAACTCATAACAAAGAAATAAACAGTAATAAGTAAAAGTCCATTTATAATCATGTGAGTTACTAACGGCTGATGTGATTATTGGAATGCAGTTCCTATATGGAATGCGGCGAGTCTGAAGGTAATGCAAGTTACCTCACAAAATAAAATAGAAAGACAAGAAAAGAATCGTTTTTGTCGAGTGTTATTCTGATACTAGATACTTATTATCGGTATCTTATCTATAATATGGAGGCTTTGGAGGTTGAGGCTAGAGCCCACAGGGCCTAGCATAGTCCATTTTTGACATTTTTTCATGTTCACAGATTAGCCAAGTCTGCCATTGCATAAGACCCGCTTTCAACCTAACGTTAGCGCGACTCAGGATGCACTGAGGACCTAAAAGCGCCATCTAGCGGTAAAAACAACACCTACTTGCACTTGTCATCAACAGCCTTATACTGTTAATTCTTCTCAGTGCAATGCCACCATTATCCTTGTTATTGAAGACGGTCATAAGACGGCCTAAGCGTTAGCGCGATTCAGGATGCAGCGTGCATCCAACAGCGCCGTCTATCGGCAAATTCCGACAACACATACCTGCACTTGTCATCAACAGCCTCATACGGGTAGGTCTTCTCCGTGTCAATGCCTCCATTATCCTTGATGTACTTGAAGGCGTTGTCCATAAGTCCGCCATTGCAGCCGTTGTTTCCATAAGCCGCAGAACAGTCGATCAGGTTCTGCTCGGACAGGGAGACGAGGTATCCGCTCTTGCGGAAGTGCTGGCCTTCGAGAGCGCCCGTCTGAAGAGAAATGTTATAGTTAATAAAAAAAAACGTAGGTACACTTTTGTTAAAAGTCCTTAGACGAAGCGCCTAAGACAGTCGGAAGAGCTCTTAAACAGCTGAATTTAGAACTTGTTTATTTAAATTTGCTGCTAGACATGACGAAGGCATACGACTAAGTTTCGCACTCTATACTTTTAGATAAACTTTATGGAGTAGGTATCCGTGGTGGAGCGCATAAATGGATAAAACCCTATTTACTGAATTGAATGCAATGCGTGCAGATCCAATATTACGATAAAAACACTGGGGAACACTCAAATGTCCAATCTGACACTCTGATCACAAATTGTTCAATATCACAGGGTGTCTTAGGGTGTGTCCTGTTTTTAAATCAACGACTTGCCTAAAATCACAGACCATCCTTGTATCTTGTTCGCAGACGACGTGTCCTTACTATTCAAATGTCCGAAGGATTACAATGTCGACGACGACATAAAAGAAACTATAGAAGAAATAGATAACTGGCTGCGTGAGCACTGTCTCGTACTTAATGCGAAAAAAACCAAATTAATACAGTTCAGACCTTACCAGAAATCTCCTTTAGATCTTCATTTTATATCAAACGAACTTTGCATAGAGGAAGTAGATACATTTAATTTATTAGGGATAAATATCGACACGAATTTGAACTGGAAAAAGCATGTTGAGGTTGTTAGAAACAAAATATCACGATTCGTATTCGGTTTGGGAGTGCTTAAACGAAATACACACATAGAATGTGCACTTTCTGCATATTACGCGTACGCATACGCCTGGTTACGTTATGGCATCGTTCTATGGGGAAATAGTACAGACGCCCACGATCTTTTCGTGGCTCAGAAAAAGTGTATACGTGTAATAGCAAATATACGACAATCGGAAAGCTGCCGCCCCCATTTTAAGAAATTGAATTTGCTTACCTTACCGTCTATATACATCCTGGAAATAGGACTTTTTGTAAGAAAGCACATATCTCAGTTTGAGTACTGTAAAAGTCTGCGTCGTAATAACAAACTGGCTATTCCGGGGCATAAATTAAATATATATAAAACTTGACCGTATTACCAATGTATTACCATTTATAATAAAATACCAGAATTTATAAAAAACGCTGACACATACAATATATTTCGGAGCAAACTCAAAGTGTGGCTCGTAAATAAGACATTCTACTCGCACCAAGAATTTATGAGACACGAATCTTTAGAGAATAGCTAGAACTTATTATACATGAGCATAAATAAATGAAATTAATGAAAAGTATTATTAGCAATGTATTTGTTTTGCATTTTAGACTAAAATTTTATGTTAGTATAAATTAATTATTGAAAATATGTTATTTATTAAACTATGATGTAAAAAAAAAAAAATTATTATATAAATAGATACATGTTAGCTGTAAGATAACATTGCTGTGCCCTAACAGGGTTCATGTTTTGGACTTCAATGTATTAATAAGATCTTTATGTAAACAACATGATGCAATAAATAAATAAATAAATAAATAAATTTGCGTACGACCATCTCGTTCGGTAGTGGTATTATTATTTGCAACTTGCAAGTCTGAATAGTGAGAGGTTCTGAAGACGTAAGATACCTCGAACATCACTACGACCACGGAAGCACTTTCTCCGTTCCGTAGCGGTTAAAAAGGAAAAGTCTTCGTACTTCGTATAGACTGATTTACAATAATTACAATACCATACAAATACCTACTATCTACTCTTTATTTCTTACCAAGAAAACAATACATGAAGAGACTTAGAAGTTGGACATAAACTATGGTAGACAACATCAGGCGGTCTTATTGCGGGTGGGTTTATTTTAAGTGACATTGTATACTGTGAAATAAATAAATCTATCTATCTAGCATCGTGTGGTGCCGGCTTAGAATAGCACCACCCCCTTTCTTCCCTTGGGTGTCGTAAGAGTCGACTATGTGAACCAGGTTGAAGTGTTTTGTGGGTGATGGGCTAGCAACCTGTCACTGCAATAGCACTTATTCTGTGAGTTTAGTGACAGACGAAGTTTACACTTTACGACCTAGGTCTCAAATCTCGACAGCGTAACGTGATTTTTCTATTAGTACATCGTTCGCAAATAATCTATATAAAAAAAAAATTGTAAGCATTGCTTATCAAATTTAACGTATATCGGGCAGCTGGAAATGGATGAAAAACAATTTGCAATTGCGAAGTAAGTAAAGAAAAGAAAAAAATCAAACCGTGTGTGAATTCATCAACGAGGCTAATTATTACTTATCAAATTTCATGTTAATCGGGCAGCTAGAAATGGATTAAAATCGATTTGCAATATTAGTTTACATTGCAAAGTTAGCTAATTGTGAGGAAAACTAATAGGTAGTTAAGTGAAGAAAAATTTCAAACCGTGTGCGAATCGGTCGACGGGGCTAATTGCTTATCAAATTTTACGTTGAGCAGGCAGCTGGAAATGGACGAAAATCCCTTTGCAAGATTAAACATAAACATAACATAAAAACATTTATTCGTGCCATAAAGACATTAAATAACAAAATAGCAATTACAAAAACACATCACATAGCCACGAAATGGCCCCAAATCAGCATGGTGCATCAGATTGAAAAGTTCCGCCTCCGCCCTAACGCGCTACCGTGCGGTTTTTTGGTGCGACGTGCCCCGAACGGCTTTCGCTTTACCGCAAAACCGCCTCCGCCCGGCAACGACGCTGCACCGCGCTCTGTGCGTTTCAAGCTTAAAAAGCCATTATACTATACATTGAATCAAAAAAGGTCATATCTTCACAGGGAATTCACTCAATCGTATTATAGACTTGCAGAAACTGTTCTGCGGCTTTCCTCTGGACATAAACACAAGCCAGATACGAGTATTTACCCCCTTATTCATAAACGTCAATCAAGCCTCTATTAGTTAAGAAGCCGCTAAAGTTGGTTTGTCCTTATCTGTCACTTTGACATTTATGTTTGTGAGAAAAGGACAAAACAACTTCTAGTTAACATAGGTTTGTTAAGTTTTATGAATAAGGGGGTTAGACTCCGAATCCATCTCAAGCGCACAAATGTTGATTCAAGTGTTAAGTCGACCCATTTCTGAATTGACAACAATACATGACCCCGAGCAACCGCGTGGCTTGGTTTATATTTCCGGCGCATAGAGGCCTAAATACATAAATGGATGAACTGGTTCGTCATAAAAAAATAATTTAGTGGTTTGACGTAACGTGAAACCAATGTGTATCTTTCTAACCAGTTTCCACATAAATAAGGAAAAGAGAGATATATTTATTATATTTATACCTAGTGGGAATGTTAGCTATAATATAATGTGATTATTATATATTTTTTGAACGGGTCGTTTTATAAAACTTCCATCGATACTATATTCAAGAGCAAAGAAAACGGCCACACTAGTACCGAATTTCCGTGCAACTTGAGTCCCTACACAAACCGACCAGATTTCGATTGCTATGTGGTTCTATCTAGATTACCGAGGACGCTGAAAAATTATAATTTCTCCATTATGTTCGTGTTAGGACGGCTATTTGACAGTGAATACAAAATAGATTGCTGACCTTCTAAAACATTGGATGATTTGATGTACAACTAGGTACCAATAGACCTTGAATAGTTTTATTGTTAACCACTCGTCTAAATATCGTCGTTATCAAATTGCCTATTATTCGAATAATATGCGGGTTGTATCATATTCCTACACATTATTTAAAAAGTTGCTTATGATCATACAGTGCCAATGGATGCAGTAATGGTATACTTAGTTCACAAGAACTTAAACCAGCCACAAATCAAGTTATTGTGTCCGTTCAACCCGCATGTTTTTTGCATGGATGATGTAATCTCAATCACAGTTTTTAAAGAACTGTTTAAATTTGAGTCATAATTTCATATGTTTAAGGTTTACTTTACTGTGAGTCAATACTTGAACTTAATGAATCATAGCAGTATACATATATTGTGCTTCTACGTTGCAGTTTTTATATAGGTATTATGACGAACGCTTTATGCTTCAACGAATTTGATAAGATTCTCTATCGTACTTCACAAAGTTATCGGAATAGAAATATGTAAAATAAAAGGGTGAGGTAAAGATGGCAATTCGATTTTGGAGTCTGTTACTTCATTTATAAAAACAAGCTTTATATTTCTCTGCTACACCTAAATAAGCTTAAACTGTGTCGAGTAAGGCAGACCTTAACATGTTTTGGTTTCTGTAGACTAAGTAGTAGGTACACTTTGCAATCATGTAATTTAATAATTATAATAATAGTGGTGGTCTGCGGTGATTCACACCAGTTAAAACATCGTCGTGTAGTCATATCTTGCTTTTGTAAACTGACACTCAGCTCTGTTTATAATATTGTAGGTGAAAATCGGTATGTCCGTAAAGAGTGAGTACTATTAAATTGTCGCCTTTTCAATTCAAGTTTACTAAAAGAAATAACATACAAGTTAGTCAAAGTTCTTTATTATAATAAAGTTTAAGATAAAATAGATCCGTTAGCACAATTTTATTCTTTGATCAGAGCACGACGAGAGAATTTTCGAACTTTACTCTTGACGCGTTTCATAGAATTTTGCACAGAATCATTTATGATCAGTTTAGTACATTTCATCCACTTTTTTTTGAAATCAGGTAATAATGTGGCCGGCTGGCACGTTTTACGCAACTTTGTTTTAATATTTGCCCAGTATTTCTCTATCGGCCGTAGTTCTGGGCAATTTGGCGGATTAGTATTCTTCGGTACTACATCGACAGAATTCAGGTTATACCACTCTAAAGCTCGGGATGAATAGTGACAGCTCGCTAAATCGGGCCAGAATAATGTCGAAGAAATGTGCTTTTTTATGAGCGGTAATAATCTTTTTTTTAAGCATTCGGATATATAAATATCCGTGTTGACTGTGCCAATGGTTACAAAGGGCGAACTCCGCATGCCGCACTGGCATATCGCTTGCCACACGAGGAATTTTTTTGCAAATTTTGACACTGGAATTACTTTTTCTGATTCATGCAGACCCGGGACGTTGCGATAAGAATAGTATATTGATTTCCTGGTATCGATTTGAAATCAGCCTTTACATAAGTTTCGTCATCAATAATTAAGCAACCTGTATTTTGAACTAACAGGGTGTACAGTAATCTAGAGCGTCTAACTGCTCTGTTATATTGTTCTACCGTTCTTTTCGGGGCTTTTTGTAAGAAGAAATACCGCACTTTTTTTTTCTGTACATTTGTTTGACTAGTACCAACTTTTTTGGCCACATCTCGAGAAGAGATTGCTGGATTTTGATCAAATAACCTACACACCCTTGACTCTAACTTTTTGTTCCGTTTTCTTATCGGATTACCCTCTCGCAACTTTCTTTCAATAGTTAAACCTTGTTTTAACCTTTTTAGGGTCCTTTGCACTGTTCTCTGACTTGTATGGCACGATTTCGCAAGCTCCGAAGTAGATACATTGGGACTTACTGAAAATTTTTGCAGAATTAATTCGCGAACGCTTTTTTCTCTTGATGACATCTTGACGGATACAAACAAATGAATGTTTTTTTTTAAACTTATGATGTAAATAAGTTTTAAATTTCATATCTGAAAAGTTTTATCAAAACAGGTTGCAAGGTCAGAAAAATAGAACGGAAAATGTTAGCGACAATTTAATAGTACTCACCCTTTAGCCTAAACACATGAAATTCAATATCAATGAAAACTGGTCAAGTAATAGGGAGCGAGTGAGATCGCTAAATGGCAATATCGTCTCGAGATAGCTTTCCTAGATAAGCACATGGACTTTTCTAAATGGTACACCTAGATGAATAAATAAGTACGAGTATGATTAGATAGTAAGCAATAAAACGAATAAAAACTAGTTACAAATTCTCGGAAGCCTGCGGCTTTTGCGCCATGTTCGACTTAAGTACATAAATAAAACATTTCAATAACAATAATCGCGCCTGAAATAAAAACATTTTTGTGTGTCGCGTCAGATACTTTGTTTATGTACATAAACAAAGTATCTGACGCGACATCGTTGAAAACGGTAGGTATACGTAGGTCGGACAATCAGGATGACTCACAAAATGAAAATTCATTTTATACTGATATTTCAGATGTACATACCTAATAAGGAAAATAATATTGTCCCGCTCGAATATAGAACTTTTAGTATTTCCCTTTAGAAGATCAACTTGCGGCTCAAGTGAAACGTGGTACAACTCCCATACAAATGTACGGAACTTGTATCCTTTTTAAATCACTTAACCACGAACACAAAGACCGGTTTGTAACCCTACTTCGAGGTGAACAGGCACGTGATTCTTGTAACGGAACGAAGGAAGCGCTTTCTATGTATACATATGTTAACTGATACAATTTATGACTGCCGGGTCTCGATAAATCGGTCAAGTGGTCATTTCGCGATTAACAGGAATGGTCGCAAGGGGGAGATGGACCTTGATGATATCTGGTGTAAATGCTTGGGGAAGTTTCAGTGATATATTCGGCTAACATTAAATCGACTCCATGTAAAATCCTGGTCACGGCACTTATTGTAACGAGTGTCACCGACTGCCTAAAGTTACCCACCAACATATCCAGTCCTTCATAGACAATGGAGTCAGTTATACTTTAATATATCCTATAAATAAACTTTGGTTTTCCGATTCTGGTACATGTAAGCTTTATTTACGGCGATGAAATCGAATAAAACAGGCCAGTATAAGGATAAATGAGACAATAAACAGAGTCAAGCTCTCATCAATTCAATTCAACAATGTTACAAAAGAAATAACTGAAAACAAACCATTATTATTGCTAGGTCATTAGACTCACGGAGGTAAATAATTATGGATGCGTTTCAGATATATTACAGGTGTGACCAAGGCGACCTAAAGAGTTAACACTCGTACCTACCTAAGTATTCACTTGCTAGTAATTTCCGACGGCAATATTGCTCACCGTTGGCATCTCCCACTGGGAAATCTCACATTTCCATTCAACAAATGGCTCCTCAAAATTGTACTCACCGTACTGAAGGACCAGCATGAACCGCACTTGCCCTGGTCCTTGATTTCAGTGACGGCTCCCTTCTTGCGCCAATCCACCTGGTCAGGAAGGGTCACGTGGGCCGGCGAGATGAAGGTGGCACCACGCACGCCCGCACCCTTTGTCAGCAGACCCTTGTGTCTACGAACAAACGATTCTATGAGCATATGAAACAATTTTAACTACGAAGGATCGGTATATTGAACGTGAGGTCGAAACACTCCTATTGTGTCTTATACAGTCTGAAAAGTATAGATTTATTGGTAAAATAAGACAGACACGCCATTGCGACGTTTGCCGGTTTTTTAAAGTGTCGTATTTGTTGCGTTCGATGTGACGTGGTGTCGTTTTCTGTGGGACTTTTGGATGCGGGTATGTGTAGCCTACCAAATACTAACGGTATTTAAATTTAAACTCAAAATTTGACATTCCAGATCAAGATAAGAGGGCTACCTATGAGCATTTTCAAATGTAAAAACCATGAAAATGGTCTCAATGAACCTCGCAAAATTTTCAATGGCGATAAGAATTGCCATCTGGCATACACAAATTGCTTATCAGCGATTAGTAACAGCCATAGTCAATCACAGCGAATCACCACGGTACACCGGGCTCGTTAACTTTCATTATAATCATTACAGTAACTGTATTATAGAACATTTTAGCTATGATGCAAGTGCCTATTTGGAAAACGGAGAAGCTGAATATATAATATAAAGATGGGACTAACGATTCATAAGATTATGATTCTGTTAACCGAGTCTTCGTTGGTGAACGTACCTACCTACTTTTATTTTTATTTTTATATTTAATCGGTGGCAAACAAGCGTACGGCCCGCCTGATGGTAAGAGGTCACCGCAGCCTATGGACGCCTGCAACTCCAGGGGTGTCACATGCACATTGCCAACCCTTTAAAAATTTATACACTCTTTTCTTGAAGAATCCCATACTACTTATAGGAACGCTGACATTTTGTACTACAAAGGATGTATATTTTTATTCATTTGACGCCCTCATAAATAACATAATTACATTGGTATTAGGGCTAAAAGGCTTCGCTACATAGCGAAATATGAATAAATTAATCGGAGCGGTCATTAAACGGACAAATACAGTATATTTTGACTTTCGACTACGGATACATCTTAGCTCAGTCCCAGCTATTGGTTACATCCTAAAGCAGTTCCAGTGTCCAATAGATAATTGTTTAAAATTTCTTTTTATAATATTTTGTGACTGGAACCTTGAGTGATTGGGTTTATTTTCCTTTATATCTTCTTTAGTTATCAATATGATACGTGATACGATTAAATATTTGTCAATGTTATGAATATGTACATCTACTAATTATCTCACATGTCCATAGGTCATTTTGCGATTTCATTGTTTATATTTTTCCCAATATTGAGACAGATAAACATTGTTCGCCGAATCGTTATCTGTGACCTAATTCCTTAAGTCACGTCGTTGTTTCGGGTCTTCACCAATTTTAAATTAAGTGATAAAAGCTGATAATAGTCAAGAAACCTCCTGTTCTTAAAGCTAAAACAGAGTAATTCTGTTTCAACATAACATAAAATACTTTGTTGCAATTGTAGCCGTTTTAGGTATTTTATTCGACGTATTTTTATTAAAATTTTCTTTCGGCTTGGACAAACAGCGTGAACGACGCAAGCGGGGCGCGCCGAAATGTACGGTAACCTTCCGCATGCGTCGCGCAACCTGTGTGGCGTCGCTGATCTGTTACCGTACGTTCCGACGCACAGCGATCGCACTGCGCGGACGTCGCGCACGCTGTGTAACGAGCCTTTATCCGAATACCGGTTACAGTAGTTATCCTACTCGCTACTACCAAATCCCAAGAATGGGTGTAACATAAAAATTTCTACCTCGAAACATTGTGAATCATATTAAACCATAAAAAATATAGAGACCCGATTCCTGAATTATTTATAATATCCCTCGGTGGGCGAGTCCGTCTCGCACTTGTCAGTTTTTTGATCATGAAATAAATAATCTATTTAATCCAATCCAATATTTATTTCCTCCTAACAACCTCCTAAATTCACTGGTAAAAATCCTTTGGGTTCGTTTTGCGCACGGTGTATGTATGGGCCACATGAGTCGTGAACCGTGGGAACCCGCCCGGTAGTCAAGATAAGATAGCTACTTACTTGTTGGTACGGTTGAACCCGTTCATAGTGTGGACAAACTCGTGGTGCAGCAGGTCTCCATACTTGTTCTGCTTGAGACGGAACGAGACCAGCTTCTGCTCATAGCGCTGGTTGTGCTTCGCGATCCTGTGCTTGTTCTCGGCGTACACTTTCATGCGGAACTTGTCTTCTTCTTTAGATTCGTATAGTTTGTTGTGCTCCATCTGTTGGGAAAATTGTTGAGTTAGTTTATAGACATTATTCGTTAATATTAATATGTTAGTTAAACATATTTGAATACAAAATTGACACATTTGGTGTCAGCGGCACTGAGCATTTTAAGCGAGACATTAGTATCAGATCAGTGACATTGTGATAATATGTCAAGGTTTGGTAGTAGAGAAATTGGAATCACGATTATTTTTCAAAAGTACAACTTCATGGATGAATATGCAAATTAAAAGCATGGAACATACTGTGCTCTTTTAATATTAGTAAAATCTCATTCTTATTACAATAACGAAACATAATTTATACCTCAATAAGTACAATTATGTCTCTTGTTACAATAAAGAAGTCTAAAAACATAAAACTAACTCAACTACGGTGTATGTTATAAATCTAAATTAAAACTAAAGCTATGACCCGCAGAAGGCTGAAGACAGTCATGCATGGAGTGTAGGTATAGCATAGACAGAATGTACAAGGAAAATAGTTGCAAGTTATAGTTGCTTGTTGTTGAGGATAACATCATTACTATTCATTACCTACAGCAATACAAAAGCTAGTCAACCATATACATATTATCTTATAAAACATAATAGGTATAAGCCAAACTTGTAAAATTCCTAATGGCTTATTCCAAGAAATTTAAATCTATTCTTGGATACCAATCACTGATCTAAAACCTTGTCATCACATAAATAACAAAACTTTTTTATAAAATTAACTAAAATTCTGCATCAAATTCACAAGAATATTCTTATAAAACTACCTAAAATGATGGCAGTAGACCCAAGCTACATTTGGATGCAAGAGGGTAAATACTAAAATGATGACAAGGAAGTCCTACCATGAGGGTATTATACAAAGCAAAATATTTTTTTTGTGAAATTACCTTGAAAGCACTCCACTCCTCGCGCACCAGGTCGAAGAAGGAGACGGCGCTGGCCGCCGCCACCACACACAGCAGCACTGCTACACACTTCATTATTCTATAGCAAATAAAAAATATTACAGCTTGACTGGTAAAGTATACAAGTCGCATACAAATTCTCTAAAAATTAGCCATAGTATTTCAGAAAGTGAGTAATCAGTTTTTTTTTATTATGCAACAAGTGAGTAGCCTCATTCATTTAGTTAATACTTAATTCAAAATGCATTTATGGACAGAAGACGCCTATAGACGTAATTCTATTGTTATTTCTATTGTGTCTGGAATAGTGTCCACCAAAGTGTTAAACGAAAAATATATAACATTTTATTTCTAAAACAGGTGTTATTGGTAGTAAGGTACCATTATCAATGGCTATGGTTTACTTAAAAATACTTTGTTCACTCTGCATAATTGTGATCATTGATCCATTTGTGTGAATTTTGGATGTCTATTCTTTTAAATCTTATGGTTTCCGAATTTTAAAATTCATAGAAGATATTGAACGGGTGGACCACTTCCAGAGGTTGGTTCGAAAACTTTGAAATATGGTAAGCCTATGGAGATGCAATGCAAATGCTATATTAAACTAACATTGGCATAAAAGCTTGGTACTTAACTTTATTTTAGAAAAACTTAATTTATCACGGTTTTATTTTGGAAAATTATTACTTAAAAATATAATATAGGCATTTTTAGTACATTAAGAACAGTAACAAAATAAATAAGTGATAATTTCATAGTACAATAAAAGTGGCCAGTTTGAATAATTAGTGAAGCAGAATAAAGAAATCTGATTTTTTAAACAAAAACTTTCTATCTTAGGAGTTATAACCAGTCTTTATCAGTTGGATACCCTACTAGCCCAGAAATTATAAACTAGAACTATAATACTCACATATTCGCACCTTGACTCGGTTATTATATTAATAATGACTTGCTTATTCTTGAAACTTCTAGTAAATTAGTGGTGGGTAGTTTAAATTATGCGATATAATTAAAAATAATAATAATTTACTTTGAAAAGAAAAGGAAGTGTATTTATTTTACTCACTTTTGACTATCATGTAAGCAATTGCAACAAGGAAATCACAGATATTACGCAGTCGGTGGAGGAGTTTATATGGGCGGAGGGCACCAAACCCAAACAAAGAACTGTAAACTATGAGGAAAAACAATACTAGTAAAGCTATAAACTGTAAAAATATTGATTTTATAATATCAGTGACTTACCAAAATAAATTTCACCTAATGACGGCTTATTATAAATTAATTAAATTTTAATTAACGCGACGCGAGACAATGAAATTGAATATCCACAAACACGACAACTCAGCCGAGCTCCCAATTTGTTTATGCCAAAGATGACGCAAAGTTCGTTAAAAAATAGTAGCATGAAGCCATAGACTTACCGGAAACAGCAGGTTGACCGTAGTCTTTCATCGATTATTTAACCGATGACTATCGATACGTTTCAAAACTGGTATCAATTTTGGTATCATCCCAAGTTACCGATTTAGTACAAACCTAGTTGACGTTTGCTTTTTTAAAATAAATGTCATATGTCATATTTTCCAAGTAATGCATGGTAAATACGAGGTTATGAGTTGTTAATTTTTAAAATGAAACAACAAAATAATTCGCAGAAGAAGGGTGAAAAGAAAAAAAAGTTTCAACTGTACAAGCCTCGCCGAAAAAAGACTGTGGAGGAGGATGCGGCCATTCAATATTTAAAGGCACAGTATGATAAGGTAAAATATTTTCTGAAACTTATCGAAAACTTTGTATATCCCTACATTTTTATTGTTAACCAGTAGTAACATAGTTTTTATGAATCTAAAAAATGGTTTATTTTCTTGTAGATTGTTCCTGATGAAATCAAAACATTTAAAGATCTGCCCCTCTCCCAGAAAACTCTCAAAGGTCTTAAAGATAATAACTACACTATCCCCACTGAGATTCAGCGGCAAGCTATAGGCTATGCTTTACAAGGAAAAGACATCCTTGGAGCTGCCAAGACAGGATCTGGGAAAACACTGGCCTTCCTTATACCTATTTTAGAAAACTTGTTCTGCAACAAATGGACACGAATGGACGGTGTTGGAGCCCTAGTTATCTCGCCGACAAGGGAGTTGGCTTACCAGATCTTCCAGACCTTGAGGAAGATTGGACAGCTACATGATTTCTCTGCTGGCCTCATTATAGGTGGTCAAAATTTGAAATTTGAAAGGAAAAGGATGGACCAAGTAAACATATTAATCTGTACCCCTGGCCGATTATTGCAGCATATGGATGAAAACCCACTTTTTGACTGCAGTCACCTGCATATCCTCGTTTTGGATGAGGCAGACAGATGTTTAGACATGGGCTTTGAAGCAACTATGAATGCAATCATAGAGAATTTACCTGTAGAAAGACAAACACTTTTGTTTTCTGCAACACAGACAAAATCTGTGAAAGATTTGGCTAGACTGAGCTTGAAGTTCCCAACATATGTGGCACCGCATGAACAGGCAGAAACTGTCACACCAGAAGCCCTTCAGCAGAGCTACATTGTCTGTGAGATTGATGAGAAGCTTGGTATCCTCTGGTCCTTCATAAAAAATCATCTGAAGCAGAAAGTAATTGTCTTCATGGCTACTTGCAAGCAAGTGAAGTATACCTATGAGCTGTTTTGTAAACTCCGACCTGGTACCAGTCTCCTAGCTCTCTATGGCACACTACATCAAGAAAGGAGGGAAAGGATTTACACCGACTTTTGTAGAAAGTCCAATGTAGTTTTGTTTGCAACTGATTTGGCATCCCGAGGACTGGACTTTCCTAGAGTAAACTGGGTGATTCAGATGGACTGTCCAGAGGATGTTCAAACCTACATACACAGGGCTGGCCGCACAGCTAGAGGGGTACTTGGCAAAGGAGAAGGGCTTCTAATGCTCCTGCCAAGTGAGGAAAAACTTGTAGAAGACTTGAATAGAAACAAAATCCCTATCAATAAGATATCAGTAGATCCATCTAAAGTTGTGGCACCACAGAGGAAAATAGAAGCACTCTTGTCTGATCATACAGAGTTGAAGCAAACTGCTCAAAAAGCATTTGTGAGCTATTTGAAGTCAGTGTATTTAATGAAGAACAAGGAGATATTCAATGTACAGCTTTTAGACACTGATGCTTATGCTCAATCACTAGGCTTGATAGTGCCTCCTAGAATTAGGTTCTTGCAGAGATACCAGAAGAATGTGGCTATGAAAGAAACAGAAGGAGCTGAAGATGATGTAATAACAAAATTGAAGGAAAGAGCAGAAGACGATGAGGGCTCAGACGCCAGCCCTGCTGAAGAGGATCCCCAAATAGAAAAGAAAGTAAAGAAAAAACTTGTCAAAGAAGTTCCAAAATTGAACTTCCACAATGACGATGATAGTGATGAAGATGATTTTCTACAAGTGAAAAAATCTAATGTTAAAATTGAAGATGACACTATACTTGAAGAACAAGAGCATAAATCAAAGAAGAAATCTAAACCTCTGACTAAAGCAGCTATTGCAAAGAAGTTGCTTAAAAAGAAAATTAAAGTAAACACAAAAGTCAAATTCACTGAAGAAGGTGAAGCAATGGATGATGAAAAGAAGGATGTAAAATCAGAGTTGGCCAAACAATTTGTTAATGAAAATGTGGGAGGTATTGATATTGAAATGGCCAAAGAAGTGCTCAAAGAAGAAGACAAATTTGACAAAATCAGGTTCAGAGAAAAAGTTAAAGCCAAACATAAGGAGCAGAAACGAAAACTGAAGGACAAGCGAAAGGAGGAAGAGGGAGAAAAGGATGACTTTGGAAGTGAGTCAGAGTCAGATGGTCCCGACCTGTCATGGCTACCTGATCCTGATAAAGTGTATAGTGGCAAGAAAGATGATGACAGTGGCGGTGAACAGAATTCTGGTGAGGGTGATGACAGATTAGGTTCAGATAATGAAGAATCAGAGCCTGAATCAGAGGAAGAGAAGTATTACAGGTATATCTCTAAAGAGAGAATTATCTTTACAGTTAGTTTTATTTCTAATTTATCTTATATAATATAAACAATGACATCCAAGACAGCACACCTAAACTTTAGAAATTCATAATTACAATTTACTTTGAAGATCGCAATCTGGATTAAAATTACAAATCAATCTCAGAAACTGCATAACTTTCCTCAGATGCTATACAGACTGCTAGCGCCTGCAATAGGTAGGCTGCTACATCGGTTTCTGGGGTAGTGGTGGGGTACATTCAAGATTTTTAAGTTTGGCAGTGTAATTGTTAATGAAGGTTGGATTTCTCTTACAACAGATAAGTCTTTATTTACCCTTCATCTTAAGACTGCGCAGTATGTTCGGTTCTCCATACAAACGTATTTATGCTCTCATTTTAAAACGCCAGGCTAGAATAACATGAAACTTTGTATACACAATGGGTTCCGGCATATCTAGGTCGGATCATAGTTTCTGTTGCTTGAAATTATAATGGAGAAAAAATACAGCGATTATTAAGGTTTTCATACAAGCCGTAAAAAACTCAAAAAGCCGCTGTATTTTTTTTCCTTTACAATTTCTAGCAACAGAAACTATGATTCGACCTAGGTATGCCGGATCCCATTGTGTATACAAATTTTCATGTTATTCTAGCATGGCGTTTTAAAATGAGAGCATAAATACTTTTGTATGGAGAACCGATCCACACCGATCGTACTGCGCTCTCTTAAAGGAGACATGTGTTACTGCCAAATTGAATGTATACCTACTTGAAATTTTCTGAACTGAACTCATCCACTCACCTGCATTCACAATGGCTTTGTATCTATACAATCCTATTAACTGCTTTTGTTCTCGTAAACGCCACCCAGTCAGTTGTGTAGGTGAAGTTGGTATCCCGTACTTAGTCCTTTTTCTAGAGTGAATGTTCTTGTTGAGTCTGTTGGGCAATTGTAAAATGCGAAAATAGTTACGGCCGCCATTATTCTGATAGTGTATTTTGTAGTCTGGTTAAGGAAATCTATAATTACCTACCAAGGCGGTTATAATCTGCTTTCACTACGAGCTCGTTACCTTAATTTGTGGTTACCCACTGTATTGCATTGTTTAAGGCCTAGACACACCGAAGTGCTGCGCACGCATTCCGTGTGTCTCGGCCTCTATTGTTTGTTGTCTTGTGTGTGAGCTCAGTTCAGAAAATTTCAACTGTAATTGAACCACTTTCTGACATTAATTTATGTCTGCAGGCCTATGAAACGCAAGCTGGTGGAGAGCAAGGGTATCCCGCAGGCGAGTGTGGCGCCGCGCAAGGCGGCACGGCTGACGGATGTGGCCGCAGCCCTATCTGTGCAGGAGGCCGAGGCGCTGGCTATGCAGTTGTTGAAGGGAAAATAAATGTTAAATATTTAATTAGGTGTTTTATTATTACTAAACCATTTAGATGATAGTGATATTACTGGTTGTCATGTTCAGGTTGGCCATCTTATTACTACAACATAACATACAGTAAGTACAGAAATAAAATAGTTGAGGTGTTTAGGGCTAGGAATGTAAAGATTGTGAAGGGAACAAGTACAATG
Source organism: Notocelia uddmanniana (assembly GCA_905163555.1). Lineage (NCBI taxonomy): Eukaryota > Metazoa > Arthropoda > Insecta > Lepidoptera > Tortricidae > Notocelia > Notocelia uddmanniana. Next base: position 2,803,338 of record LR991065.1, on the reverse strand, counting down.
GAATTATTAAAAGCTATCTTTTAGCTTAAGCTGGTATTTCACTTATCAAATATATTTGTACGAACTTTGTCCATGTCCAATCTAAAGTGGTTGAGGAAATTGGATAAGTGAAATGGGATCTCTGTCATCTAATTTAAATAAAGAAAATTGATCAAACATTGGATAAGTGGACAGTGCACCCCAAAGAGTAAAGTAAGTCCCTTATAGAGGACGTTTAATTATATCAATCCTCGGATGTCAATATTATCGTGAATTTTAAAATTGATGGGATTTTCTTCAATATACAAATACACAAAGTGATAATAATAACTGCTAACATGTTTGTAAAAGCTATTGAAAATCCTAAAATAAATAAATACAGTGGTCACAGTGTTAAGGCCCCATAGTGAGTCAAATACATTCACAACTTAGGGAGGTATTCCACTCATCCAATATCTTTGTCCAATATTGTCTATGTGCGAAGTAGGTGGTGGGGGTAAGCTAGGCGATCGTAGCGCACACCATGGCAGAAATGTGTACTTACCGGGGACCACTGTCAAATTTACTTTCACGTTTTCTATTGGTTTCTTAACGGTTTCCTACGATTCGTTTCGTTTGTATGTATTTATTTATTCTCTTATTTATTTCAGTAAAATTTCCAATACGGGGTCTTTCTCGGTTACTAAAGTAAATAAAATATTCATGTGTCATTATTTGACATCTCTGAGTTTTGACATTGCCTCGGGACCTTTGACGTTTGACGTTTCAGACGTGCACATAGCCAATACATTTGATCAAAGAAATTGGATGATTTCATCAAACTTAGATTAAGATAATCATTTATTTATGTACAACGAAAATATATACAAGAATACTTAACCAAAATAATATAAAGAAAATTAAAACTAACTTAAATCTAAAACGGGCCCTTGAGGCATTGTACCGAGGATGCTGGCGGCATTTCCTCGCTGTATCGCAATGCTGATACGTTGAGCGAGGAAACCGCCAGCTCTTCGGTCACCAGTTACGTCAACCAGACGCTTCGCAATTTCTGCAAATAACTTATGCAAACTTAGATTGGATGGGACCCCGACATTTGGTCAAAGATTCCGATGACAGTTAAATCAATATGGCTACGCATGAAAAAAAAAACTTGGACACAGATATTGGATGAGTGGAATGGGCTTACGTTAAAGAACTTTGATCAAAGATTTGACGTGGATTTGACAAAGAAATTGGACAAAGATATTGGACGAGTGGAATACCACCCTTAGTCATCAGTCACAAGTCGGAAACATTCGGATGAACATAGCAACACTAGTGGTGGTGTGCTGTCAGATGAGAAAACTAATCGTTGCACTTTATCAAAGAAACGCTGAAATCCGTAAAATAATTAAGTTTTCTATGGATCTAAACTAATTAAATAATCTGTACTTATTAATTTTAACCATGTTCTGGGCCGGGAACTATATAGCTGTGCGGGAGCTAAATTCCTTGCTCAAAGAGGAGGTGCGTATTTTGTTGAAAAATTCATGGTTATGAGGGGATGACTTTGTATTTGCGGCTGGTTTGGGAGTCTTACGCCCCATTTTATGGCCGGAGGTGTTTTGTGGGTGCTGGGGCCCAATGAAGGCCTGTCGGTGTGTTGTTGAGAAGGTTGTTAAAAGTGTTATGATGTGATCATCACTCAATTGCAGTGTGTGTTTCAGAATGTGACGCTAACCCAAGTCTTGGAGGCGGACGATGTTCTGCAGGAGTGCAAGAACGACAACAAGGCGCTCATACAGTTGTGAGTAATCATCACTTTGCTCGGCCAATGGGTGCCTAATACCAACCACTGATATTTTGATCTTTAGGTCCAAAACTTGTCTATACCTTTAGACTTTTGACACTATATCTGTTGTGAAGAAAAATGCTATTCCAAATGACATAATTGATTACATTTTTAAAGAGTTAGTGTGTTTAGCACTGCAAGGAATGTGCAATCCTTGGTCTACATCAACACAAAGAATGTAAACAAAATACAAGTGTAAAAAAGTGAATCAGATCAAGGAATTAGATCATATGCAATTAATTAGATCTTAATAGAATTGCTATCATTATAGCATACTTGATACTCTTATCATTGCAAAATTAATATACTGATATAATGACAAATATACTTAGCTTACTTACTCATATAAGCTTTGATGCAACATACTAAATAAGTAAATACAATGTATAAATTCATACTAAAATGATGTTAATAATTTACTGGATTTTTGTACTGGGAAAAGTTAGTCATATAATATTATTTCCATACAGGATGTGTTACGTTATCTGTGTTAAGGGTTATCTGTGGATCATGATGGTGAATACATATTTTATTAGAAGAAAGTATTTTATTTAATTAAACATGGTGTCAGGTTTTACTCCGCGCTGTTAATAAATACAAAATATAATAATGGGTGAATCACATAATAGAAATGACAAGAATATACGTTCGCTTAACTTGGAAGAGGAAGATATTGCCGGCGCTTGGAAAAAATGGCTGCAAAAATTTTCATTTTTTCTTGTAGCGTGCGATTTAGAAAGTGCATCGGACACAAGAAAAATAGCGCTTCTTTTGCATAACATTGGGGATGGAGGACTTGATGTATATAATTCGTTTAACTTAGATGCAGAAAAGTTAACTTATAAAGAATTAATAGAAGCCTTCGACAAACACTTTTTGCCAAAGAAATGTGTTACAGTAGAGAGGCATAAATTTTTTACCAGGTCACAAAAAGAGTCTGAATCTTTCAATGAATTTCTAACTGACTTACAAAGAAAAAGCTTATCATGTGAGTTTGACAAAATGAAAGATGAATTGATAAGAGACATGATAATAGTAGGCCTCAAGAACATACAGGTAAAGGAGAGACTGCTTCGAGAGGAGGAGTTGACATTAGATAGGACCATATCTATCTGCAGGGCCGCAGAACTAACACAGTCTCAGCTGGCAGACATATCAAAACCAGAGGCGGTATTGGCTGTACATGAAAAAGGGAAAAATGTCAAGACTTGTTTTAGATGTGGGTTTCGACCATGGTTTCCAGCGCACAAATGCCCTGCGAATGGAACGGTATGTCAAAAATGCAAAGGAAGAAATCATTTTGCCAAAGTATGTAGAAATAAGGTAGATCAGTTTGCACGGAAACAAGTGGCTAATGTTGATGAGCAGCATAGCGATGAAGAAGACCAAGTTGAGACATTCTTCATTGGCAGTATAAGCAAAAAGGACAGTTCTCCAAGTGAGTGGTTTGAAACTTTATACATTAATGAAAAGGGTCATAAGGTTAAACTAGATACAGGTGCACAGGTTAATGTAATGAGTTATAATACATATAAAGAATTAGGTCTGAATCCTAAGTTTATTGAGAAAAAACCTATCCGACTTGTTACTTTAGAAACTGACCATTCAGCACTAGAAATATTATTTAGAAGACCATTAAATAAAGTTCCTCCACGTTTACAAAGAATGATGTTGAAAGTTCAAGGATATGACTTAAATGTTAAATATGTTCCAGGGTCTAAAATGTTTATTTCTGACTTCCTAAGTAGATCATATATAGATAATAAAGATGAAAATATAGACAAACTTGATGTAGAATTCAATAAAGAAATAATTTGTCATGTCCAGGCATCAGTGGATTTTCTACCTATATCTAAACAAAAATATTTACTGATTAGTCAAAAAACCAGAGAAGATAATATCCTTCAAACAGTCATACAATACATAACAAATGGTTGGCCAATATTTAAAAAGGAAGTATGTGATACTGTAAAACCATTCTGGAATTTTAGATTTGATTTAAGTGTAATAGAAGGTATAGTTTTTAAAAATAATGTAATTGTTATACCATATGCTTTACAAAAAATGATGTTGAATATTGTGCATGAAGGTCATCAGGGAGTGAATACTTGCATAAGAAGGGCTAAAAGTGTCATGTTCTGGCCTGGTATGACTTCTCAAATTAAAGATTTATGTATAAATTGTCAGGTGTGTGCAACATTTACAAATAATAATTGTAAAGAAACATTACAGTTTCATGATGTTCCATCACTGCCATGGATTAAGGTGGGATCAGATTTGTTTGAGTTCCGGGGTCATCATTATTTACTTATTGTGGATTATTACAGTAAATATATAGAAATAGCCAAGTTAGAAAATTTGACTTCTAGTACAGTAATTAAACACTGTAAGGCAATTTTTGCAAGACATGGTATTCCATTAGAAGTAGTTACAGATAATGGTCCACAATACTCAAGTGCAGAATTCAAGATATTTTCAGATGACTATGGGTTCAAACATATTACATCCTCCCCGAATTATCCCAAGTCTAATGGCATGTCTGAATCTAGTATTAAAATGGTTAAAAGTATGTTGAGAAAATGTGTTTATGATGGGACTGATCCTTATATAGGTTTATTAAATTTAAGGAACAGCTCAAAAGAAAACAGTCCTTCACCAGCCAATTTATTATTTAACAGGAATTTGAATTGTAAATATCCGGTGTCTAAATTTTATCTTCAGCCTCAGATATTTTACAGGGATTTAGAATTGGATGCTAGGTGTCATGAAAAAATAAAAAAACATTATGATAAATCCGCGAGACCTTTAAAAGAAATTTCGATTGGTGATAGGGTCTGGTTCAAAAAGAAAACTGAAGATAAATTTTGGACGAAGGGAAAGGTTTCTGACAAGTCACCATTTCCTCGTTCATATATAATTGAAGATGAGAGTGGTGGCAAGTTCAGAAGGAATAGAGTACATGTGAATAAGAATGCTTTTAGTACTGACTTTGATAATATAGTGTGTAATGATAGGAATATGTTACATGTAAATAAGAATGCTTTTAATACCGACTTTGATAATATAGTGGGTAATGATTCTGTAGAATCGGCTGATGATTTACAGCCTGATCATGGTTCAATTAGTGATCAGTATAGAACGAGATCCGGTAGGGTAGTAAAAGCTCCAAAGAGGCTTAATTTGTAATTTGAGATTATGCTTTGATATTGTGTTATTTTATTAGAGAAGAGGAATGTTACGTTATCTGTGTTAAGGGTTATCTGTGGATCATGATGGTGAATACATATTTTATTAGAAGAAAGTATTTTATTTAATTAAACAGGATGTATCTGCAAGGATGGTTTGAGTTTACATTAAGTACATTAAATGTAATATTGTAGAAATTGCCTAATGTAAAGACTATTTTACAAAACTCAGGAACAAATATTTGTGTTCATCACACATAAATGCCCTGGTCGGCATTTGAACATGGGACCACCAGCTTTGTAGGCAGGATCATTACAAACTAGGCTAAAAAGCATGTTATGTTGCCATTATAATTTTTTTTTAAGACAAGTGGGTGGCCAATAGATATAATTTGTTTATACTGCATCATAATGTTTTTTTCCACTGCAGCATTATAATCTATCAATTAAATGACTGACAGCAGTATTAAAGTGATAAACTTTTTATACAAATGCAAGTCTATACCATAGACAAGTCATTATATTCCTGGTTGGAGAATCAAAATGGATTTCCATACATTATGTCCAACTGTTATTCTTATTTATTTTTAAAAGAGGCACACAACATGCCCATATTCTGCTCCCATTTTTATTTTATTTAAATCAAATTATTTTGCTGTCATTGTAAAAATATTGAATACAACATTTCATAATTAGGTCTTAAACCCTTATTACGTAACTGTTGCATAAAATACTATTCATCTTTTATTTCGGACATCAGGATCCATATGTGTTAGTTACAAACTTATATACTAGTGTTAGTCTTTACAGTAATAATAATAATAAAAACATATTCCATAGCTTTGTTATATGTTTGGTCATTCTCTCTAGTCATACATAATTTTGCAGTTGCCTTATAGCCATACTCACCTAAGTAGCACCCATTAGCAGCATAGGGACTGCTGCCCATTCCTTCTCCATGCAAGGAGACCTGTGTCCAATGTAATGTGTGCAATGGGACATATTATATAGGCTGATAATAATGATGATTTAATTTCAGCCTAACACGGCCAGACATTCTAGCAGAGCTTGTAACTCTAATCACCGAGGAGCCCCCCAAGAATGTGGAACTCAACCTTCAATACCGGCATGCCACCATAGCTTGCGAGGTGCTCACGTCCCAGCTGCCCACACTATCGGACCGGCTGTCCATGGACACGGCACAGATGCACAGACTATGTGACTTTATCAATAAGGAGCCACCGTTAAACCCGCTGCTGGCATCATACTTTAGTAAAACTATTGAGATGCTGCTTGACAGAAGCCCAAAACAGGTAAGAATACAAAGTGAAAGAAAATGTTAACATTTTCAGAATTTCAGTAGTATAACTTTAATATAACAGGAAGTTGATCAAAATAATAAAATAGATTTTTCACCACCTAGGTTTCTGTCAGTTTGCTTATAAATATACTCAAGATGATTCCGTGCAGATATAACTAGCTTACAGCAGAACTATTTTGTAAAATGCGACGGACAATTATTTAAGGGTTTAAATAATTCTGTACATCCACATGTCACACCTAGACACTTAGTGACCGATTGACGGATCAATGTAAATCTTTCCTGTTCGGTGCCGCTTTATTATTTGGTAAAGCCTAGTTGCAGATGTTTGGAATGGGCAACGGTCACTCGCGCAGTAGCCGTGTGCGCATATGACAGAGACAAATAGAGCCGAGTCATAGTTCAAAATTGTTAGTGCTGCGCCGACTTTACTGCTATACTAACCCAGGGGTTTGCAACCTTTTTAGCGGCCATCGGCCATACAGTATCTAAAGAAATTGACGCGGGCCGCACTTCTTAATAATTTGTGTCAGACAAAAGGTACCACATTTACGAAACATAAAAAACAGACAGGAAGCGCCCGCACGGAAGGGGCTTGTTGCCGACCGCTGCCTTAACCCATCGTCATCATCATTATCATATCAGAAAAGTTCCACTGCTGCCGAAAGACATCCACTGCTGGATCCAGTGGACTCCCGCTTACTTACTGATACTTTAACTAGCCATATACAAAAGTAGTGAATAATGCTTTGTCTTCTTGAAGATCTCATGGCTCGAAAATGAATGCCATACGATTATCTTTATTATTAATATCAGTAGCCACTTAATTCCATAATCGCCACGCTTGGCATGCGGGTTGGCGATTGCAGTATCTCCACCACACTGCTGCCCATCCCCCGGTGGTCTTAGTCCTAGTTTTAGGGCATACCCGGGTCATTGACTACATATGTACTAAATGCGTAGAAATGTAGCCTCGCTCTGCATTTTCTACCGCATGTATTACGGGGAGTGCTCCGAGGAATTGTTCGGATTAATCCCTGCCGCTTCCTTCCGCCATAGCCCAACGCGACAAAATTTCCATCCTCACCACTTAGATGGTTGGCAGTCCTCAACTGTGCGTTCCTCCAGAAATTTCTTGCCTCGCACAGCTAAACTGTGGAATGAACTGTCGCCTGCGGTATTTCCGGACCGATTCGACCTTCAAACCTTCAAGAAAAGAGCGTACTCCCATCTTAAAGGCCGGCAACGCACTTACAACCCCTCTGGTGTTGCGAGTGTCCATGGGCGGCGCTAATCGCTTACCATCAGGCGATTCATCTGCTCGTTAGCCACCTATGCCATAAAAAAAATATATATATTTCACTCTATCAGGACTGGTATTTATACCACATCGTGTGCCTCCGTGTGCTGGACTTCTTGAAGGCGCGGCGTGACTTCCTGCCCAATCTGCTTCGGCACCTCCACACCTCGGCCGTGCTCGATGCGCTCAAGTGCTTCATACGGCTTAATGACCTCTTCAACAAGCTCATTATGGAGGTAGGTAACCTGTACTGTAGGATAAGAGCTTAAGACTAGAATTACTGTTCAAAACGGTACCACAAATAAAACTCGCAGCACGTCAGTTGATCCTTAACCCTCCGCATACCAGGTGAAAAATATAGACGTGCCATACAAGGTGGGGTTCAAATTGCTCACAGTTTAATCTATTATTGTGATACCACCACCACCATATCAGCCGAAGAACGTCCACTGCTGGACATAGGCCTCCCCCATATTCACGGGGGGTATATGCCATAATCGCCACGCTTGGCATGCGGGTTGGCGATCGCAGTATCTCCACCGCACTCCAGGGATGCTGCTGCCCATCCCCCGGTGGTCTTAGTCGTAGTTTTAGGACATACCCGGGTCCAATGTGACACAATGTGTAATAATTTTGAATTTATAACATTATTATCTTATTTTTGGGGATATCTATCTACGAATTAAATATGTTTTTTTTTGTATGAAAATAATATTTATTGTTAAATGTTTAACCAAAACTAGTATGTATGTATGTATGTATGTAAATACTTTATTGTACACAAAACACCGGTAAAAATACAGACAAATTCAGTTATATCGGTACAAAGGCGAACTTATCCCTATAAGGGATCTCTTCCAGTTAACCTTTGAGCAATTGAGTGGAAGACAGGAACCAAAAGATAGACAAACTAACACGTGTACAAATAGGTACGTAATTATTACAGCTACTGCCAATGTACTACAAATTAATTAATACTATAAATACTAGTACATATACTGACTAATAAAATAAATAATGAATACATATATTATACATAATAAGAATGCTTACTTATATAATATATACATATACATACAGTATCCGATTTAATCACAAGTCATTGGAGAGCCACAACTTTTTCAACTTGTCCTTGAATGATGCCACAGACTGAGACTGTCTAAACTACAACGGTAATCCGTTCCACAGCTTGACAGCACGTACCGTAAAAGACCTCGAATAGGTGCGCGTCTTATTAGACGGTATTGCGAGGGTGAGGTTAGCGCTCGACCTTAAGCGGTGACCGCTGCCGTCAGCCATATATGTGAATCTTTCAGTCAAGTAAGGAGGGGAAGCAGGACGGTAGAGTACGTTAAAAAGTAAGGACAGGATGTGCACATCCCTGCGCCGACGGATCGGTAGCCAACCGAGCTGAGAACGGAACTCGGATATGTGGTCGTACTTTCGCAGGCCAAATATATATCTAATACATACATTTTGTAGTCGCTCAAGCTTACTAAGCAGTCCCCATCTGACTGAATAAAATAATCTTATCTTAGTAATCAACAAGTTTTAGTGAGTTATTGACATAAATGTCACATTGATTAAATACATAAAATAAAAAAATTGCATAGCAAAGCTAATTTAATAATTTTTAAGCACAATTGCGCAATTTTCGCATAGATACAGACTATGTTCCAAACACATTACAAAGCGCTGATTTGCGGTCTTTGGCTCTCAGGCATTAGGAGCATTTTTGGCGTGAATTTGGTTTTTTATTTTTTTAGAACGACCTCTAGTGCCTTTTTTTTGTTATGATCTATACCTACGATTTATTTTCTTAAAATTATAATAATAATAAATATTAGGGGACATTTTTACACAAATCGAACTAGTCCCACAGTAAGCTCAACAAGGCTTGTGTTATGGGTACTAGACGACGACATATTTAATAGATATATACTTAAATACATAGAAAACATCCAAGTCTCAAGAACAAATGTCCCTGTTCACCACAGAAACAAATGCCCTTACCGGGAATCGAACCCGGGACCTCTAGCTTCGGAGGCAATGGCACTACCAACTAGGCTAAACAGGCCGACACAGCGTCTAATTTAAAGGAATATTCGTACACGATACTGCAATAATCTGATTCCGATTAATTCTCCGCTTCAATTGCCTAGTCTTCCAAATGTGAATTATTTTCCATCATAAACGCTTAATTTTTTGATCCCGGAGTTGGTGCGGCATTTACACTTAAATTAAATGATAAATTAATTACAATTATTGAATAAAAATCATAAACATGATTAAAAACCTCACAAAAGCTACTTAAGTTTTTGACGACGTCCCGTACAAGGTGGGATCTGAGACGCCGAAACACGTCTAAGTTCCAAACGCGCGTGTACCCAATTGTCTCAATCATACTGTAGATCTGGCATCGTAATTTACGCAGCTACTCAAGGTTTTAACATACGGGCGCTGTTATTTAAAAAAATATTCCCGATTTATTCCGCCTGGGGTCTGTAATACCACCTCGTATGCGGAGGGTTAAAAATGGTACTTGCAACAGCGCCGAAATATCGGAAACTCAACAATATTAACATACATGGTAAATACCCCGTTTTGAGCAGTAATTCTAGTGTTAGTGACCATGTTAGCTTGAAATCGTATAAGAGCTTAAGATTCTGTTACAATGTTATTTTTTTAATTATTCAATGTTTATGATAATGTGTTTGTGTATCCTTGATGTTGAACTTCAAAGTCTCGACTAGGGACAAAGTTCTCGAGAATTCTCGAGCAGAAACTCTACTTCAAAGCCAATCTATGAAATGCTATCATAACAAAAATCTGTTTACAGGCATTGTACTTAAACTTCCATAAAGTGCCATTTGCGTTTTTAATTTAAGGAAAACGCTTCAAGCATTTTAGATTATAGATCCACACCATTTTAGCTCAATTATGCAGATAATTTTTAAGGCACGAAGGCATCTTGTGTATCATCTCATCGTCGGCCCTATCTATGGCCAAGAGCAATCCAATTTTTAATAAAAAAATACAAAACTTATAACTTGGCAGGACAACTTTATTGTTGTACAGTCAAAGTCTTAAATATATGTATGCTCTCACGATCTTGTTAAGGCCATTTTTGCCACTAAGTCTGCATCAATATTTTCTTTGTTTATTGTACGCAAAAATAAATAAATGAGCTAAATTTGGCTCGGCATAAAACTGTTCGTTATTAAATCTTAGTTATTACTTATGTACTCTTAGTTTTAATTTGTCGTATTTACTATTATTAGTTAGTCCTTAAGTTGCATGGTCTTCATCTTAGTTGTTCATTTTAATGCCATGTATATTGTGGGTATTGAATAAAGTTTTTTTATATCTATTTAATACTTCGAGTTCGTTTTCGAGAAATGTCAACTAAACAATCTGAACATATCGGTTTTCGGCAGTGCGTAGACGAGCATCAGTGAGTGCCTAAAACTAGTCTCTCATCCTGATCATAGGCGGCTTACAAGTCTGCGTTACCTAGACTGTTACTTGTTACATTAGAAAGAAAGAAAATACGTTTATTTAACGTCACACAAGAAATCAAAAATACAAACAGGTAATATAAAATAAAAAGACATTAAAAAGGATCCCCACTCAGCATGAAGCCATAGCAAGACTCAGCAAGATAAGGCGCTGATTTACGGTTTTTTGTCATTTCTGACTGATTTACTGCTTGCACCAAAAACTAAATAAAAGTTTGTCTGCAGTGGCTAGAAGAGCATCAGTTCCTGGAGTCCCTGATCGCTATCATCTGCGGCACGTACGAGCCGCCTGCTCTAGCGCCGCGGCCCGCCCCCTCCCCTGAGCTGGAGAAAGGACAGCAGGAGTTAAGCGAGAAAGCCGAGAAGGAAGTGACAGAGAAAGCGGACGAGGATAAGCAGGATAAAGGTTAGTCTGTCTTGTCTGTCGCATTGGCATAGTATTAATCAGAAAGAGATATCTATCCCCTCGCGTTGCGCCGCACCACGCGAAAGGAATGAAGTGGTTTTGGTGCTTGTACTCGTTATACAGGATAATGGTTTGTTCAATGGACTTAGAATAATGCTATAGAGATATCTCTCTGTGTGTTTATTACCATGGGATCAAAGTCCAATGAGATATTGCAATGCCAAGAACTTGCATACCACAATTCTCCACCACCATATCCGCCACCACTTTCATGGGGGGTAAATGCCATAATCGCTACGCTTGGCATGCGGGTTGGCGATCGCAGTATCTCCACCGCACTTCAGAAATGCTGCTGCCAATCCCCCGATGGTCCTGATCGTAGTTTTAGGGCATACTCGGGTCCAGGATATGCATGGAAGTTTAAAAGACTAGAAACTTCGATATCATACATCATGACACAGATATTTTTTGGTGGTTACTCCGTTAGCTCCATCTTTTTAATGTTAAATCGAGAACAAATTAATTAAGACACGTAATCGATTACGAATAATAGACATTTGTAGTAAAAATCGCCATAATCGTCATGTATTCGCTCTGTGATTTAGGGGCTTGTCAGGCTAAAATATCTTACCGTTTGCAGAAGTACACGAAGAGCCACCAACATCAGAGCAGGCCACTGGCGACGCGGAAGCGGAGGCGGACGAGCAAGCGGAGCGGGCGGCGGAGCGGGTCCGCGCCGTGGCTGCGGCCAATGCGGCGGCGTTGCTTACGGACATCATCCTTAATGGATGCTCGGCGGAGTATAGTCAAGTGTCGCCGGCGGGGAATTCCAGGTTAGTGCCATTTTATACGTAATTTTCTAGTACTTACTTACTTACTCCGTGGGCTCAGCGACCCACAATGAGACTCGGCCTCCGACACAAGACAGCGCCACTTTTCATGGTCCGTGCGACCTCTCGCCAATTGGCGACTTGAAGTTCGCGCAGATCCGCCTCCACCACGTCGCACGTCTTCCTGCTCGATTTTCGCCGCGAGATTGAAGACCTAGTGGCTGAACCTAACATCATGGGGGAGACTAAGGCTCACAGACTCCGTTGGTTGGGCCATCTTGAGAGAATGGATGAAGATCGGAACGTGAAATTTTCTAGTAGTACATATGATAATGCGCTTTTAAATAACTGAATGTTTTGTTAATAAACTTACATAATTTGCAAAATCGACCGACACCTCTCGAAATCGTTGTGGATGATATAAAAGTCCCACAAGTTTACTTCTTATGAGCTGTATATCTTTAGATTAAAAAAAAATCTCGATCTATGTTGCATTCGATTTATGGAGCATTATGGTGGTTGGACATTGACGGATATTACAATTATAATGAATAGAAATTGCCCTATGAGTAGTATGGGACATTGTTTTATAATTTGTTATTTTAAATTGTATGGGTGTGAAATGTTATCTTATCGTTAAAATTAATTAATATTTGCCAGATTTCTGTCAATATCATTATCATTATTTTATATATATATTTTTAATGACTGCATTTTTTTTGTATTGCTTTAAATGTTTTAGACTTTGAAATGGACAGAACTAATTAGAATTCAGGACAGTGTGTGAATAAGTAAATATTGAGTGGTTATCAACCGAGATTTAATGGTAAAATTACTGATATTTGTAGTTGTACTGGTGACATACTTCATAAGGTGGAATTAGAAACCTGTGTTAGCTTGAATTTCTAAAAGTAAGCTCGCTCATTCAAATCGCAAGTCTTGCTCCTAAAGGTATCATGGCGTTTTCACGAATAATATTGTGATTAGGGGGGGGGGGGACGCAATAACACGAAGTTGACTCCTCTTATCTGTATTTGTAAGCTGCAATCGCGATTGTGTACAGAAACTGTGTCAAAACATTATTTTTCTCAGATATACTCGGAAGAGTAGGAGTTATGTTCGCGATAACAGACAGCGAAACCCATCGTTGCGGGTCTCGCGAATTTACAGGTCAATACTGGGATTTGTATAGGAAATTGGCGGCTAATCCGACTGCTGTAGCCCGTTTTATTACTAAATTTGGATTTATCTTATATAATTTAAAATATTCCTCTCATTTTTGAGAAAAGGACTATACATATTACGGCCGGAACAGGCATTGCCGCTCTCGTATTACTAGACGGCCTCGGTAACGCTCGGTCGTCTAGAACAAACTCGACAGGCGACCACTTCCTTCCCGGCCTCTGCAGTAATGGAATGTACTAAAATTTCGTCATTACGTGCGTTATAACAGCCTTCAAAGTATTACGTTTCAGGCGGAACAACTCGTGAGAACTGTAAAGGAAGTTCATACAAAAAGGCAATAATAATGTAAAACATGCCGTTTGTTAAATTTGTTTTTTGAGTTGTGTATTTTTTTATTTCATTACATATGTTTGAGACCCGGGTAAAAAGGGACTGAATTTGGGGGAGGCCTATGTCCAGCATGGACGTCCTTTGGCTGGTATGGTGGTGGGGGAGGTTTGAGAAAAGCACTATACAAATCTCGGCGAGAAACGTTGGGCTGCAGGCCGCGTATCCCTATCCGTCTGTATCTACTTTGCCAGCAAACCTTCGTTTCCCGGCCTCTATAGTAATGTACTCCAGGTCCCGAACCGCCCTCTCGCTGCTGGTCCGCGCGACGTCCCCGAGCGGGGTGGGCGCGCTGCTGCAGGGCATGTTCACGAGCCCCGCGCCCGCCAGGAGGCACGCGCTGGTGCACGGCGCGAGAGTGCTGCTGGCCATGCGCCGGGCGGACCAGGACGAGATGGAGGCCGAGCAGTGAGTTGCCGGACACGGATTTATTCAAGCTATTACCAGCGGCGAATTTGCCCTAAGGGTGGTATTCCACTCATCCACTATCTTTGTCCAAAATACATTTGATCAAAGAATTTGGATGATTTTATCCAACTTGGATGGGACCCCGACATTTGATCAAAGATTCTGATAACAGTTAAATCAATATGGCTACGCATGAAAAAAAAACTTGGACAAAGATAGTTCGGGATGCGGGTTCGCGGTAAATGTCATAAGTCGGGAGAGGAGTAATAAAATGTTAAATGTCTTAAAATGTTGTACAAAAATGTTAGTAATAAAATGGTCGCGATTGCTCCGTAAAGTACACTAAAGTAGGTTAAATATAAATTGGTCGATCGCGGTGCTTTTTGCTGATGAAGCGCACGAGGCGAACCCACGTGTAAGGTGCATTGCACCGAACAATATTGGACGAGTGGGATGGGCCTCCGTCAAAGAACTTTGATCAACGATTGGACAAAGATATTGGACGAGTGGAATATCACCCTAAGGCCCGGCAGGTTGGTGTTGAGAATTGAATTGAAAACTAAGACGTAGTTCCTGGATCCTTCCAGCGCAAGCTTGAGTATCGATGGGAAGCCTCCCGGAGTCTTTAAGCCTGAGGACGTTTAGTTCAATGGTTACATATCTAGAGCCGATTCTCCGACAAGAAGAAACCGTTTCATTTTTGATTTAAAGCCATTGAAATCTGCAGCATCCCTGGGTAGATATGTGACGTGGCGGTGTTATAGGTCCGGCGCAAGCGCTCGCAGCGGCGTGGAGCTGGCGGTGGCGCCGCACCTGCCGCTGCTGCACACGGCGCTGCTGCAGCCGCCGGAGCCCTACCAGCATGTGAGTTCACACGACTTTTATTATAGTTTAATTTATTCATTGTAACCGATGGCCGTTGGGGCGGAAAGGATCTCGAGTGGCGACCAAGTACTGGAAGGCGCAGCCCTACAAGATAAAGGTCGCGGGAGTCCGCTGGATGCGGGTGGCGCAGGACCGATCATTCTGGGACTCTTCAGGGTGCCTTTCCACCAGAGATGTGCTATGCTACGTTGCTATGGATGCGTTTGAATACACCAATCATATTCATTGGTCCACGTTGGAGCACTGGTGGAAACGGGTTTTTGTAGCGTAGCTTTCACATCCTCGCAGCATAGCTCCATAGCACATCTCTGGTGAAAAGACACGCTTAGGGGAGACCATGTCCAGCAGTGGACGTCCTTCGGCTGATATAATGATGGTGATGATGAATTTTGTGGAAATCTATTATTGGCGACTATTTTATAATTTTTTTCGTAATGCTGTTGATGACCCAAATAGAATTTAATAAATTAAAATTTAAAAAAGTCCAGAACCCCCCAAGGTGGCCTGATGACCTGCTTAAGGTCGGGGAAGTCCGCTGGGTGTGGGCAGCCCATGACCTGTCGTTGTGGTCTCTGGGGGAGGTGTATGTCCTGCAGTGGACGTCTTTCTGCTGATGATGACGTTGATAATAAAGAGATGTTCATATCGTATACTTAGGCACGGATACGTGCTAAGCGTTGGAACTTATTATTTCAAGCCGGGTCATCATTTGATTGACTAATTTATTATTAATTTGATCTTTAATCGTGTATTTTTAACCGATTTCACAAAAGGAGAGGAGGTTCTCAATTTTTTTACATTTGTTAGCTCAGAACTCTCGATTGGATGAACCGATTTCGGTGATTCTTTTTTTTATTTGAAAGCTGGTGCTTCCCGTGTGGTCCCATTTCAATTTGGTCCAGTTCCGACAATGGCATCCATGAGAAAACCTTATAAGTCTTAAATTTTTATTAAGTATGTGCACGACAAATGGACGAATGACTCGGTTGTAGTCGGTTATTTTTGTTAAAATTTTCGATTATAACAATAAAGCTGATGCCGTGTCTTCTGCGCGTGGCTTCTCGAAACATTAACAAAACAACAAACAACAAATGTATCGAAACAATCGTGTGTTTATGAACCTAAGATTATGCCAATACGCACGAGATTGCTTGTTTATGAAAACAATATGAACATTTGTTTAAAAACATACCTCCAATAAAACTGTAAATGCAGGCGCCTTCAGCATGGGAAGCGCCGACGGACGGCGGCGGGGGTGCGGGGGACGAAGCCAGTAGATCTGCTCCCGCCGCCGCAGATGTCCCCGCCACCACAGAAGCGACTGCCGCCTCTACAGAAGCGACCGCCACGACTATAGAAGTGACCGCTGCCAGCAAAGTAGCGCCCGCCGCCTCCACAGAAATTACCGCCGCCAACACAGAAGTTACTGCCGCCAACACAGAAGTGACCGCCGTGACTACAGAGGTAGTATAGTCAATTTATTTTCACTGATTTGGACAAATGACTGATTTTTCTGTGGATTTTGGTAATTACGACTGAATCCTTTGAAGCTAAACTCATTAAGGATAACTAATTATAAGGTCCTGAAAAGTCAGAAACATTATGAATAAATTTTATACTCGGTGGCGCATCTAAGATTTTGGTTTGGGGCGGCTTGATGGAAACCTGTTGGACCAGCCAAGACCCAGAGGGAGGTTATTAAAACTGATATTAATTGTCATTTTATTGTACCCTCTTTCGGGAATGCAGGCGCGAGTTTATGCTATGTCTTTGTTATGTTAAGGTCCCTCCTGGGGGCTCGGCGCCCGACCCGCTGGCGGCCCCGCCGGGGCCCCCGGAGGCCGCGGAGCCCCGTGTCCCGCGCGCGACGGTGGGGGCCGCGAGGCTGCAAGTGGCGGCCTTGTTGGCGGCGTTGTGTGGTTCCGAAGTCGATGAGGTCGCTTCAACTATGCTCACGCTAGGTAATTTAATTAGTTGAATGAATGAATGAATGAATGAATGAATAAAATTTATTTTGAAACAACAACAATACAAGAAAACAGTTTACAAAAATCATAAATCAAAAAGGTATCAGTTGTCTCAAAAAAGGAGCCCACTCAGCATGAGTCGAGGCAGGGGGCCACGACGCTGATTTTCGGTGGGTCCTATAATGACTAACCTAAAACTAAGACTAAGAAATCGCTTAACTTAACGGGCTTATAACTGTAGTTGTGTTGTGTTTTGGATAGTTTATAAATTGCAGGGTTTTGAGGGTTAACATAAAAATCTGCAGATTTGGCCTCTGCCTTGTGTTCACTTTATTATAAGTAGATTACTGATAAACCCAAAAAAATACAATACATTCAGACTTAAACGCTAATCAACTTTTGTTAAAATGCCGTTAAAATTCATTTTATAACAATGTCGTGACATGTCCTCAGGCACTCCGGGCGTTCTGATCGACATGTTCTTCGCTCACCCGGACAACAATTTCCTGCACGCGCAAGTGCTTCTAATGGTTCGGAATGCGCTCTCCAACCGCGCGTATCGCACGCAGTACGCCAGACACGTGAGTATACCTCTCATGGGCCACCGAATTTAGTATTACCCGTCATGGGCCACCGAGTTTATTATTAGTCCTTATGGGCCACCGAGCTTAGTATTACCCCTCATGGGCCACCGAGAGTATTGCCCCTCATGGGCCATCGTGTTTAGTATTTGCCCTCATCGGCCACCAAGCTTAGTATTACCCCTCATGGGGCACCGAGTTTATTATTACCCCTCAGGCCACCCGAGTTTATTATTACCCCTCCTGAGCCAACGAGTTTAGTATTACCTGTCACGGGCCACCGAGCTTAGCATTACCCTCATGGGCCACCGTGTTTAGTATTAGCCCTCATGGGCCACCGTGTTTAGTATTAGCCCTCATGGGCCACCGAGCTTAGTATTACCCCTCATGGGCCACCGGGTTTATTATTACCCCTCATAGGCCACCCGAGTTTGGTATTACCTGTCAAGGGCCACCGAGTTTATTATTAGCCCTCATGGGCCACCGAGCTTAGTATTACCCCTCATGGGCCACCGAGAGTATTACCCCTCATGTACATAATGTAAATTGTACGGAGTTAAGGACTTAATTATGTCAACATTTTTATTAATTCCATTGTGTTACGAAAGTTACCCAAATTAATAGTATGGCTACACACAATGGAATCAATTAAAATGTAGACATGATTCAGTCCTCTATGTAGGTACAGTTTTTTTTACAAACCACCCATTTAAGTATGTTCAGTATAAACAGAAGTCACTTGCGACTTCACCATGTTTTTTAAATTAAATGACTAGTTTTATTACAAACTTTAAACTCTTCGTATTTTTATTTATTTCATTGTTGCATTATTGTTTTACAGATATTAGAGGAGTGCGACTTATTTAACAGACTAATGGATGTTTATGAAGAAAACGAAAACAAAAGGTGATTAGATTATTATTTTAAATAAATGTACATGGCTCCGGAATAAATACATACATATTTGTAATATAATTTGTAGTCACTCATTTATGTAATCGGTAACAAACATCAATGTAAACAGTCTGTGCTGTAGTAATTCGTGTACAAAAATG
Organism: Notocelia uddmanniana; assembly: GCA_905163555.1. Classification (NCBI taxonomy): domain Eukaryota; kingdom Metazoa; phylum Arthropoda; class Insecta; order Lepidoptera; family Tortricidae; genus Notocelia; species Notocelia uddmanniana. The sequence continues at coordinate 2,784,497 of LR991065.1, read as the reverse complement.
AACACCTGTCTAAAAAGTAAAACAAATGCGAAAGTTTTTATACTCCATCTATACCGTCTATATCCATCTATATCCTAGATATCATACAGAAAGAAAGAAATAAATAAATACTATAGGACAATTTTTTACTCAAATCGAACTAGTCCCATACATAGTAAGCTCAATAAGGCTTGTGTTATGGGTACTAGACGAAGATATATTTAATAGATACGAGTATATACTTAAATACATAGAAAACATCCAAGTCTCAGGAACAAATGTTGCTGCTTGCCACAGAAACAAATTCCCTTACCGGGATTCGAACCCGGGACCTCTAGCTTCGTAGGCAGTGTCACTACCAACTAGGCTAAACAGGCCGACAAAACCACACAGGCACACCAGACAGGCAGGTCTATATAGACGCAATATCCACCAATTTACCCTTTGAACGCTCAAAAACGACACACACCATGCCTACGCTACAAGAGAGCGAATATTAATCATAATTTTAATAAAAAATTAAATGAATTTGAGTCAAATTTGAAAAATTTAATTCGTCCAATTGACAATATATATTTTTTAAAGTCGGGTTTTTTTCCGATGATATCAAATAGAGGATAAAAAATAAAATAAAACCACTTATAAATATCCCAGTTTCATATAAAAAAAAAAAAATTCAAAGGTTACTCATTCTAAAAGAGAGTAAGTGACAAGTAAGTTCTCACATTGTAAAATAGCATACAGTAGTACTATTAATAAGGCGGATTTACTAAGAAAAGTGTACTGCTGTTCTTTGTGTGCGTTGTGACTGTCACAATTTCGCCTTGTGACGTCATATAGACCATGGTAGGCTTTCTTCACATTTTAATGAATATCTTGTAAACTAATAGCTATAAAAATATAAAGAATATTTTTTCGGGTTCCTAGTTAACAATTAAATGAAATGAGTTAAGATTTCACACTACTTGGAAATTTGAAATGTTGTCAATTCCCCAATAAAAAATAAAAGGTTTGGAGCAGCCACAGCCGGTTACGCGGGCGAAAATAGAATCTAGATAGAGACGGGACTAGCGGACGGGCCCTGTGATGGCTGGTTCTGCTCTGAGCAGTCTGAACATTATCGCAAGATTTTGTAAGCGCTCGTTAGTTACGCGTCGCCTCAAGTGAAACATCACAGTCTCTAAGATACAAAAGTTAACCACATATACTGGGCTCGCTAGACGCTAAGACCACAGTACGAGTATAAAGAAGTATACAGTGTGGCCCTAGAGGGAAACTACCTTAAATCCTTAAGATATCTTATTTTCCTTAAAGGAAACATTCTTTTATTTTTTTAAATAAATATAACTGCATTCAAACATTTTTTCAGATTTTTCCTTTTTATGTATGGATTTAAAAAAAAAACGTAATCAGTCTTTTGTTATAATTACAGATATAGGATTTAATAACAATATCAATTCTTTACAACTTACACTATCAATTTACCTAATAAAGGCCTTCCGATTTCTTAACAGATTTGAACAGGATCGATTCCCGGTTGTGTATGAAGGTGTTTTGAAAATCTTTGAATACAGTTATCCTTATTTTTAAAATTAAAATAATGTTTCTTTAAGTAAATAATTACAACTTAGAAAAGTTGAAAAACCCCCGACTTTCTCATTTCAAAGCTCAGTATCTCAAAAAAGCTGAATATTTTTTCATGAAACATGGCTAAGAATACTCGGGATAAAATTATCTATGACACAAAAAAAAACTAAGCGAAAATCGGTTCATCCGTTTGGGAGCTACGATACCACAGACAGATACACAGACAGACAGACACGTTAAACTTATAACACCTCTCTCTTGTTGCGTCGGGGGTTAAAAATATTCCAACGAATTGAGAACCTCCTTTTTCGGTCGGTTAAAAAGAGCTATCTTACGGATTGAAGGTATTTTCTCTCCAGGGCCCGACTTATTTCTCCACACTGTATGTACTAAGACAAATACAAAATATTTTATTTGTTAAACATAGGTATGTATGTACATCGGTGTTTCAGTTTATAGATTGTATTGTATCACTATGTCTTGTCTGTTAAGGCATAAAAATAGCCACAAAATAGCATGCATACTTACACACTGAATAAAATTGTTAATTATGCTATCATTCGCTTATGTTATGATAGGATCATTCAAATATTCTTGTATTGAATAGTATGCTTTGGTAGCTAGAAATTTGAACAATGCTTTTTTAAATAAATGAATGATACTCGTATAAGAGTGTGGTGTTTTGTTCGGCAGGGGCAGGGGCAGGGGCAGCGGGCGCGCGGCCCGGGCGGGCTGCATGGGGCACGCGGTGCTGCTGCTGGGCGCGCTGGCGCCGCTGCTCGAGGAGCGCACGAGCGCGCACGAGCGCTGGGCCGACTCCTCCATACACCAGCTCATTAGCCGGCTTGATACGCCACTCGTGACTATTTTATATATATTAATAATTTGTTTTTAGGCAACAGGCCCATAGATATACCTTATTAACTCCCAATAAGTAGTACATTGTTTAACGAGGGGCGGAAAATTGCGAACGAGAGTCTATCAGAAGCCCGACTCCGAAGGCGGGGGGCTTTTGATGACTCGAGTTTGCAATATTCTTAGGCCCGAGTTAATCACAATGTTTTTCATCACATTTGCGAGAAATTATAAACTCCAGCGGGCGTATGATAGTTCCCGAAACTGCTTCTTCGTGATTTAAAAGCGTACGACTATAGCTAAACATTTTTAAAATATCGTTATTTGTTCATGACAATATAAACTTTAAACTATAATAACAAAAATGTCTGAAAGTGGTCTAGGTTTTTTTAAATCAGTGCTACAAAAAGTGTATTCGAAAATATTGGACACGGTGTAGTTGTACTTTGTACAATAAAGAAAAACCTTTTTCTAATGTTTATCATTTTGGTAAAATTTTGTAATTTTCAATTTATTGTGATATTATAAATTTCATCATGAGACAAATACCTTATATTTTTAAGGAACCCCAGAAAAAGCAAAGTTTCTCATTTTGGTTGTATTTTTTATATGTTTATTACCTCTGAATTAGAACTCCTTCATTCATAAACCAATTTGGAAAATTCTCTTTTTGTTTGTTGTAAGGTTGGTACCAGGCGGTGCCAGAATTGTTATAAGAGGGATTAGAGATTATGAAAGGAATACCTGTCAGTCCGATGGTTTGCTATAAGGTTTACTTGCTTTAATTCCCTCGTTGCAAGCCGGCTTGATGATCTTCTTTTCTTGGATTTTCGTCACGTCTGTCACTTTTGGTCGCTCAATCATGGGGAGGGAACCAACTATGTATGCTGAACGGTAGAAAAGGGGTCAAACTGACTTGAATTCGCGAAATTTAGAGAAATTGGCGCGGAGCTATAAGTTGTCAGCCATTAGACAATTGTTCAAGTGAAGTCGAAAAGTGACCGAACATATTTCCGAATACGAGGATATCCGGTGGATGAAGTTTAACATTTAATGTTACCAGCTAAATTAAAATAATTTCCAAACAGTACCATATAATTTTGGTTAAGATCTGCTGATTCTGATGACGAAATCCATGAGGAACAGAATTAGCATTTTTTTTATAATCTAATTATTTGTAGCATTTTTATATAATCTAATTATTTTACCAAAAAGGATCCACAAAAGATGTTTTTTTTTCCAGAGTATCTACATATATTTTTTTCATTTACAGGGAGGCTACTACCCGTCGGAGAACACATATGAAGTTGAGGTAAATAAATAAAATAAATATTAGGGGATATTTTTTTACACAAAGCGAACTAGTCCCACAGTAAGCTCAATAAGGCTTGTGTTATGGGTACTAGACGACGATATATTTAATAGATATATACTTAAATACATAGAAAACGTCCAAGTCTCAGGAATAAATGTCTCTGCTCACCACAGAAACAAATGCCCTTACCGGGAATCGAACCCGGGACATCTAGCTTCGGAGGCAATGACACTACCAACTAGGCCAAACAGGCCGACAATTTCACAACAATATGAATGCTGTACTATAACCGGCTCTCTCGAACTTCGCTTATGAGTTGCAAAGTCAATGTAACAACTTAGTAATCATTTTATTTATACAGGGTGATTCAGGAGACGTGAGAAGGACCAACACAACATACATAGTAAATGGCAATGAATCGTTCACCATTGTATTTAAGTGAAACACCCATACATTCTTCCTGTATTTTAATTTTTGTTAAGTTAAAGTTTAATTCTCTACAATCATGGTCACCCTAAAAGAACTGGTTTATAAAGATTAAACCTCTAACTGTTATGACAGCAGTTTAATTACGAAGAAATTAAATTGTCACATTGAGTGAGATACGATATTTCAGAAGTAATCGGACTCAGATGACATTCAATTTGAAACGTATCACTTGACGGAAGTATTCTGATTGTAGAGTGATCATGAATTTCGTAAATAATTATAAAAAAACCGTTTTCAGCACCAAAGATAAATGAACGTTAATTTCACTAATAGTGGCACGAAGCAGTAGCTTACGATCTACTGAATCCGAAGTATGATCTTGCTCACGTCTCCTGAATCACCCAGTATGTAGATTAAAAAAGAACTTGTATTCAGTTCAGGAAACGAACCCGTCTTATTGAAGAAATAAAACTTACAGTATTTCTATTTAATTATGCATTTTATTCATTTTAGATATATACACAATCTGTATGGAAATATAAATGTTTTTTTTTTCTTAAAAACTAGCGGGTCCGATTCCCGAACCGAGTACAAGTTTTTTTTTAAATCTATGAATATAGTTTTTCTTGTCACTAAAATCTACGCCATGGTTCCTTAGAACAGATTTCCCTATCTGTTATAGTTTCTGATTTCTCCCTGCTGACCCATTTGGATTGATCACCCGGTATAGTTTTATCTATTGTCTTATACTTGAAATTTTGTATCAAATCAGTCCGTTGAAAAAGCGACTTTACTCCTAGCAAGAAGGTTCAAAATATAATAACAGTTTTATAAAAACCAGCCAAGTGCGAGTCGGACTCGCGCACGAAGGGTTCCGATCTATACAGCATTAAACACTTTATTATAACCTTTTTAAATTTAAATTAAAATATAACATATTTTTTATTTTTCGATTCGATCGGATTTTAGTTTTCTCATACATTTTGAGACCCAGCGCATGATTAACACAACCAGCAACTTTTTAAAAGTTTTTTGTATGGGAGCTCTCCCTTAAATATTTATTTTATTTTTAGTATTTGTTGTTAACTAACTATCACGGTTCAAGAGCCTACAGCCTGGTGACAAACGGACAGACAGACAGGCAGGCAGACGGACGGACAGCAGAGTCTTAAGGTTCCGTTGGGTTGGAACCCTAATAACAGACAGTTTAAATAATTTCAACTATACAGTGAGTGATTGATGCAATATCTTTTGTATTTCAGGCGGAGGGCATGGCCGAGGTGGAAACTCGGCTATACAACCTATCCAATGTGAGTATTTAATTACATACATACATACATAAACTCACGCCTGTATTCCCAAGCAGGGTAGGCAGAGCACATGAAATTTAATTTCAGTGCCACTTTTTAGCAATCATCATTAGTTCATGGAAAATATTCGGTTTATTTTTTTTATAAATTTTATATTGTATATTACATATTTAATTTCTAACTGAGCTAAGGAGAACTTTACTTACCTCTTGGACTTGCTGTTGTATTTCCATGTTCTATATTTTTGTTAGTCTCATACTTGTTTTCGATTTCACTTCTCTGTAAACTTATCCTATTTTTCTATCTTCAGTATAGCGACTTCGTGACTGACGAAGACTCGAACGAGGTACGTGTCGATAAACCTTTTTTCAGACCTATTGGTGTGATGCGTAGTGCCTACAGTGCCTCCAGTATATTTTTTTCGAAACATAATCTCAAACGTTCGTTTGCGTTTAGTCTCCATTTGTATGGCAACAAATACCACCAAAGGCCGCCAGTATTGCGTTTATCCACTCACATTGCTTTGATTTTGGAGTTGAACTCTATTCCCTTGTAATACGGGTGATGTCTGGTAACCATTGTTACCAAAAGTAAGTGAGTAAATTATGTTTAGAAAAAAATATACTACAGGTACAGATAAAGTGAGAAATGTTTTTCCGTGTCCAGTTGCGTAGCTAGTATGATAGTTTTATCGTCATGTTTTGCGTGACGATTTGGTCTTTAGGACTTTGAAGATTGAAATTCATGTGGCGCGTGGAAAAACATTTTTCGCTATACCTTTATATCATTTTGTTGGAAATGGTGCAGTTTAAAAATTGTGTTTTCTTTGCAGGTCTCGTCATCAGGGAACGTGAATAAGTTTTTGGAATTGTCCAACCAGAGGATGTGCGAGTAAGTATTACATTTTTTTTTATCCGTTTCTGTAACAGTATGAATTCGTTTCTTCACTCATATTCCCACAACATAATTATCATCACATCAATATGGTATAGACGTGGTGTCTTAAGCAGTTGCTTACAACAAAGCAGTTGCTTTGTTCGCTAAAAGTAAAAGAAAAAAGTAAGTAAAAGTAATTTATTCTTCAATTTAGGCATATTATATGCACCTATGAATGTCAATAAACCACCACCGGTTGGGAAAAAGAAACCTCTGCCACGAGAAGAGCCGGTGTAAGAAACTCGTTGAGGTGTTTTTTTTCAATACAATACACATCGTATAGTTTAATATAAAATTACGTCAGGTACTACAAAATTACTCGGTAATCCGGTACTGGTGGCGGTAAAGAAAGTTTTAAAAATGCAATCGTGGCTCACACAAAATTTGTTCCACAGCCAATCGGACATGTGGGACGACGCGCCCGAGGGCGAGTCCGCGGAGCACGAGCGAGCTGAGGATAGGGATCAGGACGAGAAGGACGAAGATGAACAGGGCGCGCGGGCCACCGTGCACGATGTACTAGCGCCTGTCAGCCGTGAGTATATGCTCGTACCGTATCCGTGACGTTCCGAAAGATTAAAAATAAAGTTAAACGAGTTTGAGTTAAATTTGAAAAGTTAAATCTGCCAATAGGGTAGTTTTCTCATGTTAAACTTTATAACATATTGGCGTTATATGGATAGTGTAGTATAATACCGTCAAATTAACACAATAAAATGAAAACTACATAATAAAATACAAGACAAGTTTCCAAATAATATGTATTTTTTTATCATCCGAAAGTTAAATATAGTGGTCGGCGGTTAAGAAGTCAATCCTGACATCTGTCATTTCCATACAGTGTATAACCTAAAAGTTACTTTGAGGTTATAAAATGTATGGAAATGACGGATGTCAGGATTGACTTCTTAAGCGCCGACTACTTTAGGCTCCCAATAGAATTTACATGATTAAAAAAAAGAGAAGTTGTATTTCAACTATGTACTTAATACAGTATTTCACGATAAAAATAGCAATTTTCTTGTTTTTCAATGCAACGTTGCATGGAATAACAACGCCGTCGTACTAACGGGGTTCGTGCGTTGTGACGTCATAATTTTCTGTTAATTGTATGGTGCGTTTTTGGTGTCCGAGAACAATATCCACCTTTGACCCTCATTTGCGGCTTTTAATTTAATCGTAGTTGGTCACATACAGACATTTATCCCCTTTAAAAACTTGCTCGAATGGCAGCGTTAATATTTCACTTTTTAACGTCACAATTAACGTTTAACCTTGTGTATGCAGCGTGGGAGACCGCGTTCGACGATAACGCCATGTCCGGCGAGGGTTGGGCGCAGTTCTCGGCCGACGCTTTCGGCAGCCCCGCGAACCCCTTCTCCAGCGACGCCTTCTCGAAAGCCGACTACAACACCGACTCGTTCGCCAAAACAGACGCCTTCAGCAATGACGCTGCGACTAACGACTTCGATTTCAAGTCGGATGCGTTCGCGAGTGACGCGTTTGCGAGTGATGCGTTCACGAGTGACGCTTTCACGAAGCGCGAGCGTTTTGACGGAGCGGCGGCGTTTGCGGATGATTCGTTTGGGGAGGGGGCCAGTGAGGAGTTCACGCCGTTCTGGGGTTACCAGGGTAAAACTAATGGTAAGTTACTTTTTTTTATATAACGACCGTGGCAAACAAGCTTACGTATTTTTCGTGAGTAACTCTTATAGCGAGGAATATGTATGCTGAATATGAACATCCTACGTGTGACAGTTTTTCACTTATGTTTTTTGGGATGTATTCAAGCGATTAGCTTCAAATTTTTAAATGATGGTCTTTATTTAGATTTGCACCACCACCCAAAGAACTAATACTGGTTATTATGTATATAAAAAATACCAAATAAAAAAGATAAATTTTTGTAATGGAAACCACTTATTATGGAAACCCGACTATAGCCTTTCTGCTCAATCGGATACCGGCAAGTGGCTGAAAAAATGATTGCAAATTTAGATGACCAATTACTTACATATGTCCATACTTACTTACGAATAGTGCAAGTTAAATAAAAGCTTGTAATGACATCCCTGACAGACTGCACCTAGTTACCAAACAACCTGTATAATAATAAAAAAAACCTTTATCTCATGCAAACTATACAAAAAAAAACTAAGCTACTTCGTTCTTATTTATTTACAAATTATTATTTTTTAAGTGTTTTTACTATTATTTATTAGTTATTACTCTCTAAATCTTAAGAACTCCGAAATTCGTAATCCGAACTTCGTATGATGCCGTCACTTTCACTCATATAGTGTATGACAGGAGAGAGAACTGGTCGGCACCGTACGAAGTTCAGTTTTCGAATTTCGGTGTAGACCCCCTTGTATACTTTACCCATAATTCCAGATGTAAACGGTACAAGCGGGGTAGAGCAGAGTCTTCGCGGCCTAACGCTGGATGGGCTGGATAAGCCGCTGGACGAGTTGAGCAGTTCCTTAGCAGACAATCTTCGTACTGCCATGAGCTCCATGACGCCAGAGGTATGCAGGAGTCTAAGGGTGGGTTGCGCCAACTTACGAATACAGACCGATCAACGTTAAATATGGCGCCGGCAGCTGTCATCCCCTAGAAACTTGTCAAACTTACCATGCAGTCAGATTTAAACAAACACAGCGTTCGATTACAGACTGTTTGGTGCTATACAGTTGACGACCACTGGACTGGCTTACGATGGCTGTTCCGAAAGTTTTTAGCTGCTCTCACTCTATTCATGCGATATATTTTTTATTTATACCATTATGTGGGTAATTTCAATAGTTATGAGCTGAGATAAAATCGTTAGTAAGCAGCAAGTATTTTTTTCACAACATTTCTTTTACCAAAAGGCCTTTTGTATGGGCTTTTAAAAATTTGCGAAAATAGTACTATTTTTGATACCTAAAAATAGTTTTGGCAACGAAATCCCTAACAGCTGTAGTGGAAACTGCCCGGGATGACTTCCTAACTTAGTGTTGCTGATTTTAATGTAAAATCACTAAATGATTTTATTTAATTTAAGTTTTTTTTGTGATGATGAACAGTCCCTAGTCTCGCGACCTAGACTAATATTCGACACACCTGCTCATTGTCGCCAATTTTCATGCAATCGAAACAGATTACGTGGATAGAGACAGGGAAGATTCATAGTTTGCGGTGTATAAAATTTCGTTCAGTTGTGGTGACGTATTAATAAAAATTGGCCCGCCAGATAAAATTGGTATTGTGACCCGTTCATCGCATATTAGATGGGGCTGTTGACACGTCGTACTTAAAACACAATAAACAAGCGACTTTCATCAACAGTTTCACCCCAACACATATGTATCGAAATTACCCACATAATGGTATCATTAAAACATATATGGCATGAATAGAGTGAGAGCAGCTAAAAACTTTCGGAACAGCCCTCGTAGTTGGTAGCGACCCTGCCTACGAAGCCTGAGGTCCCGGGTTCGAATCTTGGTCAGGGCATTATTTGTGCATTTATCACGAATATTGTTCCTGAGTCTTGGATGTTTCTTATGTATTTGTCTATATAAGTATGTATATCGTCGTCTAGTACCCATGGTGCAAGCTTTGCTTAGTTTCGGACAAGGTCGATTTGTGTAAGATTATCCCCCAATATTTATTTAATTTATTTATACTCCCAAAGTCTCATACGAATTGAATGGTACAGGGACTTCTCCATAATGAAACTAGCTGCAGCAAGCTCATTATCAGAGGTCGTACTTTTCGTGCCGGTGACGTAAAATTGACGTCACGCTGCATATAAGATGATTCCAATTCGTGTTATGGTAATTATCAATCTTTAATCATTAATCATTTGATCATGCGTTTATAATTCTTTTTTCAAATATGGCATATTACATACGTTTATTATAAACGTTTTTTTTCTATTTAGATGGAGATTATTTTATAAGCAGTGTGAGGAACTCGTAATTTTTATAACAGATTAGAGGAATATTGAATCTAGATAATGAACATAAATTATCTATGAGAACGAGGTTTGTTTATTTGTTGGCAATTAACTTGATTTACGCATAAACCAGTCACAAAGAACTCTCAGTACCTGGGTTAATGTCTCTTAATATCAGTTGTGAAGTAACAGGCAATTGCGGGTGTAACGGGCATAATTGAAACTTAAGCATGTTTATACGCACATGATTAATAATTGAAAATTAACTGATTACAATAAGACTAACTGTTCTCAATTAGTGTGACATCAACATCATACGGCACGAAATGTACGACCTCTGCTCATTATTTTTAAGGTGTTAATTTATTAGTTGCAGATATTTTAACAGATGATACTTTACTTTAAATAGAAATTAAGAAACCTTTTCATATATATTTTTTTTTGTTTTCATTTACCCAACAAAAAATTAATTTGTAATTTCGTCTAAAAATAATCACCATGTGCCTGATTAGACGTTTAACACTATCTGTCATGTCACTCATGTCAACAATTGTTTGTCTTAAATGTCATTATGGTTCGGCGGAAAAACTACAAATGTAGGATGGAAATTGGGGCTGTCGTGTTAAAACTAGTCAAGAAAATCCACCCATTAGGATTGGATTGTTAACTAATACTAGCCTTTGATAAGTGAGTTAAAGTAATTTTAAAAGCAAGCATGAAGAAAAGAAGGCGTTTCAAAATAAGTAAAATTAATTAGCAAACGACACAATTAGACAGAAAATAACATGACATTAACAATCTAGTATTTGATTTATCGACGTGAAGTGGCCAGTTACAGTTAAGTGGTACGTAAAAGAGGTACTAGAAACTGTTCAATGAGTTCTCATTTAATAATTATTATTAATTAACAGGGTGTATTTAAGTAACAAATTTGTTTTTCAGTTTTCTCCAAAAAAACATCGTAAAAGCTATAATGTTTCATACTTAAATATACTCCAGGGACCGAGTACTATTAGCTGTAAAAATATCTGCAACTAATAAATTAACACCTTATATAATTTACTTGTCTTTGATATTTACATGTTTTAAACATGTGTGTTCTTTGTGTTGTGTTTGTTCAAGTATATGTTGTGTTCTACTTAGGTGATAGCCAACATAGTGAACGCCAACATGACGCCCGCCCTAGACGTGCCGCTCGCCGACGTGCCCAGCACCAACACAGAAGCGTCCAACACGTCCAACACGTCCAACACGCCTAACACAGCCAGCACCGTCACAACGGACAGCGAAAAGACCAAACCCAGTGAAGTCAGCGATAGTGAGTCTAAAAATGAACCGGCTGAAAGCTGATCGTCTCGACGCAGCGGGGCTAGCACAACGCACGCGACGCGACGCGACACGATGAACCCTTCTCGTTCCAACACACACAGTGTGAGTGAGACAGGAGGCAGTGAGTTGTGCTAACCCTCCAGACAACGCGGACTCCTGATGGTTATGGGGTCTGAGTGAAAATGGATGCAAGATGGTATACTTAAAATCATTTGAATTGACCGAATTGTATCAAATGAGTCTGTTCTAAAAGCGACTTTACTGTTTAAGTAAGAAGGGTCTAAATCTTCTGGCAGTTTTTTTAAAGGCGGGCATTTAAATAAGTTCAACATGAGATTGTTCCTAATATGGTCCAATGGTTGTAGCTTTCCTATCTAATATTCAAGTAGTGTTTGGTCGGCTTGGTAGTGAAACTAATAACTCTTCAGTACTGCCTCACCTAAAAGGTGAGTAGTACAGTGATTTTGAAAATACCGAAGCCACCTTTTTTGTTCCGGAAACATCGAAAATAATGTAAACGTGTGCCCTATTGTGTGCTTCAAATTCTAATTTGGCCTGACCATTGGTACACCTTGTTACAATGAGATAAGATCTATTAATGATCTATTATTAATAATTCAGTTTGTTGATGTTTATACAGAGTAAAAGTTGTCAATGATACAGACCTAGCGAATTATAGTGTGTCCATTTTCACAGAAGGAACCATAAACTGATCCTCGGCAGCTCCGCACAGCAATACTTAATCGTTTTGTTTAACCTCTGATCCGTATACGTTTCGTACGTACGTTTGGTTCTGGGCTTGGAAATCTTAAAATTATAAGTAACTCTTTCAAGACGCAAGCGCACTGCGCATCTAGCAATCTGAAGAAAAAAAGAAATGCTACGCGCATGAACGCTAGACGGTGTAATGCTCACTGAAAGGGTTAAATATATTTATTCGCTGCAAAGAATAATAAATACTTCTATTTGTTCATTTTAATATCTAAAATGTTCGTAGCAAACGCCTGCTTAGAACCATACGTGAACTAAATTCATACATTTGTCATTCCAATGTGGCAATATTTAAGTAATGTATAGCTGACTATTGGCTGTGTTATGTAATGTACCGGGAACAGTAGAGGCGGCTGGTCCGAACCTACAGCCTTGAGGGACGGAATATATTCGGTGCGACGAACTTGGATGACCTGAGGCTAACTTTGCCGGTGTTGCCAATAATAATGACATAAATATACGAATTTAATCGGGGTAAATCAGTTTATGACTAAAAATATCGTTTGTTTTATTTGTTGTAATTCACGAGCTAGAAGAGTTCAGTGAAACAGAGCTATTTCATATTCATTGTTAAATGCAAGCCAGTGGTGTTGAATTAAAGTAAAGAAGACCGTTCAAATAGTTTAATAAGAAAAGGATCAAATTGTTATATAGTTTATACATAAATAGTTATCTACAATGGTATGGTTCTATTTGGTATGATTTATATTTAAAAAGTCTTAAAATATTTTTTAAAATATATGGTTTATAAATAAACTGTCACTAGTAAGTTATAAAGTCTGGTAACGCTAGAATTACTGTTAAAATAGGGTATATACCTCGTGTGTTCATAAGTTTTGAGACGGCTAAATACTCGATGTTTTCACATTTTTTTATGTATACCTATAAACATATTGTTAATGTTACTTGACAATAGTTTCATTAATATACATACATAGGTATTATTTAAACTGCCTTCCAATATTTTATGTTAGATGCCATTTATTGCGTCGGCTACACCTAGATAATGACCCCGCGAGACACGAAAGTTTTCATCAGGGATTCTCTTGCTTCTCTTCCAGTGGCTCATTTGTGAGTAACTATTTTTGAGTAGTATTTACGGCAGGTTTTTAGCTCTAAATTGTGTGTTCAAATAAGGTAATTTTGTCCAAAAAGACTTATCAGGAGTATTTAGAGCCAGGCTCGACGCAAGTTACTTCTATTGACTGATAAAAGACCTACATTTCTCTTTTAGCAGTTTTCGTATGAAAATTTAATTTTGTTACGGTTTTGTCAAAAAACCAATTATTTTGATGAATAAACGTGTCAAATAAACTTTAACAAGTGATTCTAATAGTCCATCTGGTAAATGGATAATTTTAAGGCATAATTTAAGCATCTAGTATTCAAAATTGAAAGAAAAGGCTACCTCATACGTAATAATCGCCCGTATCTTGAACATCGTAGGGTGATAAGGTTGCAGTACTGTCTGTGCAGTAGTTGGAACATTATCGACATTTTAGTGTACAATTTGTCGTTCCGCTGCCTTAACACTCTTTCTACCATAGACATTATCTTGTCAGTGAAAAAGGCGTTTTTCGTTTCGTGCCGGCACCTAAGAGAGACCACCGCATTTAAAGGCCTAAATCAAAAATATTGAAAGCCAATTTAAATAAACTCTATTTACTTTTATCAGCTACAGTACAGTGATTCTATGAAAATAATAACATTGACAGAAATATTTTCTGTAATTGATTTATTCAAAACAATATTCGTCGCAAAACTTATGAACACACGAGGTACCATGTACAACCCGTCGGAAATATCTGCGAGCCTGGCTGGAAACAAATTGTTTCAAGCCAATTTCGCAGATATTTCCGACGGCTTGGATATTAGACAGAAACAGCTAACAGCGTTCTGGTTACACTCACAAACAGTGCACAGTGGTCACGCTTAATTTGTTATCAAAGTTTATTACCCTTAGATCATCCAAGTCCTATTGCACCGTTCCTTAGTAGAATCGATCAACGTTTGTATATAAATGTATAGGTGTAACAAATAATTTGGGCAATTGAATCGAGCTTTATATTTGTATATAGTTAACGGCACGGCCAGGCTAGGCAATCGAGCTTCGCGAGGACGTAATACAACTTATTATTAACGGGCAACGTTTACCTGACATCTGTTCCATCATTAATATTTTGAGTTAATTGTCGCTTAAAGTGGTCACGAGCTCGACGGCTTTAGTTGTCGCGCATGTTAAAGAAGCCTAAATCGATGTTATGTTATTGTTGCTTTTCGCTCTGCAAGAGTTCTAATATAAAGCTAATTTACATTCATCATACATACATCGACCGCTACTGGTAAGCGACTTGTGACGTTATGTCGTGACGTGGTGTCGCGGTGTGAAGATAGTATGCTATCTTGTTTTACCTTAAAAACATGTCATTTCCGCACTCGAAATATGCGCACTAAACCCAAAGTAAATGAGCATATATAGCACTCAAACGTTCAAGTCTCTTAACCCACTACCGACCGTTATAACACCCCCATTCCTGTTTGAAATATGAATTTTACGCAGTTACAATAAAGTATCATATTAGGTTTCCAGAAATTATAGTTAGTGTACCGTTGAAAGTCTTCGCTTATATTTGCCTACAATCCCCACGACTACCACCGCGCCCACTTTAAATTCAACACGACGCCTAACTAAGATAGACAGCAGAGGCGACGTAATAATTTTAATTTTATAGGCACAAAGTAACACCTTTAGATGAAAATGAAACCAGACAAAGATGGTCGCCATAGGCGAAATTATGCGTTTCAACGGTATTGACCAATTTAATTGACATCAAGTCTAAATAACGCTTTGACCAACCCGAGATAGGTAGATATCAAGTAATGACGCGAACACACGCTCATAGTACAATGGCGAGTGCGAGTTCTTGATAAGCGTTAACTTACCGGGTGATTGAAATTGACTTACATATTACCCTTTCGTTTATGTAATGATATGAGTATGACACTGACAGTGCTGAATTTCTCGTTTATGTCATAGAATATTTTTTTGATGCACTGATCCTTATCAAACGGGCATCCCAACGGGCGCGATTTGGGAAGAACTTTAGTTGGAAGTTAAGTGAGAGTTTACAGAAGTATCGTTTGTATCGGATGTAAGAAATGTTAGCTTAAATGTTCTAACGGGTCTATCCTTACTTTTGAAATACCGAGACAGTGACACGGTCTACATAATATATCAAGTACTGAAGGTGAACTGTTTCGAGAACTGACAAGACCGAGGGTTGACGCAAAATATACAAATTGATGCCTTTCCTCAATCACATATAGAGCATGTGTTATGTGGGGTGGCAACTAAACTTTTCCTTTCGCATCTAAAGCATACCATATTGAAACTTTCCAAAGCGCTAGACTTAGTACAGAATGAATATTTGAGTTTGTTTTTCAATTCACAGCGCGAGACCGAGAAGCACTAGAAGGTCTGTCTCGCCACTGTACTCTTTGCGTGTGACAATTATATGAGCATCGCCGCCATCTATCATTGACTCGGACACGCTGTATTTGTGTTGCAATAAGACGGTCTGGTGTGCCTATAAATAAGCGGAGGACATCGAACGACGTTTAAACTTTATCTAAAGTGTATGGTCAAACTTGTTACATTGTTGTCTGTATTGGAGTAGTTATGAACGATTAAAAAAAATTGTTCTATATTTGTCAGAGGGATAACCTTATTTTGCCCCTCTTTTCGATACGGTAAATAGTTGCGTTTTCGTATGAATTATTTATAACCTGATCATGTGATCAATTAATATCATATGCAGTAATTGACAATCGCAAAAAGCAGAGACAAAGTATCATGAAAATATTGCCAAAGAATTGCCACATTACTACTTTGCCAAAACATATTGTAGTTGTGTTAAAATGCAGTTTCAATGGTCAATAATAGTCGACTTTATGCGTGAAATGCATTTAACAGGGTTCAACCTGAAAACCTTGATTGTAAGTCGATGAAGTTAACTAATACAATCATATTCATTTTTCAGTTCCTGGACGTTAGTAATGTAAATAAACATACCAATACAAAAATAAAGATTTAATGAATTCGTGCCTATTGAGTTAGTCTTTCCAGAGCATGTATCTTGATGAACCAATATTCAATAATGTTCCAATTCACTTATATACGATATACATATTAATCCTTTCACCAGTATTGGTTTGCGGATTGCAATTGACAACATTTCATTTTCTGACTACTTAATTTTGTTTACGTGTTTAATAGTACTCTAAGAAAAGTTAAAAGACGCGTATTTTTACACGACTGCCTAATAAAAAAGAAGTGTTTTCATTTCATTTTATATGTTGCGAAATCCCCATATATCGGTCATGTTAAACTGTCGCGTTCTAAAAGGCCATAGGTAAGTTAACGGGATAAATACGATGTCAACATATTCAATTAAAAATAACAATTATACCTAGTTGGTTACTAAGTTATGTTACTGTAATAATCCTTATCTACATAAAATATACTAACGAAAGTTAAATAAATTATATATTAAAATGAAGTACACACAATCAGGATTTACATTTGTCAATTTCATTCAAAATGGCCTCCTTGGGCCTGAACACAGGCCTTCAGACGACGAGGCCAGTCATCAATAGCGGCACGCACGGTTGTCATATCTAATTCCGTCACTGTCTTGACTATGGCCCGCTTGAGGGAGTCAAGATTTGTGTGGGGTTTAGCACAGGCTTTCTCCTCAATAACCTGCCATATAGCATAATCCAGGGGGTTGAGGTCCGGGCTGGAGGAGGGCCAGTCTTCGTGGGCAATGAAGTCAATTTGGTTGCTTCGAAACCAGGCTTGAGTTGTTTTTGCCTTATGTGCAGGGGCTGAGTCTTGTTGAAAGACCCAGGGCTGGTTTTGAAATAGAGAGTGGCTTAAAGGCTTCACTATTGGTTCCAGAACGGTTTCCTGGTAAACTTTAGCCCCAGTTTTGACACCTTTTTCGGACCTGTGTTAACCCTGAGTATGACACACCTAACCAAATCATGACATAAGAGGGATGATGGCCTCGTTGCACTCTCGGAACAGCTACACTCGCTTCTTGACTGTTTTTTGCATACACTCTGTCATTCTGGCGGTTACAACATTCTTCAATGGTAAAAATTTTTTCGTCTGTAAATAATATATTTCGGTGGCCATTTTGTGCGTACCGCTTCAGTAGCACGCGACTTCTATTCAGCCTTTAGTCTTCAATCGTCCATTAAGCAAATGACCTTTCCGTCTACGATAAGCGTGTAGTCTAAGGTCTTGATTGATAACTTTTTTAAGGGAGCTTCTCTTCACAGACATCTGAATTGCCAACAACTTTTGCTTCCGAACGGGGTTTCTTGCGATTCTCGCCTTAACTGCCTTTATAAGAGCTGGGGTCCGAACGGTGCGTGGTCTTCCAGACCTCTTGCGGTCATCAAAGCTCAGGGTACTATTGTACCTATTAATGGTACGATAAACGAATTGTTTGTTGATTTTCAGATTTTGAAGCAACTTCAAAATCACGTTTGGCGGATGCCCGCATTTGTGCAACGCAATTACAGCGACACGATTTTCTTTTAGACCCCAATCCATTATAAATATGACGAGATAAGTGTTGTGTGTGCTATAAAATTATAACTGACAACCCGCCATTATATGTCATTTTTTATTTTTTCGGTAGCATTTGTTTTAACGCAAGAAAAGAGTTTGCAAATCGAGTAACAGAACTTAGTAACCAACTAGGTACTGTATAGGTGAAAAACTTAAGTAAGTCACCTGTTGTATGTAGTTGTAGCGTGTTAGAATAGACATTACATATTTAAAATGTGCAACACAAACAAAACAAACGCCTATTCGAACACGTCACAACTACATACAACAGGTGACTTACTTAAGTTTTTCACCTATATCTGTATCTGCAGGGATTACTCAGAACGCTCATACATAGAAGTTAGTATCACCCGAATGAGCAAGTGCGATAGAGATGGAAATGTTCGAAAGATACATTTAACATAGTAACTTCAGTTGATAAGATAGACCCCACGAGGGTCAAGTGTAGATGATTTGACGAATTTGTCAATGTCGCATCCATAGTATTTATTTTTTAGGATATATAAGCCATATCACGAAAAACTTATTCGGCCATCATATGGCTTCTTACAAATAATTTTTTTTTCGATTAATAGCGAATATAAAAAACTGTTATTTTTTTTTTATATGTGCAAGCTCAAATCTCTAAATGTTTTTTGCTTTAAGCCAGTATGGTATAAAAAAAGATTCCGACGAATACAGAACCTCCTCTTTTTTGAAGACGGTTAAAAATGAAATGTTGTCACTTGCCAAGTGGTATTTGTATGAATACTTGTACCAATGGCGTCTTTTTAAAAAGTTACTTTCCAGATCTGAAAGAACTGTTGGTCTTTTGAATTTATTATTTGATGTGTTCAATTCATATTCAATTGAAGCGTTGCCTTGTACAATGTGTTACGTTAGTTGTAGATGAGAGCAACGCATAGCCTTATTCGCGTACCTTAACGTATAGTTCGCTGTAGTTTAATTTAAGTGAGGGGCGCGGGGCGTGTGCCACAGGTCTTGAGGGCTTGGTTCATATATTACAACAATGTCTGGTTAGTTATATAAAAACTGACGGATGTGAATTGGTAACACACTTATTGACCTATGAATGTTTAATGTTTTTCAGTGGTCGGAAAAATCTCGTCAAGTCGTCGTCGGAATCTAGTGTAAGATTTGAACTACATTTTCTTCAATTTACCTTTTTGTATTTTTTGACGACACTTTTTTGATAGTGGCAAGATACTTGAATTATGGACAAATTTTATTTTGGACTGTAAAAGGGTTAAAAATCATACCATGGGATTGGAGTGATTTATATTACAAAGATCAGACATTTTCTAACCAATCCCTCGTCCTACGATTTTATCGTATCATATCGTCCCGTAATATCGCTCGACATATCTGTAGCCTGAACGGTTGGATGTTCTTACCCCCACCAGTAGACCGTAGACAGTAGTTCGTCTCCCGATAATTTCGCACCCCGCGCCCTTGGTTTAGGGCATTGTATACTGAAACTTCACCATTACAGTTGCTATGGGGTAATTGCGTAACACTACAGCGATTATATTCTATTCTAATTCCTACGAACAACCCTAAGCGTAACAATGAGATGGCTTTATATTCTAAACTAATATCTATCGAATCGATTAGGTATCCTGATGAAATTGTTATGGTAAAGTTTTAAGATACAGGGCACTGATTGACTTTATTATTCCAATTGTTCTAGTTATTTAAAACTTATTTACAACAAGGTCGTTGACTTATTTAGCAATATTAGGCTTCCTGTGACGTTTCTTCCTCGGTGTTAGAGTGCAATCAAGATCTCCTCCAAGTAGACATATCTACGGATATCAATAGTTTAGTATAAGTTTATTTTAGTTTGTCCAGTTTGTCGTGCTTAGCTAACTGACGAACTGGACTGTACAACTGCCAGGAATCTAGTTGATCTCGATATTTAAATTGTCATTAGTTTTTCAAGTGACAATTTAAATTTTGCCTTTATAGGCAGCTTTTGGGATAGCATTCTAGGTGGCCTGATGGTTCTTTTAAATTGGGTCTTCAGTCGAATTGGATAATTTCTGACGACCCAGTCTAAATGACCCATGATTATATGGATTTTTTTTAGTATTCCGCTCCTACCCACAGTGTAACATTATGTGGCCTTGTATAAAGTATATAATTGTTATATACGTGAATGTGTTATATGGTTTTGTATGTTACTTCATTCTTGTGATGTCAAGTGCCAAAATGTTTTGTTCTACCCATTGATGCTTAAAGTTTAGTTGAATTGGTAAATTCTTCGCGTTCTTTTTGTACCGATGTATTGAGGTCCCAAATCGATACGGGTAATTTTTATTTGTTTTGGAAACGATGTATCTTACGGTCACCATCTCAAAATGGAAATATTTTTAGGATTTAAATACAAAAAAACTTGTGTGTGCTATCTTTTTTGTTAGAAAATGTAATTAGAGTATTGCATTTTATTATTAAAGTTATATTGTACATTTGTTAAAAGTACCTAAAAACTTTGAACTTGGACGTACTTCTAGCTATTTTTAAAACTTGTTGGCCGTAAGATATGTTTGGGACTCTATCGTATTACATTTCAATGTCTCCTAAACATATTGTGAATCCATATCGTAAGTTTACTTTAATGAACGTACAAAGTGTGCTCGATTTATTTCGATATAGCCCGTATGTAAGTGACCTACTGGTATAAGGGGTCAAAGACAGTCTATGTTTGTAGCGGTCAACAATGATTATAGGCATAAAACGATGTTATTTTCTGGTCAATAAATACCTTTCTCTCAAATGTGACTGATTCATGAGGATTATTTGATAGAAGTACCTAAAGTGAACAGAGAAAGAGTGTTGGACCGCTACTTGCAAGGATTTCTTCGCTCTGATCAACCGTTTGGCAGTTGATATTTGTTTTATACTCAGGTTTGTACAATCGTTTCTTTTTATGTTTCAAAGCATTATATATTACCGTCGCGTGCGCCGCAGGTAAAGCCAGTCGAAAGGTACAATAGTTCCGCAGAATTTAACAGCTCCGATAATCACCTACAAATATTAATATTTTTCCTGTCCAGGTTACATTTGTACAGGACTTTTAGGATCTCCCTAAAATGTCCTTAATGTAGGTACAAAACTGTTAAACTGACAAAAGGTGTTCTGTCAAGTGAACAACCTTGTTTGATATCTGTTCTCATTTATTAAAATTGCCAGTTAAGTGACAGTCCAGAGGTTCCATACAATAATCAAAGAGTCTAAATCACTCCCTTTACGTGGCAAAGTCGATTCCCTAATTTTTTCAAAAACAAACAAACGTCGAATTCATTTTTTTACTTAAGTGAACTGGAGATGAATCAGCTCTAAAATTATTGGTACCTAATTTGTTAGCACCTAATATACGTGTTAATGGCTTATAAGCGGCGCGCGTGTCGTGCAATTGATGGTGATCCTATTGTGATGAGGGGCGACGCCGCGGAACAACATATGTATAGTATATTACAAATTTATCTCGCTATTTTTTACTTTTAACAAGCTTTCGACTTTCTTATAAGTCAAGTGCAAAATTGTCAGTTATTATTATATAATTACGTAATTCTTTTTATTAAAAATGGGACTGCTCTTGGCCGGCCTTTAGCCAGGGGCAAAGATGAGGCCGACGATGTCAGTTGAGTACAAAAAAATGTTATTCTTATAAATTAACCAATGGCAATTAAGGCTGGGTTGCACCAAACCGTCTGCAATTGTAGCTGTGTTCGTTAAAATTTGAATGTATGGAAAGTTTGACAAGTTTCTATGGGATGACAGCTGCCGGCGCCATATTTAACGTTGATCAGTCTGTGATCGTAAGTCGGTGCAACTCAGCCTAAAACTATTAATCATTCGAATTGAATAGGTAACCCACCTTTATTTATAATTATATAATATACAAATTATAATTTATTGTCGGTTGGAAGCGTAGATGAGCAAGCTAAAACTACTTTTTCTCGTAATTTTATATAGAAAACTCCCGTGAGTTTGAGACACATTAAAATATAATGAAACGGGTCACCACGTATTTGAGATCGAATACCGCTAATGATTAAGGACCGGGAACCGGTCTGAAACATGTCGAGCGATATTCGACCTTAAAGACGTGAGTGACCCGTTCCATTATATTTCAATACACTTTTTGTCGTTGTAAAATTTGCACTTCACATATATAAATTATAAAGTCTTAAATTCCAAATCACGTAAAGAATACCGAGACTATTTAGAGTTCAAAATCGTTTTCTATACTAGAATATTGCATATTTTAGACGTTACATACAACTTTTCATAAATAAATATTGTCTTTATTTTAGTTATAGATCTCACGAAGGCGGGTCATACTTGTCTGTGTATATACAGTTCCCATCAGATATATCTGGCCACGACTCTATTGTTATGACGTTAAGACTGCATGCTCGGATATTTTGATGTGAGAAATATCACCCTGAAGAGGATAGATAAAATAGATATATTTAATGGCGTCTATGCACGCATACTGTCTATGTACTTA
The DNA here is from genome assembly GCA_905163555.1 of Notocelia uddmanniana. Taxonomy (NCBI): domain Eukaryota; kingdom Metazoa; phylum Arthropoda; class Insecta; order Lepidoptera; family Tortricidae; genus Notocelia; species Notocelia uddmanniana. The sequence continues at coordinate 2,761,886 of LR991065.1, read as the reverse complement.
TGTGTCTATGCATTTCCTTACGCACATGCGCACGCAATTAGACAATGCGCAGCAGTTCTACGCAAACATGGATAAGTTTTTGTGAGTTAACAAACAGAAAAGAAAAACTTAAAAAGTAGCATGAATATCGCGGCGTCGCTCGTAAGGTGCTAAATATAAGATTTTGTACGTACCCCGTTTGTATGTAGGTATTGTAAGCTTGTGTGTCGTCTGACCCCGTTCGTACTGTGTGTATAGCATTTGTTAGTATTAACGTAGAGCCGCGACGCTGTGTGACACGGTTTAAGTAACTTAGTTTTGGTATTCCGTTTTTATTATCTGTGACAGTATTCACATATAGATGACATTTTACAATAATTTTCTCGTCTTCATTATAAAGTATTCGCTCCATGTCGTTCTAAATATACATATTTTCTTTTTCTGAGTTTTCCATTGTGTGATAAATATTAATCATTTAATTGTATGCATAATTTTTACCATATTATTAACTCATAATAAGGAGAATTTATAAGGAGAGTTATTGTAAAAGTTATCTGTCGTCGATTTTACTAATTAGACTTTTGAGTTTTAATAAACCTAAAAATTCTATGAAACCGAAAGTATCCTAAGGCGCGTTCACATAGCGGCGCGGCGTTTAAGCTGGGAATACACTCACGGTACTGCGTATTTGCTATTATTTTTTGTAACTGATTCTTTAAACGAGTTTGTACTCATGTTATTTGACGGGTTTCAATTGCTAGAACGTAGTTTTCAGGTGGTGTTGCGTAGTTTGTGCACATCCAAAAAACTGTTACAGAATTTACGGTAAGTGACAAAATATACATTATTCGACTTAATTTCAATGGAATGATGTAAATATATACATATTTATGCTGTCGACTATATTTTCAACAATTGTTGAAACTAAAACGTCTATGACTTTGACTAGTATTAATTACCCAAGAATCGGTGCCGTGAGTGGATGCAATCGTATTAGTAGTGCAATTATCCGTAAAATTCGGATCCTTGGTTTTCGTATTCCTACCCATCCATTGTAAATAATCAATTTGATAATAAAAGTGTATTATGTATAACGCATGTACAAGTCTGGTACCAAATTACATAATTATAAATTAATGTTCACGGGAATTTCGCCCAGTGTGCTTCGACGTTCAATCTTGGTTCGATAAATCAGACGCTCTGCGACGATTGGTCGATTTCCTTCTGTGGTTGCACACTAGGCGAGATTTAGTTTTAGTAGATTCGTAGCAAAAATATATTGGTATTTTGTATTGAGCGAGTGTGATATTATATGATCCATTTACTCGCTTCAGGGGAACTTCCAACGATTTTTACAATGTACAGGATTTTGTGATAACTACGTTTTCGACCTTCAGCTAACTGCGACCGTCCTTGATGTTTTCTTAACGCTTGTCATAGTTGTAAACAAAGAATTCTATCTGAATGTGGGTGTACAGTTTGCGACTGAGGTATCGCGCCTCGTTACAGTCGACGAGATTTAAGTCTAGATACCAGTACAATTTGTCACATTATGTCATATTTGACGTTTCTTGCACTGGGATGTCAGCTGTCAATAGAACAGTCTTAAATCTTGTAGACTGTAATGTAAAATGTAACTTATTTATTATACATATAATAATGAACATAATTGAGGTGTCTGCCTTAGTTTCTAACTTTCAAGACCTGCGCACACGGTGTTTTTAAGCCCAGCTTCATGTAAAAAGTGTGTGTAAGTCCTTATCACCGCATTCGACATGCGCAAAGACATTTGCTATTGCGGCTCATACACGTAACTTACGGTCAACCATTTTGATTTCTGGGCCACTTCGTACCTTGTCACAGTAAAAATCAATATGAAAGCTGCTAGAGATCTAATATTATAGCCACTGTGACAAGGTTGACTGTACGTACGTGTGTGTAAGAAGAGAGAGATGAACGTAGACATGTCGCTATATGACTTTGAGCGTGTCGAAAATAGGTTCTCAATGTGTTGGCGCTGCTGAGGCAGTTTCGGATATTGTAATTAAACTAGAATTTGTATATTGACATGAAGCGATCAACGTTTTTCTTAGTTACTATTTAATAACGTATGTTTTTTAATGACCGCCGTGACTAAAATCCGGTCTGTCAGCCGAAGCAATCATGTGAAACCCCGACAGTTGTTGAATTTTGATCCCTTCGTCTGGAGCATAAAGTTGAATTTCGTGTTACATGGTTGCGCCGGTCGAGCGGTTCGGCCGCTATTAAACGAGAACTGTGCCTTCCGGGCTTGAGGGCGGCGCCCCCCGTCCTCCCGCGTCCCTCCCCCTCCCCCACACTCCTCGCGCCCGCCGCCCCGCGCCCGAGACATAATAAATGCTCGTAATGTATTCTATTGTATTTATATCATAGTTAAAAGTTTTATTAAAAAAGTTGCTCAATTTCTGGAGTTTCATTTTTTACCCAAAAGTTTTGATGGAACTGGATCGGTTAATAATTTTCCCTATATTGTGGCCCAAAGTGAACTTACATGGTTTCAGACTGTGCGGGACCAGAAAGTGGCGACGCTTATCGCCCTGTCTGTCGCGTCTCGAAGGTCTTGCTCGGAGCAGGCGTGCGGGCACGCTGGGCAGGACAACATGTGCTACATTGTTTGGGGAGCCGTCCCGCACGGGCATTGAGCATCTGAGCCGCTTAGGGCGCCCCACTTCAGCAGGTTCTCCTTACTGCGGCCGACCTGAGAACGCAATCTATTTAGGGATTTCCAGATCGGCCATGGCTGTTTATGCCCAGCGGGAAGTGTTTCAGCGAGGCGGACATAATCTTTAGGGGGAGGGCGAGTACTATGCCAGTGCGCAAGCCGTATCTGTGGCGGTGGGTTCTCAACAGCGGCAGTGCTCCGCATAAAACTCCTACGGCTCTTTAGACGGGGCGGTGGTAGCCTGTGGCCATGGAGAGGAAGTCTTGGGTCTTGTTCCTGCCTTAGTTTTTCGACACTGCACGCCACCTCTCTGCGAGTTTCCGGGGGCGAAATTCCTGCCAGAGGGTATAGCTTGTTGAGTGATTATGCGGCAAGTGTCGTTGAGTGCCAAGGTAACTTGCCCTGCGTGGGCGGAACGGTGCCACACCGGGCACGCGTATTCGCCCGCCGAATAGCAAAGTGCCAGGCTAGTAGTACGAAGTGTGTGTGCAGTAGCGCCCCAATGGGTTGTTGTGAGTTTCCTCAGAAGACTGTTCCGCGAACTAACCTTTTGACGCGCTTTTATGCAGTGGCTCTTAAAGGACAGCGTTCTGTCGAGGGTTATACCGAGATATCTTGGGCACGGACAGTGCTCAACAGCAACACCATTCCAGGTAATATTAATGCCTATTTGCATCCCGGTTTCGTATATAACTGAATAATAATTAGATGCGTACGATAGCAACCATGAGGAAAGTAAACTGGTAAAGGTTACTCCCCGCGTCAGGAGCAAATATCGTCAGTCATTTTCTCTCAGGCAATAATTTGTAAGAGGCTTAAGAGTCCCCAGTACGCTCAGCTGAACTCGATTCTCCATACAAACGTAGTTTCGTTCTCATTTTAAAAAATGGAAATTAAATGGAACTTTGTATACACAATGGGAGCCGTCATATCTAGGTCGGAAATTAGTATCTGTTGATAGAAATTGTAATAGAAAAAAAATATAGCGAGATTTTGAGTTTTTTACGTCTTGTATGAAAACCTTAATAATCGCTGTTTGTTTTGCTCCATTATAATTTCAAGCAACAGAAACTAATTTCCGACCTAGATATGCCGGATCCCATTGTGTATACAAAGTTTCATGTTACTCTAGCATGTCGTTTTAAAATGAGAGCGAAACTACGTTTGTATGGAGAACCGAGCTTACTGCGGACTAAGAAATTCCGTGGACGTCAGCTGGCGCTCCAATGGTGGGTTATTTGTATGAAATAAACCTCTCAGACATGTAATTTAAATATTGTGTATTGGCAAAGTTTCCTGTCAAAATAATATTTTCTCTGGGGAGCAGTTGGACCCTCTCAAACACTTAAAACAAAACGTGTTTTTTTCTGTCATTTCCTCTCGAACCCAATATCTTGAAGGTTAAAATGCTGGAAAATACGTCCGTTGGTTCCAAATGTGGCTATGTGTGCTTGCAGATCTGGGCTGGAAGAGGGTCAAACCGCCAAATCCACCAATGGAGCCCCAGCTGACGTCCACGGGGTCTCATAACACAACTCTCTTACGAATCTTCTTACAAGTTTTCGTGCGAACTTTGTCCTGGAAATCTGTTGTTGGCCAGCGGTCTATTACTAATAGGCACACTAATAGCACTAGGCGGTCTAATAGGCACACTAAGTATATCATGTAAGGAAGGTTTCAAACGACACTTCCTATATATAATTGCTATGGGGGTATTATGACAATTCAAACACACACATTATTTCGATAATATTTTATTTTTATAATTTATTTATATAATGACTAATAATCATCTACCAAACTAAATAATAAATATAATTCAACAGCATCCTTTATATACAATATGTATAGTTATAGTATTATAATTTCCACATTTCCGAACGTTTAAAAAAGGATACAGTCGTTCAATCGATACAAAATAATGAAATCAACGACCATTATTACAGATTAACAAGTAATAATTTGCCACAAGTTTTTTTTGTTATTTATTTATTTACAATCTTATCTTAATTTAGTCCCATAATTTCCAAATGAATTATCAGCGTTATCGGAACATTCGGCTAGCTCAAACAGAACTACAATATAAACTTTAACTGCATAACAATTTAATAAAATTGGGAAAACTTAACTTGTCCTTTTTACACTAGTAGGGCGTGGCCCCGGCTAGAGCGAGACCGAGGCAGGCTAGGAGGGGAGACTAGATAGTATGGCGGACTGTAGTTAGTTAATTATAATATGTATTATTTATATGGGCAAGGGCCAAGCCGGCGATACTGGTATAGGTTTGACGCGGTCGCAAAACTTAACCTACGACCAGTGGCGCCAACCGAGCCGTCACAAACTTTGTCAAGGCGATTATGATTTGCAATGACGCATTGTAAATACGTCATTAAAATTCATTATCCGATAGTTCGTCGACAATCGCCGGGACAAAGTAATTGACAATGGTTACTGCACTCTCATCTAACATCTGAAATAAACTCTTGACTCAACAACGGAGCTTTCAACATCAATGTGGCTTCAATGACCTTAATATTACTCGACTTGTGAAAATGAAAAATCTACTTTACGCTCTAGTTCTATGTTCAAACGAGCCTCCTTATTTGACTGATATGCGGTTACAGTGATACGCGAGCGGCAGGTACGTGTTTTAACAAAATACCTAAATGCTTTATTAAAACATCTGGAATTACCAGGGAAAACGGTTTTAAGAAAATAGCCACTTTTCGAGTAAAATCCAGCTCTTCCGATATATGTCTCTATTCAAAAATAATCTGGTTTAAAACAGCTACGATATAGTGATATTGGCACGCGGCACCAAATAGTAACCGCACGCCTATGAAGGTACTCTAGTTGTCATATTTGCAAAAACGGAACTCTTACTACAACTAAAGGCCGAGCCACACTGAATGCGGGCGCAGCACGTGCGCTTGCGTGGCGTGTACACGCGCGCGTACGTGCGCGTGACTTGCAAGCGGTGTGTCATCTACTATGACATTTCATACGATACAACGCGCACGTCACGCGCACGTGCTGCGCACGCATTCGGTGTGTCTCGGCTTTAAGTAAATTAAAATACGCTTACAAATCGTGTAACAATTATGTATAACACAGCGTCAAATAGTAAAAACCTTTGGCATCCAACATTATACAGCTGAAGATATCATACAGACGCTAACAAATACGTACAAACTAAATCGAACTAGCATCTCTATAAAGAGTATAAAATCGAAGCTAAGTAAGGCGATTAAATGACATTGGACGATACATTATCCAAAGGAAGTTTAGAAGGATAATTATAAACGATCGGAAAGCAACGGAGCAGTGTATAGCGTCGCGTAGATACAAAACGATTATTGCCATGTGATACACCGATATTACTACACGGTACTTATGCTAGGGCGGGCTCGCGAAGCGGAGCGATCTTGGCGGTTGTCATCTGAGTCAAAAGGTCGTTTATCGTATATTACCACGGAAATCGTATGGAAAAATGACTCTTCAACTTTGCAGTGTGCTCTGTATTTGTATAAAAAGATTTCGCCACGCTACCCGCCGTCTACCTAAGAACCAGCGATATACACAACAGCTTTTAGTCGTTAGTTTACAAGAGAGTAGTTATCGCTTTATTTATCTTATATTTGTTTTAGCTAGCAACACCGACACGACACCGATTGGTCTGGTTTACTTTAGGCTGGTAACCCACACATAGTATTGCTATAATTTTGTATGTACGTCGCGACGGACGCCTCTGATTAAACACTAACAATTATATACTTTAATTCACTAATAAATGCTAAACAAACGATCTGGGGGCGTAACGTAACGTGAAGGCACCCGTGACCTACGTCACAATTTATACGACGACAATTTTGAATGTCACAATAGGTATAACACCCAATATTACCTATCGTCATGCTCATGATTGCCGACCATTAGTTACGTCATCGTTACATATTTAAGTATGTAGTATATTCTGTAAATCTGTGTTGAAATATGTATTAGGCATGTCAAAATTGTCATCATGGAATTAAGTGATGCAGGGCATCGGATTCGCCCGGCGGACCGACGGCCGAGCGTAACCTGACGAGTGTAACAAAAATTATTGTCATCCAATGCTTAATTTTCCAATCTTTATAAGTATCTCTTTATTTATTATGTACTTAATACTTTATACAGATCAACATCGTCGACTATTATTGTTATTCATTATACTTATTTCATTTGTTACTCTTATCTATAAAATTTACAACTAACAGTGCCGTCGCGGACCGGCGCGGGCCGGCGAGACATTGACGCTAGTCTATCACACGTAAGGAGAACAGTGGCGAGACACTACTCCCGACCTAGAAAAAGGTATCACTAGATCGAGCAATCCGCTTAGAAAAAATACAGTCCGCCGAGGGCTCAGCACAGAAGACAGTAACTAGACCGAACACTTGGTTTAGAAAAAGACGGACACTCGGATGAGGATTCTGCCTTAAATATGACAGGATCTAGGCTGGACACTCGGTTAGAGAGACACAGGCCCTATTATTGCCATTAAAATCACCTATTGCTTCTGTCGCCAGTGTACTCGTTACATGTAACAAGAGTATAAGGAAACGAGTAGCACAACCAGCCACGTCTCTGCACGTTTAGTGTTCAGCTTTCTGTTCTGTGTGTTTCTCTTTCTTTATGGAGAATTTATCAAGCCAGTCGTGCTAACTCTATAGGTGCATCTAACGTAGACAGAGCGGGCTACCGTTAGGTACATTGTATAAAAAGAGTTAAGTACAATAGTTAATGTTTTCGATTATTTACATTATCACATCGCGTGAACGAACCACGTATAAATGACGCTCCTGGACTGTCTCGATCAAACGTCTAAATGTTAGGAAACTACGAAGTACACAGCCACACACGTCTTTATTATAAGGGCTTATTTAGATCATTTTGAGCACTGCTTATTGGTACAGTATACATTCCGCTAAATAGATCTGTGTTGTTAGCTAGTTAATCGAGGCAGTTGAGTGAGCTTACGCTCATTGCTGTCATAGAGCAATACAAAAAGAGATACAGTTTTTTATATTTGCCGGACAAGAAGGGCCGGATCGAGACGGTCTACGAACGTCGGAAAAATGCACCGACGCCGCCGAACGAAGTAAGAATATTAGGCACAGAAATAATTGAACAATTCAGCGCGAAGTTGAAGGCTTCGTTACCAAAACACCAGTTCTCGAAAATGTTAACCTCCAACTTCGGCCACGGCCCCTTTGTTCACATGACGACTTTCAGAAAATCATTCGGTATCAAAGCGAGTTTTGCCAAGACGAATTGAAATTGACAGCTAGACCGGGGGTCGGCAACCTTTTAGTGGCCAAGGGCCATATCACTATCAGACAAAAGGTTTTTTGTTACATACAAAAAAGCCCGAGGGCTTGTGGGCCGCATGGAAAGGGGTTCGCGGGCCGCCTGTTGCCGACCGCTGAGCTAGATCCAATAATGGTCTGCCACAGCCGAAATGTCGGGTAACCTCAAAAGGTGAAAGTAATACAAGTTTAAATCAATCCTTATTTACTTGGGCCTCGCTATAATCTCTTGGTCTATGATTTAAGCACTGACATTTTGGTAGAAGTGTGTGGTGTGTTGGCAGCGAAGTAGCGCAGCGGCGCCGGCGCAGCCCGCGACAAGTTTGTGCGTTCATTCGACAAGTCACGCCTAAAAGGAGTCTAAAGTATTCATAAGATCTCTACATGGGTAGCTAAGCTCTAGGGCGCCGGACGCCCGGTACTAACTTAACGGCCTAGCCCGCGGCGAGGCCGACTACACTTGCTCGGAGTCTGAGTAGCAGGGACGCCCGCTCACAGCTGGTACCACTTCTTGTCCTTGTATTTGAGCATCAGCTGGTGTGCGGACGACGAGAACTCTGAAAGGTTAAGATTTTTTTAAGCATGTTGTAAAAAAGTTCAATTTTGGTATAAGAATTTGTTATAATGCATTATAATTACACATGCATTAATGCATTATTATTAACTTTCTACACGTGCGGCCTGTGGACTAACTTTACGCAGCGGGCATACGGTGCTCTGCGCGTCCAGTATAATGTTGCATTTAGGATGTTGTTCGGCTTGCCGAGGTATTGTAGTGCCTCAGCTATGTTTGCTGAGGCTCAAACTGACTGCTTTTTTGCCATCATGAGGAAGCGATGTGCGTCGCTCCTCACCCGCAGCCGAGGCAGCGCGAACAGCATTCTAACTACGCTGGCACGGCGGTGGGATTCGCCCCTAGTTGAGCGGTACGTGCAACTACATGCACCTGTTGCTTTACTGCCGCGGAAATTTTAATTGTTGTGGAATGTTCTGTTTTTATTTCGTGTATTATTAATTGTAGTACTAACATTAGATATATAAGTTATTGTATTTCCTAACCCTATGGATGTCAAGTCTGAAATAAATAAATAATAATAATAATAATTACTTTGACTTATTGATTTGAAATCTATTTATTGGTAATCTCTATCTAAGCAAAATAGATTTTCATTTGTCATTGATTTTCACAAATGATAATAATGAACATAAAAGTGACATGACATAAAATTGTCAAAAACACTACTGAAGTCAATGTTAAATGCCATCAATCAAAGTTTCTGTAAAATAAATCAACTTCAATTTTAGTAGAAGTTCTTATTGTAAACTGTTTTCCCCCACACTCATTAAATTACTCGTTGAAAGGGTTCCAGTGAGCTCGGTGGTGTTATAATATTGCATTGTGCCGGAACTTACATAAATATGCCAACTTTCAGGTCAATCGGTTGAGGATAGCTAGTCTAAAATTCAACTGCAAGATTTGGCCCGAACACACAAATTTTGCAAGTTAAATAAGCGCCTGTAAAGAGGAACAGTTACAAATCTAAGGTCGAGCATGTGCGCCGAGCAGTTCCGGGGATCACACGACTATAGTGTGTGAGGTGAGTAATGATTACTGTGATTAGGGACCGGATAGTTCATGGCATTTTGAACATAGAGAGTAGTGGAGTCGATGTTTCCTTTTTTGATTGAATGATTTATTTGTTGGTATTTTTCACACTCCTTTTGTGTAGAATATAAGTTAAGTACCTAAACCTAACTTATTTACGCCCTTTGTTCCATAATTTTACTGACTTACTCAATAAAATTTACCTACGTACTTTACTTAAAATTATTGTTCTAAAAATATGCCTATTTAAAAAATATGAAAAATATCATGTTGCATTATTATTATTCCAATTAAAAATTTATTTGCTTCGGCTCAAGGTTGACCGACAAAGAATGCTTCATGGCATTAAGTCTGCTTTTTTGTTATAAATTTAAAATAAATTATTTTATTGCAGTCAAATAAATAACTTATTCATTTAATCATAAGAGGAAACTCTGTAACAACGACTTCATTGCTCTCTGTCTCAGAATACCCCAGAAAAGACCTCAAATAATAAATCCGCCACCGAGCGTGCTGGTAATATACTAAACTCATACTAAATTGAATAAGAGGGACAGAGGATATATCATTTGTTGCCCTTGTCATAGTTCCGCTTTTCTTTATTTGTCTCAATGTCATCTAAACGTCATGTCATATAGTTTGAGGCAAACAAACGATTACCCGCCCAAATTAAAGAGGTTGTTTTTGGTAAGCCTTCAGACTTTTAAGCCGAGTTCTCAATTTATCTGCATAAGAGCTTTTCTGCCCCCTTTATAGGATCTCTGTAGAAATAAGGATTTCTAAAGAGATCCTAATCGATTCCTGGGATTTCTAGAGAGTAAGGACTCTGAGCTCTCTGTGTAAAAATTGGCACCAACTGTTCGGGCCCTACACCTAGTGCATAGTGGTTATACTCACGCGCGGCCTCGTTGGACATGCGCTCGGTGCGGTCCTCGAGCTGCGAGAGCTTGTCGCCGCGCTCCACCACCAGCATGTGCGCGCGCGCCACCTCGCTGCTGGCGGTGGACGCGCGCGCGCCGAGCTGGTCGAGGTTCTCCTTGGGGACGGGGATCACTTTGGCTACGGTGCGGTTGGGCTTGCCGCTGCCCTCGCCGACTGGAAATATTATGACAACCCGTCAACTTCACGCCAAATACTAACCAAAGATAACAATAATACACACACGCACACGAAACATTTTTTATGTTTATTTATCGTATCTTAATCATACATAGTTGTCTACTTAAATGTGTATATTGCTAGATTTAAGGTAAGCAACTAGAATAAAAACCTTCCGTGAAAAATATTTAACTGACAGTGAAAACAGCATCAAAATTCGTTGCGTGGTTTAGGAGGAGTTAATGGATAAACATACAGACAGGCAGAATGAGACTTTGTTTTATACTATGTATTGATTGATGTTAATATCGATATCTTCATCAATATTAAATCCTTCGAAAATAAAGCGCTCGCCGTTAGCACAGTGATTGTTACTTTTGGTGGTTATTCAAATGTTTACTAGTTCATATTTGGTGTGAATTTAAACATAAACCCCAAGATTTAAAAATACGTTGACTATTTATTTCCCTTTTGATTTAGTCTGAAATAATATTTTCTTTAACACAATGTTTCTTCTATAGAGTTGGGATGTATAAAAAAATATACAATGGCGACTCCACTGCAATACTTGTGCTAAACTGCCACCAGAATCCTATTCTAGACATGACATAAGTAAACCATGCAGTTTGAACACGTATGATGATGAATACTCACAGAGCTCCTCGCGGTCGAGTGGGCGCGAGCCGCCGCCGAACAGGCCGCGGAAAAAACTCTCCTTCGGAGGCTCCGGCATGTCGCGCGGCAGGAACAATTCGCCCAGCATCTCGTTCAGACTCATGCTGCGAACGATAACAAATAGTATAGGTACATTACTACCTACCAGAGCTCGGAAAGGGAGTGCTCTTTTGAGAATTTGCAGAACATGGACATACATAACATGTCAATGAATGGTAATCGTCACATGTGTATTGTATTATTAATGAAATTATTTAGTTTAGGCTGCCTGCCTGTTACGAGCTTTGAGCTTGACTTTTTCTGTTTCTGGATTAGTGGCCCTAAAATATCTGTCAACACATTAACAGATGAAAATGTAACTGACCACTCGTCTGAAACTGAACGTGGTCAATTAGTGGAGCATCTAGCCCTCTTCTCTAGCTTGTCTTGTTTTGTCTTGTGTACGCATGGAGTTAATATTTACAATGCTATTGTTAAGAAATATTTGCTTTGGAAACCATGCAAAGCAGCTCAGTTAACACCGGATTTTTTTCGGGTAAACTCCATAGTATTATTCGTCTCTGGTAAAGATGAGATCGATGACATCGAAGAGTCGAAAATAATTTGATAGTTTTTGTCCACAGCAGGCCTTAAAACGCCTATGTCTGGTAATTGGTAATACTTACCAGAATTCCGCGTCGATGGTGAATTTCTGTATTTCCGTAGGCGAGGCGAGGTATAGACCGTGCCCTCGGTTGCTGAAGCAGAATGTCTTCGCTATCCTGCAACATGACCGAACTTGAACCACCCGCGACAACATCAGTAAAAACATCCACCTCGTCATTTGACCACGAAAACCCCAATATGTCTGTGAAGGCACACTTGACAATATGCTCATGGACATGTGATGAGGACCACCACCATATCAGCCGAAGGACGTCCACTGCTGGACATAGGCCGTCCCTCAATTTCATGGGGGATAAATGCCATAATGGTGAGGACATTCCAGTTAAATTGCAGTGGATATTTTTACTGAAAGATATTCAGCCTACGCTATAAATACGAGTACATGGCTTTACTGCGTGGAGCTTGTTTCTCCAGGAAAAAAAACTACATTTAGTTCCTATGTTTCCACACTATAATTATATCTTGATGGTTTTGACAAAATCTTAGAACTGTCCAGTGATGTTCTTCACATAATGCTAATTACTAATTTATTAAATTCGCTAGTATTAAAATGTCTCACCTTGCATCCTCAGATCCTTTAGTGATGAAATCTAGTGGATCAAATTTATAACTAACATGTAAGCTTACTATATATCTAGACAAAATGACTCCTAAATTTGCATTCCGAAAAACATTCAAACCAAAAACATCCAAAAGCCTTCATGCTTTAGCATTGAGGTAAGAGAAGGAAGTAGAAAGAGCAAGAACAAGAACCAGCCAATATAGACAGCAAACTCGTGTTGACATTGTGGGAATTGTAGAAGAGGTTATAGTGTGGGTAGAGTAGAGAGTGATGAGTGTGAGTGGGATGTGAGGGTGCACCGGCATTCGGAGTGCGCCGAGTGCTGTGTCGTGTGGGTGAAGAGTGGGCACAGTGGGCAGTGGGTATGAGTGGGAACTAGTGAAGCACAGTCGCAAGCAGCCTTCGGCGGGAGGCAACTCGTCGTGTACCGTCTCGTGTCCCTAACTTCTGCGGGTGCAAGGAAGGTGATTGATGAGCGAAGGTTTCTGAACCTTTGAATGGTTCGTGAGGCACATTTGAAAATTAATCCTCTACCTTTAAGAGGGCCTCTGGGACGCGACGAGGTGCTTCCCCCGCTACTACCATTCGTCGTGGGACACAGGGAAGGGAGGGTCGAAGCTGACGCACATGAACAAACATGTCTAGAGAGAACGCAACAGAGGCCGGAGTGAGCTCCACATTACATGGTGGCGGAACATGGCTAACGCATGTTGTGTGTCGGTGACTTACTGGTCCGTGTCTTCGTTTACAATGAGCTGTTGACCCCATATGGAGAGCATTGGGTCTACGATACCCCTCTGTTTGGACTGTGTCTGGAAGCTACCAGGAACACAGACAGCCGTCAGTATGGACTCGCGCCGCGGTCGGGCGCGTCGCCCCCCCTCCCGGCGGGCCCTGTGGAGCGAGCGGGACGACGGTCTCTATGCTCGCTCCACCTCGATGCCTAGTTCCGCCGGGAGGGGAAGCCGCGCGCCCCCGCTTCTTCCTCCTTCTACTAAGGTAACTAGTCCGACAGGTCGACGGGCGATGCAGGGTTACACACTAGTCAAATCATGGTTCGGTTAGCATAGCACGCATCCGGTGTTAGGTACATTCAATGATCGATCGATGGATGTGTCGGATTGGTGGGAAGGTCAAAAGTGTATATACAATAATCATCAGCACTGCACCGTGCGGGGTAGACTGTAAGAAAGTGGATCGGTGTCTCATATCTGTCCGGAATCGCGATTCCGTGGTGTGTCTGTGTGACGGGAGCGTCATATCTCATAAAACTGAAAAATAGATGAAGAGTGCCAAATATCGGAAGCACAGGTGGTGCTCGATAGATTTGCAATTTTGTCTACGTTGTGAATAGAATAGCGCGACGGTAGCGGTGGGCGCGGCGGCCGCCGACGCGCGGCCCGGGGCTCCGGGATCCGCCGTCCGAGTCCCGGCCGGGGCCCCGGGCTCCGCCGTCAGATCCCCGGGCCGGGGCCCGAGGCCGGGACTCCGACTGCGGCCGAGCTCCAGGCCACGCGCCGGGCTGCGTCTAACACCGATCGAAACTCACAGGAAGTCTGTCGTACGGCTCCCAAATGATAAAATAGCAAATCGATATGTGGTCTTCTGCTGATGACTGAGGATGATAGCGAAAACCGTAAAAATGACAAATTGTTAGCTGAAAAACAGCATTCTCATGCTGAAAAATCTGCGAAGCTAATGGCTAGGTCTAGTAAAAAATAAGCCGTTTATCATTTAGTGCCTTCGTCTGGTGCAGAGAATCGTCTAGGTGGTGTGTGTCACGGGACATCTACTCGTATCGTGAGCGCGACACAACATCCAGTGCCTCGGCCGCGACCGGGGCACATTTCTTTCCCACTCCCAGTGTCATCACTCCAGCATCTTATTGCACCTTCCAGAAGCTTAAAGCCCTTCACATTAGATCCAAGCGAAGAGTTTGGTCTCAATGAAGCACGTCCCAGAACCTTAACTAACGGTTTAGCTGAATTGATGGCACTGTTAGTGGCGTTCGTAAGTCGGTCCGTGACGGAGTAATGCTCACCTGAGTTCGGAGAGAGGGAGAAAGTCGACGTGCACGAGTGGTCGCAGCGATGGCAAGCTATACGCCGCCAGGTGACCCGTCGACAGGTAATTGACAAGACATACACTATCTGGAAACATCAACATACAGCTATGACTGACCTACATCGGGCTTTAGTTTGATTGCTAACACCCAGAAGACAATAAACTGGTTCTGGGTTATATAGGGAATCTTTAAGTCGGAAACCCTTATATTAAGGTAATCGCCTCGACGGAAACCATAAGGCAGTGTGGAAATGTCTTAAATCAAAGCTTTAACACATACCTTAGATTCACTTACTCCTATAATTAAACACTAAAATTATTAGCAGTCCTTATTAAAAAAATAACAAGAAACATTTAAGGTAAACGTACCAATACCCGACACCTCAATGCCCAATGGATGACACTGATCTGTCACCTCTATTGTAATGACATTAGATTGAAGGTGCCAAGTATTGGGTCAGCGACGAGCACTGGTACTTTTACCTTACCTATACTGGGGACTCAACTCACCTTTCAAGCTAACAATCTCAGCCTTAACAACGAAGTCAGTATCCACAATCTGTTGGCGATAAACGCAGTTCTGGCTCGGCAGGGCCACGACCCGCGCTTGCTTCTCGCTGGCTATGACCACGAACTGTCGGTCGCCGACCCCGCTGCCCCCCTCGGTGCCGGGCGTGGGGCTCATGCGGCTGCCGCTGCTCGATGAGCTCTGTTTTGTTGGCGTTCGATCGCGGTTTCCTCTTATCTGAAAGGTTTTGCAACGATGTTATAGCGCAGGGCAAAGAGTCCTGCCTTGTGACACTCCTACTACTATTATGGAATATTGAGTAAGATAACATTTGTTATGAATTTTATAGTCGTCCTTTTAATTACTAATGATTAAATATGAATATGCTTTTATGTGCAGAGATGCATTTTGTACGGACTAGTATTATACTATACTAGTATAGATGAAAGAGGAATGTCAGACTTCGTCCAATATTGTGATAGACGGCGAGAAAGTGGACCAAGTGCATGAATTTGTGTACTTGGGTTCTTTATTTACAAGAGATGGAAAATGTGATGGTGACATTGAAAGGAGAGTGAAAGCGGGAAATCAGGTGAATGGAGCATTGCACTCGTTTGTCAGCAGCCAAAATATAACACAAAAGGCTCGAGTAGCGGTTCACAAAGGAGTGCTTGTTCCTACACTCATGTATGGATCGAGACTTGGGTATGGCAGAAAAAGCATGAGAGTAGACTGAATGCGGTTGAAATGAGAGCGTTAAGAAGTATGTGTGGGGTACGTTTGAGTGATCGGATAAAAATTAGTGTGATAAGAGAAAGATGTGGAATAGAACTCGATGATGTAGTGACTAGTGTTGAGAAGGGTATGCTTCGGTGGTTTGGGCATGTAGAGAGAATGAGTGAAAGTAGAATGACTAAGAGGATTTACGTTCAGGAAATGAGTGGTAAGATCAGAAGGGGACGACCAAGGCGAGGTTATCTGGATCAAATTTCGGCGATACCGAAAAAGGGCCAGGTCAGAAGTACCCGCAGCCAACGAGCATGTATGAAAAGATGTATGGATGTGATTGAAGCGAAAGAAGTATGTAAGGACCGTAGTATTTGGCGTTCTTTAGTCTCTGCCTACCCCATGGGATAACGGCGTGAGTTTATGTATGTATGTATGTAGTATTATACTCACATCTTTCCCATCATCTTTCCAACTCTCAAATGAATAAGGTATTAAAGCACCATTACAGTCAAGGAACGACATCGCTAGAATTGAACCTTTTAACCTGAAAATAGGACCACCTGCAAAAATTAAAGTAAGAGTTATAATCACATACAAACACTTGAGATACTAAAATGCGTATTGCATATTATTATAAACAGTTATTTCTGCCATTCTGTTAGCGTTCCTGTTTTTCTGAACGCAGTGGTACATATACAGTTGAATAGTTTACTTTTACAATTTGTTAGCCACATAGATATTAAATGTAAATTCTGATCACCGGATCCTGATTACCGTGTCTCCATGGTTGACGACTTACCACTCATGGAGACGACTACGGGTTGTGTATGCCGGTTGTCAGCCTCGGGCAGACTGATCATCATCGTGAGCACCGATCCGAGCGTCGTGCCTATCCACAGCGTCGGGAGTAGCGTCGTCGGGTCTGTACAGTCAATGATACGCTGTAGTTTTACTTTATGCAGCTTCGAGCGCAAGTATAAATACAGTACATCACTTAAAATTCTATCATCGATGAGCCTATCTATAAAAGTCTATAGATTATTTATATTGTTACCAGTAGTCGTTAATACATTAGGTTGCCCTTTGTATGTGTCCGCACGGGATAGACAATGCCTAGTGTGGGGGTCAGCACTTATGTAATATAATGTTACGTACATATCTTATTGGTGAAATAAGCTATTTGTATTTGCAGTAAATATATCATTCGACTTAATACGACGTCGGGAAAATTGCAGAAAATCATCGTATAGACGACACATTCTTTTCATCCAAAAGCAGAATCTCTTACGAATTCAGACATAAAATATAAATAAAAACAATTTCAAACAAAAACACTGTTAAACACTGAAAAAAGTTGAAATACTTAGATGCCAAAGTGTGTTACAAAATTATTAGTCTGATATCTAATAATAATTCGGAAGGTGTTCTCACCTGATTTCTTCGTATAGCTGTCAGCGAAGGCGAGACACTGGATGCCCTCCTGCGAGATGTTCTCGAGGCTGGACATGCTGCTCGACCGCGAGCGGGAGAACGAGCTGTCCAGCTTGTCTACGCGGCCGGTTGCCAACAGAACACACCAGTTATTGTCTCCGCAGCGGCGCGCGGCCAGCCCCACCGAGCGGTGGAGCACCGAGCGCTGCTGGGACACTGCTCAAGTGGGCTTGTTTCATTGTTAACATGTGAAGTGACACAGAAGTGATGTTACAGCTGATGAGCTGGCGAGTAAGCATAACTGATAATCGAAGTACAGACGTCGTAGTGTTGATTTATAAATGCTTTAAATCTGCGGTGTTACTCGCCAATGCATCAAAGGTATATGCGAGTCGATGCCAGCAGCGCCCGGCAACTCTACGAGTTGCAGGCTATCGCTAGCTCAGTCGGTGCGGTTGTGAAATACGCTGAAACCTGAGGTGCCATAAACACAGGACGACAGTGCTCCAAAATGAGGTACAAAAAGAGATCAAAACTCATGCCAGAAGAGTCGGTTGCATGCCCGTCCAATCTCAGCTTATTTACACAACGTATGTCCACTAGTAGTTAGACGAAATGTTTAGATCGAATTTGAACGTGGTTTGGTTAGTTGGAATTATTTAAATGGCAATATGACTTGAAAATGTTCACGACACGAAACAAGGAACAGTTTGTAGTCAAATACCAAGCAGCCCTTTAGAATGTATCAATCTTAAGTTGTTTGCTTATATTATCGTTAGCACACTGATAAACAGCTCTAAACGGTAAGATGAGTGAGAAGCGCCGATTTAGAAACGAAATTTTAACAGTCAGCAAAGAAACAAGTGGCGTGAGTCGCGATGGATGAGTAATGTATTACGCGCATTGAGCCACTAGCGCGGCGCCTCTACCGACACTACGGCGCGCGCGACACGGACTAGCTAGCAGCTGCGCCGGCGCTGGAGGCGCCAGGCACGAGGCTAAGGTACCAAGCGGTCGCGTGGACGGACAGGCAAGAACGGCAATCAAACAAAACGGCTACAACCGAGGAGGTGCAGGGCGGGCATGCGACTAGTGCGTTAATAAGGAGAATACTGTAAGCATACATAGACATAACGACAGCCGTATATAGAGGCAGCCAAAAACGAGCCATATAAACTTTTTGCTTTGTGGTCGAGCTAGAAAAAGAAAATGAATAATGTCAATAGCTTACAAGAGAAATCGTAAGAAATAATCAACGTGATCGGGGCGCCAGTGGCGGCCCTCTACTGAGCGACGCGAGCGTCCAACTTGCAGACAGGCAAACAAACAAAACGTGAGCGCTCGTGAATACAAGTTACCGACGTCTCAAACTAAAGAGGAAAGTATAGAAATGATAATACGGATACATGTATCTGATACAATATGGAAAGCTTCGCTCGTATATATATGCACATGTAACATACATATCCGCCCACCGGCAACAGAGTAAGTGATAGATTATATAAAATAGTTTTGAGTAGTAAGTCACCTTTGGTCTTATATCTAGAGTCATGCCACGGAGTCAACATACCGAGTGCAACCGAAGTGTGCGGAGACATGACACACAGTCACAGCCACAATTTCACTAACGTACCAGCTACGTGTCACTCGGTGACGTGTTGTTCAAGCAACAAAACAATCATCAATCGAAAATAAATCGAAAAGGAGTAAAGAAAATAATGTTGATGCAAACGTTTCGGATACCATTGGGTTGCATTATGTGTAAGTACTCCATAGATGCGAGAGACTGCGGAATAGGTGGTTCTGTACCGACAAACAAAACCACAAACGTTACAAGCATGATCATCAGTCGGCGGCTGCGGCGTCCCGCGCGGCAAGCGTGTCGTTGTGTCGTGATGTGTCCGTGTGTGAGTGAGATCTAGTCCAGTGTCTATGTGTTGGTGAGTGGTAGACCCCGGGAGGCCACAGAATGCCCGCGGCCCCTGAGGTGTGCCATGAGTAGTTAATCAGGAAGCGCCGCACAGAACGCCGCGCCGCGGAGTGCTCCCACAGAAGGCCTGGAGGCACGGTCAGACAGTCACATTGGACACACAAGTATTCAAGAGGATCTCATTCTAGAAGTTGGCGATGAGGTTACACATGAAACTACTGGGAGAACAGCTAGAAAGTAACAAATAATAACCGACAGAGGCGTGGTATATTCCAATGATTACCTATTAAATGAGTCCGATCTGAAATTGGAAATTCAAAAATAAATATACGGAAATTCTAACTGAACCCATGCTCGTCGGCAAAACAAAAAGGGTGAACCAAATTATAATCATCCATTTATTCACCAATTCTAAATGATGTAATGAGCAATTTTAGCGTGTAGTTACTGCCAATCCAAGGACTATCATGATTGATTTAGGATTCGTTTTATGTTGAAAGTCATCGACCAAAAATTTTTGTTGTCGCTATGCATTTGTAGATTCTATCCAGTCGATTGCGTCAGTGCGCAAATTTTAATTGTTGTATTAAATCTCCAAATCCATAGCTCCAGCGAATATGTTATCATCAGTAATGGAAGGAAGTAGTTGAGTGAATGTAAAAGAAACAAAAAAAAGAAAGGAATTAACGAAAATAACGATAATTTTCTAGATCTTACTTGAACAAGTTGCAAAAAGCTGGTCGCACTGAAGTACGTCCAGTTTTTAGATACACATCACGTATGAAGTGATACAAGAGCACCGGGCGAAGCAAACCCGGTGCGGTGCAGAGTTACTGTTCGAAACTGGTCGAGCTCAGCTATAAGCGAGTCAGCTGGGCTATAATTTTAAAGCAGCTCGATTAGTTATACGCACGTAATCAAAGATCATACAGAAAACAGTGAATTTAGCGGGCCAATTCAACGATCTAAAAGATGCCAGACCGAACAAGACGATCAAATATAGAATTTAGAGCCAGATTCGACCGAGGAAGGGAAACGAAAACATAACGTAAACCAAGAAGAGAAATTGCGACTGTTTCAGAATGGAAAGACGAGACTGAGTGACAATAGGTGACTGTACTACCAAAACTGCAATACTGTCGCGTCGTGAGCAGAGAATGCTGCGGGGCGTTTGGCGCGGCGTACACGTCGGACGCGGTGGACAGGCACTTGTGCAGTTTGCGGGTACCTTGCGAGCGCGAGCGCCGCACCGCCCGCGGGCCGCCGGCGCCCGGCGCCGCCCCGCCGTTTATCTACAAGTACAACACACCACCACCTTCCACCACCGCACACTACAGCACCCCACCCACCCGAGGGACGCTCAGTGATCTCTGTGCCGCTGCCCCGGTTAGCTACGGGTTAGTCGGTGCTGATGCTACGTTACGTGAGCCCGGTTAGTCGTGTCGTGTCGTGACGGTGACGGTGACGCATACCTATCCTCGAGGGCGTCGAGGGCTCTTCGACGGTTCTCTGTCGAGCGTCGCTTCTCGCGCAGAGGCGCGCTAGATACTCCCCTGGGGACATTACAACGGTTCAAGCGGAGCGCCGGCGTCGCTGCGGGCAGTACAAGCGAGAGTGCACTAGCGGCCTCTACCGGCCGCACCATAGCGTTACTTCATCTCAAACGGACATCGACAACACAGAGATCACCTACTCAACTTTACGCTCGATGCATTTACAGGCTATTAAGTTTGTGGGATTACCGAGGAAGTCCGCGAATAGATATTTAAGGCAGTTAGAGTCTTCGTCTGACGACTCCTTGTCCTTGGGGATAGAAAACAAACTCATCAGTCCGGGGCCGCGTCCAGGGCGATACCTTCTCCACACGCGTCGTATACTATACACTTCATATGATACAATATTAAAAAATAAATAAAAAGCCAAATATCACAAAAAGCATAAAGCATATGATAAAAAATCACAAAACTGCACTCTCGGTAATTTTAGTTATCCATCATTAGTTAGCCTCAGAAGTAGTCTCGGTTTACATCCGCTTTATTATACATAGTTTAGTTTCAAAAACACTAACTACTCCACCATAAACGAGCCAAAACGTTCTACCGTATTAAAAATTAGAAAGGGGCTAACGTTAGTGTACCATGAATAAAAACGCCAAACCATTACCATTCCAATCCGAGAGCAATCGAGAACTAGGCTATACAGCGAGGACGCTACGTGCTACGCCCGATGGCGATGAGTGAGATGGGTGACGCGCGGCTGGTACTTACTGAAGCGCCGCATCAGGTTGCCCGCGAACGAGGGCGGCGGGCCCTGGCGCCGCCGCAGGTCCTTGACCTCGGCCTGCTTGCCGTACTTGATGTTGGGCACCGACAGCAGCCGCTGGTCGCGGTCCCTGGCGCGCGGCGGCCGCACCGGCGCCTCCTCCAGCGCCAGCGAGTCCGGCCGCGGCGCCTCCTCGCGCTCCTGCCAGCGCGCCTGCAGCTCGCGGTGCATGCGGTCGTACACCGAGCCCTGCTCCCCCTGCTCGCCTTGCTCCCCCTGCTCCCCCTGCTCGCCCTGCTCCTGCAGCTCGCGATGCATGCGCTCGAACATGTCGCCGCGCGCGGGCGACGCCGCCGCGCTCGTCTCCTCCTCCCGCGGCGACTCGCTCTCCGGCGACTCCTCCAGCGACTCGATCGCGATCTCCGCTTTCTCGACGGGCGCGTCGTAGAACTGGGACTGAGCGCTCGGCTCCTCGGTCTTCTCCTCCAAGTTCGGCTCGGAGGGCACCGCGAAGGCCGCCTTCAGCTTGAGGTCGACCTTCGAGAGCTGGCGCTTCAGGTTGAAGGTCTTCCAGGGCGTGGACTTCCGTCTCGCGTCGAGCTTGGGCCGCTCGTCGTCGTCGGGCTCGGCGGGGCTGGGGGCGGCGGGCGCCGTGGCGGCGGCTCCCGAGGGGGGCGAGCGCGCCGACCCGTCATCGAGCTTGAGGGGAACGGAGGGGAAAAGAGTGAGGTATGGCGCGACGATGAAACTGACCGGGGATGTTCTGTGCGAGTCTATGACATGTAGTGAGGCGGCATCGACACATGGGTGGCTGATCCTACGTCCATGGTGCCGGCGGACCGTCCGCTAGCGAAGTATAGTGTATCTGTGAACCTTAAATCTAGATCATTCTCGCGTCTCGTCGCGCTACGTATGCGGTCAAGAATGAGCCGAGGGGAAAGAGTCTACCGATGCCATGCCATATGTCGCTACTAGAACAAGCCAGGGTCGGCACTACGGGCTAACTAGTCGGAGTCAGCCGGCCCGGGGGTCCCGGCGAGTCAGAGCGCACAACTGAACATAAATCGCAAATGAAACATAATGTGAAGTATCGGTATCGGGGGCCCCACGTACCTGGTCGAGGCTGGGCTCGCGCGCGCGCTGCTCGTGGCCCGCGTGGCCCGCGTGGCCCGTCCGACCCCAGGGGTCGAGCGGGCCGTACAGCGCGTGTGCGGCCAGCGCGGCCACCACAGCGCGTCGGGACACGTCCACCACCACCACGCCCCGCTCGCCGCCCCAAGCCATTCTAGAAGCAATTTTTAAGTAATAAGAAGGTGGCAAATAAGCATACGGCTTGCATGATTGTAAGTAGACATCGTAGCCTATTGACGCTTGTATATCTAGAACAATGACAAACGCGCTGCCGGCTTTGTGATTTGAGTATGCGAATATTTCAACTAGAGACATTCAGATATACTCATATCCATAGTTTTTTATTTGTCTGAATCATGGTAATTACATAGTAGATGACAGATATAATTTAACAATACAGCTCAGCACAATTCACCACTATCATGGCATGCAAATATTTCTAGGTCAACTACACTCTTCCTTTTTATCGTAGGATCATTCATAAATCATATTTTTTTCTGAAAATTTTGAATGATCTTTCTTTTTTAAGCAAGGGGTTCAATCTCCTCTTCAGGCGCGGCCTGGAAGCTAGCTCCGCTCAGTGTACTCACAGGCCGTAGGAGGAGTTGATGGTGAGCGCGGTGATGGGGCTGGGCGCGCCCTGCTGCAGCGCGACGAGCGCGGCCTGGAAGCTAGCTCCGCTCAGTGTACTCACAGGCCGTAGGAGGAGTTGATGGTGAGCGCGGTGATGGGGCTGGGCGCGCCCTGCTGCAGCGCGACGAGCGCGGCCTGGAAGCTAGCTCCGCTCAGTGTACTCACAGGCCGTAGGAGGAGTTGATGGTGAGCGCGGTGATGGGGCTGGGCGCGCCCTGCTGCAGCGCGACGAGCGCGGCCTGGAAGCTAGCTCCGCTCAGTGTACTCACAGGCCGTAGGAGGAGTTGATGGTGAGCGCGGTGATGGGGCTGGGCGCGCCCTGCTGCAGCGCGACGAGCGCGGCCTGGAAGCTAGCTCCGCTCAGTGTACTCACAGGCCGTAGGAGGAGTTGATGGTGAGCGCGGTGATGGGGCTGGGCGCGCCCTGCTGCAGCGCGACGAGCGCGGCCTGGAAGCTAGCTCCGCTCAGTGTACTCACAGGCCGTAGGAGGAGTTGATGGTGAGCGCGGTGATGGGGCTGGGCGCGCCCTGCTGCAGCGCGACGAGCGCGGCCTGGAAGCTAGCTCCGCTCAGTGTACTCACAGGCCGTAGGAGGAGTTGATGGTGAGCGCGGTGATGGGGCTGGGCGCGCCCTGCTGCAGCGCGACGAGCGCGGCCTGGAAGCTAGCTCCGCTCAGTGTACTCACAGGCCGTAGGAGGAGTTGATGGTGAGCGCGGTGATGGGGCTGGGCGCGCCCTGCTGCAGCGCGACGAGCGCGGCCTGGAAGCTAGCTCCGCTCAGTGTACTCACAGGCCGTAGGAGGAGTTGATGGTGAGCGCGGTGATGGGGCTGGGCGCGCCCTGCTGCAGCGCGACGAGCGCGGCCTGGAAGCTAGCTCCGCTCAGTGTACTCACAGGCCGTAGGAGGAGTTGATGGTGAGCGCGGTGATGGGGCTGGGCGCGCCCTGCTGCAGCGCGACGAGCGCGGCCTGGAAGCTAGCTCCGCTCAGTGTACTCACAGGCCGTAGGAGGAGTTGATGGTGAGCGCGGTGATGGGGCTGGGCGCGCCCTGCTGCAGCGCGACGAGCGCGGCCTGGAAGCTAGCTCCGCTCAGTGTACTCACAGGCCGTAGGAGGAGTTGATGGTGAGCGCGGTGATGGGGCTGGGCGCGCCCTGCTGCAGCGCGACGAGCGCGGCCTGGAAGCTAGCTCCGCTCAGTGTACTCACAGGCCGTAGGAGGAGTTGATGGTGAGCGCGGTGATGGGGCTGGGCGCGCCCTGCTGCAGCGCGACGAGCGCGGCCTGGAAGCTAGCTCCGCTCAGTGTACTCACAGGCCGTAGGAGGAGTTGATGGTGAGCGCGGTGATGGGGCTGGGCGCGCCCTGCTGCAGCGCGACGAGCGCGGCCTGGAAGCTAGCTCCGCTCAGTGTACTCACAGGCCGTAGGAGGAGTTGATGGTGAGCGCGGTGATGGGGCTGGGCGCGCCCTGCTGCAGCGCGACGAGCGCGGCCTGGAAGCTAGCTCCGCTCAGTGTACTCACAGGCCGTAGGAGGAGTTGATGGTGAGCGCGGTGATGGGGCTGGGCGCGCCCTGCTGCAGCGCGACGAGCGCGGCCTGGAAGCTAGCTCCGCTCAGTGTACTCACAGGCCGTAGGAGGAGTTGATGGTGAGCGCGGTGATGGGGCTGGGCGCGCCCTGCTGCAGCGCGACGAGCGCGGCCTGGAAGCTAGCTCCGCTCAGTGTACTCACAGGCCGTAGGAGGAGTTGATGGTGAGCGCGGTGATGGGGCTGGGCGCGCCCTGCTGCAGCGCGACGAGCGCGGCCTGGAAGCTAGCTCCGCTCAGTGTACTCACAGGCCGTAGGAGGAGTTGATGGTGAGCGCGGTGATGGGGCTGGGCGCGCCCTGCTGCAGCGCGACGAGCGCGGCCTGGAAGCTAGCTCCGCTCAGTGTACTCACAGGCCGTAGGAGGAGTTGATGGTGAGCGCGGTGATGGGGCTGGGCGCGCCCTGCTGCAGCGCGACGAGCGCGGCCTGGAAGCTAGCTCCGCTCAGTGTACTCACAGGCCGTAGGAGGAGTTGATGGTGAGCGCGGTGATGGGGCTGGGCGCGCCCTGCTGCAGCGCGACGAGCGCGGCCTGGAAGCTAGCTCCGCTCAGTGTACTCACAGGCCGTAGGAGGAGTTGATGGTGAGCGCGGTGATGGGGCTGGGCGCGCCCTGCTGCAGCGCGACGAGCGCGGCCTGGAAGCTAGCTCCGCTCAGTGTACTCACAGGCCGTAGGAGGAGTTGATGGTGAGCGCGGTGATGGGGCTGGGCGCGCCCTGCTGCAGCGCGACGAGCGCGGCCTGGAAGCTAGCTCCGCTCAGTGTACTCACAGGCCGTAGGAGGAGTTGATGGTGAGCGCGGTGATGGGGCTGGGCGCGCCCTGCTGCAGCGCGACGAGCGCGGCCTGGAAGCTAGCTCCGCTCAGTGTACTCACAGGCCGTAGGAGGAGTTGATGGTGAGCGCGGTGATGGGGCTGGGCGCGCCCTGCTGCAGCGCGACGAGCGCGGCCTGGAAGCTAGCTCCGCTCAGTGTACTCACAGGCCGTAGGAGGAGTTGATGGTGAGCGCGGTGATGGGGCTGGGCGCGCCCTGCTGCAGCGCGACGAGCGCGGCCTGGAAGCCGGCGGCGCGGCGCGCGCCGCCCGTGCCCGCGGCGCCGCGCACGCGCAGGGCGCCCAGCCCGCCCCCGCCCGCCCAGACGCCGCTCTAAAAAAAGGAAAAACCTTATGATGATTACGTCACACCGGCCAGCAATGTTCATATTATCTGAAGCTATATATCAGCTAATCTGAGGTCACCACGATACGAGACAACGCGTCCGCTGCTGTATTTTGGCTGCCGTTAACTTATTCTATTATGTAGGTTCTAGCGTATTCTATTATACATGTTTTACGACTACAGCGATTTTTTTAATTAACCATTGATAATGTAATTTAAAATTGCTTAAATTAAAATTGTATTGTAAATGACATGTAACAATTGTTACCAATAAAATTTTCATTTCATTTCATTTCATTAGGTGTATTGTTATAAACTAACGGACAATGGTTTGCTTGATTTCTAAATTTCCTATCATACGGGCAGAAATACTAGACACTCCATACCATACCAACGCTAGGAGATCTTTTTCTGTGGTATGATTAGGATAATTAAGTTTCTCTTTATTTAATCGTCTGCTTGCGTATGATATTGGTCGGCTATAACTATAACTATTAAGTAGTAAAAAGTGAAGTGTACGGTGATCGAGGGTTGAAATGATACGTCAAGCGTCGAGTCAATAATGTCCTTTATTCCGTAAAACGCACGCCTTATATACTGTGTAACAGCGGATTCATTGGAGTGTTAATAATTTCCATTTGCGTCATTGGATTGTGTCGGCACAATTGATAGTTGATACTTTTCCCATATATGGAATAATAAATCATTGTCTGTATTTACTCAGGGTCAGGTATCATATTACATGTTGTTGGAAATAGAAAATAGAAAATGATTTGTTTATTAACTATCAGCTAGGCTTCGTGTGTGGTCTTAAGGACCATACTACAGCTCTCTCGTTTTTTTGAGACAAAAATAGTTAATTACAAAAGTACTAGTTTTGGCTTAAATAAACTTATTTTTTTTGTCTATGGCATACATTTGGCCTCTTAATTTATCTTATTGTAACTTACATATTCAAAACAATAGATCATACTTTAAAATTTAATTTCATTACTTATACTGTACATTACGTAGTCCTTATATGGATGGTGGTATGCGATCATATGGTTGTGGAGTTAACGTGTCTTAGGTAAACACAATTGACATTTTTGATTATACTTTTTAAAATTTTGAGTTTTTATTTTATTACCTAATATTTTTTCGGTGATTACGTTTTTGGATGAACGTAGTGTATTTATTATTATTTTTATGTTTATTTTAAATTTAAATTTGACACTGGTATGTCCTTTAAGTGTTCTGATTTTGAATTATTTTGTGATTTCCATATAGTTTTAGTATTTATTTTCATAATTTGAATTTTATTTTTGAGTTTTTTATGTTATTCGGGTGCATTATTTATATGAAAACTAATTATTAACTTATTAAACTTGAATGCTCGCTTTGCTGACGACGCTTTTTTTTAGGGTTCTGTAGTAAATAAGGTTGGAACCCTTATAGATTTGTCATGTATTTGCATATATTTATATATATATATATATATATATATTTTATTAGATTTAAGTTTTATTTACGATGTATATTTTATTTTAGTGGTTTTGGTCGTTTTGTTTTTACGTTATTAATTACAGTGAAATATTATTTATAAATAGTTTTTTTTTTCTTCCGTGGGTTTTGTACGTACTTTATATTCGTTTTATCTTTATTTGGTTTTCTTTTTATGAGCTCATATTTCTTATGACTTTTACTTGTGACATTGACATGTGCATTTTATTTAGTATTATTTCAAGAAAATTGGTACTTGGCCTGCAATAACTTATTGGCCGGCCGGCCCTTTTTATTACTGGGATATAAGGATTTAATAAAATAGGCGCGCAAATATACCTCTTATTAGGTGTTTGACCTCGGTAGATAGCTCTTTAACACGTTATTATGACCAAGTGCCCTCATAATTGATGCTCGATCGAATCCTGATTGGGTGTCAAGGCTTCACTATCTACCTTGGGTGGGTATATACCTCCAGACAGTAGCTTTTAACCCTAACATAATACTGGATGTCCAAAACGCTTTTGAATGGTACTTTTTATTTAAAAAAATACCTACGCTAAGGAGATCTGTCTGCCTTATTCCCGTAGTATTTTGTTATTTTACGCTCAATGGTTCCACTCGGGTTTTCCGTTGATAGCGTTTTTTTTTGGCACATATTTGTATGAGTTTATTCATTTTATTTGCTCAACGGCAACTCTCGGGTTACCGGAGGAGATTATGGTATTACTTATTTTTATTTTGTACTTGTATGTAGTACGTATTCATTTATAGGTAGGTGGTACCTTTCAGACAGCTGTTTTAACACCTGAGATTCTTGGTGTCCAAGACGCTTTGGAATGGTACTTTTTGTATTAAAAAGAAATACCTGCGCTAAGGATTTACTGACGGTCTTGTCTCTCTTACATCTTCACGCTTACACCGCTTAAAGGAGTAAGATTACATTTGGAATAGAGATATTTTTGGACTGCAGGAAGGACGTAGGATAGTTTTTATCCCTTTAGGTGGTGAAAAGTTCTACGCGGACAAAGTCGCGGGCAAAAGCTAGTTTTAGCAAATTCGTATTGTTATTTAGAGGTAATAAACCTTTCTCCCGTATAACTCCTAACACGCTGAGTTAACTAAGGATATGGTTGTGTTATTAAACTCACACATCACAACTTGAATATGCGTTCCATCGGTACCCAATATTACGCGTCACATGACTTCAAAGCGAACCTAGTCGACCAATCAGCCATCATTAGGCTTTGCCATCTTAATCTCATTGCAGAAAACCATGTCGAGAAAACGGCTATATATAAATACTCCCTTCGGCCGTTTCGAGTTTGCCAGAATGACATTTGGGCTAAAAAATGCACCGCAGTCATTTGTCTGTAAAAAGGTATTTGCATTTTAATATTTTTCTTTTTGGGGGTCGATTATGTGGTATTCGAAATCGATTTCTTGCCAGATAACATGTGCCGTCGACTCGAATAATCCTAATGTCTTACAATTAAAGGTTTAATTAAAGTTTTAGAACAACTTTTATAAAACTCCGCCTGACCCTGCACCTTTGTTGCAATCTTAAGATTTACGCTAACTATTAAATGAATATTA
This sequence comes from Notocelia uddmanniana, assembly GCA_905163555.1. Taxonomy (NCBI): domain Eukaryota; kingdom Metazoa; phylum Arthropoda; class Insecta; order Lepidoptera; family Tortricidae; genus Notocelia; species Notocelia uddmanniana. The sequence continues at coordinate 2,732,749 of LR991065.1, read as the reverse complement.
AAAAGTACGAACACTTTTAGAGTTTTTTACATATTATAATAGAAAAAAAACTTACTCTCCTGCTTTCGCCCTCTATACTGTCGCCGGCGCGACTGAACGAAGCCGAGCGGCTGCCATCTGGTTCCGGGGAAGTCTCTTCTTCTAACGAATCCGTTATCATAGGGATTTCTAATACCTGGAATAAAACAACAGAAGGTAAGGAACTTTACTTCATTTAGGCCAATCGTTTCGTCAGTAAAATAATGAGTTCTGTCAGGACTGACTGGTAAAGCTTATTGATCGATTGAGAGTCTATCCTGGTGACCACTGCCATCACTGAAAACTAGCGTCATGAAGTAAACCACAATTTGCTTTGTGTTTGTGTTTGTTGTGGAAATTTGAGACATCTTTTTAGCAACTACCGCGTTGTTACATCTCTAATGTTTGACATCCTAAATAAACATATTTTTTTCTTAATTAATAGAAAATTTAAGAACAAGTATAGCGGAAAATCGGCGCTTTGATCACGTCAAAACAGATCGCCAAAATAAATAAAATCTCCAAGCACGATCAAAGGATCGTACTTGTAGATTTTGATCTAAGATTTTTTTGTGGATTTGGATTTTCTTTATTCTGGACGTCCATTGCTCTCCTATCTTTACAGGCGAGCAGTGGACGTCCCGCTGTGTTGGATGTTTCTATACTGACATGTGTCTCCGCATGCGTGTCCTGTTTCCTAAACTTGAAGAGCACGACGTGGCCGTGCGGCAGCGCCGCGCAGAGCCGCCGCGACTCGGCGCACAGCGCGGCCTGCTGGATGGCCAGCGGCGCCTCCTCCCCGCCCCCGTACCCCCCCGACACTGAGCCGCGCCGCTCGAATACTGCAACATTTCAAACACAAATTCTAAAAATACGACTCGAACCTCAAGGAATCTGAACGGTCTGTTTTGTCTTGTCGTAGTCTCATGTGCTTCGTCCACAAAGTACAATATATATACTGAGATAGAAATACCAGTGAAATACTCCACATAGATCGTAGCCCAGCTGTGGTATTTAGTAAGAACTAACCGCCCGACCGCTGTATTTCTATCACTTCAATATGCAAGTGCGATAGAGGTAGTGCCCAGTGACATCTGGTGCAAACAAGTTAAACTAACATTTACCACAAACAAATTCTACAGACAAATTCGTACTTCGAACTGAAGGGCCCATTGCCTCGTCTTGCACGGTCTGCGCTGGTCGGCTGTCGAATGAGACCTGCTCCGTCTGTTTTTCCAAGTCAAGTCATGTCAGGTCTTTAAATTTAGAATATGTCGTTCCAAATGGGCTATCAATAAGTCGGCCAGTCATAGTTAGGTCTGACGACGCCCCGACAGGCTCTACATGTCAGTTTAAGAGTATATTTACAATAGAATCGTTAAGTGATATGAACAAACCCTGCAAAATCAACACAATGAACAAATACCTGGCTCCTATACTACAAACTTTACAAGCCTACATTTCGTCAAAATTTCAGATATTTTCATAGAAAAGTTGTCAAATTGTACATACAGCTAATAATTGCTATCAGGTTACAATAGTACAATAGAACCAGTTTAGTTCACTTCAATTTTGTATTTTATTTTTAACTGAATAAAATGGATGCTTTTGCTAGCCTCATATCACTTTAGTCGGATTAAAGATGATAGGTATCTCAGGGAACGAATTGCACTTTACCAAGGGCTAGTATACTAAGGTTATCTAGCCAGCTGAGCAGTGGAATATATGTATAATTTCAATTTTACAGATTAAAGATGAAAAAAGCTTACCTTTAGCACACTTCAATTTGTACAAAACTTGTAATGTCCCTGCACTTGCGTCCCAAAATTTTATACTACCGTCCGCATGCCTGGAACATTCAAAATGCTCATTCATTTACAGTGTCACCAACCCCGAGAAATTCATTCTCATATTTGATATATTTTTAGCTAATGGCGACTTCTTGAATTGACGGGGCGGGGTAGATATGTGATACGAGTATACAGGGTGAAATTTTATTGACTGTTCAAATTTTCACAGTGGATTCCTTAGCGAAAAATAAAAGGTACGTATTTTTTCTTTCAGTATCTTTCAGTACTAAAATATTGAGACAAAGCAGCTGAAAGATATCCTAAAAAACCATGCGTTCGTGGGTACTGCGGTAGCGCGCGTTGTGCAGGTGGGAATAACGCTCGCCCCGCTCGATAATATTAAAATATCATTGGAAACTAGTAAAAAAAACATAAGTTGAAAAAGTCACGTTCGCAATCGTGCGTCTTTACGAGAGATACAACACGGAAGTACACAACCGGTCATGCGGAGATGCGCGTGCAACTAATTTGCAATTTTGGTCGAGATCAGATAGGTGAGCGCGCCCCTCCCCCGCACCGCTAAACCCGAGCGTCATGCAGCTCCCAATTATCCACACGTTACTAATTATTTGACCGAGGCTCGGAAGCCCGGCCCGGACACGGAACGGTCTAGTGGGAATCATCCTTTAGACTCGGTTTTAACTGTTTAGACCTTACGTCGGTAAGTTATGTCGAGAAATGTACTGTGAATTACTGTTCAGAACGGGGAATTTACCATGTAAATATTGAGTTCCCGATATTTCGGCGCTGTTGCAAGCACTATTTTCAAGGATTGACTGACTATTAAATATACTATACAAAGTGGTCAGTGGCAGAATTCCGATTTCGAATTCAAATAATTTTCGAACGTAAAGTCCGAGGGAGATGCCGATTGGTTTTTTAGTATTGCGTGAATTGCGGATTGATAAGTCAAAATGGATCGCTGGTCCGCTGCGCAGCGTGCATACGCAATAGAGGCGTACCTAACCAACGGTTTTTCGCCCATCATCGCAATTAGGGCATTATTCCCAGGAAAATTGATCTCCAGATTTGGCGACAAGCCTGGCCTGCAAGATCACCCGATCTCAGCCCTTGTGTTTTTTTTTTTTTGTGGGGCTATCTCAAAGATGTCGTCTATTAAAATCAACCTGCCAACATCGTGGAGTTAAAAAACAGTATTCGATCGCAAATAAACTTAATTTCTAGTGGCGCTCTGTGGCAGAGTTGTTGAAAATATGCGGAGTACGTTGGAGGAGTGCGTGCACAACGAAGGTCATAATTTAGAAAATGTGATTTTCAAAAAATAAAATCCGCATTCATGATCTTTTTATGGGAATAAATAGCGTTGCTTAATATTCTTTAGTTTTTTTTTTACATTTTGAAATCGGATATCTGCCACTGACCACGTTGTACATGGTAAATAACCCGTCCTGAACAGTAATTATAATATCACTGACCATGTTAGCTTGAAATCTTATGTTAATTGTACTGTGGTCCAAAATTTTGTCGGACATTTGGTCTATAGGAGCGGATTTATAAAACCGTTGGATGCATCCCCCAAGGAAAATGTTCCGTCTCACTCACCCTGTAAGTATAATCTCGCTATAAGAACAGGACGCAGGCGCCCACTCGCCGCCGTTGATCGGCCACTCTTTCTCGCTGAACCCGGTCGCTTTCTTGTTGCCCTGCCGACCTACTGAGTAGAAGGCTGGGATCTGGAACGCGTAGGACGCAAGTAATGGTTATCATTATCAAACACTGTTCTGTAAAATAACACTTTCAACTGTTGCGCTTTGTACGCATGCTTGAAGCTCGAAAGCGGCGCGGTGTGGGGTGGAGGAGGTTTTGCATTTTGGATCTTTCCGACACTGTCGACTGTCGATTACTGCTTCATACGAGTATGTCACACACGCCACCTCCTCTCCATCGCGCTACCGAATACCGCGGTTTTTTGGTTCGACGTGCCCCGGATCGCGTTTGCTTTACCAATAAACCGCCTCCGCCCCGCAACGACAACGCTGCGCCGCGCTCTGTGCGTTTCAAACTTAATACGGTGGTAGTTTATTGACGTTCATAGGTGCATGTAATATGCCTAATCTGAAGAATAAACTACTTTTACTTTTTTTTTACTTTTAAAAGATTTGTTAATACAGGTCATTAATTTTGTACTAAAGCAGTAACGCTGCTAACGAAAATTTCAAATTAAAGGGAAAAAATTGAAAAATTTTATGTTCCGAGCAGGAGTCGAACCTGCGACATCTGGCATACGCGGCCAATTGCTCTAGCCTCTGAGCTATCGGAACAACCAAGCTCGTCCACGAAATCCTTCACTAGTTCCCTCTTACAACGCCTTAGGGAGGCGTACAGCGACATCTACCGTAGATGACTTAGGCTTCTATTAACGGCACCAACGTCTCAATTTACATTGAGAAATCGTCAGTAACGATGCGCCATCCCATACTAAATTATATTATTAGCTAGGCTAGAGCGATTGGCCGCGTATGCCAGATGTCGCAGGTTCGAATCCTGCTCGGAGCATTAAATTTTTCAATTTTTCCCTTTAATTTGTTAATACTCGTACTGGTGATGGCCGCGGCGGAACCTCGGAGCGTCGAGGACCGGTTGTATTTTAACTCAGGCTACCTAGGCTAACTAGGCTGCTAAGTTTCACTAATTAATTAATTGATAACATTTCAAATTTCCAAGTAGTATGAAAACCGGTCACTGTGGAAGTCTTTTGGGGAGGCCTATGTCCAGCAGTGGACGTCATCCGGCTGACATGATGATGATGATGATGAAAACTTGACTCTTTTCGTTAATTTGTTAACAAGAAACCCAATAGTAAAGCCCGCTTAAAAAAAGGAAATGTTCTCAATTATGATAAGTATATAAAACCATCGGTATTAACAAACTTTTTAAGTAATGTTCTGGAAAAAAAATTATGGGTGTGTGTTAGTACAAGACTTGCCATTGATTATCAGAGGGCCATTGACTACCACATAGATAATTATATCTATGGCCTACCACGAACCGAAAACGCAGTATTTACCTGTCGCTCAAATATGTAAGTGTCATAGAGCTGCAGATATTTCGTTTTCGGGTCGCGGTACAAGCCCAGAACTCGTCAAGCTATCTATAGTGGTCGACGGTTAAGAAGTCAATCCTGACACCTGTCATTTCCATACAGTTTATAACCTCAGTGTGACTTTTAGGTTATAAAATCTATGGTAATGACAGGTGTCAGGATTGACTTCTTAACCGTCGACCACTATAATTTTGGGACGGAGACGGCAATGTCAATGGTCAAATGGTCATCAATGTCAAAGTTTACTAAATTATTAATTCCAAATTATTAAGGTATATGGTACAATTGCGTTTTGTAGATTATCTAGATCCTATGCACTTAGTTTAAACAATAAAAAAGGAAAGTAAAGAGATAATTGTAAAAATTCAAATACAAAATAACTTGATATTATTTTATAGCCTGTTGCAGCGATCTGATAGATGATCGACGTCGGAATACTGTTAATAGAAAGATTGAGTACCAAGTCTGAAGGGCAGTCAGCGAAGTACGAACAACACGTGACAGGCGATTCATGTATATCCATAGGGTAAGGGTTTTCGAAGCAGGGGTACCCTGGCGTCAGTAGGTCGATCACCACCAGGTCGTTCTGTAGTAGCACCACGATCGCGTAAGGCTCTTGGTAATCTGAAAAACACAGGAGGCGAGGCTGATGATAAGTGACAGTATTTCATTTGAAATTTACAAGTTTCATAGGCAGATATTACACGATCCCGAAGCCTATGCTACCCAGAAAAACGCTTATACACGTGCTAAAAGAGATAATCGCACAAAACGGTATTTAACAACGGTGAAACAAAAAAAAAACAATAAACTGAACTTATCGGAAACATCAAATTCAAGTTATTTATGCTCTTGTAAAGATATTTAAATACATGAAGATGAAAAAAAAACGACTCAATTTGAGATATTTAAATACATGAAGATGAAAAAAAAAACGACTCAGTTTGATTAAAGAAAATTGTGACGTCATTAGTCATACTAGTATTTACAGGTAAATTACTTTGGAGACGTTTTTGCATTTGTAGTTGTGACCTCTGTAGCCAGCCTGACACACATGTTGACGTGTGTCTGTATTGGCCATGCGCACGTCAGAAACGTCAAACGTCAAGCGCCCCGGAACAATGTCAAACTCAGAGGTGTCAAATAATGACACATGAATATTTTATTTATTTTAGTAAACGACAAAGACCCCTTACTGGAGATATTACTGAAATAAATAAGAAAATAAATAAATAAATACAAACGAAACGAATCGTAGGAAACCGTTAAGAAACCAATAGGAAACGAGAAAGTAAATTTGACAGATGTCCCCGGTAAGTACACATTTCTGCCGTGGTGTGCGCTGCGATCGCCTAGCTTACCCCCACCACCTACTTCGCACATAGCCAATACGTCAACGTGTACGTGTGCCGCTGTAAATGTACAAATACTACTACAGATGCAAAACGGCTCGAAAGTAATTTACCTGTAAATTTTTGACGTTTCGTAAATAGTTGCTGATTTGACTGTCAGTAAAATACCGTATTATATGATTCAATCAAGATTTAGAATTACACGTTCTCTCTTGGCCAACAATACAGTGGTTGGATTGGTGTAGCATTAAGACCATTAGCGCCATCTAACGAGAGCTTTGGAGATTTCAATCATACTCATAGCTTTGTTTAATTAATTATTCCTGTCTTTTTCAAGTAAAACGCAGGCAATTCCCTCTTTGTCGATGACAACAAGGCCGATTTTCAATTACGTATATAAGCAAATAACGCCTATTTGACGTCGCCAAACGGTACCGTTTGCCTTGAGAAAGACACATTTGTGTAAATAGCTTACACAGACTGATTCTGTTTTTAAATTAATATAAATTGGCTTTCAAAGTTTACCACAACGGGATTTTTACTTATTTGAAGGTTCTAGCTAACAAGAAATCAGTATACTTGCGACATAAGAGACGGCACAATCGAAACTACGACAAAGCGCGACTTACTGACGTCGGACATCGTGAAAAATGATGTGTCAGAATCTTCTTCACCTATAAAATAAAAGTTTAATGCAAGGGCTTGATATAGGATCCATCATTCACATTCCCGAATCATCGGTTAGAAAAGAGTTTGTAACTGATATTTATACTGAAATCTTTAAACTGTCGTGCATTAAAGGTAGTTAAAAAATTGTTTACGGGTCTAATGCGATATTTATTTATTTGCCTTTACTATATAACGAAGTTTCGACACGGGTAGCGCCGGCACCGGTCATTTTCGCGGCAGACACTGACGTCTCAGCAGCGTCAAAAAGGAGGTATGGTGTAGTGGCGAATAAATATCGCGTTAGACCCATAAACAATTTTTTAAGCAGATGTTTATATTGACGTAGGTCTCCCGCTTCCACCTTTAGCGCCACGCTATACGCCATACCTATACCAGGTTGCTTAGATCATGAATTTCTACTAATCTTCTTCAAACAATAAACGGGAAGCCAAGGCCTTAGTACATCCCTGATTCTAGGACTGCTTCGAGACATATAAATCTTGCAGTCCATGAAGAAACGCCCCAGTTCTTCTCAATGCGTATATGTTAAGTCAAGTTTGTGTTTTGTCCACAAAGATAGGTGTGGTGCGCATCTTCATGTATTAAACGAGCTGAAGGAAATCTTTAATTTTCTTGCGTATTTGCCACTACATAAATGCTTACCAGCTGAGTGCGGACTCTCGCAGAGCGTGACAAAATCCACTACACTATGCTCCATCTCGAGTACCGTGGTGCTCTTCCCGTTGAGGACTGTGATGCTGTGCGTGCGGCCCGCCTTGTCCGTGGGCAGGCCGCCAGAGAATATCACTAGACTTTCCCTGGAATTAAGAAAAAAAATCTTTAGTCAACGCTTAAAATGTTTGGCAGGGAACGATCACGAAAAATCAGCAGGCGAGGGTTATTGTAGTGTGTATATGAACACACGCATTTGTGTGCGTTTACATGAGCATGTATTAGAATAGAACACCTGATTAATATCATATTTCATTGCACATTTTATTACCAATAAAACCTTGTAATACGATACTCGATACTAATTAATAGCCATAAAGATAATGTATTAAGTTTTACCTATAATACCTAAGGACAACTGTACCAGCCTATATAAGACGATGTAACCTTTGAATAAAGAGTTAGTATTCACCCGACTTTTGAGTTGTTAATTACAACCCTCAACGACATACACTTCATGGCGATCCTCTGCCAGTTGTAACGTAGCCTACCAGTCGGGCTACTCGAGGCAGCTTCGTCGCCTCTAGCAGCCCTCGCAGCCTCGCAACCTCAGCTAAGACTCTAGCCAACCAGCTCCACTGCGCCAGCCAGCCAGCTCCACTGCGCCAGCCAAAGTCAGCAATAGCCAGATTTCAAATATGCGTCAATTTTATGAACGCCATATGGGAAGAAACAAGAAGACAGCGACACAGCTGTAACGATGACGCGCAACTACAAACCAGCTGATCCTGCCCCATACAAAAAACCCAAGGAACAACCCGACCCAGCTCAACCTGAAGAAAAAGCAAATAATAACAGCCCGAAACGAAGCCAACCAAATCCCCGAAAACCCACAAAATTGAGACTAGCAGTTGCAAGAGAGACATCGAGTGAACAGCAGAGCAGAGCATCAAAGAGCATCACCATCAGTCCAGCAGTCTCTCATCACCAACAGTCCAGAAAAATAAGAATAATAGAGGTATTCAATTTAGTTAAACTAAAATTTAATAAATAGCTATAACGTAGAATAATAATATAAAACATGTACGTAGGAAATAATAAGAATAATTTAAAAATAACTACAAATAAATATAATAAAATAATAATAATTAAATTAAATTAAATAAAATAATACAAATAAAGATACAGTTACAAGATATAAATAATTTCGTATATAAGTGCCTAAATTCAGTGAATGTTTAACAAAATAATTATCAATAATGTAGTTATGTTCCTCAAATCATAATTTAAAAAAAAGTACCTACATAAAAGTGAAAAAAATAACAGATTGAGAAATAAAAATTACAAAAACCAAACTTAATAATACAAATAAAAATACAAATTACTTATAACACTAATCCATACAAAAGATATAGTATCATTTTCAAAATAGCATCAAATAAAAATAAATCAACAAAATATATATATCACTAAGTATTACAAATCAACAGACGGCACAAAAGCCGTCATTAACAAACGCCATATTTTAAATAATTAAGGAATTAAGGCACTCCATTTAATTTTTTTTTTAAATCATATAATATACAACAACGCATAAAGCACGTAGCAGCTACATAATAATAAAAAATAAACTAAAATAAGATAATAATATAAATAGTTTAGAACAAAAACAATAAGTAAATGCCGCTTGATGACGAACCAAACAAAATAAAAAACGCGTTTATAATCAAAATAACTATAAAATGAAAAATAAAATCAAAAATCCTTCAAATAATTTAATAACTGTTCAAAAAAATAAATATCTATAAAAAAAAGAATTAACCAAAATAAAAAACTAGCCAAAATGTAGAAAACTGAAATTATTTCAAAATGGTGCACATAAGATTTTCACTAGATAATCAGCCTGATCAACTGAGAGTCGTTGTCAATCTTATATGTATCAGAAAACAAAACAAAAATAAATAAAAATAAAACTATCCAAAAATTAGCCCAAACACACAAAAAATGATAAACTTAAAGTCGAGCGATAAACAAGACCGTCAGTAAATCCTTAGCGCAGGTATATTTTTTTATTATATAAAAAGTACCATTCCAAAGCGTCTTGGACACCAAGAATGTCAGGTGTTAAAACAACTGTCTGAAAGGTACCACCTACCTATAAATGAATACGTACTACATACAAGTACAACATAAAAATAAGTAATACCATAATCTCCGGTAACCCGAAAGTTGCCGTTGAGTGAATAAAATGAATAAAACCATACATATATGTGCAAAAAAAAAAAAAAAAATACGCTTTCAACGGAAAACCCGAGTGGAACCATTGAGCGTAAAATAGCAAGGTACTACGGGAATAAGGCAGACAGATCTCCTTAGCGTAGGTATTTTTTTTTTAAATAAAAAGTACCATTCAAAAACGTTTTGGATACCCAGTCTTATGCTAGGGTTTAAAGCTACTGTCTGGAGGTATATACCCACCTAAGGCAGATAGTAAATCCATGACACCCAATCAGGATTCGATCGAGCATCAATCATGAGGGCAATTGGTCATAATAATATATGTAAGCTATCTACCAAGGTCAAACGCCTAATAAGAGGTATATTTGCGCGCCTATTTTATTAAATCCTTATATCCCAGTAATAAAAAGGGTCGGCCGGCCAAAAAGTTATTGCATGCCAAGTACCAATTTTCTTCAAATAATACTAAATAAAATGCACATTACAATGTCACAAGTAAAATGTTAAGTGACAAGCACAAAAATATGTTAACGGACGTCAAAATGGCTAATCAGAATAAATTAATACGTAGACTTAACGGTCACAAGAAATATGAGCTCATAAAAAGAAAACCAAATAAAGATAAAACAAATATAAAGTACGTACAAAACCCATGGAAGGAAAATAATAAACACTAAATAATATTTCACCATAATTAATAACGTAAAAACAAAATGGCCTAAACCACGAAAATAAAATTAATAATAATTATTTTAATATTATTATTTATACAAAAAAAAATATACATATAAAAATACGCAATTATAATAATTTCAGAACCCTAAAAAAAAGCGTTGTCATAAAAGCGAGCATACTAGTTTACTAAGTTAATAAATAGTTTAAAAAAAAAAAACAATGCATATAAAACAATGCAAACGAATACAATAAAAACCTAAATTAAAATTCAAAAGGACATCACAAAATCATTCAAAATTAAAACACTTAAAAGGGCATACCAGTGTCAAATTTAAATTTAAAATAAACAAATAATAATAATAAATACACCACGTTGATCCAAAACCGTAATAATAATAAAATATATATTTATAAAATAAAAACTCAAAATTTTAAAAAGTATAATCAAAAATTCTAACTTCACCATAACAAAAACATATGCTCACATCGAGCTATAAAAAAAAACATATGAAAATAAAACATACGGAATTCATATAAAATTTTGCAAAAAAAAAAAAAAGTGGTCCATTAAAAAAACAAACGCGGAAAACAAAAAACACATTAGAATTTTTTAATACCATTCATAAAACCAAACCCATGAAATAAAAATACAACATATACCTACTGGGTACAAAATCAATAACAGACTCTCAAAAGGAGCCGCTAAATACACTAGCGACCTTTTTAGTTCCCAGTAATAAAACATGTCAACTACCGAGCAAAACAACGCAGATAAAAATTTATTAAAAAACAAATTTAAAACATCAATTTCTTTCAAAATTAATCAATTATAAAACTCACCAAACAACGTCAACATCACACGTACAACACATAATGAACACACCTCACAAAAAAAATATAATTCACCCAAAGTTCAGTTCACATTTTTGAACAAAGTGCAAGTTCAATTATTATTTCAGTTCAAAATTTCACCATTTCACAACCAGAGCGTCAAAACGCTCACGTACATCAAACTATCGCAAGTAAATGAATAAATAAAAATCAAAACCATTACAAATATTCTAATCGTAACAAGAAACCCATCCAAATAAGGAATCACAGCCCTGACACTTAAACTCTTACACCTTGCATTAAAATAAACATCATATCAATTACAAATAGCAAAATAAGCAGAAATGAAATGAGATGGAACAAACCAACACACATATTACATCACAACCATAAATAGAATAACTAAAATAATTATCAATGCAAATAAATGGACCACACACATTATATAAAACAATCAAAGTATCTATGAATGCCATATCGAAAACCAAAACAACTAATATCTCCCAAAATCCATGTAAGAAAGGAACTCCAATTTTAATCTAAAACTTAAACATCCGCCACAAAATGAACTATTTATAAAAACTAGTTACCCGCGCGGCTCCGCCGCGTCGACGTACTACGAAGAATGCAAGAGGAGCCGCGGGATAGAATATAGCCTATCTATATTCTATCCCGTGGCTTCGCTCTCGATTACAAAGATGATTTAAAAACATTTGTGTCACAGTCAATCATAAACAAACATATTTGCACCCCGATCCACCGCATAACTGGGCCTTGTACGTGGGCCATGATGGGCTAATGAGATATCAACCTACATGCATTTCTGTAGGGTTCAACTTTGTAGGGTTTGACATCCTCAGACAAACATAAAAAAAATAGCAAATTAACCTTTTGAACGCCATACTTTATGAACCACAGTGACACTTACACGCCAACTCATTTTTCATAAGAGATAGAATATAAACCATAGTATCACAGAATAAGTCATAGTACATAGTATAAAGTACGAAGGTAATTTTCATATATCATAACACCTATGTTCTCGGCAATTAAAGGTCGCATTATCTATAGAAATGCATGTAGGTTAATATCGCAATGGATGCCGTCGCCATGACGGATATATTTGTCGTTGTATTGAATCGATGGTGCGCAAATACTTCAAATGCGTTGTTGGCGTCGTAAAGGTTAATTAGTGCAACATTGTTTTCTCGTTCGTTTGATCTAAATCCACCAATAAGTAACGTCTACTCCAATGAGAACTTCTTTGCTTATGATCTCTTGATCACCCTACTGGTATGGCAATAGGTGGAATGGAAGAGAGACACACTTAGACACAGCGAATCTCTTCTCTTTCAAAATGTTTTGCAGCTTATCTATGATTAACTCAGAAACAGTTCTGTAACTCACAACGTAAAGTTTAATTTGGTTTGTCATTGTTTTGGCAGGTATCAATATCAGTCAAGATATACGGAACGTATATTTGAAGCGTCATTGGTTTGTATACCAACTTCTTTGTTTAAACCATGACAATATAATATTGACATAATAGAGCACGTTAAAAAAAAGTGACACAATACGTGTGTCATTTATGTAAACATTACATTTATTTTCTGCTTTATTCGACAGAACTGAACAGGCCCTGTTCACATTATCCGATCGATATCGGCGTTGGAGCCGACACGGTTATGTATGTATGTATGTATGGCTTTATTGTAGATAAAACACGGCAAAATGACAAACAGACAAAAAGTGGAAGTAAAAAGGCTAGCTTATCCCTATATGTATAGAAAACTGCCACAGATATCAAATCCGCTCATTTAAGTTGAACAATTTCTGAACATCTGATCTCTTCTCTCTAATGCATAAATCAGTAAGTTTGAGAAAGACAGATAAGTGATATCTGACAGGTGTTCACCTGTCAGTGCATCTGCTTTCAAATATATTTGTTTATATGCAAATTGTACTGAACTGACGTTTGTGACGTTTTGCATTATATGGGATTTGAAATTTTGGTGTGCTTTTAAGTGGAGACAATTCGTTAGCAGCCGAAAATGATCGTTCTATCTGTCTCGGTCTAATTCATCTTGCTTAACCATAAGGATCCAAAGAGACAACTATAAGAAAAATCGTCTTGCTTAACACTGCGGATCTGTTAGTATTATTAATTACAAAAACTGGTCACTGTTCACATTGCACGACCCGATATTGGTCACATTTCCATACATTTGTCGGAGCCGAAACCTTCATCAAATCGGATAATGTGAACAGGGTCTTAAGTTGGGAAATGAATGGTGCCCTTTACACGATTAATATAATGACAAAACTGAGATGTCAATATTATCGCGTTTTTCCAAATAGTTCGTGTTTTGGTTCAATATGCATCAATATTCACGTAAATCGTATGGTGATATGAGTGTGTCACGGGATAATAATCACCGTGTAAAATGCCCCATGAAATTAACGGATCACTAAAATTTGTATTGTCTTTATAGACCGCAATAATATTGACACCTCAGTATTGTGAAAATAAAAATCGTGTAAAGGGCCACAATAAAAAATAAGTTAAATGTTGACACAAAACGTCTGGCATTCATGTAAACTGTAAATACTTAGACCGAATACACCGAATATTATGTATTGTCTTGTAAACAAATTAGTAAATTTACTTTCGTTTATAGTTAATAATATTGAGTATTTCTCGAGTCAAAAGATTTTATTTTGTTATGCTGTACCAGATATTTCTTACAGGAACATTTTAATTCATATTTGATTTTATGTCATCCGGAATCATACAATAGCCAGTTCCCAAGTCACGTGTTAACCAAGCTAAATTTTGACACCTCGTACAATTCTACCAAGGTAAGCTGACTCGTCGCTTGTATGCGGCGTCATCGAACACGATTTTGAGGCTTATATTTGTCGGGGCATCCAGGATTTTTCGTAAATATCAATTTAAAAAAAAAATCCAGGATAAAAATCAAAAAACTAAGACCTTATTGCAAATCTGCAGCATGGGACGAATCCTATGGTATATAATTTATCAAAATCGGTCCATAACTGTAGATCTGATGGGCGTTGTAAGGATCGGCTTCGCGTAATATATATATAGATAATGCAACACAAAAACCACCACTACATAAACATTCCATAAATCCAAGCGCAACTCAATCGACCAAGAATAGTAAATTACACGTATAAAATAAACTACTTAAGATTAAAATATCAAAACAGACACGACAAACAATAATTAACAGAACCGAATCAAATCATTAAAAAAAATATTAAATCCTCTAAAGAAAATCGCGAACAAAAAAATAAATAAAAAACAACACACCAATATCCAAATAAACAAAAACAAAAATGTTCAATTAAAAAAAAAAAACAATGTTCAATTTTATTTTTGGCACTATATAAAAAAAAAACAACTGATAAATTCAATAATTTAATAACATAAATAGATATATTTGATATGCATAAAATGAGCTCTTTCATTTGAAATGTAACACGATATAGTGTGAAAACCTTTTTTTTATATTAATTTTCTCATTCTCCCCCCACAAACATGGATCCCCAGTTTAAAATTCATTTGTATTCGTTACATTTCCATCTTCAGACCACAACTTATATAATGTATACTTAATTTCAACATAATTGGTTCAGTAGTAGTTTCGGAGGAAATAGACTGTGACAAACAGACACAGACAGACAGACCCACAAGTGATCCTATAAAGGATACGTTTTTCCCATTGACATAAGGAACCCTAAAAATGCATTGCATTAAGCCGAACACAATTACATTATCACAACGAGTTAAATGCCACCCAGAAGCGTATCAAATTACAACAATAAAATTTAGAACCATAAAAATAATGACTGTATCACGTTGACAATAGAAATAATGATTACTCCAATTGTAATGAAATCGGTTACAATGTATTCAATAATTAAGTTTACAAAATTGTTATAGAAAACTTTCATTTCAGGATTAATGCACCTTATAATTAAGTTTCAAACTAGTTGTAAGAAATATTTCCGAATGTATTTAACGTAGATTTAAGACTAAAATTAAGCCAAAAATAGTGTTTCACTATTTTCGATTAAACAAAAAAGGGGAATTAAACAAAAAACAAATACAAAATTCAACAACAAATAAGTATGTCATTCAGTTTTATATTATATACCATCACTGACTTTGAATTATATACAATACTTTGGAATAATATTTCATGTATCATTAGAATAACAATTTATTATATTTAAAAATCAAACCAAAATTTGTATCGACTATTTTTGTCTCAAAAAAAAAAGGGGGAAGGTGTAGTGTGTATATGAACACACGCATTTGTGTGCGTTTACATGAGCATGTATTAGAATAGAACACCTGATTAATATCATATTTCATTGCACATTTTATTACCAATAAAACCTTGTAATACGATACTCGATACTAATTAATAGCCATAAAGATAATGTATTAAGTTTTACCTATAATACCTAAGGACAACTGTAACAGCCTATATAAGACGATGTAACCTTTGAATAAAGAGTTAGTATTCACCCGACTTTTGAGTTGTTAATTACAACCCTCAACGACATACACTTCATTATCATCATCATCATTCTCAGCCTGTGATCGCCCGCTGCTGAATTCAAATTCAAAAATATTTACTTCGGACAACTTGATCCATATTTTGTTAGTAACTACAGTAATAACTTATGCCTAGGGATAGTATTTATAAAATAATAGAATTTAAAAGCGGCGCGTGCAATCATGCCGCCACACCAGCGGCGAATATCAGCGCTAGGATAGCGTGCTCAAGTTGCTGTTTGAGCTGCTGCGGCGGCTGAGCATAGGCCTCTCTTCGAGTCACTCATCCCGGTCCCGTGATATCTCATAACTAGTCACTTACCTACTTAATAAAAAGACCGCGAATCACTTCTGGATTTTTTTATTTTTTTATAAATTTATTTATATTACACAAAAAATTACATTTCAATACAAAACTAATAGACGCGCACAGAAACCTATTTAAGGTTTATGCGTGACGCGAATGTATCGCATCGCTCACAACAGTAATATCACAATCCTTATGTACCCGAATAATTACAGTATAACTACATAGCTATTGTAGATACACTCCAGAAACTACACCTCGCGACCAGCACGAGGTAATTATATTCGAAAATTTTAGATGTGTTAATTTTGCTCTATAGCCTGAAAATCAAGCCTATTTGGCTCGGCTACCTTCCAGTATATCACGCTATTTGTTTTTCTGACGCGCCGGAGAGAGTAACGTATTATTTTATCAAGAGAACGTCATTAAGATTGAATGCTTACCCCGTTTTTGACGTTTTCCATTCCACCCTGTGTATTGGTTTGCAAGGTTCTAGTTTGCCGTCTTTGTTTGCTTTTGCTGAAAGTAGAAAAAGGTATTTTTATTTTGTTATAGGTACGACGTGCAATGTAAAATGTTCAGTGGAAAGACTACACAATCTAGAGAGTGTATGAAATCCATGAGATGGCAGTTCAGTTTAGCGAATCTGTTAATTATAGGTAAAACATTTCTGGCGAGGAGTTCAAACAGTTGTCACCAAGGTCATCATGATAGTACAGTACAATGAGCGAGGATAGCATGTATGACACGCGCGGCAAAATCATTACTCGCACGGCTAGCAAATGCAACATGTCCGAGACGTAGGTCTGGGCTGACGCGTGCTCCACAACGCCAGCGGTCCGTCCACGTGCGTCGTAAACGGTAGCGCGGGCCCTCGCCCTCGTATCAAGCGAGCCGTCACGAACAGCTACTCACCATGAGGATACGACAGGGACGTGTGCCGTCTAAGTCGCTCTTGAGGTCATCCTGACAGTTCCACTGTTTACAGTGACTCACCATGAGGGTACGACAGAGACGTAGGTCTGGGCTGGCGCGTGTTCCACACCGCCAGCGCTCCGTCCACGTGCGCCGTCATGAATTTCCCGTCGTGCTGCCAGGCCGCGGCGCGGATGCCCTCGCCCGGTGTGCCGAGCGAGCCACGCCATTCCGCGGCCCGAGCCCGCAGGTCCCATACCACCACTAGGCCCGTCTCGAATGCCACTAGCAGCTGGAAGTGAGAAATAAAATAAAATGAGACAGCTTTTCTAAGAAAAAATATGTGTCTGGAGCCGAGCGGGAATAGATCTCCTTTTGCGATGAAACCGCGTCTTGTTCGCCTCTACTTAATTTTTTTCGGATGTGTATTAATCTCTTTTATTGAGTTAGGCATTATTAGAGTATAAATAATTCGTTTCGCTTTCAAGTACTGTCGATCGAATGTCTACTTGATGGCATTAAACTTGAGTGTTAACTGTTAATATATAGAAGCTTGAGGATATTATCAAGCACCTGGGACAAACTTGAGAGCAATCTGTAAAAACTAAACAGTGAATTAGACCGTTAAGTTTAAGGAGAAACTTTGCGTGATCTATCGCTTGTATAATGGGTTGTGCTCCGAAGAACTGTTCGATAGGAGCCCACAGCCGCTTTCTATCATCGCAATGCTCGCCGTCGGCAGGGCATTCATCCTCACACCGTAGAACCTAAATGGTCGCGTACGGTACGGTTTCAGAGGAACTTCCTCCCTCGGACGCTTCGGTTGTGGAATGGGCTTTCCCGAGGAACTACAGTATGGGATGCTTCACGAAAAGAGTGTATAATTTTTTAAAGGGTCGGCAACGCGCATGTGACACCCCTGGAGTTGCAGGCGTCCATAGGCTGCGGTGACCGCTTACCATCAGCTGGGCCGTACGCTTGTATGTCACCGACGTGGTATAAAAATTAGACAATCGTTACTTTTAACAAACAAGGCTAGGATATACTTATGCAGGTATCTATCTTAAAAATATTTTCATTTTCTCACCTTATTGGAATCTAAAGGGTTATCGCTGATTTCAACCACAGCCCCAGGGTGATTCGTTCTCGTCCTGTAACAAACAAACAAACAATAAGGCTTCCACTGAAATATTACTTGAATCTAACGGCAATATTTAGCTGAAATAACGTCGGTAGTAAACAAGCTTACAGCCCGCCTGTATGCAGTCACCGTAGCCTATGTTGCGAACCCTAAAACTGTTTTCTCTTTCAATAAAAATGAGGACAGTGTGATCCCACCGCATGCGGGGCGCAGGTTCACTGTTCAAGTGAAAATGGACCCTAAAACACCCATCTATTGCTACAAATAACTGGGTGCTCGTAAGTAATCATTAAAGACGCTGAGCGCAGAGGCGTTAGATTATAAATTGTAGCTTAATTTTATAATTGAAGAGGGCCTGAAATGTGAAGAACAATTTACGTCTTCGGCGAAACGGAGGCGTGACTTTTATAAAATTTCGCCAATTTTGATACGTCAGCACTCGTGCTTGTAAATACTTTTTGTTTGTATTTTTTTGGGTTATTATTTTCCGAGCAGCTAATATGATGAACATGCACAGGCAAATTGCAAATTTTTTTTCGTTAAAAATCTATATTAACGTGGCTTTGAAAGAAAGAAAGAAAGAAAGAAGACATTTATTCACATAACCAAACAAAGACACACAGATACAAAAAAGGGAAGAAACGCACATTAAACACATAACGTGTGTCTTCGCGGCAGTGAATCGGTTGCTGTCTCAGCATTATGCTGAGGTGTCAGACACCTGCAGCGCTGGTTTTCAGACAGCACCGTAAGTGATCCACGGAACGCAACACAACATACTATATAAAAGGTACACATAATAAATAAATCATATTAATATAATCATAATAAAATACTTAAAATATAATATTCTCAAAAGCATTTGAATTGGCAGAGTTAGGTATATAAAATAAACCAGTTCAAAAAAACATTTTTACCGACCGAGAAAACAGATTCAGAATGCGATTAAAAAATAATAATAATAATAATAACAGCTTCTGAACAAAAACAATCATAGGAAGCTACAAGAGAAGAACATAAGGGAAAAAAGACAAAGTGGCGATATTTTAAGTGCTGGATGGATTAGGAATGGGATCTTTGGAGCGTCAACAAATAGCCCTTAACCTTGCGCTACGTTTGCAACGTATACCAGGTACATCTAGATTATTGTATAATATAATACATTGGCATCTAAAATAATAACTTGGAATTGGTCGCCCAGAGGACCGTAGTTATTAATTTAGCTGTCAATTTCTTATTTATGTAGCTTAGTTTAGGTTAGACTTCTATTATTTTTCTTGCTGCTTGGTTACATCCCTTGTTATACTTCTTCTTGTTGAATAATTGGATAAAACAAAAACTAATCCAATAAGTTGTAGATAGTTGCTTCATAAGTTAAAATGGAGTCTTTTATTTGTAACACGCGTAGGTATAAATAAGAGCATCCGTTTTTTTACAACAAAGGATAATCGAGCAGATATACTTAATCGTAAGTAAATATATACACCCCGGCAGAGATAGACGCGACAAGACGTCGCCTCTCCCCGTCGTCGGCAAATCTAATAACCACAGATTGACCGACGAAGGGTCCGGATTGTCGCAAGTGGGACACAATCACGGCACTTCTATTAGTCCGACCACAGTCCAACAAAAAGGCACTTTTCTGACAGGAAAACTCAATATTTGAAATATTTGATTACGGGTCTACCGTTAAGTTACCGACGTTTCGACTCGGGTTGCACCGGTCATGTTCGCGTCAGAAACTCTTTTTACAAGTTTTTAATTAACTTGCACTGTTCCTAATTTGGGAAGGAACTGGCTCTTGAGACACAGGGAAACCTAGTTTGAGAGTCGAGGCTTGTACTTAACACTGCATATGTTATAGTTGCAATAAAGATATTATTATTATAGTTAAGTAAATAGGTATATTGCTAACATTATCTACACCGTATTCGAAAAAAGTGAAATGAGTTTTACATAAACAATGACGCTCCTCGACAAAGTTCTTAAATTTAATTACGTGAAGTGCCAATTGCTACACAAAAACAAGCGTATTTTTCCTATTCACGTAACTCATTATTTTGAAGCGAACAAGAATGTAAACATTGCGAAACCGGGACATTTTCAGGACATTTCCAATTACTTAATACCGATAACAGTCAAGCCCGAACACGTTTTAATTGTGTTCCCCGTTGACAGTGACAGATCCCAGGGAAGTTGTTTATCTTACCGAAAGGACCGCAGCAACACATTCATCTTCCTTATTTACGCACCAGTCCGTGGAATTAGAATAGAATAGTAATATTGTACCCATATGAGCCTGATACTAGAAGTTTTCAAAAGGACTTATTTCAAATTCAGCCTTGTTTGAGGAAACGTAAGATTTAAATTAAAATAGACTTGCGATAAATAAGCTAATTCGAAGAGATTCAGGGCATTCTTAGGCTTGTTTGGTTTGGATTGTCACTTTTGAAATGACAATCCAAACCAAAGAATGGCGATGAGTGACACTATATTTTGTCTGTTGGTAAACTACAGGCTGATTCGGGAGACGTGAGCAAGATCAACACTACAGATTCAGTAGATCATAAGCTACTGCTTCGTGCCACTATTAGTGAAATTAACGTTCATTTATCTTTGGTGTTGTTAACAAAATCTTTTAAATTATTTACAAAATTCATGGTCACTCTACAATCAGAATACTTCAGTCAAGTGATACGTGTCAAATTGAATGTCATCTGAGTCCGATTACTTTTGAAATACCGTATCTCACTCAATGTGACAATTTACTTTCTTCGTCATCAAAGTGCTGTCATAACAGTTAGAGGTTTAATCTTTATAAACCAGTTGTTGTAGGGTGACCATGATTGTAGAGAATTAAACTTTAACTTAACAAAAATTTAAATACAGGATAAAGGTATGGGTGTTTCACTTAAATACAATGGTGAACGATTCATTGCCATTTACTATGTATGTAGTGTCGGTCCTGCTCACGTCTCCTGAATGACCCTGTATATTTAATGTGAATAAAGTATTTTCTAAGCTTTGTTGTAATGTAATATAATAAATCACATCTGCTTCGTGGACTATTTAGTACCATTTCTATTGCCAGATAAGAAGCTATATCTCGATTTATTTAGCAGTTATATCGACAGACTCTTCTATCATTAAATAATCCTCCGTTATTGAAGTTTTTGACCGAGCAAGCGAAGCGTCTCCGTTTCAGCTTCGACAAAAAATCTTTCGTATGTCTGTCTGTCCAGATGATCTCCTCTACAGGTCGCATTTCTCAACAGATTCTCGTGAAATTTTGTGAGCGGGCTCGATAATTATATAAAATTTATTTTGTCGAGACAGTTTTTAGAAATTTTGAAATTAAAAAAAAAAATTTGCTATGTCTACAGTTCACAGAGCCACTAGTTATAATCTATAATTAAAACGTCCAACTGTTCCTTGATACAATTCGATAATGGAGTTCCAGCTGACGCTTAACCTAGCGTCATAAAAATTTACTGAAAATCAACTTTGGTCCCATGTCAAATAACGCGCTGTCATTAAATAGAACCTGTTCAAAGATTCAGAAATTCAAAGAACCCTGAAGTACTCGTATATTATCGGTTGTACTATGCTAGTAATATACATAAAGATCATGCCTTTACGGTATTTACATACATATGAATTTCAACTGGCCCGTGAAATTCTTTTAATCAAGAAACAGTCACTAATAACAAACTAATATGTCGAAGTAATCCAATTTTTGTTGAATCCAATTCCTAAGCAAACTACCCTTACTTACGGAGCCCGACGGCGCCCCGGCGCCACTTGTTGCGACCCTCCTCCCCCGACCCCCCCGTGACCCTCGCTCCCCGTGTCACGTGCTCTTTGGGCCATGAAATAGGCTTTCAATATTCATAAAAGTTTTATCATTGTCATTAGCGAGTTAGCACCACTGTAAAGTCGTCGCTTGTAGCACATAGCTTGTACAGTCGACTGAAGAGTCCCCAGTACGCTCGGCTGAACTTGATTCTCCATACAAACGTAGTTACGCTCTCATTTTAATTTAATTTTTAATTTTTTTTATTTTTATTATTTAGGTCGGAAATTAGTTTCTGTTGCTAGAAATTGTAATAGAAAAAAAATACAGCAAGTTTTTGAGTTTTTTACGTCTTGTATGATAACCTTAATAATCGCTGTATTTTTTCTCCGGATCTGTTTGTATGGAGTTTGTATGGAGACGTAAATACGTTTGTATGGAGAACCGAGCGTACTGCGCCCTATTAAGGAATAATCCAATAGATACATGTAAAATATATGCTATTCGGTTGCGAGACTACTAGACTTAGATAGTAACGAAGAAAAAAATGTCAAGGTACGTGTCAATTCACAGAAAATAGCCGACATATAATATAAAGTGGAAATTATTACTCCCGTCTCGCGGCTACGCGCTGAATAAGCCGAGATTATCGCTGTCTGACTCTGGGATGACCTATTGCTGGACGAGTGGGCATTTCAATGTCAAAGCCAATAGTCGAGATCAGGGATAGTGAACCTGTTGCTCAAATTTCATATTCAATTAACCAGCTTATTTATGTGGAGCTCCAACATATAACATTATTATATTGCGTGGATTCTGGGTTGGAAAGGTCAGATGGCAGTCGCTTTCGTAAAACTAATGTCTCAGCCAAATATAGGGATTAGGTTCCTCCTATAGGCTACAACCGGGAAAACACTAGGACGATGGTCAATCAATCAACCAATTTTATATTTTATATCATTAAAATATAAAATAAATAAAAATATTGGGGGACAATCTTACACATATCGACCTAGTCCCAAACTAAGCAAAGCTTGTACTATGGGTACTATAGGTAGACGACGATATACATACTTTTATAGATAAATACATACTTAAATACATAGAAAACATCCATGGAGCTCCACGTAAGTCATCATCATCATCATCCCATCCTGGTTCCGGTTAGAATCCCGGCCAGGGCATTATTTGTGCATTTAACACGGATATTTGTCCCTGGGGATGATGATGACTTACGTGGAGCTCCAACACATGAATCAAAGTCAAAGTAATTTATTTCTTTTAAGTAGGCCTAGATATAAGCACTTCCGAAATATCAAATATACATGTAAAATTGTAATAACAATAACAAATACAACAAATACTTACAACCAATAAAATAAATAATTAAACTAAAATAGTAAATACAGCCTTTAAAGCCCCAAACCGACTCGTCTTACCTGTCCAGGGCTCGGAAACCGGTATTCTGTCCATACAAAAATACAGGTATTTTTTTAGTTCTTATCGTTCTTTCGTCTACTATTTCATGTTTAATCAGGCAATCTAACAATATGAAGTAATCACCCAAATACATTATTGAGTCCTACATAAAGAGCATAAACTAATTAAAAATATTTGGCTATTTCAGGATTTTGAGATTAACCGGTTCCGAGCCCTGTACCTGTCACCTCACCAGTTTTTATATGGAAATTGTCAAATGTCATTTGCCAAATCGGTCAGTTTGTCAATAACACCCCAGGTGGTAAACTTAATAACATTATACCTACAAGTAGGTACTTAGAATCAGGTAGACCATTTCAGTCCCAAGCCGTTCTGACACTGAGATAATCTTTAATGTTGTAAAAAGCTTTACTTACTAGGTTTAAGGTAGTTCTTAAATTTATAAATCGAGAGTTGAGTCACAGTACTGGGTGTTTTTAAGTTTCTTTTTTATATATATTCAGTCGAGCATGGGGCACTGCGAGTTTGTCTTTTTTACTGACATTAAAATTACGTATATCACAGTCACAGTTCGTGTTAAAATTACACGTATTTTTATGGATATACATAAATGCACTATTAATATATAAATTTCTTCATATTTTTTCCTGGCGAGTCTCTGGGTTTCATCCCATGAATAACATTAGTACCTATTCCATTTATCTTGACCAACTGCTGAATAATAAAACTCCTGACGTATAAGATTTTATATGTATCTACACCAAATAGTGTTTGAATAATTTGACACTAAGATAAGATCTTCGTTCTATTGTCAGTGTCACTGGTCAGGTATGGTAACCAGCATTAAAAGAGTGAGGCAGATTTGGTCGCACATCAAAAAAAAAACACGATTTTACATCAGCTGCCATTGAAACATTAACGAATTAAGACCTACCTTTGTTTTAAAAGATTGAAATTGACGCTGCACTATCAACGCAAATAAAATTCTCTACAACATCAAAGTGTCATCTTCATCCCATCACGTTCACCATAATTTATCATCGCTACGATTGCTACCTAAATCATCAGGACGACAATATAAGGGTCGATTTACGAGCTCGCACGATGACACGACAATCATCGACAATCTCCCACAATGGGTCATAAAAGATATTACCACCTTTATGATCCTTTCAATGTGCGCGGTGACATTTAAAATCTTTATTTTCTCAAACATGCAATGAAATATTAATGTTATGTTCCTTACAATAGGCTGCGAAGTATGACGTTTCAGGTGCGGCTAGGACAAGAGGTCGTTAATGCAATTTCATATAAATGTTGCAGGCCTAGGCCGGCAAAGTCCTCTTTTTTAATTTCCATTCCACATAGATTTGTGGCACAGGCATCATAACATTCTGCCACTATGCGTATTAAAAATAAAACTTTGTTTTTTTTTTTGTTGTTTATTTCATTGCATGTTTGAGAAAAGCACTATACATACCTCGGCGGGAAATATGGGGTTGCCGGCCTTAGACCTATCCGGCCTCGCTTCGCTCAGCCGTCTATATGTCTTCGGCCGGCAACCCCTTTTGTCCCGGCCTCTGTAGTAATGTACTATTAGAGCACAAGACCAAGAATGTTGCGGTGATTGAAAGAATTTCATACTCTCTTTTAAAGACAAGTAATTTAATATTGCTTAAGAGTCCGCAGGAAATTCGGCATGTCTAGGCCGGAAATTAGTTTCTGTTGCTTGAAATTATAATGGAGAAAAAATAGAGCGATTAGGTATTCATACGAAACCTAAAAAAACACGCTGTATATTTTTATATTACAATTTCTAGCAACTAAATATGGCGGATGCCATTGTGTATATAAAGTTTCATGTTATTTCAGCGCGTCGTTTTAAAATGAGAACGAAACTACGTTTGTATGGAGAATCGAGTTCAGTCAAGCGTGCGCTAAATCTTAAGGTAAATCGTTTGAGTTATAAGAAACATCCACACGAATTTTACAGTTTACACCTTGTTTGGAATATATATAAGATAATTCGTCGTCTATTATAGTTTTCAGGGTTTCGTACCTCGAAAGGAAAAAACGGAACCCTTATAGGATCACTTTGTCGTCCGTCACTTTGTTTGCGGTCCGTCTGTCTGTCTGTTAAGACCCTATTTCTCAGAAACGCGTGGAGCTGAAATTTATACATAATAAGTTTATGTCAAAAATTACATTAATGCTACAAGCTTTTATTGCGGACTCTACTTTTTTCCACAACTATCGACTACTTGTTAAGTCGGTTCGAATGAGCCTAAACACGAAGTGTTTATCTTGTATAGTTTAGGAGTTGCTAATGGCCAACTTGTGTCTCCATCGTCAGATCAGCTCGGTGGTACCATAATAAATAATAATAAATAAATAAATATTGAGGGACAATCTTACACAAATCGACCTAGTCCCAAACTAAGCAACGCTTGTACTCTGGGTACTAGACGACGATATACATACTCATATAGATAAATATATACTTAAATAAATAGAACATCCAAGACCCAGGAACAAAATATCCGTACTAAATGCACAAATAATACCCTGGCCGGGATTCGAACCCGGGACCTCTAGCTTCGGAGGCAATGTCACTACCAACTAGGCTAAACAGGCCGACAAGTGGTATAAAAATGTATTGTCACCGAACTTACATGAGTATCCCCAATTTCAGCTCAATTCCGATTGTAACTGTACTGGCAAGTGGCTGACAATTTACATATCTTTATACTTCTTACTTACGAACAGTGTAAGTTAAAAAAACATGTTTATCACTCCAATATTTGCCCTTTCAGGGGTTTGAACCAAGACCCGACACTGCCCACTAAACCGGTCGTCAAAATTTAATTTATAGAGCACCTCTACCTTGACGGTCACAACCTCACTAAACACCCCGAATTGTCTTTGTTGTAGTCAAGGGCTCTCAACTTACGTCACACAGACACTAAAGGGGAAGGGACTATTCCCTTTGGCATAAGTTTCGAACATGTAGCAATACGAGATATTTAGATACTATGCATATCACGAACGTATTACTAAGCAAAATTATTCATCGGGGATCGACTAGAGTCAACTTCAGGTGATTTTAGTTCTTTTAGTATTTAATAATTAATAAGTGTGCGAGATTTCAGGACCCCAGTAAGCTGTTTAAATTTTACTTGAAGAATATATGCCAACATATATGGTGGTGGAAGATATACAAATTGTAGATAAAGGAGAGATTAAATAAAAAATAAGCTGAAAGTGTACCTCGAAAATGTCTTTGTCGACAGTTTTAATACAATATTAGCTATACACGTATATTGCACATGCACCTGTGTCCAACAATAAGCCGAATTCCGTACAAAGGTACAGGGGCCGTGCGAAGCATTGGAAATTAGCCTTGTGCGCGATTTTCCAGTATCGACCACAGTCATGTACAGTCTAGGGTAGATTGTGACATACCCCGAAGGCTTAATTCACACAACCTAACTTGTTCCAACTCACCCCGGGTTGTGTCATACTTTAACAGCATAAAATATTTCCCTGTCGTTGCGTTACGTAATGTTATTCAACAATTTTCCTCATAAATGTGAACTGAGCGGTTAAAGTGGGTCTCCGCTGACACGTTGTCACAAGTTGGCCGACACTGCCGGACGGGCGTTGTGGCGACAAGCGCGCTTATCGCCCAACAGTCGTCTGTTGGAGCCGCTATTCAACACACCTCGAATGAACACCGTATTTAAATGGACTGTCGTATTTATGTATGCCTATATTAAAGGCATGCTATGCTTGTTTAAAACGTTGGACTTGTCTGTCACCCACTTCCCTGAGGGGTAAGGTACTCAACGTTTTCGAGAGTGAGTATAAGGTCATTTACCAAAGTAAAAATTACAGATTTACTGCTGTCTTCAATATTGTTCAAGGTTGAAAAGTTAATTAGGTGTGACTTCTTAGAGTAAAAAAATAATAAAGTAACTAGGTATGCAATGCAGTTTACTGCTTGCAAATATAAGTATTGATCTGAACGCGTCTATCCGGTCAACTCCTTGACAGTTACTCGCTTAGCATTGAAATATACGGAAATTCAATTTTTCGGTGATTGTTCCTCCGCGGTATTTCCGATTTTTATTTTATTTTTATCTTAACCATTGTCATGATGTCACCTATCGGCGCAAAATGCGAGCGTGATCGGCTGAAGCGTCTAGGAGGAGTACGAACTCAAACGAAATGCATCTGTCGCCTAAGAATGAGCTTCGCTTCGTTCAGCTCAAAAATAGTTATAAAGGTGTTAATTGAATCCTACATCTTTAATAATACAATAAAGTAATAAACTGTCATTCTAAAACCATCAATGAAAATAGTAAAATAAAAAATGAGAATTTTTTACTCACTGCAAATAACTAAAACTAAACTACAATTATAAATAATAAATATTTAAAAACTGCTGCAAAGGTAAAACAAACCATGCCATTATAATCCATTATAGCCACTATAACCTATTTCAACGTTAGCCAGCTTAAAGCTTTGCTTCAGGATCAGATACGTTCAGTATACAGGTTGATACGGGAGACGTGAGCAAGATCAACACTAGAGATTCAGTAGATAATAAGCTACTGCTTCGTGCCAGTATTAGTGAAATTAACGTTCATTTTTGGTGTGTTTCATCTTTGGTGTTGTTAACAAAATATTTTAAATTATTTACGAAATTCATGGTCACTCTACAATCAGAATACTTCAGTCAAGTGATACGTGTCAAATTGAATGTCATCTGAGTCCGATTACTTTTGAAATATCGTATCTCACTCAATGTGACAATTTACTTTCTTCGTAATCAAAGTGCTGTCAGAACAGTTAGAGGTTTAATCTTTATAAACCAGTTGTTGTAGGGTGACCATGATTGTGGAGAATTAAACTTTAGCTTAACAAAAATTAAAATACAGGAAAAAGGTATGGGTGTTTCACTTAGATACAATGGCGAACGATTCATTGCCGTTTACTATGTATAAGTAGAGGTATGTAGTGTTGGTCCTGCTCACGTTTCCTGAATCACCCTGTATATTACGTTCGTTTGTTCGTTTTTGGAGATGCAAGTATCGAGACATTTCACTTAGAAACGGTCTAGATAACGGAATGTTTGTCTTTTTTGGACTTTATTTCTATTGAATTAGGGCATTTAAAGCCCTAAAGGAACAAACATTAAGAACACTAAGCTTACAAACAACAGAACAACAAGAACACTAAGTTTAAGAACATTAAGTTTACAAAATCGAATAGACGTGGCATTCTTTCCTTTATTCATTTGGTTATCGACGAGTGCCATAGCATGTCAAACAGCAGCGGCATATTAATAGTCAATTTAACGGAGTTGTATATCTTGTTGGAGTGACATGAACACTCGTGTCGGCGGCGATCGGCCAGGCGGACGGGCGACCGGCCCGGCCCGGCCCGGCAACTTGCTAGACATGCCGCCTATTGTCCACGTATCGCAGTGCAAGACGTGTTGACACAAGCTACTACAGCCTCTACCGATCGGCTACAGCAAAATGACATCAAATACCGTCTACTATATTATCCGCGACAAAGGAAAGCGGGCGCTGGAATGCCATAAAGAAATTTACAGGAAAACACAAAGCAAAGGCAAGAGGAGAATGCAAAAGCGAATATGATAACGGGAATGTTTGAAACACGGCAGTTACACAATTTTCCAGCCCAAGTATCATAAGGGTGCTTACTCGCTGCGCCATTACATCGCCTCTCAGCGTTTGCGCCGAAATGGTAATTCTTTATAATTTATATCGCTTCAAGAGGACGCGAACAAACGCGCCTTTTCTTTCGGCTTTTGACTCGCTTTTTATTGCCTCTCGAGATACCTTTGTGCGCTGACACGTCTGCGGCGGACGTCGTTAGTACGCCGGTAATTTAAATTGTGGAAAATATCTGACAATAGCGCGGAGACAACCCTGGGGAGCTTTAATTATCACAGCGTTACCATTGGCGGTGGATAGTCGCGCGCGCCAATAAAGGTGTGTTATTTGAATTGAGAACTCGACGGCAGGTAACAGGGCTGGCAAAAGCCCGAGGGTGTGTTATAACGATCTTTATTGTTTGTGCAGTTAACACTTACAATATGGCGGAGCGGGAGCCCGCGGCGCGCAACTTCGCCAATTAAGACGATTGTTTATGAAACAGAAAGCGTCGACTTAGCGCCTCCCGCACCCGCCCGCGGGAGTGTCGTTACAGCGAATTACTGAAGTGAATTCATAATAAATTATTGCCATTTTTGGGCTTAAAAGCGCCAGTGGAAGTTAAGGAAAACTAATGTTTCCGGATAATCAGACATTAAAGGCCGAGCCACACCGTGCACGCCACGCAAGCGGTGTGTCATCTGCTATGACATTTCATACGATACAACGCGCACGCCACGCACACGCGCACGTGCTGCGCACGCATTCGGTGTGTCTCGGCTTTTAGATTATACAACGTTGATTCACTTCAACTTTTACAAAGGCGCTCTTTCTCAAAACAATTAACGATAAAACGCAGATCAAACCTGCGTAAATTGAGCGTGTGTATAAACAAACATAAGTCAGTAATATAGTTTTGGGCGCCGTGTAAACGGTATACGTATACCCTGCGAGTGTTCCAGCAATTTGCCGGGTGTTGTCTGAGCAAACATGAGCCGCGGTCGGGCTCTGTTAATAATCAACTGTGTTCCTCTACAATTATGCCAACACCGTGTAGATGGATCTAATTTGCTTACGCGCGCGTTTTAACACTTGTAAGGGGGAGGAAATTCGTCTAATTTAACTGTCAGAGAAGAGGTAGGGAAGCGGGAACAAATTACTTGTAACAAGTGAAAGTGGAGCTTCTAATTGAGTAACTTGAGTGTTACGCTTGGGTCGTAATAATGCAAAAGGAATGCAGTAGGAATAATATTAAAATTTAGATATTGAAATATTTTTCAATACAAAATCTTTTACTACCAAAACGGCTAGCAAAATATGCTGCCAAGCTAACCGCACGCGACTCGGTAACTCCTGTCTCTCTCAAACTGTGCAAATTAGAAAAAGGAGGGTGTATTTTCTCGTTTCGCGTCGCAGTGACATTGTGCTAGCCCAGACATCGGCAAACTTTTTTGACCAAAGAGCCAAATTCAGTAAAAATATCATCTTTTGGGAACCTCATAAAGCCAAAAATACCTGTTTTCGGTTTTTCACTATATTTTTGAGGACACCTCGAAGATCCGCAACAGGGCCTTCAAAGAGCCGCATGCGGCTCGCGAGCCGCGGTTTGCCGACCCCTGTTTACAGTGTGAAGAAACAAAGGCACGAAAGCTCCAACATTTCAACAATGGGGGGCTCGCCACCCCTCTCTTTGGCACCCGTGATCTTCGAAATGAGTCTAATTAGAACGTAGAAAACGGTTGTTTTCAGTTCAATTAGAAGTTGAACTAATACAAAACTGGGTGGAAGTTTCGCCAGCAAAGTTCCAATTAGGAGAACGCTAGATATCTTGTTAGGTTAGACGGCAAACACGCCACTCTTGTCGACCAACTAATCTAGGACGTATCACGTAGGCACTAACAAATTTAGATATCTAGGTGATAATCACTTTGGCACTTTGAAAGTCATTGCAAGGCGATTTATACAAAGCTTAAAGGTACCTCTATACAAATCGGCACCTACTTACTATCTAGCTAGCGCGGTAGCTTTAATGTGACGTTTTAGTACATTTCGGCCATATAACGTGACGGTATAAGCTATCTACTAGTTAGGCTGGAATGTATTTCAAAATAAGCTGCATTTTAGCATTGCTAGAAGTATGATGTTTATTAAGAATCAACTACTGTAATCATATTCCTCATTGCGTCAGATTGCGACAGGGTGACGAATTAGGATCAAATATACTAGGTTATATTTTCTGATGTATTAGAGTTTAAGCTCATCACGCAAAATATTTGGCCTTACCGAGATTAGAATAAAACTTAGGACCGTCAGCTTCGTAGGCAGAACCGCTCGCTATTAAGCTTGATTGTTTTTAATTTAGTATTCGACAATAACGACAATTTACACCGGAACAGGTAATCAAAATGGAGGAACATTAATGAGACTTCACTTGTTCCAAAATCAAATTAGATCGTTAATTGAAATATCATGTCTCTGACACTTCCTAATTAATTTTTGCGCGCAATAACATCACATCAAACAAAATTAATTACGAATTTTAAACTTAATTATTATGATTAAGACCTCCCGCTGAACGTCGACTGGATTAAAATTCAGGGAAATATTGTAAAAGATTTCCGACAAAGTTGTCAACGGAATATGTCCCGCTTTAATTTTTAACCACGTCCGCCAAACCACGGCAAAGAAAGAATTACGCCCGGAACGTACGAGTGTAGTTCTACAAGCTTAGCTAGCACGATAGCTTATACCGTTACGTTTTATGCGAATGTTTTATTTTCGGCCATAAAACGTGACGATTCAATCTATCGGGCTAGCTAGGCAGGGTCAATTAAAAGTTTTTTTTAAATAATGGTCGGGGCGAAGGTACACTTGTTGCACGTTTTGTCCAGCCTCAATTACAGAGGAGGCCGCTCGCTTGGCAGTGAACGGTCAGAATTCAAAATGGCCGAGCGGACAGATTTATTTTTGCAAAATAAAATGAACACGTCATTCCAATAGTGTAATTTTTGACCGAGTTTAGCGAAGGCAGCTTTGGCAAAAATACTTTCGTACTCGTATGTCCAGCCCTTTCGCTGTTGACTCCTTCAGGTCGCATTTGTCAACCGATACTCGTGAAATTTTGTGAGCAGATTTGATTATTTTATAGAATTATTTAGTCGAGTCAATTTTGTCTCTTGTAACTCCGTGACTGTTCCGCAATAGAAAGGGGTGTTTTTTTATTTCAGCATTTCCGCCAATGACAAGATTAGCTGCCAGACAAGTTAGTGAGTGGGTAAATGCTAGATGTAAATGCATGCAAATGCGACAGCTGACAAGCTTTGTGGGGGACAGCCTTCTGAGCCGGGGGTCAAGGCCGGGCCGACACTTGTCAACTTTGCCACTTCGGTCCACTGGCCTAAATCGGAACGTTCGAGACACATCTCTAAATGGAATTCGCCCAGTCTTTCCACCTAGCATAAAATTGCATGGAGGTACCTCAGGCTTCCTCAGGCTTTCGATCTATATCTGTGTTTGGTATGACAGTTCTCTTCATTAGGATAAAGAGCGGCAACAAACAAATTACAAACAGCAAATCGACAGCATTACTTCTGTAATGGTGTCCTGCAAAATGCGCACAGTTGTTACGCTCAGTAAGCACATATTGGCGACATAACACAAAGAACAAATACGATTTTTTTTTAATTAAGTTGCCTTCAAATAACCTAAAAAAATTCTGCATATAAGTTTTTTGTATATTCAATTACTATTCCAATCTCACAGATTTCAGCTTTTCTTGCACAATCAATATGAATGGTTTGACAGTGCCTGTCTATAATAAATCACATTAGAGTTGTTTTAAGTTATCCATACTTCCTAAAAGATTTTACAACTTGAACTTTGTAATAGATGCGATTAATTTAGGCCTGATGGTCTGGGATGGTGGCATAAAGTAGTTATTGCCAAGAATTCTCACAATTTGTCAGTTATAATATAAAAGAGTAGCTTACATAAATCATTAATCATTATCCCATCCCAGAATGGAGCGAAACGCAAGTTTGTAAAAGAAGCTGTGATTGAATTGGAGATATAGACAAACTGATCGCAATTACTTATGCAGAATCGATGGCTGTTTGCTTAATATTCAAGCGGGCGTCTCCTGAACGCGGTAATCTCCAGCGCTAGGACGCAAATTCAATAAGACTTCAAATGTAAATACAGTACCATAGAAATATGCTTCACTGGGTATTGACTGTGGATTGAGATTGAGTGTATGGGGCGAAATGTTAGAGGGGAACAGACAGTGGAATGTCATCACGTTTATATTTGAAGCAGCCCAACCTGAAGAAGTGCCTCCACCTTACACAAAACCGCAGTCACAATAACACCACTACTTGGTCTGTAGATATGTGGTGCGGTGTTCCTTGTGGTGAGTAAGGTCGCCAGAGCTCCCGAGGATGCGCGTGGTGAGAGTGGGGGCCCTGCAATCTCTAGCTGTCAATACAACGAATCGACAAGTGATTGTTCTGCAGTCGCAAGTATCCTTCTTCTTCGCCTAGCCTTATCCCATTTCAATTCGGGTCGGCTCTCCTCGTCATGCTTCGCTATACGCGTCGGTTCTGGGTCGTCGTGTCATCCACTTGGGCTCCAGTGGCAAGTATTCATATTCTTGTATTTTCTCTCATCATAATCCTAGCGTATCTCAGTACAGTTGCATTCTGAAGGATGCTGGTGTCCGTCCATAGTTTTTACGGAAGCGACTGCCATCTAACATTACAACCTGTAGCGGAAACTAGACCTTAATGGGATTAGGCTTGTCAAGTGAGTGGTGAGTGGGCAACTTGACTGTTAGAAGTTCTCAAGCCGCCCGAAGGCATCTCACTTGGCTTAACGACTGCTATCATAGACAGCAACCGGGATCAGTACTCAAAGCGGTCACCTATACAAGGACTTACCCCGCGGCCGACATAGCTTAACCTCGCATACCGCACGCGGTATATACGCGGGCGCCGCTAGGCCACGAACTTTCCATATTCGTGTATTTTCTCTATGCCGCTCAAATTAGCAAGTGCGACAGAGACGGAGATACACCAACGAACTTCTTTTTCGGCTCGCGGTAGACTCTGTAATGTACGCCCTTTTTAAAAGCTTTTATTTAGTTTGACCTGTCCCGTTGTCGGTCTGTAATCAAACTTGCAAGTTAAATTTGATCCACTTCCCGGTTTCCGTTTGAGCTGAAATTTTGCATGCATGTATAAATCGGATGACAATGCAATATTATTATGACATGATCTGATGATGGAGACAGACGGTGGTCATAGCAATTCCTAAACTACACAAGATAAACCCATCGTGTTTGGGCTCATTCGAACCGACTCAACAAGTAGTTTATGATTGTGGTAAAAAGTACATTCGGCAATAAAAGCTTGTAACAAAAATTAAATTTTGGACCAAAAACTCATTCAATACCGGCTGTAATGACGGAGCTCCGCATGAATCGCGCGCGCGCGTGCCTCGAATACAAACGTTTGGTTTTGTTATTGTTTATTCTCATTTTCTTTCCAAATAAAAACGGTCCTAATTTCATAAAATTTGAATTTTAATGTAATTACATTATGCTGAAGCTGGATCGAGATTTGTTCGGATTAAAATGCTTTATTATTAAACAAACTGTGTGCAGTATTTTGACGTGTAACGTGATGAATACAAATGTGACACTAATTATTCAGAACGAATACATGTTTTATTTAATAATTGTTTCAAATATATCATAAATGTATTTTAATATCTGACAGGGACGTAAACATTTTAAGCTGCAATGTCTACATTTTAACGATACAATGCATTGTACAATGGTAATTAAACGCAATCATGAAATCCATTAAACAAACGTTACTGAAAATACAAGCCTTTTTTTTCATCATGATACCTATATGTAAGTCATTAATCGTTATTAAGACTGGGTTGCAGCAACTTTCGATCACAGACCGATCAACGTTAAATATGGCGCCGGCAGCTGTCATCCCATAGAGACTTGTCAAACTTTCCATACAATCAGATTTAACGAACAACGCTTACGATTACAGACAGTTTGGTGCAACTCAGCCTAAGAGTAAATGTAGATGATCAATTTAGTACTTTATCGCACTAACGTAACAACACTGCGACAGTTGGGATGCGTCAAATAGTGAAAGTGACACGGTACTAAAATGATCATCTACCTTTGCTGTTGTCTGTACGTACATAATATATGTCATACATTTACAGTGCTTTTTAGGGTTCCGTGCCACAAGGTACAAAAGGAACCCTTATGGTGAGACTCTCTCTATCTCAGCAACTACTAATTCTATCAATTTGAAATGTGGAACAGTTGTAACCGAGGTGTATGGAAAATGAAAAAGATAAACATTTTTTATTATTTTCCATGCAATTGTAATGACCTCTCATCGCGAAACATCAAAGACCAGGTCAAGTGGGGTATCTTATGAAAGTTCTTGAGTTGCACATTCTAAAACAGGTTTTCTTTTTTTTCTACGGTACTTAGATTTTGATTTATGAAGGAAAACGTTGAAAAAAAGATACCGTAGTAATTTTTACACATGATTACGGTAATTTTGTACGGAACCCTCGGTGCGCGAGTCATACTCGCACTTGCCCGGTTTTATTTTATTAGTAACCCTTGCCATTAGTCTTCGCTTTTGACGACAAATAAGTAATCTGTCAGATACAAGACTACAGTATTTTAAGCTCTCTCCATCCTGAATTTAATCGCCCGAATTACTGTTTAAGGCTACCCAGTCTATTTATATAATAAAAGCGGCGTAGGTATATCATTAAAACCGCTATCAATTTACGCCTTTTCAGCCTAACGCGGCGGCAAAGCGAGCGTTAAAGCCCTTGAATGGGAAAAAAGTGATCTCAATTGGATCGCGCACAAAACTTTTTCCAATACATTCAGGCTAGCTTCCTTTTCAAACGAGCGAGCGCTTGTACGAGTAGCGCAACGTTCAATCATTTCGTCGACGGAAAATAGATAGCGCATGTAATAGATAGCGCGTGTAAATAATTCATACTTGGATTCCTGAAAAGATTAGATTTTTGCAAGCATATTAAATTTATAAAAAACGTTAACTTAATACCCACTAAGTATGCACTAAACGGGGAGCTCCTTGAGGAAGTTACCAGCATCAGAGATCTAGGCGTCAATTTTGATTGCAAACTAAAGTTTATAGAACATGTTGACCAGATAGTTCTAAAAGCCTCGAGGTTACTAGGTTTCGTAATAAGAGAGGGTAAGAATTTCAAGAAACCTGCAACCAAGATAATTATGTACAATGCACTCGTAAGAAGCAATTTGGAATACTGTAGTGTCGTTTGGTCACCATGTTATGATTTCCATATTAACAGGATAGAAAGAATACAAAAGAAATTCCTTTCCCATCTGACATTTAGTACTTACAATTCTAAAAGACTCCGGTCATACCGTGCACGCCTACAGTATTTCAAAATAGCTACATTGTCCGACAGAAGATTTATGAGTATATTGTTTTTATAAAAAGAATTGTCACGGGGGGTTTAAATTGTCCAGATTTGTTGCGAAAAATAAACTTTTTCATCCCACCAAAAATTCCAAGAACATGTAACACTAGATTATTTTCTGTACCGAAAAGTCGCACTAACCTCAGGCGTCATTGTCCTCTAACGCGTATGTACAGTATTTACAAACAACATCAGGACGAGATCGACCTCAATTCAACCTCATTCATGGCCATTAAGAAACATATGCTTAATATTAGATAGTTTTATTCTGTGTGCAAACTAAGTCCATAATTATTTTGTATATGCAAGGTAGGTATTTTTGTTTAACGCATGTGGTGATCTTCTGTAAGTAATAAGGCGCATAGTTTTTAGGTGTGCATGTTAGTTCTAATATGAAACAGTGTACTACTTATTGTTGAAGGGCCAAATAAATAAAAAAAGAAATAAAAAAAGGTATTTTAAGCTCTTTAGTATTATGACTTGTGACGATTCGAAATGTAAAGTGCTATTAGCACTTTTAATTTTAATGCTTAAAGTTTCAAGGCATTTTACTCTAAGACTGAAAAAGATAACGAAATGCGAATGCGAACATGCGAAAATTCGTACATATGTAGAGGAAAGCGCATACGAAACGTGCGGGCTCCTGGCATTGGAAGTGTCATATTGGTCTTACTTTAAGGAGATATGTCGGGTGGAAAAATATGAGACCACTCGACATCTCATTACGCCTATGTTACTTACTTGTGCTTGAAAAGGTTGAACTTTAGTGTTTCATTGAACCGATGGTAGTTTATTGACATTCATAGGTGGATATAGTATAATATGCCTAATTGAAGAATAAATAACTTTTACTTTTTACATTTCATCTTCATTACGTGTTGAATGTCGATTACAACATTGCGTTATCTACTCATGTCAGGTCTCTGGTCGGAATAATGCCCGCGGGATGTATTGATACATTTCCCGATGTCAGGATGATTTCGCCCGATTTCGATGGCGTGATTTCGCTATATACAGATTGATGACGTTACTTGTAACAGATCAGATATGCAATAATTTGGCTTTGATATTTACGCACGTTAACAGGAAAATGGATCGGAATTCTTGATCGGTTTTCAGTAATCAGGTGCTTTCAAAAAAACTAAACGAATAAAAATTAAAGAAACAACTCTTTTCCACAGATGGTACGCTTATATTAGACATAAGGCAAGATGCATGGTTTTGTTTTTATTTGAAACCCGCAGTCGTAGAATAAGGCTGCAAGAGATACCTACTCCCCTATCCTGCAAGCCAAAGTATATTGAAAATGCAAAAAGAAAATTCAACGACAAAATGTCTGTCTTTGATATAACTATGTAATGTACGCATGTAAGTAAATACGTAAAAAAAGTTACATCTTTTATACCATTTTAATTTTATCAAAATACTAAATAAAATGCTATGCATATGGTTACAATGCGACATGCCCAAAGGAATAATTGCCGCATCCCGCTTGGGCAAAACTGCGTCAATACCTAATTGGAGTCTGTCAAAATGTACAATCACAATAAATTTTTAAACATTTAAATTTGGAATATTTTCTTTGTTTGACTAATTAAAGCCGAGCCACACCGAACGCGTGCGCAGCACGTGCGCGTGCGCGTGTGCGTGGCGTGCGCGTTGTATCGTATGAAATGCTGCGCACGCATTCGGTGTGGCTCGGCTTTTAATTTAAGTTTATAATGCAGATGTTTTGTTTAAGTAATAATTTAAACGATTTCGCCAGCGTCTCCTATTGTTTTATCCTTCAATTACAATATTCAATGTAGTCTCATATTAGTTTGATCTAGATAGTTTTTCAAATTAGATAAAAATATCTATCGTGTTATGTTAGACTGGAGTGTTCAGTTTAAGAAACATTGATGTTACCTACTTAAATTTTAAACTATTTAAAGGGAAAATTTGAACAGTTTTGTACTCCATGCAGGATTAAGATCTGCGACAACCTGGCCTATGCCAACATATAACCAACTATTGGAACAATCAAGATCAGGCACGAAATCCTTCATTAGTTCCATCTTACAACGCCTTAGTGGACACACGGACAGTTTGTAGTAGTCAGTATCCGTCTCAGTCTTCCTGTACGTAGAGACAGAGATGGTCGGCTTCAAGCAGTACTAAACCAATTGTTCATTCTTGATTTCAAATTAAAGGGAAAAAATGTATTTCCCCTTTATCTAATGTATGTAACTTTTGGACCCGGGTATGTCCTAAAACTACGACCAAGACCACCGGGGGATGGGCAGCAGCATCCTTGGAGTGCGGTGGAGACACTGCGATCGCCAATCCGCATGCCAAGCGTGGTGATTATGGCATATACCCCCCGTGAATTTGGGGGAGGCCTATGCCCAGCAGTGGACGTTCTTTGGCTGATATGGTGGTGGTGGTGGTAACTTTAAATTAAAATTTTAAGTAGGCTACGTCGCTCTAGGTGGTCCACTGGTTACTACTTACAGTCCTTACATGTCGAATATAGGTAGGTGGTTAAAATGTAAATGATACAATAATAATTATACAAGATTAAACTCCCGGTGAATTTCGATTTACCGATGTAAACTGTTTAATCGTCCGCAATTCCACGCTTTTGTGACGCAAAATTACATGTCAGTTGCAAATTTAATTTGATCGTGGTCGTTGTTGCCTTAAAACTGCGAACTTGCTATATAAACGCTGTTTCCCCTAGAGTTGGGTACGGACTATTATTTAACAAAATGCATGAAATCGGAGTCGTTTTGGAAAAGCGGTAATATCAATGTGTTCTTTTATTACCCAGGCAAATATTCATATCCCAAATACTGACGACATACTCGTAGACTCCTCGTATACAATAGGTACATCCCTTACTAGCAAGTATGTTCGACTGTTCGTGTGAGAGGGACGAATGCTAATATGTGCGACATAAATGCGATAATACTAGTTAGACTGTAATTTATAGACAAAAAAAGTGAACATAATAATATATGGTAAACGTCTTACTGTTGTATGGTCAAGGTAAGATAAGATAAGACATTTATTTGCATGCTACAAGTACAGACAAACAGTAAATAAAAAATAAACAAAAACAGAACAGACAATTGAACGAATATAAATATATAACAAGAACTTAAAATAAGAATACAATTAATGAGTGCATTGCAGCAAAGCAAAAGAGTTCTGTCTGGCTCAGTTAAACGCTACACTCTTTTGAACAAAACACTTGCGTAACGCTTTCAAAAATGTGCCGAATAAGAATATTTTTAAATGGAATGTACAAAGTTCTTGGCGGTCATCGTACATACATGGCAGATTAGGGTTTAATCTTCTAAACCTGAGTTTTATCGACGATTATAAACCCATTTTGACGTGGGTCATCTCTAGAGCATGCTTGAATTACAACTAAGAAACTCGGTTACTGTTGACTCTTCGCTGAAACTGGAACAGAATAACATCAAGCTGCTAGCAAAACAACTAACTGTTTGTTAAATCCCAATACAAACAGTTTACATATATAACATTAAAGATAGTAAATTTCATGCAATTGTTGTAATCCCAGTTTATCGGATCTGATGAACGATGACACATTGAAAATATATTTTGCAATGTGTACAATCATGAAATAATTCCCACTGTCCCTAGTATAATCTGTACTCTTATCGTATTTGCAATTCGATACCGGTGTCATGTCAATTTGTGCCCACGTTATTATTATATTTTAAATAAAACATTAAAAATTACGGGGAATATTTACTGACTTCTCGTCCAGAAATAGAAAATCTAAGGTAGCTTGTCGCATAATATAGAAACTAAGAAACAATTTACAATTTAAATTCAGGTATTTTCAGTAAAAACTTGCACATCTGCACTCTCCGCCATTGCATTAAGTCGAACTGATTGAATTTCCTTCATAGAACATAATCCAAACAAAGTTTCTTCATAACTATAGAAAACATCGTCATACAACGCATCCGTGCCTCCATTACCACTTGTA
Source organism: Notocelia uddmanniana (assembly GCA_905163555.1). Taxonomy (NCBI): domain Eukaryota; kingdom Metazoa; phylum Arthropoda; class Insecta; order Lepidoptera; family Tortricidae; genus Notocelia; species Notocelia uddmanniana. Next base: position 2,691,988 of record LR991065.1, on the reverse strand, counting down.
TGACGTGATAAAACGAGCGAGCTATCTCGAGATATCTGACATCGCGATCAGCGGGAACCTACCTATAGGTTAGTCACGTAGCGAGGAGTTTTAGCTGTAACGTGTGGAACTAAAAGAGAAAAGGATTATTTTTATTTAATCGTATTGCATTTATTTACGAACCGTGAGATCTTCGAGAAGAAAAGTACGGTTGCCAATTTTTGTTGCACTTTTAGCACCACCCCGGGGTCACGTGTAGGGTAACGGTGGGTACTCCCTACGGACGTGGTGCAACTTCGACCCCCATTTGTCAAGTGAGTGGGCAACTTGACTGTTAGAAGTTCTCAAGCCGCCCGAAGGTCTCTAACTTGGCTTAACGACTGCTGTCGTAGACAGCAGCTGGGATCAACGGTTTAACGTGCCTTCCAAAGACCGAGAGCGCTCAGTTAGTAACCACTCAAAGCGGTCACCCATCCAAGAACTGACCTGCGCCCACATTGCTTAACCTCGCATATCGCACGCGGTAGGCGCCACGAGCGCTCTATGAGAGAAAAGGGTGTAACTATGGCTTAAAACTCGAGAGTGGCTGTACCGAAAAAATCAAAAAACGCTGTACGGAAAAAAACTAAAACTTCACGATTCGAATAACAACTTTATTGGTTAGGTACATTATTCTTATTGACCGAGCGAGCGAAGCGTCTCCGTTTCAGCTTTCGACAAAAATTCTTTCGTATGTCTCTCTGTCTATCCGGATGTTCTCCTCTACAGGTCGCATTTCTCGACCGATTGTCGTGAGATTTTGTGAGCAGGTTCGATAATTACATTATATTTAAAAAAATTGCGAGGTCTACAGCTCACAGAGAGCCACTAGTAATATATATATATATATATATATAATTAATAATATAATAATTATGTCATTGTTATTGTAATTGTGTATGTGTTGTGTGTTATTATATATTATAATTATGTCACGTTGCATGCACGATATGATGGCAGAATACGGGAAATGACGTGTGTCTCTTTAATAGTTTAAGCAGGTTTAAGTGTGGTATGCACATATGTATGTACATTTACTTATTGTTCTATACATAATGTTGTTAGAAGAAAATGTTAGAATTTAAAATTAATAGTATAGCCGCTTCGTCGGCGAGCTGTGACTTGCACCCGGGCCACAGCCACAACGGAGCCAGCTTCATGCTGAGCTGTGGCCCTTTTCTGGCAAACCATGTTCGTCATATTTTTTAGGGTTCCGTACCCAAAGGGTAAAAACGGGACCCTATTACTAAAACTTCGCTGTCCGTCCGTCCGTCTGTCACCAGGCTGTATCTCAAGAACCGTAATAGCTAGACAAATGAAATTTTCACAGATTGTGTATTTCTGTTGCCGCTATAACAACAAATACTAAAAGCAAAATAATAATAATTTTTTCATGGCTACAACTTGCCGAGCTAGATCTCAAGAACCGTAATAGCTAGACAGTTGAAATTTGCACAGATTATGTATTTCTGTTGCCGCTATAACAACAAATATTAAAAACCTGCCAAGTGTGAGTCGGACTCTTTTTATAGATCATGCGGTACGGAACCCTTCGTGCGCGAGTCCGACTCGCACTTGGCGGGTTTTTTATTTTATTTACTATTTATCTGTATTTCTGTTTGTCATTAATAAATGTTATTCTTCTTCTAAAAAAAGTATGGAAATACATTTTGATTCTCCCACCAGTCATATAATGAATTGTCTACATGGTATAGACTTGCATTTTTTATAAAAAGTTCATTGGTTTAATACTGCTACTTAATGCCTCAAGACATTATCTACCAAGCAAACGTAGGGTCAAACAGAAAGTTGCAAACGTGCATGAGACATACTTGGTGAGAAAATCAAAAATCCTTTTGACTTTGATAGTGTGAAGATACCTAACATCTCTAGCCGTTGTTTGGTCTAGTTTTCGTTACAGCGTTCGTAATAAGCAGTATTCCCCAGAGTTGCCATTGTCAAGACGGTAAAGTTTACGGCGTCGTCAAACTTTGCCGATACGTGTAACGGCTAGAGCGGGTCGAGTGTCACTTATATTAATATCGATGGAAATTTGGCACCTTTTGACATGCTTAACTTGACTTTTCATTATCATCATCATCATTATCGGCCTGATACGTCCCACTCCTGGGCACAGGCTTCCTCTCTTTGATGAGAGGGATTGGGTAGTAGTCTACACGCTGCCCCAGTGCGGGATTGGGACTTCACATACAGCGAATTTTTTATCAAGATGTATGCAGGTTTTCTCAAAAGCTATCTGGTAAATATCAAATTATGTTCCGTACACAGAATCTTGAATTTTAGCGCTTTGTCTTTACAATACAGTTATTATTTAATCGTATGTCATTTATTTACGAACCGTGAGATCTTCAAGAACGGCGTACGGCTGCCAGTTTTTGTTGCACTTTTAGCACCACCCAGGGGTCACGTGTAGGCTGACGGTGGGTACTCCCTAAGGACGTGGTGCAACTTCGACCCCCCTTTGTTAAGTGAGTGGGCAACTTGACTGTTAGAAGTTCTCAAGCCGCCCGAAGGCCTCTAAATTGGCTTAACGACTACTGTGCTGAGGTAGACAGCACCCGGGATCAACGGCTTAACGTGCCTTCCAAAGCACGAGAGCGCTCAGTTAGTAACCACTCAAAGCGGTCACCCATCCAAGAGTTGACCTGGGCCGACATTGTTTATTCTGTCTGAGAGGCATACCGCACGCGGTCACGAGCGCTCCTCAGTATGTCATCAACTGATTATTAAAACGAAATATCGATACAGACACAATATCGTCACATCCCTAATAGTCACCCGAGAATTGTCACTAAATATGACACTGTTGAAAAGTACTAATAAGTATTAGTTTAAATCCGCTTTCAGCTACACAATTCATATTTATTTGTCAAGTTAAAATGTTTATATTGTGTAGATTCGGTATGCAATCAGTCTACTATTTGTGTAAATATTTGCTTGTCTTCATTATTGGATCTACTGTACGTTTAATTGGTACACAACGAGCTCACAATTACAAGTTGTTGGCAATTAAACCGAGTATTGTTAGCATACCTGTGAAAACTCGGGGCACATTTTATTTTAGGGATTATATATCGACAAAAAAGATATATAAAACCTATAAAACCGGTCAAGTGCGAGTCGGACTCGCACGCGAAGGGTTCCGTACCAGAAAAAAACGCCAACAACAATTCTTAATTATTATTATTTTGTGTTTAGTATTTTTTATTATAGCGGCAACAGAAATACGCAATCTGTGAAAATTTCAACTGTCTATTACGGTTCTTGAGATACAGCCTGGTGACAGACGGACGGACGGACGGACAGCGAAGTCTTAGTAATAGGGTCCCGTTTTTACCCTTTGGGTACGGAACCCTAAAAAGGTTGGGTATCACACCAGATTAAGTTAATTTGTAATCTCACGTCTGCACCGGTATATTTTGATCATTAAAATCACTTCTAACATCAAGTGTTGGTCTAAGTTATAGTTCCTTAGACAGCCCAAACGTTATTCGTAATTTGTTTATTGTTTTCTTTTCAAAATGAAGAGAGAAATAGTACATAACTACAGAGGCCGGGACGAAAGGGGTTGCCAGCCGAAGACATATAGACGGATAGGTCTAAGGCGGGCAACCCCATATTTCCCGCCGAGGTATGTATAGTGCTTTTCTCAAACATGCAATGAAATGAACAACAAAAATATCAAAGTTTTATTTTTAATACGCATAGTGGCAGAATGTCATGATGCCTGTGCCACAAAATTATGTGGAATGGAAATTAAAAAAGAGGACTTTGCCGGCCTAGGCCTGCAAGATTTGTATGAAATTCCATTAACGACCTCTTGTCCTAGCCGCACCTGAAACGTCATACTTCGCAGCCTGTTATAAGGAACATAATATCAATATTTCATTGCATGTTTGAGAAAATAATATTTATTTTAAAGAACATTTAGATGTTGACAGTAACATCGATATATTTAATTGTCGATAAAATATTTTGCTACGTCACTTTTGTATAAGTGTCCCGAGATATCCCAGGTATGATTATAGGTATTTACAGACCACGGGCTTGCAACAGTTTTCCATGAACAAGTCCCTCTTGCGTGATAATTTGTGCATTGCTACTAAGTTATATTATGAAGCCCCGTGAACGTCAGCGTACGGTTTCAAAGGTAACGGTAAACTTATAACAAAGTTAGTCCATCAAATAATTATAAGTATAGTTAGTACCGCGCAGGCTTCAGGCGAACAAGCCTATACTCACACACACTCAGTCGCTGTTACTATGTGTGATAGTAATTATTTCCAAAATTGAAACTTGATCAAAGAGCACACACGTACCCGCTCGGCTGTGATTTCAGCTTTAATATTGAATGCTTGGTAATACGAATATGATATTTCTGTTGAGTAGCAACAATCTGTTACTATCACACTTATGTGGTTGCCGGGAAGATAATTACACGAATAATAAGGTAAAACAAGAGAAATTATATACATATGTACGAAACATCATTTGATATATCAGTAGCTACTCGGTTAAGGATAACCTGCTCACAAAATTTCACGACAATCGGTTCAGAAATGAGACCTGAGAGGAGAACAGCCGGTAATCCGTACATCAGTACAGCTGGGCATACGAAATAATTTTTGTCGAAGCTGAAGTGGAGACCTTCGTTTCACTCGGTCGAGTAACATGTATACGTTTTAAGTTTTAACCTGTTATTGCATACATTAGAGTGCTTAGGTACATACCTACTTACATATAGAACTACAATTTTCGATTCAACGCTCAATGATAAATTAATATACTTCTGATAATTGATGAATATTTGACGCAACGAGCTGTTGTTACCTATATTACATCAATATCAACCTTCGCATTGTGCCAAATTGATATTATGTAGAAATATCGTGTTTCAATTACTATTTCCAGCTCATCACATATCGAACCTTAGCTACAAGGGGTAGAGTACATATCTCCTTGCCATTATGTTCAGAGTGAGTACCTATATACAGTAATATACAGTAATTATCGTACATGCCTGCCCATTCGCCGGTCGATACGCACCTATTAATTTGTTGCTGGGACGATTATTGGATATTGCCTATTACAATATGCTCATTTTGACACGTAATGGTTTGGCTGACATCGATATTACCTATAACATTGTCAAGCTTGGACTGATTTTCCATCAGTATTATACTTGTTTCCGTGCCTTCGTGAGCTAAAGGATCTCTGTCTATGTATATTGATTTCTTCCACGATTTTAACACATTTATATTCGTCAACGGGACTCAATCAAGTTACAATCGCGCGTCGCTTGGCTTGTGTCCTAAGAAAATACAATTTGCCCGTCAGTTAAATTATAAAAAAAATTAAACACGTATTTTATTATTTTTTCCATTACTTCAAAAAACAATGACGACAAAAGAAAAAATACGTGTCTAATATTTTTGGATGATACAACTGACAAAACTAATTAAAGTAATTAAGTATATATTTTTTAACCAGGACAAAATGAAATTAAAATTAGTAAGCTATTTCAGGTTACCCAAAGTTTCGGATGTGTCACATCATCTTAGGTCGTCGAATGATCAGTTAGCAATTCTTGATATTTGTAAAAATACGTTTCGCGGATTTCCACTCGTATTGCTTTATCAGATTGGTAAACCAATACGTGTCAAATCGAACAAATAAGGAAAGAGTAACTTCAAAGTTCCGTCGAATAAAGTCTTAGATTGCTTTTGGTAACAATGGTTACCATAAATCACCCTAATTACAAGGGAATAGAGTTCAACTCAAAAATCAAAGCAAGTGAGTGTATAATTAGACAGTAGGTACTTAATAGATTCTCATAAAAGAAGGCATACGAGTTTCATTACTCATTTCATTATTTACTAGAGCAAAAGTCAAGTGACTCGTGACATACCTCTACAAAATCGATCGAAAAATTGTATGAATTTATTGGAAATGTCAGTCAAAGTCATCGAAATATTATATTTCGATGCTCAAAGGCCCATATTAACTAGGAATTCCAAATGGCTAGAAATTACATCGTACAAACTGCAATTTCTAGTCACGGGTAAGCGAATTATTTTACCGAGCACCGTTAGTACACATTTAGCTTACTATTCCGCTTAGGGGCTGGTTAGTTTGTCATACATTCTTGTAAACATTATGTATGTTCGAAAAAATATTCAAGAATTCAAACTTAACAGTGATATCCACGACTACAACACTAGAAGTAAACACAAGATTGCAGTGAAGGCCAGTCGTCTCCGGAAGGTTAGCACGTCGTTTGTGGGGAACTGTATACGATTTTATAATAAAATACCCATCGATATAGTTAATTTTCCACTTAGTAAATTTAAGTCTCATATTAAACGTTATTTGTTAAGCCAGGCCTATTATACTGTCAACGATTTCTTAAATGACAAAAATGCTTTTAAGCCAGTGATAGTTAAATCCTGTTACTTTTAATATACCTATGCTTCACTTAGCATATTTCCTTGTATAAATACTTATCTCTGTCGTTGCATTTTATGAAACATGATGCTGTTTCTCGCCGAAGAGTAATTTTAATCTTTGATTTTATTAATGTCCGGCAGCCTGAATATGTCATGCTCGCTTAAAGGGCTTTGCTTACGGTGGCGTCGTTGATCGGGTCGCCACCTTCCCTAACAGATGGTCGAGGGAGGCGATGGCTGAGATACGCGTCATACTCGTGATCGGGTGCTGTTTGTGGAGTCCGGTCTGTTCATGCTTGCAAGGGCATAGTAAATACCTTAATACTAGTGTTATTTCATTGTATGTAGATTGACGAGAGACATGATCCTGTTCTGGATTATTTTTATTATTATTGACGCTTAGAGACCTTATACAGCTCTAACAATATTAAGTTTACTTATTTTAATTTTAGCGCTTAGAGATCATTTACATCTCTAAGCACTTTGAAATCATTGTTATTAATCATATTTGGACGCTCAGAGACCATATACATCTCTGAGATATTAAATTAATTTTATATTCCTTTTGTTTATTCGGACACAGATCGTATTCAATACGTCCTTAATATTTGTAAATTTATTTTCATTGAATTGTCAATCAGTATATTTTTTTGTATCATTATTATTAAGTAAGATTGTCAGTTTTTTAAATTGTATAAATTCATGCTTTGACATGTAAAAGTGCCCTTGTGGCCTATTTGCAGAATAAATATTTGATTGATTGATTTGATTGATTGATACTAAAATAGTTCTAAATCCATTGACATAAAGTTATCAATAAGTTTTAGAATTGATTAGAGCTCAATGCAACGCTATTGATAATATGTCAAAGCGAAATTTTAATTAAATTAGCCTGGGCTTTGTGTCGAAAATTACAGTCTCACACAATATTAACGGTGTAATATGGGCTCTGTACGCTTTCTGCATTAATTGACATTTTGGAAGCCAAACACGTAATGTAACATTTACCCTAAATTCTGTTAGGTGGCGTCAGCGGCGTACACTTCTGTTTTAAAGCTAAATTGCTGTCATCCCATTACGTAAATCGTTACCTAGATTTATTTAATTTCCTAAAAACCTGACTTCTGAAGCCGTTAAACTATCAAGGTTATTTTTAAAATACACGTCGGTGGCAAACAAGCGTGCGACTTGATGGTAAGCGGTCACTGCAGCTTATAGACGCCTGCAATGCCAGTCACATGCGCATTGCCAACCCTTTATTTACCACTGTGTTAATATTTAATTTTATTTATTATGCCGAGTATGTTGTGGATATGAATAAAGAGTCTGTCCATCTATCATCTATCTTACTACCGACCTGAGTGGACAAGGTGGCCATAGCAACTCCTAAACTGTAAAATGTTCACCGATTGCTCGGAGACTAGCGGACAGTTTTCAAAAAAACTTTTTTTATTTGAAAGGGTATGTTTTCTTGTGGGTCCCATTGTCATCAAGTCTGGATCTGATGACGGGATCTTGGATAAATAGAGGGAAATCCTCAAATTATATAGCGATAAGGGCCGAGTGTGAGTATGGAAAAGTTTGGAGTCTGTGTTTTTACCTATATGTAAAAAATTTACTTGTTATTGCAATTTTACAGTCAGGACCATCATACACATGTATGTTATATGTTAACAATAAAGTGAAAAAATGCATACATTACTAATAGACTGTATACGAGGTGTTTATTATGCAACCAGCACGTGAAATTCCAGATATCGCCAATACCGATGACGGTAAAATTTGACAAAACATAAAGCGAACATAAACTGCTACCACAGCTTTCAGCACGTTCTAGTTCTCAGTCAACAAACTCTAGTTAGTTCCATATCACCACCAATTCAGAGAACATTTGATACCAACACCTAGACATAGTGATTACACTTAAGCAACGGCAAATCTCACTGTAGTAGTCCACTTACTTAAGTTCTTACGACACTGAGGGTAGTCTCCCAGTTTCCAGAGTTACCGTTCTGCTCGTTATCACCTTTGTGTTCAAACTTGGAAGACACGTTAAAGCTAACTATCCGCCCATTCTGTTGCAGAATCACAGACAATGGGTAGTACAGAAACGTGTCTAGCGAGCGTAGGAATTGACGAACCGATAAACGAGGGCCGGTTACCATGGGAACGAGCCCGTTGGGAATTATAACGATGATCGATAGTGATAGATAGTAAACAATACACATCAAGGCAAGTTTATACAATTTGAACTAGTCCCAAACTAAGTTGGGCTTGAATGAAAAGGTTCGTCAGTTTTCGACTTTAACGAAATTAAAATAGATTTAGTTTTAAAACAATTGACAAAAATTTAAAAATAAATACAACGTTATAATGTTTTAATGTACTTAATGTGAGTCTTAATGTATAAAAAAAATACTTTCAATGTTGTGGCACAAAATGGATAGGTAGCTGAGGTATGATGTATTTAAAAACTGTCGAGGTAGTGTTGGAACAATGCTCTTTTTATTTTTGTTTCTTTCCTTTCTAATAGAATAGAATAGAATAATATTTATTGTTTAACTGTGTCAGTACAAGGATGATCAATAGTAAATGGTTTCAACAGTTGCCTTTTGCGGGCGTACAATATTTTGATTAGGTGGTATATTGTATTTAACAATGGTACTTAAGTTCTAACATACAAAGTACTCATTAAAATTGTACAACACTTTATTGATAAGCCAATTTTTAGTCAATAGCCGCAGCTAAGGCGATAAGTAATTATCATTCCGCGACTGTACAATGTACAGTAGAAACCTTTTCCATCTCAGCAGAACCCGAGTTAAATATATCTGAAGACGACTATGGTATTGTCAAAATGACAAAGGCGTGATGAGGTATTTTGGGTTGTACAGTAGTAAAACCTATGTCGTTTCGTTTCCCATAAGTATATGGGAAAGACTTGGGTCATTATTTTTTACCAAGACATGTATATTTGATAAAATCTCGCAGAAACACGAATTCTGAAAGAAAACATAGTTGTCCAGGTGACCACTATTTCCATACAAAATCGGAGGACACTTACGTCCGCTGGACAACGATAATGAAGGTAAATGAATATTTTGTAGTAGCGTTGTCATGTACTTAGTGCTAATGTTAGCTAACAATTAGCAACTGAGATCGTGTTTTATTGTAATTTCCTTTTAAACTGCAAATATTACATAAGACTGCGCAGTACGTTCGGTTCTCCATACAAAAAATATATTTATGCACTCATTTTAAAACGCCATGCTAGAATAACATGAAACTTTGTATACACAATGAGATCCGGCATATCTAGGTCGGAAATTAGTTTCTGATGCTTGAAATTATAATGGAGAAAAAATACGATTATTAAGGTTTTCATACAAGCCGTAAAAAACTCAAAAAACCTCTGTATTTTTTTTTTCTTTTACAATTTCTAACAACAGAACCTAATTTCCGACCTAGGTATGCGGGATCCCATTGTGTATATAAAGTTTCATGTTATTCTAGCATGGCGTTTTAAAATGAGAGCTTAAATACGTTTGTATGGAGAACCGAACGTGCTGCGCACTCTTAACATATTATGAGGACACTAAAAAGTTGATTCACTCAAATATTTGTTCTATAGATTTGAACTCAAAGCCTCCAAGCTTTGTAAGGTTACCGCCAATTACGTAAAATATTATTCTTAGACACATACAAATGTTATAAATTAAAAGACGGAACATTTAAGCTTACATTTACACGACGAATAAAGACGAGAAACAAAGTGGGCAAGTTAGAACGGTTCCTTTATTATTATGACTACGTTTAACCGTTATGATAATGGCTCTAATGATTATTTCTCACAGTTTGTTAACTTTAAACAACAGCCCAATTATAAAAATATATGTATTCTGAATGTTTCCGTGACTTCTTAATATTGGTGTGTTAATACGTATTCCGCTTGTATTCTTCGCAAATGGGGGTTGTTATTATTTTAACATGTGTATCTGTGTATGTGTGTGTGTCTGTGGCATCGTAGCTCTTAAACGGGAGAAACGATTTTAATGCGGTTATTTTATGAGATATAAACAGAAAAACTGGACTTGTGGCTAAAATACTCTCTCCGAATTATTCGCTCATGGAGTATTCGCACGTTAGTATTTCAGTCAGTACGTTTTAGTTTTTTGTAGGTTAGGTTAAATTAGTTTACAGTACATAAGGTGCTACTTTACCGCACGAGTGCGGTAATCAGCAGATTACGTGCATGTGTCGAAACTCTAAAGAGCCATATGTACTGTAAAGCGTTGTAGGATACACGTGCGAATAGGTAATTCGCAACTTGCGTCGATTTAAAACACTCCCTTCGGTCGTGTTTTAATATCACCACTCGTTGCGAATTTCCTGTTTTCTGCACATGTATCGTAATGTACTGTTATGTTCGGAGCTTTTATTACGTTAATACGTCAAAGTACTAAAATGATTGCCAACCGCGCCGTACTCGCGCAGTACTACATCCTGATGAAGAACTCCAATCGTAGTCCGAAACATGTCGCAAATAGCGACTTTACGAGTGTGTTTACATCTTATTTCTTTTGTTTAAGTGTTAATATGTCTCACGTTAGTATAAATTTAATGTATCACTAGCGGCTCGCCCCGGCTTCGCACGGGTATTTAACAAAAAAAAAACAAAATTTAAAATTATAATACACACACATTTTAGTAAGCATCCCAAATTATTTTGAAAATATAATATAGCCGATGTCACCCCGGGCTAGTGTTGCTTTAGGCCCCCCCCTCTCACTCCGACCCCTCCCAAAAGTTAGGAAATCAATAGTTACCACGAAAAATGTAATAACAATTTTACACCTTAGGTTACATTATTGGAATTTTAATAAGGATCCCTAATTTTTTTGGAAATATATGATGACGATTATAGCCTATGTCACTCGGGGATAGGGCAGCTTTCCAACAGTGAAAGAATTTTTCAAATCGGTTCAGTAGTTTCGGAGCCTATTCAATGCAAACAAACAAACAATCAAATTTCCTCTTTATAATATCTTGGAAGCGATAATGTGCGTTGAATATGTAAAAAATAGACAATGGACGAATCCCGTCTAAATCAAATTCTGTTGGCTAAAAGGCCGTCGATTGCCCAAAGGGTGCACCGGAAGTAGTGGCTTTTGTATAACCGAGCTCCGTATTTCCGTTTTTGCAATTAAAGTGAGCGTAGAGGTAATTTCAGTGTCTTTGTGAGAGGAAAATTGTTTTCTCTCGTGGTTATTCTTATTCAAACAACCGGGCCCTCTAAGTAGAGGAATATTGCTTTAATTTTAATGTACAATAATTTATATCTTTCATATTCTATCTAATTAGGTTGTGTTAGAAGTAACGGTTGCTTGCAGCTACTTCTTAAACGCTAGGCGTAGCAATGCTACGTATGTTACGCCGTAGCTCATAGAAGCGTTTTCCCGCTAAGAGCGTGCCGCGTAGAGACATGACCTATATGTGAGTCATGACTCTAGAATGGGTTTCAGCCAGGTAACTTCTTTATGAGACTTTAATGACCACTTGTGATATTGAAGATTTTGTAAAATCTCGATGGTATCAGTAAATGCATACCTACCTACTCAATCTATGCGCTTCTAGGAACAAAATTTGGCAAAGCGCTGTTTTCACTAAAAAGGCAGACTTTTGTCCTAAGTTAAGTAAATGCGCATTACCATATTGACGCTTAAAGACCTTATACATCTCTAACAATATTAAGTTTACTTTTTTTAATTTTAGCGCTTCGAGATCATTTACATCTCTAAGGACTTTTAAATAATTGTTATTAATCATATTTGGACGCTTAGAGACCATATACATATCTGAGATATTAAATTAATTTTATATACTTTTTATTTATTCGGACAGATCGTATTCAATACGTCCTTAATCTTGCAAATTTATTATCATTTAATTGTTAATCAGTATATTTTTTAATCATTATTATTAAGTAAGATTGCCAGTATTTTTTAATTGTATAAATTCACGCTTTGACATGTAAAAGTGCCCTTGTGGCCTATTTGCAGAGTAAATATTTGATTTTGATTTTTTTATTTTGATTTCTCAATACATTTTAACATTAAAGAAAAACATTAAAATTTAAAGGAATTTTTTCCTTTAAATTTAAAACTCACTTAGGCTCCTCTTTTCCTAAAGAACGACACATTGTTGCCACGTTAAGTTACAACCGACATCAATCGCTGCCATTATTACTTGAATACAGCCGCGTGGCACCGACATATACACGAATTTTCATCGATCATAAAAGCTTCCAAGTATCACAAAGCTCTGCATGAGCTTGCGTTAATTACAGTTGTCATGTAAAAAGCTAAACGGTGTCATGTAATGAGGGCAGAGCGAGTCACGGAATGAGAACTAAAGTTACGTAAATACAAATGACAAATAAATTTGATTCTAATTTGTGTTTTTGTTCGGGTCGGGTCCGTTAAGCTTTGGAGTTCAAAACACTTGAAAAGTCCCTTCATATTATTTACATATTGTTGTGTCTTGTTTCAAAATAAGTGCCACGTTTTGCCAGTTGTATTTCGAGAATCTTAAATGCTCTTTACATAGCCACATGGAAACAAACGCGAGAAATACAATATTTCAGTACAGCATGCCCAGTCGAAGAGAGTATACGTAGTTAGCAACTGAAGTTCTACAACCTGGTCGGCCAAGACCCTCACCCCAGGAACGGCTTGCTGACAACACGCTTTTCATAGCTAGTAGCATGTTGTAAAACCTTTGAACGCCATTCTTCATGCACGGCAGTGACACTTACACGCCAAGTCATCTTCCATAAGAGATCTAATATGAATATTGAAACTCACGAAAGTGACTTTGACAACGTACGTCATAATAGATATATTATAGTCGTTCTTGGCGCCGTCGACACCACAACCAACCTTTAGGTGTTCTTGGCGTTCAAAGGGTTAAAGTGCATGTATGTTACGGTTCACCTATTGCAGTTTCTGGCGAATCAGGTCTGCCCATCTCGTGGGTGACTTAGCTTCTGGCACATTGACATCATGATGATCAGGAGACATGATCAAGGATGTTTGTTTCGCATAAATACACAAAATAATATGCATTAATTAATATGCCTTGAAATAGCGATTAATTAATGAGTCGGAATAAGGGATTCCTGGTTACGTCTCCCCTATCATCCTGTATATCCTCCTTTTTTATGTTAGACTGACCAGTGATTGGCCCTAGTCTCACCTGATGGAAAGCGATGACAAGGCCTAAGATGTTGCTCACTGATTCAGTAATTGCGTATTCACTCTTGTCTTGAAGAGACCCAGATTGTATGTAAATCAGGAAATACAGACGACGGCAGCAAATTCCAGTCTTTTAGCTGTTCTGAGTTGTGTGCCTGAAGACATATATATGGTCAAAGGAAGTGACGACACCAGACTGTAGAAGAAGTAGATAAATACGCAAAAAACGGTCCTTAGAACGATGTGTACAAGTTTTTCTCCTTAAAATCCGTTCGTGATCAATTACATCATTTTGTCCACCTAACTGCCTCTGCTGACACGACTGTCCCCTCCACACCTCGCAATAACCTTTGTCTCCAAGTGTTATCAAATTTAACGGCACTGTACTAATGGCGCCGTTAAGCGCTCCCCACACGCCCTTATCGCGTCGGGCAGCGTCTATCAATTACACAGTTGGTCAGTGTGTACAAGAAAATTTTAACCCATGCGACACCGATATAATTTCCAAAATGTGTGCCATGATTTAAGGAATACACGGTCTGATACTCCGGGTTGTGACACATGCTTACGTCACTGTAGAGTTGCCACTTTATAGTGACGAAATTAAATAATTAAGGACAGACTTTCTGCCGTCATCATGCAAATTTACGAATTACAATTGTCATTTGTTTGTTTAACTGGTTGTAAATGAATGAACGTATATAAAACATTCACATGTAATATATGGGAGAATATCATAATACACCATTGGCCACAGTGGCAACACAGAAACAGACTGCCACTCACACTTACGACCGCCATCCTTCGATATCGGTGATAACCACAGATTTCAGAGTAAAGCCGATCCGTTCATTTAAGTTGAACGATTTCTGTGTACATCTGATCTATTCTCATCATCATCATCATTCAGGCGAATGACGTCCACTGCTGGACATAGCCCCAAAGACTTCCACAATGACCGGTCCTGTGCCACCCGCATCCAGCGGACACCCGCGACCCTTACCAGGTCATCAGTCCACCGTGTGGGGGGCCTGCCCACGCTACGCCTTCCGGTACGTGGTCGCCACTCGAGAACCTTTCCGCCCCAACGGCCATCGGTTCTGCGTGCTATGTGCCCCGCCCACTGCCACTTAAGTTTAGCGATTCGAAGGGCTATATCGGTCACTTTGGTTCTGCTGCGGATGGCCTCATTTCTGATGCGATCACGCAGAGAAACTCCCAGCATAGCCCTCTCCATTGCTCTTTGGGTGACTTTGAGCCTTCTTATGAGGCCCATAGTAAGCGACCACGTTTCAGTACCATATGTCATCACTGGCAACACACACTGGTCAAAGACTTTCGTCTTGAGACACTGCGGAATATTGGATGAAAAGATGTGCCGTAGCTTCCCGAATGCTGCCCAGCCGAGTCGGATTCGACGATTAACCTCTTTCTCGAAGTTGGACTTACCTAACTGGACAGTCTGTCCTAGGTATATGTAATCGTCTACAACTTCGAGCGTAAAGTGTCCGATTGTTACGGGAGTTGGGGCTACATGGGCATTTGACATGTTCTTCGTCTTCTCCATGTTCATCCTTAGACCAACTCGCTCGGAGGCTTTACTGAGGTCATTGAGCATTGTAGTTAAATCCTCCATGGTCTCAGCCAATTCTATTCTTTTCTCACTAATGCACAAATCAGTAACTTTGAGACAGACAGATAAGTGATATCTGACAGGTCTTCACCTGTCACTGTCTCCGCTTTCATAACTGCAAATTGTACTGAGCTGACGTTTGTGACGTTTTGGTGTTCTTTTAAATGTAGACAACATTAACAGCCGAAAATTATCTTACTATCTGTCCCGTCCTAACTCAAGATGAGTTAACCATAAGGATTCAAAGAGAGAACTATACGAAAAATCATCTTGCTTTAACACTACGGATCTGTTGGTATTAATAATCTAGGGTGTTTTAGGCTTAACTTAGTAAATGTAATGCCGATGCCATACCAGTATGTTCACACCTAACGTGACAGGACGAGTACAAAAAAATATCACGTCTATATCATAATTTGATGGTCGTGGTCAGTATCCTCCGTATATTTTGAGCACTTCATTCTGTTGCTGATAACTGTACTCTCCACACCTCGCAATAGCCATTGTCTCCAAGCGTCATCATATTTAACGACACGGCCGATTATCACAACACACGAATTGGCCTTAGACAAACCAACACAAGCCCGATTACGCATATATGTAGTTGTTATGAGTACGAACCCTTTTAACGCGAGATGAGATTCTACCCCTGTATTTTTAATTTCCATAGTGCGAGAGAGACAGGATTCGCTGAATCACGTGCGATGCGACTTATACAGCAAGTTTGACTAGGCGCTGAATGAACAAATAGCACTTACAGTGAAACCAAAGTATTGACAGTACCAAAGAAGATATATACTAACGTAAAAAGATGCGACACCGAAGCATGTGTGCTGTAAACCCGTCTCGCGGCCATGTGGCGTGCAGTGTATGAACGGGCGGATGGGGACCACACTCGTGTTTTAATACCTCTCAACAATAACAGTTGCATAAACTAATATTCCTCGTGTTCTCGTACAAAAAGTTCTGCTGTCTTAACAAAACCGATATTTGACTGCTTAAAATGGCATCAAGGCATTCCGTTTTATGACATACCTCATGTTCTTTCATCTGGTTAGGGTCATCACGTTTGCGTATAATCATCGTGGTATAACGTCGGCCATTGTCACGTCACTGTCACCCTTTTTAGGGTGAATTTAGGTCTCGTAGGTGTGCGAAAGCAGAGTTTACCCGAAGCGGCAAGAACAATAGGCCTCCGCCAGGCTCAAGATATGCTAGGGACGCGTGGTGAATTGAGGAAATTGCGAATCACATAGCATTAGAAACGGCGCCGTAAAGCGCCCCCCACACGCCCTTATCGCGTCGGGCAGCGTCTATCAATTACGGCGTCGGACAATGTGAGCGGATTATGGTAATGAGTGTTATAATTTCAGCTGACTATTGATTCCGCGCGGAGCTTGGGATTGTGAACCGGCTATATAACTATGACGAAGTCTACTGACTTGAAAATAAAAACCTCGCAAAAAATCCTACCTAAAGCTTTCGGGTGTTTTGTAGAAAAATTTAATGGTATATTAGGTCAATGAACTTTTTCTTGTTGCTCGTTATCATGGTTACGTCCCCCGAGTCACTGTTTAAAACCGAGATTTTATAGGGTTTAATTCTACCAAACATGAGTTTTAGCGATGATTATAATTCAATCGGGTCTGATGCTAGAAGTCCATACTATAACATTTTGACCGGATATAATAGCAACAAGGAAAAATTGATTGAACCTATTACACAATTTTAGTGGCCTTGAAAAAATTCCAATTATGGTTCCAACCACCCAATGAGGACCAATGCAAAGTGGATTGTTTTGGTCAGAAAATGTAGTTTTTTGGCTTAAACGTGATACTTAAGCTCTATGACTAAAAAGCGTTAGTTCTACAAGGGAAATTAAATTATTGGAAGGCTATGGACAATGCTATGTGTCCAACATCTATCTACTCGTAAATAAACGAGCAGTTTGTGGATTTATTTGTCTTGAATTAATAACCGAAATCTCGAACCGAACCAAATCGAAAAATCACAAAAAAATCTACATTTATAGCCAAATCATATAGGGAAATATTTATGAACAAGTGACGTCACGGTTTAATATGGTGTGATATGGTCAAATAAGATCATTTTTTGATGTTTTAAGTATTTAAATATGGTAAATCAGAAAATAGGTAGAAGCGTGATATATACCGAGTATTTAGTGAGTTATGTTTATTAGTAATAAAAGCCAAATTTATTTTTATTGTAATCAATATCCCAATTGCTAAGAGCGGCGTAGATTGAATATTTATGAATGGACTTACTTGATATCTACAGGATATACGTACGAGTTTTAATTTAATCGTATGGCATTTATTTACGAACCGTGAGATCTTCGAGAAGACAAGTACGGTTGCCAGTTTTGGTTGCACTTTTAGCACCACCCAGGGGTCACGTGTAGGGTAACGGTGGGTACTCCCTACGGACGTGGTGCAACTTCGACCCCTCTTTGTCAAGTGAGTGGGCAACTTGACTGTTAGAAGTTCTCAAGCCGCCCGAAGGCCTCTAACTTGGCTTAACGACTGCTGTCGTATACAGCAGCCGGGATCAACGTCTTAACGTGCCTTCCAAACCACGGGAGCGCTTAGTTAGTATCCACTCAAAGCGGTCACCCATCCAAGAACTGACCTGCGCCCACATTGCTTAACCTCGCATACCGCACGCGGTACGCGGGCGCCGCTGGGCCACGAACGCTCCGTACGAGTAATAGCCAGAATCGTGGCCTACGGTTACGATTGCGCCTCTTATGGCCGCGGCGGTAAAAGTATCAATTTCGCCGTAACCGTCACGTTTACGGCGCGCAATTACGTCTTGATTCCGAGGGGGGAGGGTGGCAAATAAATTGTGTACGCGAAATCGTAATTCGTTTTTGATATGAGAATAAAACTGATATGGAGGAAATTAAGGGACGTCTGTGGATCCGCTGTTGAGGGGAGCCTTATTATTTGGACACGAATAAATTTAGTTTTATCATCTACAAGGGTCTCGCTGTAATAGGAGCCAAAAATAAAAAGGAAGCTTCCTTAGAGCATCTGCAGTAACCTCGTGTCAAAAAAGATATTTTTTTTTCAATTGGAAGAATTATGTCCTCCAAGTAATGGATCTTGACACCATGAGATTATAGCGCGGCAGTCGTAGGATTTTTGGATTAAATGGATATTTTTGGGTATAATATTTTTTTTTTTAAATTTTTAGCGATTTTAAAATAAAGAGTTACTAATATCACTCCAGTAGAGTAAAAAAATAGGTCTTGTACCTATTATTTTGGAAGCTATATTAACATAATAAATGTCAATTTTTGTTTTCAATTGAAACCGTTTTGGAAATAATTTCTGGAGAGCTCAATAGTGTACCGTTTAATTTTTTGCTCCTATTACAGCGACCGTCTGTATAGTTGCCGTTGGTTTCACTGTTCTGAGATTGCTACTGACGGAATATTTCATTAATTCTTATTGCTTTTTGTATGAAGGTAAGTTAAAACGTTTATACTGTTTATCTCAGATGTCATATACTATTTATTTGATAAATTTATATACTTATAAAGAGAAACAAAAATTAAAAATAAAGTAACAACATGAATATAGGTAAAAAACTTAAGAAGATGACCTGTTGTAGCGTGTTCGAATAGACATAACACTTTTAAAATGTGCAACACAAACAAAACAAACTCGTATTCGAACACGATACAGCTACATTTTAAGACTGCGCAGTACGTTCGGTTCTCCATACAAACGTATTTATGCTCTCATTTTAAAACGCCAGGCTAGAATAACATGAAACTTTGTATACACAATGGGATCCGGCATATCTAGGTCGGACCATAGTTTCTGTTGCTTGAAATTATAATGGAGAAAAAATACAGCGATTATTAAAGTTTTCATACAAGCTGTAAAAAACTCAAAAAGCCGCTGTATTTTTTTTCTTTTACAATTTCTAGCAACAGAAACTATGGTCCGACCTAGATATGCCAGATCCCATTGTGTATACAAATTTTCATGTTATTCTAGCATGGCGTTTTAAAATGAGAGGGTAAATACGTTTGTATGGAGAACCGAGCCAGACCGAGCGTACTGCGCCCTCTTAACAGGTCATCTTCTTGAGTTTTTCACCTATAGTTACAGCAGAACCAATTCCAGGATCTCACAGCTAGCGCTAGAAATACTAAAACAAACTGCGCACTCGAACACAATTACACATGCAAACAGTATTAGGATAAGAATATTGTAAAAACAATGAATTAGTGTATAAACACCATTACTTTTGAATACAGCTTATTCAAAACAGCAAACAAGTTAAATTGCGATATCGGAGGCTTTCATGCGATCGTTTCGGAGCCCGCTCCGGCCAGGCTATTGTGTAGCCGGCCTTATTACCTACTTTACACGATCAAGCCATTTTAAATCTAAGCCTTCTATCCATACGGTCTAAAATCTATTGCTAAATGAATATTGAAATTTATGCTAATCAACTCAGGACTTTAATGTGTTACAATAAGGTTTAGAATGCTTTGTGTGTTTTATATAGCCATTGTCCTGTGGTTTGGGGCGCTAAATGTTCGCGGGCTTGTTCACGGACACATGTGGATATTGTGGATTTAGTCCGCAGGAGGGCGATTCTCAAAGTTAGGTCGTTAGTGGTACATTTCGACGTTTTAGTTCAAGTTTTGTCTGTTATGTGACAATAATGTTGTTAACATTACACTTAGAATAACCACGAGTACTGTTGTTACTGGCTTACACTTAGAAACGCTGCGTTTCATGAGCCAATCAACTTTTTTTACGACACATTTTTGTCCGTTGCTTACCATTATAAGATAAAAAAATAATCTGATGACGGTTGTTAGTTGTTAGTGAAATCATTTTTACATTGCAATTATATCATTGCCTTATTTTATAATTAACATGATAATCTATTATTCATAAAAATGGTGACTCATTAGACAATTCACTATTTATCACACAAATCTGCGGACAGTAACTTAGTAGATTTTACCCAATTTCCACACGTTTCGGAATTTATAAAGGCGAAGGGGTAGGCGAGCTCTTTCCATACAAACTTTGTGTAAGTTTTTCTTCGTTGGTGTTTGCGTTACAGTTATGATTTTTTGTCAATATGCTTATTTTTCTGTTACTTGATGTTATATTTTATAATTATAATCATTTTTTGTGTTTATTTTTTGAAATAAAGCAAAATTTCAACATCAAATTCTGCGTATATCCAATATGAAAAAAAGCAAAAAATTAAATAAAATGCTGTAGTGCCAAAACTAACGAATAAAACTTGCACAACCTTTGTATGGAGAATGCCTTGCCCTACCCTTCGCCTTAACAAGTCTAAAATCAATACATTTATTGGGGCGGCATGCTAAACCGCGTCTTAGGTAAAAAATACTTGCCTTCTTTTAAAGTATGAGGAATAAAAAATAATAATGAAATTTTAAAAGTATGAGGAATAAATACTAATAATAACATTTTATTTTATACGTTTTCTCATTATATTCATGAAAACCTATAAACTGAAGTAAACATTTACTTTAGTTCCCTCTTAGCCGTTTCTATTTAGAACTTGCAACAGACCACTGCAATATTTCAACGTCTACTTGTTGAATAAGTAAATACTGTAAAATATTATTTTAAACCGCACCCATTACCATAAAGCGGCTATTCTCAAACCTAACGACCCTTCGTTAAATATTACTCGACTCATGTCGAGCGAAATGCCGCGGGCGCTGAACTCTGTGATGAGATGAAACATGCACCTGCATCGCTTTTATAAAAGCATTTTTGCTACAAAAATGTGAATTTCATGCATAAATGAACACCTAATGTAAATGCACGAGAATGCCAACAATTTGGGTGTAGTGAATTTTGAATCACAAGCGAAATGAGCAGTCGCAAGTGGTTTTGCTTATATATATTTCGCGAAAAGTCACCATATTTTCTATAAAAGTGTAAACCTATAATTTCCTTAGAAATTGACGCCATGAACATCTAAAAAGTAAATTTACAAACAAACATGTGCAATACAATTGAGTATGAAGCTTGATAATTACGTACATGTTTTCCTTTTATTCAAAACATAGAAAAGAAGTGGCCAATGACATCACGCAATAACGCTGTATATCATTTACTAGTAAAATAAAACGCTTTTCCCCCTAATGTTCCGCGTGTCAACGAGAACGGTACACTAAATATAAATACGTCGTTCATTCCAAATGCTTTTAGTGAATGAAACGATCAATTCGTCCAATTCCATTCAGTCGCAAACCGACGCCTCATTAGTTGTATCGCGCGATAAGAATGGGCGATAATTGTCGCTCGTTAACGAATTACGAGGCGAGCGGTTACAGAATAGACCGCCGGCCGCTTAATTAGCGCGTTTTTAATTTAAACCATGATTAAATCTTAGACATTAGTACCAGTTAAGAGTCGTTACTTTATAAAAGCTTTTTACTAAAAAGGGCTGAAATCAGGAATAGGTACTCTAGTCATTATTTCTTAAGAATAATAATGCAGAGTTCTAGTTGTCATAAAACCTCATGAACATACATTAGTATAATTCAAATTTTAGTCCAGGCAGAACTAAAAAACTTAACTAGCTAAGTGCCTGTTGCTGTTTAATAACTGTTTTTGTTTTTGCGTGAAGTGTGTTGCGGATGTTTGTATATTTTGGAGGAAACCTTCATTGTGGATTTTATTTTGTGATGAGTTGTCAACAGTTTAGTTGAGTTAGGTACTGACCGACCGAGCGCGGGGCGCTTGGGCAAAAATGCTCACATATGTCCGGATATCCGGCAGATGTTCGGCTGTCCCCCTCTACAGGTAGATAGATAGATAAACTGTTTATTAATATCCACAACATACATGGCATAACACAGTACAGTACAGTAGGTCGTATTCCGCAACCGATTCTAGTGAAATCTTGTGAGCAGGTTCGATAATTACGACTATATGGTTTTTTGTTGTCGGTTCAGTTTTTAACCCCCGACGCAAAAGAATATAGGATAGGTGTTATAAATTTAACGTGTCTGTCTGTGTATCTGTCTGTGGTATTGTAGCTCCCAAATGGATAAACAAATTTTCGTGTAGTTTTTTTTATGTCATAGATAATTTCCCGAGTGTTCTTTTAGCCATGTTTCATGAAAATCTATTCAGCCGTTTTTGAGATATTGAGGTTTGAAATGAAAATGTCTGGGGTTATTCAACTTTTCTAAGTTGTAGTTATTGTAAATTATTCGAAAATACGGTGATAAAAGTTCCATAATTAATAAAAGTTCCATA
This sequence comes from Notocelia uddmanniana, assembly GCA_905163555.1. Lineage (NCBI taxonomy): Eukaryota > Metazoa > Arthropoda > Insecta > Lepidoptera > Tortricidae > Notocelia > Notocelia uddmanniana. The sequence goes on along the minus strand of LR991065.1, from coordinate 2,669,316 downwards.
ATCCTTGTTCCATAATTTTACGTCTTAATCTAGCACAAAACACAGCGTGATTTATACATTTTTGAAATCAATAATTCCTTAATCGAATGGATGATTTTTGGGATGTATCCTATTGCTTTTACTAAAAAGCTTGCAACACTGCCTATATATGGCAGTACTCAACTTCCAGTCAAATCGGTTCCGCGTCCGTTCGACTCGCTCTCAAAGCTTGAGTCAAAACCCTATAGTAAAACTAGTGCCTACAACCAGCAACATCGTGAGAACGAAGCCAACTAAACTCATAGCGACCTATCAGAAAATACAACAAGTCTGGGGCGCCCCAAGGAAGATTCACACTTCATCAAGATTAGTCCTCATAATTTCATCCATATCGAAGAGAAATACTGCACAATTCTATCCTATCATCTATATTAATAATTTCGTGCAGGGGTACGGTAGACCCGAACGAGACCTGTCTCAAATTGAAGAACGTATAAAAATAACGATTTTTGAGTTGTACATATGTATCCGCAAAATTCGAATTGTCGCGTATTTTGCATTAAAAAGTGTTAATTTTATGACGAAAGGTCGGCCATATTAAATTCGTTGGTTGACAGCACAGACTACTAAGAAGATACTGTTGACAGCGTCGGGTTGGGTACGTTCGGAAATTGTAAACTATGTTTGCGTCCGGTGTGTTGGCCAGGTTGCTGGGCGTGGATTCGGCTAGCCGCGTCTGTAGCGTTTTGTTTTTGTAGTTTTCAAGCGTTCTATACACCTATCAGCTTAGCTAGCACGATAACTTATACCGTCACGTTATATGGGCGAAATGTATTAAAACGTCACATAAAACGTAACAGCTAGGCTGATTGTCACAACAACCGCCTTCAAAGCGAATGTATGAGGCCTGTTACATGGTTATTATTATCACGTGATACATTCATATCACGATAAGTATCACGTGAATATTGAAGCAGAATCCATACAAATTTGAAAACTGCGATAATATTGACACCCCAGTATTGTGATAATATTAATCGTGTAAAGGACACCACTTGAATGTTTGCCGAGTCTGTCCGCCATCTTAAAGCTGCGTCTCTATTTTGTTGTGACAAACTACTAGGTGACTTATGGCTTTTAAACGTCTAGCAAAATTCTATCCCTATCTCGCTCTATCTTATAACTTAGTGGTACTGGGGGTCTACTCCGAAATTCGAAATCTGAACTTCGTATGGTGCCGTCCCTTTCACTCATATAGTCTATGACAGGAGAGTGAAAGGGACGGCACCATACGAAGTTAGGATTTTGAATTTCGGAGTAAACCCCCAGCTCATGCCGTTCGCCGCGCTCGGACGTTAGAGGCGCTACCGCGAACCGAAAACGAAGTATCTGCCTCTCTCTCGCACATGTATATTCGAACGACAGAGAGGAAGATAGTTCGTTTTTGGTTCGCGGTAGGCCCTCAGGCGCCAACTTTAAAACGAATAGGGTATTTTACTATATGAGAAATAAAATTCAAAATGTAAGAAAAACCGGCCAAGTGCGTCGGACTCGCGCACTGAGGGTTCCGTACAACTAAAAAATAAATGTGATTTATCAATATATTGATATTTTTGGTAAAATGTACTTCATAATAAACATTATCACCTAATTTCAAGTTCATAGGTCGAAGGGAAGTTTAAAAATTATATGTGTGACAGACAACACACGGAATGTTCTTTGACTTTCTTCGACCGTCCACCGCGCTCGGACTAAAGTGCTACCAACCGAAAACTAAATATATATGCCTCTCTGTCGCACTTGCATATTCGAGCGTGGAGAGGGAAATACTTTGTTTTCAGATCGCGGTAGGCCCTTTGATCTGACGGCTTCTATTCCTGGATAGTGCGCGTATCGGAATGTGAAATACCTGTGGCAAAACGGAACAAGTTGTTAAATAGCTTCCATTAATTGGAGAAAATATTACCAACTGTTATTATTATCACGCGAAACACTGAATATTGAAGCAACATCCATAGGGGCCTGTTACATGGTTATTATTATCACGTGATATACTCATATCACGATCCGTATCACTTACTGTTTAATGAATATTGAAGAAAAATCCATACGATTTTGAAAACCACGATAATATTGACACACCAGTATTTTGACAATATTAAGCGTGTAACAGACCCCATACAATTTTGAAAATCGCGATAATATTGACACATAAAATTGAGTGTAAAGGGCCCCACTGAATAGAATTTGGTGGAGAATAGAGAGCTGCTACCGCGAAACGAAAACGAACGAACATCGTGTATTTCCCTCTGTGTCGCTCGAATTTGCAAGTGCGACAGAGAGGGAGATACACGAACTTCATTGGTTTTCGATCGCGTTAGCAGCTCTGACTTCGCACCAAAAATACTGACAGGCACATCAATATTTAACAATTGCATATCTGAACTCAATTTTAATGAACGATTAGTATTTTAGCTATACAAATCAGTACTGATTACGGTGTCAAATTTATTATGTGCCTTTAAATACTACCCTTATAAAAATGCTTAGGATTAACTTGCAAAGCAGCACTAGCCTTTGCCCGTGATGTCGTCAGCGTAATCATTTACTCCCAATTCCATATGTTAATCCAGACTACAGACTATATTTCTATACGAAGTTTCATCATAATCCGTTGTTGTAATGTTTTTATTTTATACATTTTTATACACTGTTTCTTTCGTCGTTTGCATAAGATAACTGTCAAAAATAAATGTTTACTTTATTTCTTTCTTATTTATTTCACCCGAGCGAAGCCGGGCTTTCATCTAGTATATTATTAAACGAGAAAAATTGAATATTTATTTGTTTGTTTGTAACTGAAATGTCAAAAACTGCTCTAAAGATTTTATTTAAATTTACATATACAAGTAGCTTGGAGGGCAATTCTCGGGTTCGATCGAGATGACCTCTATTCCAGATTCCATACAAGTGACTCTACCATTCTATACAATGTCACGATAGACATGCATCTCGATCGGAACGAGAATTGGCCCCTTGGTCTAAAACGGGAAGCCTCGTATTCTCCGGGAAAGCACGAGGGAAGCTCGGTCGCCCAGGTGCTATTATCTCAGGCCTTTAAAACGTTACGAAAATAAGCGATATTATAGCGATATATTTCGTTAGTGTTTAAAATTTCGTTATAAACATAATCGATATTCCTTATAACGATATTTCATATCATAACAAAATGAAAATCATAACCTTATATTATAATGTTATTATAACGTTATAATAGTCACAGCGCACGTAAGAGCGAGACTGTGTGCGAGACAGAGATAGCCTATAACGTTATTATAGCGCTTCACAAAATATCGCTATATATATATATATTGATTTTTATTTATAACGATATAATGGATACCGCTATCCCACCACCACCATATCAGCCCTAGGACGTCCACTGCTGGACATAGGCCTCCCCCAATTTCATGGGGGGTAAATGCCATAATCACCACGCTTGGCATGCGGGTTGGCGATCGCAGTATCTCCACCGCACTCTAGGAATGCTGCTGCCCATTCCCCGGTGGTCTTGGTCGTAGTTTTAGGACATACCCGGGTCCCAACATACCCGGATACCGCTATAAACCGCGCCAATTATCGTTTTAGGTAAAGCGTTTTATTGAGAAAGGAGCGTTATGAATCATAACGATATGCGAAAATAGCGCTATTTCAAGGCCTGACTAATCTAGTACGCGGTCGAATGCCAAGAGCGATCCTGCGGCGCCCCAATACAGGCCGGAGCCGGACTTCGTTGGTGGTTTCTAGCCGCGGCTAGTCCGTCATACCCGTCCTCCCCGACAGGACGGGATGCGTAAACGCATTTCCCCAACTTTAAAATGGTGCTATTATCTAATAATAATATTATGTGATAAACGGTGTGGGGTCACACCATATTGTAACCGTTACTTCAATAATTCATCGGGCGTTGCAGGGGAAAATCGCGTGTGGTGATTTCTGGCCGAAGGGTGTAGTGTTTCGGCGGTTTCGGGGCAACCTACCGAGATCTATACCGGGGATGACGAAAACGGAGTCACGCTGTTACGTCGCCTAATTAATGTGGTTTAGTTTTTAAGAATGTTTTGTATTGATATGTATGTTAGTCTGTAATGTTAATATGGGCCTTTTGTTGCCTGAAGCAAATATATAAATAAAATAATATAGTATAAGGATCATAGTCAAAGCAGCGGCACTCCGCTGACTCGGTCAATTGGAGAGGATGGGAGACGATCGGTCAGTGAAGAGAGAGTGTGGCAGTCACAAGGGCGTCTGCCACCCATAGGAAGGAGGTCCTCGAGCTGGAGAGCGTGTTAAGTGTTCGAACATGCCCTTAATGGTGTTTGGGAGATCCACAAGGTCCTCCTGTGATGGGCCCAAACGGGCAGCTGCTGGCGGGGATGCGGACGTATAATAGTTCCCGTGGCCCCGCCGAAATACAAAGCGACAAACACCGTCGGGTTTTAGACGGTAGTCCGGACGGTTTCCGGGAGCCCGTCATACCCGCCTTGGCTTTCCTTATCCGGGCGGGATGCGTAAAAGCATTTACCCACAAAAAAAAGTGAAGAGAGCGTACGTGGGCCGGCACAATGGAAAATGCCCGGTTGGTCTTCCCAGATACCGCTGGGATGACGAGGCCCTCAAGGACCTGGCCAACCTCGGATAGCGTGAGGTGGCGCAGAATAGAGAAGAGTGGCGTGGCGCTCTCTTGTGTCGGTGGCCAAGATCGTCTTCGGGCATCAAGTCAGCCTAGTAAGTACTAAGAGTCGGTTTGTTTACCTAAAAAAAAGAAAAAAATTATGTGTATCGGTACTCACACCTCGATGGCCTTGTTCCAGTTGATGACGTAGCCGCTGAGGGCGAACGTCTCGATGTTGACCACATGCACGTTGCCCCTCTCGGTGCCTACGTGCACCCATTTCGACTGGAGCGGGAGGTGCAGGCATGTGATCCTGTGGACAACACACACGGTTAACTGGGTGATTTGAGAACTTGGAGATCTCTTGTTTCTATGTACGTGATCCTGTGGACAACACGCATGTTTAACTCCGATACGGAATACGACATTGGAGATATCTTGTCACAAGGTACGTGATGCTGTTAGGGCTGCCATATGTACGACTTAAATCGTATTTGTACGGTTTTTTCATGTTTTACGAACGTAAGACCCAAATATCTAAATGAATGTATATATAACACTTTATTGCACATAAAAAAACAATTTCAAACGAAGCAAAATATAAAAGTACAAAGGCGAACTTATCCCTATAAGGGATCTAACTCTTCCAGCTAACCTCGTACAAAAAAATACAACTTTTTATAGTTTTCACAAAAAAACAACAATAATTTGAAACATTGCCTTGTTGTGCGAAGTCTCTAATTTGTGAGTTGCGGTACTATTGATTTTTACCATTGTCAATTTATATTTATGGGATGATCAAAATGATGACTTCATAAACTTTGTATAAGACAATTAAGACAACCTGAAGTTGATAATACAAAGTTTTGGAAGTAATTTTTTAAAGAATTACAAAATTTGTTAAATAAATACGCATTAAACATCTAAAATAAGAAAAGTACGATTTTTTAAATCATTATTTTCCCGAACTACAACTTTTTTGAAGCTGATATACGATCCATGAATTTATTCGTCTGGCAGCCCTGGATGCTTTAGACAACATGTTTAACTAGGTGGTTTGAACTTGGAGATCGTATACATCTCTCATCTCTAGGTACGTAATCCTGTGGACAACACGCATGACACATTTAGCGCCGAGAACCCAATTAATTTCAGTAATTGAGGTTTTTAATCTCGAAAACAGAGTATTAAAATTGATAAAACGGACAACATTTTTATTTAATTTAAATCTAAACTAATTCCAGAATCTTACGAATTCAGTTATTTGAAAACAGAGTATATGAAAAACAAAATCATAAAAAAAAACTTTGGGCGAAGTCAATTTTTTTTGTGCTTGACCACGTAGCAGATGACCTCATCTATCCCCTATAAATTTACGTATGCTCATACTCAAACTCATACTCATTTAATTGCAATGGTCAAAGTTTTAATTAAAATTTACAAAGATGTTTCTATAATTCAATACTATTCAATAATTATAAAAGCCATCGATCTGCCAAACACCCTGAAAAAAGTGCCCGAGTTATAACATATACCTTATACACTGTTACGTTACAGTTTACATAATACATGGCTCCATCGCCGTCGATTTTTCAGTGGATTGAGAATATGATTCGGCATGTTCTTACCATTTGGTATTCAAAATGCACAGCAAAAATAACACTCTGGTGCATACGAAACATCCAATTTGAATAAGGAGTCCGCTCACAGCAACACGCAGCGTTGCAAGCGTTTTCAAACATTTTATAGCAGTTAAATATTATTAAACAAGACGCAGGTAGAATAAACTGAAGCTTCATCACCTATATAGGTAGATTCACAAGAGCTGGCGCGGAATGTCTATGAAATTAATGCCAGTTACATACATTTTCCGCACCAGCTCTTGTGAATCGACCTATACAAAGGAATCTTTAAAATTTAGGATAATTGGCTATGTGCGAAGTAGGTGGTGGGGGTAAGCCAAGCGATCGCAGCGCACACCATGGCAGAAATGTGTAGCTACCGAGGACATCTTTCAAATTTTCTTAAAAGTTTCCTATTGGTTTCCTACGATCCGTTTCGTGTGTATTTATTTTTATTTATTTAATTTCTTATTTATTTCAGTAAAATTTCCATTAGGGGTTTTTTTTCGCTTACTAAAATAAATTAAATTATCAAGTTTTTTGGTGGCAAACAAGCGTACGGTCCGCCTGATGGTAAGCGGTCACCGCAGCCTATGGACGCCTGCAACTCCTAAGGGTGTCAATGCGCGTTGCCGACCCTTTACGAATTTATACACTCCTTTCTTGAAGAACCCCATACACGCTCCGTCGGGAAAACCTCGGCAGGGAGCTAATTCCAAAATCGGAGCGTCCGAAGGAGGAAATGCCATAATTTGACATCTCTGAGTTTGACATTGTCCCGGGACCCATGACGTTTAACGTTTCAGACGTGCACATAGCCAATAAGCTGTGTCTTTAACATGCTCGGAAGTAGGAGTTACGTTCGCGATAATGAAGTACGAGTACGAGCTCTATCAACGCGAATTTACAGTTCGGTAATGGGATTAGTATAGGAAATTGCCAGCGAGTTTGGATATTGCCGGCGCGCCGCCGTACTCGCCACGGCGCGGGGCGCGGCCAAACCGGGTGCTGCAGCGAGTGTTTTTAATCCTAAATGAGCGAGCGTTGTTATAAACTCATTTGTTTTTTGAGAAAAGCAGTGTAACATATCTCGGCCGAAACAGGGATTGCCTGCCTCGTATTACTAGACGGCCTCGCATACGGTCGGCCGTCTGTAACACGCTCGGCAGGCAATTTCTTTCTTCCCGGACTTTAATGGACTATTAAGTGGAGGAGTATATTTTAGTCTCTCCTATACTAAACACATTATTACAAGGGAGAGTCCCGGGACAGAACTAGATAATTTCAAGGAGGAAATGAGGACAATGATACGCGATCTCATGATCTCACAACAAAACGAGCTTAAAGTAATAACCCCGACTCTGCTTAAAATACAAGAGTCGAATGTAAATATAGAGAATTCTATCAGCTTCCTAGCCGCACAAAATGAAGAGCTGAAGAAAAAAGTAGAGAACTTGGAAAAAGACCGGCAGATGGACAGGGATTACATAAACCTCCTCGAGGAGAAAATCGAGGACATGTCACGCGATGGCCGGAAGAAAAACCTGGAAATTAAAAATGCCCCTAAAGTGGAGAAGGAGACCCGAGGAGACTTGATAAATATGGTGACTAAGTTGTCTGAGACCATTGGCTATAAAATAGCGCAGTCTGACATCTCGGACATATATAGAGTTCGCAGCCGGCAGAATGACAAACCAAATTCACCAATTATAGTAGAAATGGTTTCGGCCATACAAAAGACAGACATATTATCCAAATGCAAAGAATACAATATCACGAACAAAGACAACAAACTAAGTGCTAAACATCTTGGCTTCTCTACGTGCGAGACTCCCATTTACGTCGCCGAACACCTCACAGCTAAGGCAGCCCGCCTCCGATTCCTGGCACGGGATTTATCCCGATCAAAAAATTACGAGTTCTGCTGGACTGCCCTAGGTAAAGTTTTTGTACGTAAAACTAAAACATCGCCTATAATTCTAATCACAAGTGAGTCCCAGGTTCAGAGACTTTTTCAGGAAACTTGACTAGCAGTATTTAGTATTGACTGTTACTACACACAATTTTTGGCTATGTACCACTGGATTAAGTTTCTCTTCTCGCTAGACCTAATCTTTGTAAACACGAAATACCTGACAAATATGCAACCCATACCTAATCATATATTTACAATTTATGGTGCAATAAAACTTACTACCATTTATTACACACTATCAAAAAACAACACACCAAATCTTATAAACTATTGCATTAAAAATACCTTGTTTTCATGTGCCATTATTAGTTTTTTCTTGTCGGATAAGACACATCTTGTCGAAATAATTAATATCAAGCATTCGCGTTATATATTTGTACACTCAGCCTTACACACTCCATGTACATATTTATCAAAACCTGGTATGCACTACGTGATTTACAATACTACATTTATACCTATACTCACACATAATAACATACTAAACTTAAAAAACTCAAATCACTATTTACACTATAAATATGAACAGATAAGATCTAATTCTAGTATTATTACCACTCGTACAAAAGATACATATATACATGAAATAACCCCGCAATATACCCAATTAGATCTTAAAAAGGACTTTAATAATGGATGACACACTCATGACGCTGAATAACTTAGACGACTTATCTGTTGCTAATGCAGTAGGATGTAAAGCCGATACTATTACTCAACGCTTATATTTTAATCAATCTGATCTTACAATCATTTCTCAAAACATCCGAAGTGTATATAGCAATCTAGATAATCTATTAGTTGTTTTAAAACAGTTTAGATTCACCGTTGATTTGATTATCTTGAGCGAGTGCCGTTTGCATCCTGATAAACCAGTCCCCCCGCTAGATGGTTTTACTACTTTTTATACTAGTAATCACTTGAACCAAAACGATGGAGTTGTAGTTTTCGTGAGAAAAACACATAAGGTAAAGGTTCGAGAGATAATCCTGACCCATGCGTCATGTCTAGAAATTACTATACTGGGGGCACGGAATGTAGTAGTACTTGGAATATATCGATCGCCTTCTAACAATAACGCAGAAACTTTTTTATCTGGCTTGAGCAATCATTTGGACTCGATTAAGTCATGCAAAAATATTATAGTGACCGGTGATATAAACATTAATTTAGCCCATAAGCATAATGAACAAACATCGGAACGTGAGAATAGACTGAGTTATTTAAATTTGATGGCAATGCATGGTTTACTTCCAGGTCACATATTGCCAACGAGAGAAAATGCCTACCTTGACCATTTCATGCTCAAACTTGAACCGGATCACTCAAGGCCTGATATTTTAGTTTTAGATACAACTATTACAGATCATTTCATGATACTATTAAAAATAAATAGGATAATTAATCAAAAAATATGTCAAAAAACTAAAACTTACATAAATTTCGAGAAAGCAATAAGTAGTCTCTCAAATGATCATATACCAGAATTATATAAATTAACTGATCCTAATATTCTTGCCAATACGTTAATAAATAAAATAAAAGTGTGTCTTATAGAAAATACAATTGTGACTTTAGTCCCCAGAAACAACCGCATTCTTAAGCCCTGGATTACAGTGGGAATCCTTCGTTGTATTAAAAACAGGAATAATATGCAAAAAAGTCTACGTTAAAATCCAGATAATGCTACCTTAAAAATTACCTATAAGCGATACCGAAATTTCTGCAATGGTCTGATAAAAAAACTGAAACGGAAGTATCAAAAAGAACATTTAACAAAATCGAGCGGAAATCCTAAAACACTTTGGAAGGCTATAAATAACATAACAAACCGTAAATGAAAAAGCACAGAAAACAACGAACTCTTACACCTCAAACATTCTCCCACTGACTCCGTTAATGCCATTAATCAGTATTTTGCTAGCATTGGTAAATGTTTGGCTGAGGATGTCATATACAGCAACCATTCTTTAGGAAATACCTCATGCAACATGTCCTCCTCGTCGTGTAGTCTAAATTCCTTTGTTTTATTTAAAACTGATCCCAAAAAGGTTTATAATATTATTTCTAACTTAAAATCTAGTAGTGCTCCTGGCTGGGATAAAATTCCAACACAGTTCTTGAAACTGGCAAGCGGTATTCTGGTTCCAATAATATCACATTTAACAAACATGTGTTTTAGGCAAGGGGTCTTTCCTGACGCCCTCAAACAAGCAATTATAACTCCGGTATACAAGAATGGGGACAGAAGCGATATTTCAAACTATAGGGCAATTTCCGTACTACCTGCTATCTCTAAAATATTAGAAAAATTAATTAATGTTAGGCTTGTTAACCACCTAAATAAATCCACATTACTATCGGATTCCCAATTTGGTTTCAGGCAGGGTCTTTCCACCGAGGATGCTGTTGATGCCCTTTCATCTTTAATTGTAGAAAAGGTAGATAAAAACAAAAAATGTATCACAGTATTTTTGGACCTTAAAAAAGCGTTTGATACCGTCTCTGTCCCCATACTTGTAAACACATTAGAGAAGACTGGTATAAGAGGTGTCCCATTGTCTATGTTCAAATCTTACCTTGAAAACCGCGCGCAAAAAGTGAAAATAGGTGATCACGTGAGTGATGAGTGCACTATAACCTACGGAGTGCCACAGGGCAGTGTCCTTGGCCCAACCCTATTTTTAATATACCTAAATCAGCTCTGTAACATGCATATTGAAGATGGTACTATTTTCACATATGCTGACGATACTGCAATCGTATTCGCAGGAGATACGTGGGACAGTGTGCGCTCATCTACTGAACGTGGTCTTACAAAAATTGCAAGATGGCTTCAGGAAAATTTACTTACCCTAAATGTCAGTAAAACCAACTATATCTGCTTCACAAAGTACAATCGGACACAACCAGATACAAGCTTCTCAATCAGGATTCACACATGCCACAACTCATCACAATTTAACTGTTCCTGCTCAACCATCAATAAAGTGGAGAGCATTAAATACTTGGGTGTTATGGTTGACCAGCGCTTAACGTGGCACTTTCACATAGAACTTTTTATGACTAGAATTCGCAAGCTCATTTGGATTTTTCAAAATTTAAGACACGTAGCTACAAAATGTCTACTAAATCAAATATATATTTCACTCGCACAATCAGTTCTTTCATACTGTATTCCCATATGGGAAGGAGCTACAAAAACTAAATTCCTGGAGCTTGAAGGAGCACAAAGGTCGTTACTTAAGGTTATGTACTTTAAGCCATTTAGATTTCCTACCAGTGAACTATACATGACTTGCGACCTCCTGTCGGTACGAAAACTATATATATTAAATATAATTATAAAGAAACATAAAACCACGACTTATGTACCGGACACAACATGCAGACGAAGAAAAAAGTTTAAAGTTATACCCATCCTGCCCACGCGCAGTGCATACGCAAGAAGACAACATGTTTCACAGTCGGCTAGACTTTACAATCTTATCAATAAATATACTGACATTTACCCCACCACCTTACATGAGTGTAAAATCAGAGTAACGAAATGGCTAAAATCAAAAAGCTATTGTGATATAGAAAATATAATGCAGAATATTATATAGAAATAATATACGGGAAATAACGCACAAACACACACGCACGCACACACTCTCTCTCTCTCTCTCTCTCTCTCACACACACACACACACACACACACACACACACACACACACACACACACACACACACACACACTTGCTAATACGCACGCACGCACAGACACCCACGCGTATATTCAATCACTATATTTTGTACTTATTAGTTTAGTTCTTTTGTTAGACTTAAATTTCTTAAAATCATGTCATTATAACGTACATTAGTTACCACATGTGGAAGAGCGGTGACTCTTAATACAGGTATTGTTAATACGAGTACTTACAAAGAGGCACCAGCCTATGTTCAATAGTACTTATAAGATATTGAATAAATGATTTTTACTTTTACTATTATACGCGCTTAGTCACCTGCGCTCCGCGCTTATAAAGGCATTTTTAATTAAATATTACGTGCCATTAATGGTTAAGTTACGGGATCGTCCCAAACTGAAAGTTACAATGCAACATTTTAAATGCCAGAATGCCAGATATCGCCAAAACGTCAAGGCGCGCAGGGCGTCATTTACATCACCCGTCATGACTGTCAAGGTGTCAACTAACTGTAAGCTATAGCAGGGAGCGAAACTTTGGTGCCGATGACAGACATATGACGTCAAGCTACATACAGAGTGTTTTTATCTGGATTATTGAAGGAATGGATTTTGATGATGAAATGTTAACTTACAACAATAATTTAGTTCTTGCTGCGATTACAGGCATTATGTACAGTATATGTATGTAGGTATGTATTTAAATTAGAAGATGCGATGTTGTGTTTGAATTCAAAGCGTTTTGCTTATTTTTCGACAACACACGAAATATAATTTGTGTTTCTCATTTATCCGAATATTTTTTTTACAATTAATTACCAAGTAAAATATTTTATTCGTATCGTCTTTGTTTTTTTAATATTTACATTATTTTCAATATAAATAGTAATTTCTTTATTAATAAAAAATTAAATTTACATCACCATTATTGCATTATTAATAATCATTGGAGTGTAGCAATGTTAACTGGAGCAATGTTGTTTATATAAAGTCACCCTATATGTGACTTTGCGTCATAATGATGTCACCGGCACCAAAGTTTCGCTCCTTGGCTATAAGGCTATACCTAACCTTGACGAGATAACAAAGTTTATAGGTGTATCGAATTCATTTAGGTTATATACAAAATACTGTGAGAAAGTACCTAATAATATACCAGGAGTTGGTTATATGCCAGGAGATGAAGGCGTTCATAAGCTGCGGTGACCGCTTACCATCGGGCGGACCGTATGCTTGTTTTTATACCACGTCGCGGTGACAAACGGCCCGCCTGATGGAAAGCGATTACCGCAGCCAATGGACGCTTGCAATTCCAGGGGTTGTACATTGGGATTCAAAAGTGCATGGACACATTTCAACCCTATAATACTACAGCAATACGGTCGACATCTGTCCATGCAGATATGAACTCTATTGTATACACAAATACGAGATGCCGATTCTTAAAAAAAAAAATGAAATACACTCCTTTCTTGAAGAACTCCGTACTATAATTCCTCGGAAAGTCTTCGGCCGGGAGCTCATTCCACAACCTTCCTCTGAAACCGTAGCGTACGCGACCATTGATGGGTTGGTACCCAAATAAAGAACAATTTTATTTATTTGTTTGTACAATTGTTCATGAAATAAAGAATGCATCCCATCGGAACAGCTTTGTATGTTCACATCCACAGCAATTTTAATCCGACACCGGATTATCCCCGTCAACCACACTCCGCACCTGTAGAATGATTGACGCCATCTGCTGTGTAATTCGAAACTAGTACCGACTCGCCTCACTCGCTTCAGTTTCCAACCAGCACGGCTAGCACAAGACGGCGCGCGAGATAGACTATCCGTCTCTATCTAATGGGTATAAACACAGAAAGAGACGGAAAGCTCGCGCGCGATATAGCTCGTGCGCTGTCTTGATTAGCCGTTAAAGTTTGATGTTTTGCGAGTATTTTCATAAGTTCTTTTTATTGCGAACGTTAAAAAAACCATTTTTATCATTTTTAAATACCGCCATGAATAAAAAACGTTAGGACAATCTTAGACACAACGAACTAGTCTCAAGAAAATCAGACGTGGATATATCGAATATATTACATATCAAGAAAATATCCAAGAGTCCGATCCAGTTATTTATGTTTATCTCCACCGGGTTAGAACCCAGGACCATCAACTTGGTAGGCAAATGTTACTGACCAAGCTAAATCGCTCGTCGGTAGTTTCCTATGTATATTTGTATCGGTTGTGTGATAATAATAATACATTACGATACAAGTGCAGACAACAGGAAATTTGCAACGAGTGGTGATAAATTGAAACACGACCGAAGGGAGTGTTTTAAATCGACACGAGTCGCGAGTTACCTGTGCGCACGTGTATCGTACAACGTTTTACAGTTAATATGGCCCATTGAAGTTTCGACATATAAGTATGTATGCACGTAATCTGCTGATTACCGCACTCGTGCTGTAAAGTAGCACCATATGTACTGTAAATATATTTTCTAGTCTTTCTTTCTATAAAAAAAGAGTTACTTAAAATAATGATTCCAAAACATTCCGAGTTTTATGTTACAATAAAAATACAATTAATTTGCAACGCTTTATTATAATAAGACAGCCACGTCGTAACGTCATTTTTAACTGACTTCAAAAAAAGGAGGAGGTTCTCAATTCGTCGGAATATATATATATTTTATGTATGTTCACCGATTACTCGGAGACTAGAGGACCGATTTCAAAAATTATTTCTTTGTTTGAAAGGGTGTTTTCTAGTTAGTCCCATTGACACCAAGTCTGGATCTGATGACGGGATCTTGGAAAAATCGAAGGTCCTCAAATTATATAGCAGGAGGATGGGGTCTGGCAAAGTTTGGAGTCGGTGTTTTTTTGTTAAAAATTTACTTGTTAGCTCTCGATTTTATGTACATAGTTGTCGTACAATTATCTTTTATTTATTACGTAATACTTCTAATGGTATCTTTTGATTTATTCTTGTGCGGTAAAAAATGTAAATTTATCGGCTATATGAAGTGTCATAGCTTTTTTATGATTTTGATAAACTTTAATAATTTGCTTTTTTGCGTTATTTTGTTGGTTTAGTATCCATCTAGTAACACAATGTCATAAATTTTAACATCTGGCAAGTACCCAATTACGTATTTCTATAAAAAACTGGTTCGACTGAAGTGAAAAAAAGGACGCTCGCCTATTCCACGTTAGAAGCCTCAGTTATACTGGCTCGCTTGAGTTATGTTTGGCCAGCTTTGTGAATAGCCGCCCTGTCCACTGGATACAGTGTCCACCGCCATTTTCCGCCGCCGCGAGCAACGCATTGTCTTCTGTACGCATTCTAATCTAAACCTTGTTGTTACCACCTACGGTTCCTTTTTCATCGCGCGTTTATTGCTAGGCAACTGTTTTTCTCGCTTAACTATCAACCGTACTGCTTGCATACAAAGTCTGTTCCAGTGTGAATAAAGTGTAGATAAGGTTCCATGTAAATGTGAACTTTGAAGCGTTGGGTTAAGATTTGTTTTGGGATGGCAGGTATTGATAAAGTATCGGAGTTTGTGCGAATACAATGAGCTTAGAGGAACAAAAGGCCGCCGACGATGCTTTGATGCCCGTTCTAGGCTTTCACAGTATCATTGTTAATTATACTGTGCTCTTAATATTTCAAAGGAATATTGAGTTTTGATTATTGTGCTTTGAAGGTTTCTAGTAATATGAAAATATACATCGTGCGCCAGAATAACCCGATAAGCTTTATTATTATTTATTCAACTCAAAATATAAATTTACAGTAGAAATTTACAATGATTTCGCCAAACTGTATACACAGTCGGCCTGTTTAGCCTAGTTGGTAGTTACACTGCCTCCGAAGCGAGAGGTCCCGGGTTCGAATCCCGGTAGGGGCATTTTTTTCTGTGGTGAGCAGATACACTTGTTCCCGAGACTTGGATGTTTTCTATGTATTTAAGTATATATCTATTAAATATATCGTCGTCTAGTACCCATAACACAATCCTTATTGAGCTTCCTATGGGACTAGTTCGATTTGTGTAAAAATTGTCCCATAATATTTATTATTATTTATTTATTACAGTTTCTTGGCTAGTAGTAGCATTCGTTCTCTCACGTAAATATATGTTTTAAACTTACAACCACTTCCTTCCTATAAACGCAATGCTAGTAACAAACTAACAAAAACAATGTAGAGTGTGTGTGTTTAAATTTGGTGTATTCCTGGCCATATTTGGAGACTAAAATGTCATACAAAGTTGTATCGATTTTAGCGAAATTATTTATTGTTATGATTTTTTTTTAGTTTAGACGTTTGCTGCTAATGAAACCAAATCTCAACATAGTTTTTGAGCCAGTAACGAAAGTGACAGATATCACTTCCGAAACCCATCGTTACTCGTAAAAACCGTTGAAAGCTCGTTTTACGTGGAGTGTTCATAAAAAATACTTCCATGTCATAAATACTAAATACATTAAACTTTTCGTTTTTGCTTCATTGGCCCTAGTTTTATAAAACTTCTTTTACTTCTTATAATCCCAGAAATACATGACTAAAATCTGTAGGGTAATGTGGGCCCACGGTGTATAAATACATCTATACTATTATTATAAAGCTGAAGAGTTTGATTGTTTGTTTGAACGCGCTAATCTCAGGAAATACTGGTTCTAATTGAAAAATTCTTTTTGTGTTGGATAGGCCATTTATCGAGGAAGGCTTTAGGCTATATAACATCACGCTGCCACCAATAGGAGCGAAGACGCGGACGAAGTCGCGGGCAACATCTAGTATATTATATGATTAATAATTAATAGCGTACATGTGTATTGTGTACATGACTATGTTGTTATAAGTCGTTATGGACATACTGTCTTCACGCATCTGACGTTGTCATAACTCATAACTATCTAATTATAGGGAAACTGACGAGTTGTCATATCTACTGTATAAGTATAGACAGTAATATCCGCAGAGGTCGTACATTTCGTGCCGCGTGACGTCACGCTCCATATAGGATGATTTATATTAGTCTTATTGTAATCAGTAAATCATCAATCATTATTAATTGTAATAATTTAATTGTATTCATTTGCATGTTAGTGCGTGTAGGTGGGAACATTAATTGCATGCAAAATTAAGCGGATACATTTCATATATTGCATTATCACTAATAGACCTACACGTCAAGACATTGAATTTGACTCTTAATTATTAGAACTAATATTTGTGAAATTTATTGCTGTGACATTGTTTGTGATAATTATTTGTATAGTTTTATTTTTGCATTCTCTTGTAAATTTTGACTTGTAATAATATTTTTACCAATAAACCATCTCAATCTGAATCTGAACGTTCTTTAGTGGAATAGCAAAGAAATATTGATCTAGAGATTTATCATGGAATAGTTCGTCAATTAAGTTAAATTAGTTATCGTCTACGCAGCAGAACCAAAGTGACCGATATAGCCCTCCGAATTGCTAAACTTAAGTGGCAGTGGGCGGGGCACATAGCACGTAGAACCGATGGCCGTTGGGGCGGAAAGGTTCTCGTGTGGCGACCACGTACCGGAAGGCGTAGCGTGGGCAGGCCCCCCCCCCCCACACGGTGGACCGATGACCTGGTGAAGGTCGCGGGTGTCCGCTGGATGCGGGTGGCGCAGGACCGGTCATTGTGGAAGTCTTTGGGGGAGGCCTATGTCCAGCAGTGGACGTCTTTCGGCTGACATGACGATGATGATGATGATAAGTTATCGTCTACATCGGTGGTTCCCAAAGTTGTCTGGGCTACGACCCATCAAAAAAAAAATTGGGGGATAATCTTACACAAGTCGACCTAGTCCCAAACTAAGCAAAGCTTGTACTATGGGTACTGGGCGACGATATACATACTTATATAGATAAATACATACTTAAATACATATAGAGAACATCCAAGACCCAAGAACATAATCCGTGCTAAATGCACAAATAATGCCCTGGCCGGGATTCGAACCCGGGACCTCTAGCTTCGGAGGCAGTGTCACTACCAACTAGGCTAAACAGGTCGTCATCGAATACAAGTGTACAAACTCGGGACCTACCATCTCCACCACCACCATATCAGCTGAAGGACTTCCACTGCTGGATATAGGCCCACTAGGGACCCCACCTCTAGGAAGTTTATGAAATGAAATGAAATAAATTTATTCCAGAACTAGTCCATAACATTGAATACATTTGAGATACATAAAATAGTTAGTTTTACAGTAATCAGCAGATTACGTGCATATGTCGAAACTTTAAAGAGCCATATGTACTGTAAAACGTTGTACGATACACGTGTCGATTTAAAACACTCCCTTCGGTCGTGTTTTAATTTTATACCACTCGTTGCGAATTCCCTGTTCCCTGCACTTGTATCGTAATGTACTATAACCGTTACTAATATGAAAAAAGGGCTTTTCAAATAACTAACAAAATATTAATATCGTTTTTAGGGTTCCGTAGTCAACTAGGAACCCTTATAGTTTCGCCATGTCTGTCCGTCCGTCTGTCCGTCCGTCTGTCCGTCCGTCCGCGGATAATCTCAGTGACCGTTAGCACTAGAAAGCTGAAATTTGGTACTAATACGAGTATGTATATCAATTACGCCGACAAAGTGGTAAAATAAAAAGTGGAAAAAAATATTTTATTAGGGTACCTCCCCTATACGTAAAGTGGGGAGTGATTTTTTTTTTTTCATTTTAACCCTAACGTGTGATATATTGTTAGATAGGTATTTAAAAATAAATAGGGGTTTACTAAAATCATTTTTTGATAATGTTAATATTTTCGGAAATAATCGCTCCAGAAGTAAAAAAATATGATGCCCTCTAACTTTTGAACCATAAGTTTTAAAAATATGAAAAAAATCTCAAAAGTAGAACTTTATAAAAACTTTGTAGGAAAATTATTTTGAACTTGATAGGTTGAATAGTTTTTGAAAAAATTACAAAAATAATTTCTGAACTAAGTTTGTAATTTAACCGTATAAACAGGTGTTTATTGTACCTGTCATTTCTACAAAATCACAATGAAATGACGTGCTTTTTAGGGTTTTGTGTTTCTGTACTTAATATGTCAACTTAATGTGACGGACGGAAAACTACGGAACCCTACACTGAGCGTGGCCCGACACGCTCTTGGCCGGTTTTTTTATCAATCCGTACGGCGTCAGCTGCCCGCCGCCCGGCCGTTGGCTCGGTCGGTTGGTGTGTCGTTCTCTCGTTCTACAGGTAAGGCCCACTCAATATTCGCTCGCGACCCATCAGTGGGTCGCGTCCCATAGTTTGGGAAACCCTGGTCTACATTATGAGAGTGGTTGTCACTGAAAGCGACAGAGCACGCGGCAGCTAAATGGAAAAATACGTAGCAAGCTACGGTGCTACGAGCGTAGCTCTCGTAGACGGTGCTACGATGCCTTGCTATTTAGGTATTAGGAGTCCGTATACGATATTTCGAGGTTTATCCAACCCGTTTATCGTTGTTTCTCACAGCGAAACAGTTTTAATACCAAAGTGTATTCCAACGTATCTGTTATTAACGTGTAGAAGAAGAATAGCCGAACTTAAGAAATGGACTGGGAAATGGTTATTTTTGCTGCGAGTGTATGTTGAGTCCCGAGCAAGCGAGGGATTCTAATAAAATTAGAATCTTGAGCGTAGTGAGGGATTCAAAGACACGAGATGCAAATATCTTTGCTCTCGTGTGATACATACAACTTTTCACCTCAGCGGCGAGAACATATAAATATAACGCAAAGGAATAGGGATAGAGAGAATGAAGTTATTTAAACTAACCTACGATATGAAAAAATTAAAAAGTAAGTTTTTTTCACGTTCGCAGCAAAATTACATTTTGCTCACTGGTTTCAAGCTGGAAAAGTCGTTTTCACGCTCGCAGCAAAATTGCATTTTGCTCACTGATTTCAAGCAGCAAAACCGCCATTTTCGAGCCGCTGAGGTGAAAATATATTTTTCGTACAATTACCATAGATACGTCAAACACATAGTAAATATAAACTTGTGAACTTTTAAGTCCTTTTAGGTAACTACGAAACCCTACCTTACATGTGGCCGGCCACGCAATACTTGGCTGGTTTTTTTTAAGAACTGCTGGTCAAATAAATTTGTTTTGACCTCTAGTTTACGTGTGCCAAACGGCTGAACTGTAATTCGATTTGCGGTTTTTTTTAGCGTACTCCTTCCACTATATGTGATAGTTTGTGATACAGTAACATTTAAACATAGGTATGTTTTTATATTACTGTATCACAAACTGTTCAGTCAAATTCATACCTCTATATTCATTGATAAAATGCAATACGAATATCAAATTCATCGCTACGTTTGTCGGCACAGTGTTGCCTAGAAAAACATGTTCATGAATAAGGGTTTGATGGAATACCTCATAAATAAGTACGCGTTTTATTCCGCCATCATATTTTAGTCATGATATATCAGGCTTTCCTTTCCCCTTAAAGGTTAGTGGCATAAATAATGATATGGATTAGCTTCCGCACGCGTTTTCGTAAAAGAAGAAAATATCCTCTCCTTACTAGTATATTTTTTTCGAAACAAACGCAAACGAACACGTTTGCTTTCAGTCTAAATTTTTATGGCAACGCAAACAGCGCCTCTGGCGGTATTTGGTGATAACTATTTGATATCGGCCTGTAATGCCTATACAGAGTGTCTCATTTAGGAGGATCCATACTCGGCCCACTTCTATTCCTAATATATGTAAACAGTATCACTCAGTGTAAAATACATGGTGAAATGACATTGTACGCAGACGACACTTGTATTTTCTATTTCGGGCATTGTATAATAGTACATTACTGCAGAGGCCGTGAAGTAAGGGATTGCTGGACGAGTTTGGGAAAAAAATAAAAAATAAAACGAGTCCTGCAATGCCTGTTCCGGCCGAGGATTGTATAGTACTTTTCTCAAACATGGTAGAAAAAAAATATATAAAAAAACTACAATGTAAAAAAAACTAAAAAATACAAAACCTCCAAAAATATCAAAGCATCACGACAAATAACGAAAAATGCTACAAAATACAATCATCATTTATAAAAACACGAAAGAACTAAAAAATACCAAAAAACACGTAAAAACAAAAAAAAAAAACAAAAAACATGGAAAAACAAAAAAAAATTCGAAAAGTACAAAAAAATACGAAAAAACTTTTAAAAAGTCCAAAAATATCAAAAAACACAATAAACGCTCCAAAATAACACGAAAAAACTAAAAAAAATACATAAATACTCGAAAAAACAGAACAAAATAAAAAAATACAATAACGATAAAAAAAACCGGAATAACCCAAAAAAATACCAATTTACATAACAAATTAAAAATACGAGTATATACACAAAATCGTGGCGGTTGGCTCTATGTAATATTTCCTTTATCAGTTGATTTTAGTAAGCAAATTTAAAAAGTTTGAGCAGCGGACAATAATGTTAGTTTCATACATTCTCATTTATGTGTAGGGAGCCATAAACAGGTAACTTCATGTCCTCTTTTCGTGACATTAATGCATACATTTAGGCGCATGTTTGAGAAAATAAAATAATGGAATTAATTTTAAACTAAAGCAGTAACGCAGTACAAAATTAATTTAGTATGGGATGGCGCATCGTTACTGACGATTTCTCAATGTAATTTGAGACGTTGGTGCCGTTAATAGAAGCCTAAGTCTTCTACGGTAGATGACGCTGTACGCCTCCCTAAGGCGTTGTAAGAGGGAACTATTGAAGGATTTCGTGGACGAGCTTGGTTGTACCGATAGCTCAGAGGCTAGAGCGATTGGCCGCGTATGCCAGATGTCGCAGGTTCGAATCCTGCTCGGAGCATTAAATTTTTCAATTTTTCCCTTTAATTTGAAAATAATGGAAGCTGCTCAACAAGATCTAGACGCCTTAGATACTTGGTTTCAGTATAATTTGCTCACAATAAACATTTCGAAAACCTTATATATCATTTTTAAAGCTTAAAACAAAAAGATTCGTAATCACCAACCACTTTACATTAACAGCGTCAAATTAAATCAATCGTCACAGGAAAAATATCTTGGCCTAATATTGGATAGTAACTTGACGTGGAAGGCTCATATAGATAAAACAAAATCTAAACCAGCAGACCATAGGCTGCGGTGACCGCTTACCATCAGAATCGAATATATCTTAAATTCGATCCAGAG
Source organism: Notocelia uddmanniana (assembly GCA_905163555.1). Classification (NCBI taxonomy): domain Eukaryota; kingdom Metazoa; phylum Arthropoda; class Insecta; order Lepidoptera; family Tortricidae; genus Notocelia; species Notocelia uddmanniana. The sequence continues at coordinate 2,647,133 of LR991065.1, read as the reverse complement.
TGGCGAATTGACATTGCATCAACAAAAACCGTGTTTTTTGCTACAAATGCCCTTACCGGGATTCCAACACGGGACCTCTAGCTTCGGCACTGTCACTACCAACTAGGCTAAACAGGCCTACAAATGTGATACGAGTATATCTCTATATCACAACACTTAACAAATTGAGAAATGCCTTTGATATAGAATTTATTGTTGTCTTCTATTACGACGGACATGTAATTAGCTTCTTACTTGCGAACTTTATAAACGCAGTCCCTACTCCATTGGTATAAAGTTGATTATAGCCAGGCCTTACGGTATATAGGCGGGTTTAGCTTTGGCAAACTTAGTAGTGTTACCAATAAGTCCTTACCCCATTTATATAAAGTTGATTTTTGCTTGGCCTTTCGGCAGATACTTCAGTTTTGATTTGTCTGTAACGGGCTATATTAGCATCGGTGTATTGTTTTCAGCTTGAACTGGTTTATGTAGAAGGATGATATCCAATATTCAATATCTGAGTTTCAGTTGGATATTTAAGAAGGTTATATTCTCATTACCAAGGGTTCTGACATTTAATATGACTATTCACATTAAGGATTCAACGCTAAGACTGTATTTTCTGTAAGAGAAATTGATAATTCTTTATTCGGATAACTAAGATCCATTAATAACACGTAATAACACGTTATAATAACATGTTTCCTGCCCGGGTGCCCCCAGTGTGGGATGTGTCTGTTATTGAAAAAATCTTGTCATTTAGGTGGCCGCAAAAGGACGCGGGTCGCGATCCGGAATGTATATATATCTAGTATACATAACACTCAGATTGATTGGTAGACTTGCTATAACAAATTGACTCTAATCAATTAATACGTTGACCAACTATAACATCCCAGATCCATCTCAGACTATCTGAAGCGCTCGCTAAGTCGACGATAAATCTTGCATCCAGATGCGATTAGTCGCTTCCGATCGCGATTGGCGAAAATCGCAAGCGGATGCTTAGCGGTAAAGGGCAATATTAACTGTGATGTCGCGTTATCTGTCCGGGTGGCAATTGACTGAATTATAAAGCGTTCTACACATCTATCAATTTGTCACAAAACCCGCCTTGAAAGTGAATCAATTGATAGTGGTGTGATGCTCATATTTTGTACAATTATCTATGACGGATCGTGGGTCTTTAATACATAGCGAGATTGAACATAGATAAAACCATGATGTTTATAGTGAGAGATGAAAATGTTTTAGCGCCCACGACTCCACGAGTAACAATTAAAAATTACCCTCAGAATCCTAGTATAAATAAAAAAAATTGCATGACACTAGCCTAAATGCAGTATTTCGCGACCAAAAGATATTTAACTATTTTTCCATACCATTACTATACCATTGTCACAATATTATAGTGTCAATTAATAGGAGCTGTTTCTGCGGTCGCTAGCGACAAGCTAAGTTTTTCTCTTATTTTTCCCTTTTGTTGTGCTCTAATTGAACTTGATCTCTTGTAGACATTTAATCTTCTCTAAAAACTGGTCCAAGTAGCACTATAAAAAGTACAAGAAACCAATTGATATTCCCTAAAACCTAAAAAGTACTGAAATTACAGGTTGTATTGAATATATGCATCGTGTTCTCAGTTCACATCAAGTCAAGAGACTTAGAATGAAAATGCCTATTTAATATTAATATCGCATTGTCAGCAAATTAGGATTTGGGATATTCTCACTAAAGATCCGACGGATTAAATTTTAAGGTGTCATTTGTATTCAGGTTTGTCCCAATTAATGGAGGATCTGAACAATTATTATAATTGTTATAGCATTTGCTGTCTTATGCTGTACATATTTGATGAAGACATTTGAGAAATGTGATTGTGAAGTATGTATTTATAGGTATCTTAGGGATTAAGACTGAAGTTGTCTCTAAAACCACAGATTTATTGGAGGTGGCATATGTGCCTACTGGCCATTTATTGTAATCATTATTACGTACTTGTCACCGTTTTAAATAAGCTTAGAAACGGGTTGTTTACATTCTAGTGTACTGTTGTAAACATGTCACTTGCTAAAAATATACGAACCATGAAACAATTAGCGTGTTTAACTATCAGCCACTGAACTCTGATGTGGTGCTATTAGCCATATATCAGGCTATTTTCTATTAAGATTCACTCGGTATGGAGCTCTTAAAAAAGTGTATACATCTTTACAGGGTCGGCAATGCGCATGTGACACCTAGAGTTGCAAGCTTTTACAGGCTATGGTGACCGCTTACCATACGCCTGTTTGCCACGGACGTACCATGGTATTAAAAAAGCATTAAATAAATGAAATAAATGAACTTTATTCTGCAAGCGGGCCGCAATAGCACTTTTACAAGTCAAAATCTACTAGCGTTTCTGAAATAGAAGACCACTGCCGCGAAGAAACGCCGAAACGAACTCGACAGTCAGTCAGTTTCTCCCAAAAACCTTTCGACGTTAAAGCAAATCTGAGTATGGATACAAAAACACAGTCCGTTTTCTTGCGTTACGTCCGTTACTTAATGCTTATGCCCAAACCGCGTTCAGTTGCTGTCAGTATTAACACGCTTCCGTCTTTATAAAATACTATACCACGAAAGAAACAATGAACAACGAATAAATACTGTAAGCATTTCTCCTATCTTCATTCAATATCACGAGAACCGACGAAATTAGATAACGAATTAGATTAAATCACGAAACCGCCACAACGGGAGCAAAGCTCTTGTTTTCCTCATAATTAATTCTCCCCCTCTACCGTCCTCGTCTAGGGAGGGCAGGAAGAGCGAGAGATCGCCGCGGGTTACTCATTGTCAATCCCTTAATGATCACGTTTCGACAAAAGCACTGATTCCGCGTCTCCTATTTGTTGTTTATGAGGGAGTTTCGTTGAAAATGTCTTTGTCGCTATTCGGGATTTGCTGGAGAATTAAGAAGTGCTTAACGCTTTTGAAAGGGTTCGAACGCTCGAGGGGATAAAGATGGTTTTTTTTTGTATACGGGGCCGGGTTTTCGAATCGAGTTGCACCGTTCTAGGTCAGCCGCAAGACCGTTGCAACCCGTGTCATAATACCGGTAATAGGTAAATAAATAAATATCTAGTATGATAGCTTATACCGTCACGTTTTATGTGACGTTTCAGTACATTTTGGCCATATAACGTGACGGTATACGCTATCATACTAGCCGGGCTGGAGATTAAATGCTCGATAGTGATGCTTACTTAGATACAAAGCTGTTCTGGTTTTAGAACTAGGTAGATAATGTAGATGTTGTATGTTTAACCTCTGCAATCATGGCTATACAGCATCGATCTTATTTCAAATCAAGCTGTCTGAAAGATTATACATAGAGAAAAAATCGCAGAACACGGCAAAGAGTTGTCCCCGAGGCCTAGTCTGGGCCACGAAACGCTATACCTATCGTTCAATTACCAAGTTTGAATGCCTTGGGATGTATTATTCCTCCACCTGACCTGCCCCTACTATGCTACTGTGCTATAATCTCAATCTCTCTGAGAATTCCCAACTTCCTTTATTTCTAAAGTTAATATAATTCTCCTGCTATTTCTTCCTCTGGAACTGGTGCAAACCATGCAAAATTTTACCAACAATGGCCATGACAATCTAACCTCATCTATCACCATAATCGTCTTATAAGCGATAATATTTGAATGAGTTTAGTTTTCATTGCAATTCTAAGGTAATAGGGAGATTCTACATGTTGTGGAGGGCTTCCCACAGTACAAAAATTGCGGGCCAGGGCGTGCCGCCAAACCTGAGTCGGAGTGCCCACCGTATGTGTGCATACCGCCTATGTCTTGCCTTACCCCAAGTATTCGCGCAATGGAAGCTACTTATCGTTAGACTCAGTTCGTTGAAAGTGATTGATTACGCTAAGGCGTAGGCTGCAGAAGTTGTCTGCCATTATCACCTAGAATAGGACAAGAAACATTCTAAGAGAAATTTGTATTGGCTAACTCACCTTTCCCTCTGAAACTTGAGGCTCTGCACCCGCTGCGGGCTCTTCTGTCTGAAGGTCCACAGGTGCAGCTGGTCGTCGGCGGTGGCCGTGACCAGCGCGCCCTCGTTCACCAGGAACTGCGCGCGCAGCACGGCCTCGCCGGCCTCATGCCGCGCGTGCGCATCCACGCCGGGGCCGCCTAGACTGAGGGGGGATTAAGGAAATTGTTTGGTGGTAAACATCATAGACATGTATTGTTGAATATATATACTTTCAGTGGCGTATCGTGCCTTGGAGAGGCCCTGTATAAAAATGAGTTGTGGGGACCAAATGAAGGGTTTTGCTTACACAAGTTAGGGGCCTCTGTAGCTCGGGGGCCCCGTATCATTGATACGGCTGATACAGGTTACGCCCCTGTATCCTTTGTAGAAGTTAAAATCTTGTGTATTGTACTACTAGGCTTCTAAAGTCGGATTCAAACTTATGTGACGTGAAGCCGGACTCTGAGGACTGATACAGTGGGCCATCACGTCAGAGCGCTCTAACCGTGAAGCTTGAAATGCACAGAGCGCGGCGCAGCGTCGTTGCGGGGCGGAGGCGGTGGCAATTTGCGGTAAAGCGACCGCGGTCCGGGGCACGTCGCACAAAAAACTGCGCGGTATAGCGGAGCGGAGGCGGCGTGTGTCACATATGAAGCGTAAACGACAGACGGCAGTTTCGGAAAGATCAAAAATGTAAAACCGCCTCCGCCCGGCACTGATATCACACTAACGGATGAATATGAATATAATAAAATTGACAAATCTAATTAAGTAAGGAGAACGTTTTGAAAAAATACGGAATTACTGCTGATGCTATAATGGATAGTGCAATAACTATCACATATTAAAACGAGAGGAGTTAATTAAGATTCTATAGAATCGTAATCTGTAATTTAATTCTAGCGTTAGGCATTGTTAACCACCATTTTTTGAAGGTAAAAATGACAATTGCTACGTTATAACGCGCGTTCTAAAAGTTATGCAATTAAAATGCATTTATTTAAAACGTCCGAATGGTACTTGAGAGCTAATAAACTAGTAGCTATAGCGGGTGAAATTAACAAAGAGCACAATACCATTGTTCGATAGATACACTCTCAAGTTACCGTTCGGACATTTTAAATAAGTGCGACTATACCTACATAGATTCAACCCAAAAAACATATCGCAATGGTACTCGTAATCGCGTTTTCTTACATACATTTAACATTTACTGAAAATGTTATAGCAACTGGTTGAATGTATCTAGTTGAGCAACGGCAAAACAAAACAACATACGATTCAATCACATTCGCAACCGTAACAATAAAGAGAGCTCCTGTTTCCACGTGCCAGTTCATTTCATCCTTCACATAGTCAACATCGTATCTCTCTAAATTGCATTGTAACAAAACCAGTGTTACGCTGAATTAAAGGTTCATATTGCAAACAAATTAATACATACTTAGATATGAGCTTATGAAGCGCTCCAACTTGGTAGCAAGGCGTCTGAATAATTGGGTAACGGCATAACAGCAACAAATATAGGCATTCTTCTGGACGAGCTCGCTTCATAGTCGGCCTCATCTTTGCCCCTTGGCTAGATGCTGGCCAAGAGCAATCCCATTTTGAATAAAAAAAATCTTTATAATTCTTTCCATCTTTCATAGTAGCATCGAGTAAACGACGCCGAATCCATTAGGTAATGCAATGCAACTAGTGGCTGATGCCAATGTAGAAACGAAAATTGCAGAAATGCAGAGCATGGGTATAGGAATGTACCCAATATATATGTATGTTCCCTATCATATGTTTCTCGATTAAAATGGACCGATAGACTGAGATCAAGCAAACGAACAAACAAAGATTGCTAGATCTAATCTTAATTTATTTCAAAGTTTTAGAAGTACGCGCCTTAAGAGTGCGCAGTACGCTCGGTTCTCCATACAAACGTATTTATGCTCTCATTTTAAAACGCCAGGCTAGAATAACATGAAACTTTGTATACACAATGGGATCCGGCATATCTAGGTCGGACCATAGTAGTAGTAGTGTCTGTTGCTTGAAATTATAATGGAAAAAAATACAGCGATTATTAAGGTTTTCATACAAGCCGTAAAAAACTCAAAAAGCCACTGTATTTTTTTTCTTTTACAATTTCTAGCAACAGAAGCTATGGTCCGACCTAGATATGCCGGATCCCATAGTGTATTCAAATTTTCATGTTATTCTAGCATGGCCTTTTAAAATGAGAGGGTAAATACGTTTGTATGGAGAACCGAGCCAGACAGAGCGTACTGCACCCTCTTAAATATAAAATAAATGAAACTTTATCAAATACTGCTTTATACCGGAAAAGCATTCGCGGAATGGCCCCAAAAATTTACAATAAGATACCGCAAGATATTGTAGAAGTAGAAAATATGGATGGCTTTAAACGAAAATTATTTGAGCACCTTGTAAAAAAAGCTTACTACACCATAAGTGAATATTTGTTAGACTGTAATTAATGGGCCAGAACCCTGATCCTCCATTAATTACTATTAAAATTTGTATGCCTAACGGCCCAGCATAGTGATACTTAAAACTATTGTAAGATCTTTGTGTACTTTCCTATGTTGTACAAATAAAGCATTTCATTTCATCTGATTTCAAAATTCGAATGATCTGTAAACTGTTGTTTGAGAAAAACTGACTGCATGGACACCCGTTTCTTCGTTCGGTGTTCGGGATAAGGTAAATATGTAGTTAAATAACATTTCTTCAAGAGGCGTGTGCCCGGTATAGGTAAATGCATAAAATGTAAAACCTCACACCGGATACAAAACGATCAAATGGACGCTTATGGTCCCCGGTGAAGAAGTCAATCCATTCTTATGATATTTCAGTCTATATAAAACTCTAAATTATGACATCGCTCTTAGGCTATAAAATCCATTGAAGTTCTTATCTGCCCGCAACCATACTACCTACGTAGTTGTAAGTAACGTACAACGGTTTCCTCGATATCAATTCAACAATAAATCCCTTTCACAGATATCTAAAAAGTCGAACGGAAAGCAAACTGTCCGAGCCCTATCTGATGGCGTGAACTGTCGCCAATCGTCGAACACGGCTAGAGCTCGCTTATCTGGCGCGAAGTGGCGTTGGCGAGGGTTGGCGTGTGGCGTGTAGCTCTTATCGGGGGTGGCGTAAAGTGGATTTGCGCGGATGGGACTGATCTGGTATCTGCGTCTGCAACGTGCTTAAAGCGATTGAGTTCGTTTTAGTAATATCTATAGCAGATTCCTATGGAATTTATCTCCTTTGACTGTGTAAGGTAATCTTATTTACATCATAAAAGAGCATCCTATGGAATTAATCTACTTTGGATGTCCAACGTGTTCTATCGCTTGTATAATGGGTTGTGCTCCGAAGATTTGTTCGACATGATGCCCACGGCCGCTGTCTACCATCACCCCGCTCGCCGTAAGCAGGGCATTCATCCTCACACCTTATAGAACCTAAATGATCGCGTACGGTACGGTTCCAGAAGAATTTCCTCTCTCAGACGCGCCGATTGTGGAATAATCTCCCTGACGAGGTTTTCCCGAGGGACTACAGTATGGGGTTCTTCAAGAAAGGAGTTTATAATTTTTAAAGGGTCAGCGATGCGCATGTGACACCCTTGGAGTTGCAGGCGCCCATAGGCGACGGTGACCGCTTACCATCAAGGGCCGTACGCTTGTTTGCCACCGACGTGGTATAACTAACTAACTAGGCTGGCACGACGACCCAAAATGAGTCTTGGCCTCCGAGACAAGAGCACGGCATTTTTCTCGGTCCTACGCTATTTCTCGCCAGCTTGCACCGGCTCCAAGCTCACGCAGAGAGGAGAGAGGACGGGAGAAGATCGACAGATGAAGAGAGCCCACTTGGTCCCACCGACCGGACGGCGTCCTGTGGGTCGCCCCAAGTATCGCTGGAAGGATATGGTGGACTCGGACGTGGTATAAAAAAAAGGTAATCTCATTTACACCATAAAAGCTGCTGTCAATGTCGAAAGGAATGATAACAACCGACCACAATATCGACACCATGGCCACAGCTGTCTAAACTCAATACTGTATATAATATGAAGGTGTGTGAAGAAATATTGTTTGGAAAAATACTTTAACGGGGGCTGCAGTTCATTTGTAGTATGCGCCATGACCACCACCATTCTTCCTCGCCACCCTATTATTCGCTATCCGGCCATTGACTTTTATACTAAGGTAAGGCCCTATAGCGCGATTTCGGGGCAAAAAATGTTGACCTTCTATAGAGAAGTTAGGAGTTAGGGCCTCCGCTTAAAGCCCGCTGCGTTCTTCTTCATGGCGACCGCGGCGTGCCGATACAGTTTCGCTCCGTACAACCGCGCATGTTAGCACATACACTAAATGGCAGCAGTAATGGTCGAGAGCAGTCGCTAGCGCGCGGCACATTTGTTTAAATATGGAATGTAACTTCTGTGGAGATGGTTATAATTCCTTTGACTCTAGTAAGACGCGCGTCATCCCCAGCAGCCCTTTCTTCAAAATGTTTGGACGGGTCTATCCTTATTTTTCAAATAACGGTGCACATGCATGCAAACTTCTGCATGCCGGCTTCGCTCTACCACGCTACCGCATACCGCGTGGTTTTTTGGTGTGACGTGCCCCGGACCGCGTTTGCTTTACCGAATAACCGCCTCCGCACCGCAACGACGCTGCGCCGCTTTGTGCGTTTCAAGCTTTAAGGGCTCAAATAAATCTCAATATCAGGTGGACTGTTGTCAATGTCTCGACTCCAAGCCGTAAAAAAACCATTATGTTGCCTACATAAGTATACTTTTTTGGATTTTCTCTTTTCTGAAATTGCTGCAAGACTATTTAAAAATATGTGTATAGTTTTATGTACAAAGAAAATTATGATTTTTTATATTGATCTAAAACGATAGAAACATAATTTATACACGATGAAATCGTATGATATGACAATTGTAATTTCAGAAACCACCAACCGTTACTGTACGACGTGTTGACGCATAAACCTTGTTTATATTCATCTTACTTTTTCTATGTTCAATTTTTAAATGTTGAGTGAACATCACAAACGTTTTTTACTGTCATTGTCACTTAAAAATATGTATTGAAATAAAACACACGTCTTACGCAAATGAGATTTTATTTACGGGAAATTCAAGCAAACTCCCCAAGGGAAACTCATACGAGGCCAGACATGGTCCTTCGAGCTGGATCATGTCTGGCCTCGTATGAGTAAGATGAATAGAAAAAAGTGTATGCGTCAACACGTCGTACAGTTACCTTGTCAACACTACACACACGCTTGTGTACGCTGCCTCGCCTCAGGGTGACAAAAGCATTATACCTTTCGAATATTCCCCTCGAAAATGCAATCTATGTTTCGAATTCAAATCCGGATTTCTCCACGCTTCGGGTAAATCAAACATGTAGATGCAAACCCGTGTGTGCTGTGCGTTTGTTTGTTCCTCCGAATATAAACGGACGGTAGCCTCAAACTAACAGAGGTAAGTAATTGCTTCATGTTGAGAAACTACGGGACGATGTATTAATACTATATTTACTCGTGCTAAGATGATGATGTGTTGTTAATGTACCTACATAAATAATTCGATTATAGTTACTTCGTATAGATACTAGATAGTAATATTTAGGTAAGTTTTATGGTTTCCGCTACCCTAAGTTTGTCTGAAAGAGATCGTGCTTTAGCGATAAGGACGCATGTTGTCTGCGTCTACTTATTGTGACTACGAGTATGTTCTATAAAACTTGCTGCGCTGCGAGAAACCAATTTTTCTACGTGATAGTGCTTAGAAATGCCACTGAATTCAAGTAAAAATCCAGAAAGTTACAGAAAGTAATAAGTCAGCACGCTTACATAAAGCTGTGTACAGATCCTAGTGTACGCCCGCTCATCTGATGAACTAGGACCACGAAAAATCCTATCATAAATATTCGGAGATCCCCGGGAGCAGCAGGGAACTCAATCGTGTATAATTATTATTTTAATTATAAAATATATTTTGCGGTTGCAAAATAGCCGCAGGGTCGCGATGTTGTATAAGTTACTCTAGCTGTTGAATAATTTAAAATCAGTAACGTCTCATACATACGTAGAGGTATACTGTATTTACAATATAGACCGGGATCTTCCAAAACCTTAACAATTAGAATTAACCTTTATGTAGTAAGACATAAAACTTTAAAAATAATAAGATAAGCTAAAAAACGAGCCCGAAAGAGACTCATTTTGTTTTAACCTGTTCCTCTCAATCACATTGCCGTATGCATTTATACGTAATTAATTAATTACCCGTATTAGAAAGGTACACACTAAACCAGGGCTCGGAACCGGTTAATCTCAAAATCCTGAAATAGCCAAATATTTTTAATTAGTTTATGCTCTTTATGTAGGACTCAATAATGTATTTGGGTTATTACTTCATATTGTTAGATTGCCTGATTAAACATGAAATAGTTGACGAAATAACGATAAGAACTAAAATAATACCGGTATTTTTGTATGGACAGAATACCGGTTTCCGAGCCCTGCACTAAACATCTCTCTTCAACTAAGGATATCCACTTACACGTAACTACGAGTACGTACAAAATATTAACACACTACGGTTGCAAGCAGCGTTCTCACTCGCCAGTCAGTCACGTAGCATTACGCCTGACACAGCGCTGAATCAAGCAAGATGCCCGCGGGGCAAAGATATCGCTTGATTCCCCGCCTGTTTGCGATGCAACGGATCTGGATTGCGGTGAACAATCCGATTTGTGTATGATTGCGTGGTTCGCAAATTGTGCGGTTGTCAGAGGCTATTGTGTTTACTGCCAACTTGTATATTGAATGTAAATACACAACAACTATAAATACGGTAAATAATCTTTGCAATGTAATGGTGATGGAAAATAACCCTATTACGGCCCACCTGACGGTAGGGGGGGGGGGACCAATGGACGCTTAAAAATTCCAGGGGAATCAAGGCATCATACTAAATTCTATTACAATTCGATATTAAAGCTCCCGAACTCATTAGTAACCTGAATTAGCTTTACACTTGGCAGTTTGACACATAGTACCTAAATTAGCAACCGAGCAGACCGAACGCCTAATCACGTAGTATATAAACGCGTGCAAATTTGCACGTTAATGCTTAGCGGTTAAAACTGCTTTTACGTTGAAGCCGTTAAAAGGTAGACCGGGCCACGGTCTGTAATTAAGGCCGTTTAGTTTTAAACTTAGATGCTTTGCGAAAATTGCGTCGTATTTTGAATATTTCCATTTAAAGTAAAACATTTTACACATATACATTCTAACAGTTTATTGGTTCAGATTCATGTTTACTTATACTCGTATGATAAAAATAACGTGGGATGTTGATTCGACGATCATTGTTCCGATAGTCGTATCTGCGAACGTAACAGCCGATCAGCATTTTAAGAGACCTTCGCTACATGGCTGGGTCAAGGATCCGATACAGAAAGGCTAGACACTGCGTGGATAGTCCGGAGGTTCCTCTCTCTGTCGCCCTAACCAATGATAGCTGAAGCCCCGCCTCGCTGCGGCACCCTAGGTTAGGTATTATATATTTTGTACGTGTGTTTTTATTTTTTAATAATAATTAAATAAACAGTAATAATCTTCCAATAAGTATCATCATAACACAACTTAAGACCAAATGTAGGTAACATAATTACACACATGAAAAAATACTAAATTCTAAAGAAAAGAAAAATAAGTCAATATACGAGTGTATAATTTATCATGCAACTGTTTCATAATAAGAGGCATTAAAACACGAGTATGGTTTTATGAAACGAGCCACAGGCGAGATAAGATATATGATGTAGTTATGACCCACGCTCGGAGGACGAGCGGAAGGCGGGGTATATTGTAACGCTGGTATTTATGAATGGTTTATGAACACATTAAAGAAGTTTTACTTTGTGGGTGTAGATAAAAAAAAGGTTCCTTTAGGCGTTCATTCGCCTCCAATCAAATGATACCCAACTCATTAACTATCTTTTTAAATGCTATACATTTAAGTCCCGTTACACAACAGTTGGTTCTTTGAATGCACATTCATACTTTGATGTTGACGTCCATTAGATTTTAACAAACCTACACAGGGAAATTAATTATTTATCTGATCAATTTTCGGTATTGGTTAAACGCGTGTCAAATAACGTTACCTAAACCAATATAATCAAGTGTGTCAACGTAACAGCATCCGGAACACGTATTGTTCTCTACACGTGTCGACATTTATATGAGAAGACCGCCCACAATAATAATTGAACAGGTATATATAAGTATGTATAATTCGATACAACGATAGAACCGGTATGGGGTGAGGTGAGCATGCGCGTCAACCATCATGCTCGTGACTCGCGGTCATCGGACATCAGCCTGTACGAGATTAGAATGGCTCTTAAACAACTTAAGAACAACAAGGCACCTGGTGAAGATGGAATTACAGCTGAACTCCTGAAGGCGGGTGGAAAACCGGTCCTTACGGCCCTTCATAAGTTGTTTGACTCCGTCTTACTGGACGCGAAAACTCCAAAGGCATGGAACAGAGGTGTGGTGGTGCTGTTCTTCAAAAAGAGTGATAACGCCTTACTGAAGAATTACCAACCCATCTCATTCCTGAGCCATGTCTATAACAGATTTTCAAGAGTCATCACAAACGCTAGGCAGGCTAGATAACTTCCAGCCTCCCGAACAAGCCGGTTTGGTTCCCGAACAAGCCCCTCTGTTTAGCGTAAGGGGACTACGAGAAAGCCTTCGATTCCATTGAATCCTGGGCTGTACCACAATCTCTCCAGCGGTGCCAAGTGAAAAGGGGGCACTGCCGATGGAATACCGGACAAATGAAGAGACACATGACCAATTTAAAGCTTACATCGATACGCCATCTTTTCAGCTTCATAGCAGTCTATAACAATAGTGGTTTAAATAATTTTGATGGCCCGATTAGCTTAGTTGGTAGTGACACTGCCTCCGAAGCTAGAGGTCCCGGGTTCGAATCCCGTCCAGGGCATTATTTGAGCATTTAGCATGGATATTTGTTCTTGGGTCTTGAATGTTTTCTATGTATTTAAGTATGTATTTATCTATATAAGTATGTACATCGTCGTCTAGTAACCATAGTACAAGCATTGCTTAGTTTGGGACTAGGTCGATTTGTGTAAGATTGTCCCCCAATATTTATTTATATTTTATTTAATTAGATTACGGCTCCGGAGCCTTAATAATGAACAACAATTATAACATTCGGAAAGGATACGCTCTCTAAAACTCCCGTGAGACAATAACGTTCCATATAACGTACAAATTGTACCAAAAGGTAGAATAAAGAGGCATTAAGACTTCGGAACGTACAACTCACTAATTACCTCATTTCGGAGCGAATACCAGAATATACAGAAGTATGCGCCAACTTTGGTCAGTTTCACAAATTTCGTTGCTACAAAGTGAATTAGGTATTTCTAGATTGGAATCAAACAAGAGGCTTGTTCATTGTTCAGTCGGTAGAATAGTTGAATTGTTTCGTATTTGTAGTTAGTAGGTAGTGTAAGAGCTCCACATACAAACTTCATTGTTTTAAATGCCATTTAATTGTAAAATACAAATTTTGACCGCTGCTATAACTATGCAAAAAGTGGAATACCACTTAACGACTATATTATTTCAGTTATTTGTATTGTACTTATGTTAAGTTTCATTCGTGGTAAGCTTCTTGTATGTCCAAAAGTCGAGTTGTTTTTAGACAATACCTGCAGGGCTGTAATGGAATATTCCGTTTTACGGGTCAATAACTTGTATTATATTTGAAAATAATGATAATATAATAAACTCCCTGAAGATCTTAAATAATAAGAGGAAAACTGCGCCCATGTCGGTTTGCAGTCGTTGAAATTGCGCACTACTCGTAGCAAAACTACCAAATGATTACACGATTATAAGAACTAGCTAGATAATAAAAACCCAGATACCTGAAATTATGGCAAACCACGCCCTAAGACAACACCAACTATTCAATTTCGAATTCAATTAGAACGCTATCCCGAGTTGAAAAATCTTTCATCAGCAAACCTTTCCTACTTTAGTTTGATTAAATAAAACCTGGACTAACGTTTGGTTTGTTTAGAACTGAACTAATTTCCAGTGTTCTCAAATGCACCTAACCGGGCTTAATTTCACTACCCAAGCTCTCTCGAGCATTGTTCCTTTTAAAAGCGCACGTTTTCTCTTTTTGCGATAAGTTTCACAAACAACTTATTTTTCAACGTCGCAACTTCATATTAAAACGCGAAAAGACTTCTCTAATTAGATCTGTGTCTACGTTTGAGCCGTTTGAGGTACGCTCCGTTCTTTTAGGCGTTTCTAACTTTTTAAAGTACTTATCTAAAATTAGGTAATTAAATTATGGCGAAATCTATTATTGTCTTTAAACGGGACCCTATTACTAAGACTCCGCTGTCCATCCGTCTGTCTGTCACCAGGCTGTAACTCATGAACCGTGATAGTTAGACAGTATTTTTTTTTACACCTGATGTAATTCTGTTGCCGCTATAACAAAAAATACTAAAAAGCAGAATAAAATAAATATTTATTTTATTCTGCTTTTTAGTTAGTTTTTAGTTATGCTGATAAACCAATAGCCACGAGAAATACTGGGAAACTCAAAATAACCTTCTATAGACTAGTAAAGGCGAAAAAGTCGTTCTTGGGAAATTGTATCAAATTCTACAATAAAATTCCTAAACACATTACTGAACTTAGCAATTCTAAATTCAAATCTGTAGTAAAACATAAACTTATTTTAAGTGCATATTATAAGATAAACGATTACATCATGGATTAGGGATGTTTGGCAGTGATAACGTCCTGCACGGGTAATCTATCGCGAAAATATGTTTTCTACTGTAGCATTGTTATTTAAATTATTTTGTAGTAACTGACACTGTAATTTTATTGTTTTGAAAAAATGACACCTCGCCGAGTTTCTTACGCCGCGGTTCTTCTCGTGGCAGAGGTATATTTTTCCGAACCGGTGGTACTTTATTGACGTTCACAGGTGCATGTAATATGCCTAATTTGAAGAATAAACTACTTTTACTTTTTATTTATTTAAGGGGCTTACGTATGTAGCAAACGTAAGAAACACGTGTATAACAAAAGTGATTTTTTTTGCCGTTTTTATAAATAATGGTACGGGACCCCTCGTGCGCGAGTTCGACTCGCACTTGGCCGGTTTTTTACAAGCTTTTATTTACCTTGTACTCGTTCTTTTCGTACGTAAGTTACGGTGACAATGCAATACTATGGTACGGTCGCGGACTTTAATTGTTGAGCCATTTAGAGCTCACTGGATACTGGACACATTATAGCTTACTAATATGCCCAGTATGAAGTGAGCTCTAAATGGCTCAACAATTAACACTTTGATAGACACTATTCCAGATACATCATCATCATCATCATCATCATCTCCCTGCCCTTATCCCGCTTATGCAGGGTCGGCGCAACATGTTTTCTTCTTCCATTCCTCTCTATTATTCGTCACTTCAGCGCTTACTCCTCTCTTTCTCATATCCTCTCTCACACAATCCATCCATCGCTTTTTGGGCCTTCCAATCGCTCTTCGTCCTTCTACATCCAACCCTAATATTCTTTTATCAATATGACATTCATCCCTCCTCATTACATGCCCATACTATGCTAGCCTACTGCTCCTCATTTTCTCTGTCACGGGTTGTTAACGCGCCATCCGTGTGTGCGCTCACACACACAAGCGCGTCACCTACACGGCGCCGCGGGCCAGCGGCTCGCCGCCATTACTCCATCTGCCACGACGCCGACATCACGCTGTACGCTATTCGGTCGCGCGTCCATACAAACCCTTTCTACAAACAGTATTTTGTAATTTAATCGCTCCGAAAAATAAATCAACTACAATCCAAAACTCAGTTATCGGCTACTTCATTTTCTCAAGAACCTGCGCCAACAAGTTCGAGCCGGATGAAGACTTTGACTCCACTATCTAAAGGAGAACAGGATTTCATGGGCGCGGTCGAATGAAGAAACGTGGTCGACATTTTGACGATATCAAGAAAATCAAGATAACATCAAACCATCACCGGAGCCTACGAGATCAGAACATACCAGGAAAAGGGTTTGCAGTGGTATTTGTGCGAGTTCGTTCAATCTAGCAATTAAAATCAACTTTGCCTTCTATAAAAATTACTGTGATATTCCTATAAATGACATTTACCATTTGAAGGTTACACTCAAGTCCTTTACGTGCCATATTTATTTGCAATTTTGTCTACAATATTACCTTTTCCATAACGAAAATTATAATCGATCTTTGCAATTAGTCAATTTAACTACAATTATTCTTTTTTCAGAGTTCGAGAAGGCTGTGTTGCCTCTGTTTGAGCCAATACAGTACAATATTGAATATATTTTGCTAATTTAACTGCGAATATTCCAGATCTTGGCGTGGGGTCAAAGTCCGCGCCGCGTGGCCGGGTGCCTACGTGACTTGCGCGCGGTCCCCGTGTAACGGGATTTCGGGCGTGGCTTGCGCACGTTTGCTTGACTGTTCTTCTGCCTGCTTTATCACCCTTCAGTTGAAAATTTAAGTACATTTCCTTTAGTTTTCTTTGCACATTCCTATTTTTTTAATCATTTTCGTGTGTGCATAATCACTTTATTTCTTTCAGCTGTATACTGTGGGTCGCTTTAGATTTGTTTCGTTTTCGGTTTGAATCAGTGTTTGTGCTGTAAATATCTTCATTTGCAATATTTTCACTTCAAATTCATTAGCACATAAATTCTCATATATTTCTTCAAGTGCAAATTCATTTAATTAGCTAAAATCAATAATGGACAATTTAAAATCACTAAAGAAAACAAGGGCAAGCTTCAAATCAAAGCTGACGCTTTTTAAAGACTACTTAAACACTTTGCTACCGAGCAATGCACTCAACAGCGTCCAGTTGCATGAGCTAACCATGCGCCATGCAAAAATGTCAGAACTGTACAACGACTATGATTCAATACAAAATGATATAGAGACATTAACGGAAATTCCAGACGAGGAGTATGCTGAGCGGTCAGCGTTCGAGACTCGGTACTTCGGCGCCATGGCTGCCGCGCAGGATTTGCTCAGCAACCATGCCGCGCCCGTCGGAGCTGCCTCTGCGGTGCACGACAATGGATCGGTGACCGGATCAGGTGACATGCATGGTGCATTCTCAAGTAAGCCAAACATAAGACTTCCCACAATACATCTACCGACCTTTTCTGGTCGTTATCAGGATTGGCTAGAGTTTCACGACACTTACAAGTCACTCATACATGAAAACATTTCCATACCTAAAATTCATAAGTTCCACTATCTAAGGAACTCATTAAAGGACAGTGCGGCTTTAATTATTAAATCATTGGAATTTTCCGCAGACAATTATGATGTTGCTTGGGATCTACTGTGTGATCGATTTAACAATAACCGCATTCTCATCAATAATCATATTCAAGCTTTATTTAATATTCAGCAAGTTTCGCAAGAATCATCAAAGAGCTTGCGCAACATGATTGATTGGGTAAATAAAAATTTAAGAGCTTTAAAAACATTAAACTTGCCTACTGAACATTGGGATGTTCTAATCATCCATATGATGACCAATAAGCTTGATGCAACTTCAATGCGGGACTGGGAAACCGAGCGAAATAAAATTGAAGGTATTCCCACCTTTTGCGACTTCACGCGATTTATTAAGGGCCGGGCTGACCTCCTAGAGACCATGGAGGAGGCTAAGGCTCCCCGAAGACACAGTGACATCACACACAACCGCCCAAAGACGTTTGTTGTCAATGAAACATTTAAACAAAAACAATTTAAATGCCCTGTATGTATAAATTCTCATACCATTTATCAATGTCCTAAATTTAAGGCTATGTCCATAGAGTCAAGAATAAAAAAAACAAATCAGCTGAATCTCTGTACTAACTGTCTTCGGGCAGGGCACAATGAACAAAAGATGTCGGCTCAGTTCATGCCGGCTGTGTACCAGCCGACACAATACTTTATTGCACATGGACACACTGGCTAGCACATCCTCTCCTAAAGGTGACTGTGTTGTCTTACCAAACGTGCAGGATCTATCTAAACCTGTACAAGATAATGTCACACTATCTTCAACGCACCATAGCCAAGTCCTTCTATCCACCGCTATAATCAACGTCCAAGATCATTCTGGCCAAACACACAAAGTACGTACATTATTAGACAATGGTTCAACTTCTAGCTTCCTGACAGAAGCTTTACAGAGGCAATTAGGGATACCCAGCTATTCCACCTCCATTTCAGTTCAAGGGCTGAACCAACAATCTTCAAAGATCACAAAACGATGTGATATCACTATATCTTCGCTATACAACAGTGGTTATACAACCGATGTTAACTGCTTTGTTGTACCTCAGATCACCCAGCTGATCCCCACTAAACCAATCAATTGCAATGCATTAGAGATTCCCCCTCACATCCACCTCGCGGACCCATCATTCTCCGTACCATCAGAGGTGCAGATGCTGCTGGGCGCCGACCTATTTTGGGAGGTACTATCTTCTAATCAAATATCCCTAGGCAAGAATCAACCAACCCTGGTCGAAACAAAACTTGGGTGGCTTGTCTCAGGTTCAATACAGGTACCAAGCCCAAACAAAAGGAGACAAAATACAGTCCACTGCCATTTCTCTAACACAGAGCTAGATAAAAAACTAAACTATTTTTTTGATAATGATGGTTTCTCTAATATTGAAAAATCATACAATAAATCTATATCTGACAGTGAATGCGAGCGTATCTTTAGCAGTACTACCACGCGTCACCCCGATGGCAAGTTTATCGTAACTGTGCCATTAAAGGAGTCCCCTGAGGTGCTAGGCAACTCTAAGGAACAAGCGTTGGTCAGGTTCCTTTCATTAGAACGCAAATTTAAGCGAGATCAAAAATTCAAGAAACAATATGTTGATTTTATGGATGAATACCAAAACTTAGGTCACATGTCAGAAAATACAGATACACAAAACGATACCTTTTCCTATATTTTGCCCCATCATGGGGTCCTGCGAGACAGCAGCCTCACAACCAAGCTGAGATCTGTTTTTGATGGGTCAGCTGTCACCAGCTCAGGAAAGTCCTATAATGACATTCAACACATAGGGCCAGTTGTTCAAGATGATTTGTTAAGCATCCTGACACGATTCAGACAACACAAATTTGTTGCAACCTCCGATGTAGCCAAAATGTACCGGCAGATTTATATAAGAGATGATCAGCGAAGTTTGCAGCAAATCTTGTGGCGGCCTGATCCTACACAACCCATAAAACAATACAAATTGAACACTGTCACGTACGGCTTGGCCTCAGCTGCCTGGTTGGCAACCAGCACACTGAAACAAATAGGTTTAGATTGTAAGGAAGAACATGTAAGCGAAACAATCTTGCATGATTTCTATGTTGATGACTATGTAACTGGTCACGATGACAAACAAACATTTATACACACATGTAAAGCTGCCATCAGCGAGCTGGAGAGCGCTCATTTCCATTTACGCAAATGGCGGTCTAACAATCCTTCCATAATAACTGATATAGTTAATGAAACTAATAATGATGCCTTATCACATTTAAACAACGATGAATATGCCAAAATACTAGGCTTACTATGGTCATGCAAAAGAGACACATTATTGTTTTCATTTCCTCATACAGAGCACAAACCTAAAACTAAACGCACTATTTTGTCCACCATTGCACAGGTATTCGACCCACTGGGCTTGATTAACCCTTGCATGTTACAAGCAAAACTTATTCTTCAATCTCTCTGGGCTCATAACGTCTCGTGGGACTGCCAGCTGCCGGCCGAGGTTGAGTCACAGTGGAATCAGTTCGTAAAATACCTACCAGATATATCTAAGCTTGAAATACCTCGTAGAGTACTGTGCGACGATTATGTAATAATCGAATTGCACGCGTTCAGTGATTCGTCATTAAAGGCGTATTCCGCTTGTGTATATGTGCGTGCAGTGTCTAGCAGTGGCAATGTATCTGTCCGCTTGCTTGTAGCGAAGAGCAAGCTCGCGCCACTAAAGCAAAAATTAACGATTCCGAAACTCGAATTGTGTGGCAGTTTGCTTGCTACGCAATTAACAAAAAAGACTTTAAATTCATTGCGATTAAAGGTAAACTCAGTGTATTTCTGGTGTGACTCAACCATTGTGCTCGGATGGCTGAAAACCTGCAAAAAACAACTCAAACAATTTGTATACAATAGAGTAAATGAAATAATTAACACTTTTGACCCTTCAGCCTGGTACTATGTCCCTACGGACATGAACCCTGCCGATATAGGATCAAGAGGGCAAAATGCTTCACAGCTTAAAGATTCATCTCTGTGGTGGGAGGGCCCACACTTTTTGCACCAAAAGGATATTCAATGGCCCTTACAACCCCAAAGTGTGGATATTTCCAATTTACCTGAAATTAAACCTCTATGTCATATCTCAGCAGCCGCAGATATGCAGGAAAACGATTTTACTGCAAAATATTCAAATTTCAGCAAAATGCAGCGCATTGTAGCTTACTTATACAGATTCAAATATAATTGTCAAAATACTAACAAACGCATTGGTCCGCTTAGTATATTAGAATTAAGATTGGCGTTACATTTCTTGTGCAAAAAGGTGCAAACAGATATTTTCAATGAACAACGCTCTATGATCACTAAGGGCACACTCACACCAAAAGATAAACTTATCAAATTAAACCCCTTTGTTGATAGTGAAAATCTCATCAGAGTAGGAGGTCGGCTATCCAATTCCAATTATGCTTACGACACTAAGCATCCAATTTTGTTGCACGCACGTCACCATATTACTAAGACAATAGTACAACATTATCACACAATATTATTACATGCTGGACCACAATTGCTATTATCCATGTTACGTCATAAATTTTGGATAATAAGCGGTCGCAGCCTTTGCCGGAAGATAACAAATGCCTGCTTAATTTGTCTTCGTTTCTCAGGTCGAACGTACCAACCGATCATGAGTTCTCTTCCTGCGCAGAGGTTGCACGCTGAGTACGTGTTTGCACACACAGCTACAGATTATGCTGGGCCTGTCCTGATTTCGAACAAAAAGGGTCGCGGCTCTCACCTAATAAAATCATACATAGTTGTATTTGTTTGTTTGGCGGTGAGAGCAGTGCACCTCGAGCTCGTCACCGATCTGACGTCTCAAGGCTTCATTGCCGCTTTAAACCGATTTATTGCCCGCAGAGGTAAGCCGGCAATTTTATATTCAGATAACGGTACTCAGTACGTAGGTACATGTAATGAACTAGCTAAATTTCTAAGGGAAGCCCGTAACGATATAATTTCTTACTCAGCGGAAAACGAAATAAAGTTCAAGTTCGCCCCAGCATACAGTCCAAATTTTAATGGCTTAGCGGAAGGATCAGTCAAGTCTGTTAAATATCACCTAAAGCGCGTATTGTCTATGGCTAATCTAGACTACGAGGAAATGAACTCTGTATTGGTTCAAATAGAGGGGATACTGAATTCAAGACCTCTCACTCCACTTTCATCCGATCCCTCAGACTTAGTTCCACTTTCTCCGGCACTTTTTTTAATTGGGCGAACTCTCACTTTGCCACCTGCACCCCAGGTGGAAGATACCCGAAAGCTCTCGACACTGTCAAGATATTTGAGAGTACAACAATTAAGGGCTCACTTTTGGAAGAGATACTCAAATGAATACATTTCAGAGCTCCAGTCCCGCAGCAAGTGGCGCACGCAGGGAGCTCACCCACAGCTGGGTGAGATGGTCATAGTGAAGGATGACCGCCTACCACCCAACCGTTGGCTACTCGGACGAGTCACAGCCGTCCACCCAGGCAGCGACGGCGTCAACCGCGTCGCTGACATCCTCACGACTACTGGAACCTTACGCAGGGCCTACAACCGGCTCTGTCCACTTCCATCGACGTTGGATCAGGCTCCTCCTGACCCAAGGGGGGCAGCCTGTTAACGCGCCATCCGTGTGTGCGCTCACACACACAAGCGCGTCACCTACACGGCGCCGCGGGCCAGCGGCTCGCCGCCATTACTCCATCTGCCACGACGCCGACATCACGCTGTACGCTATTCGGTCGCGCGTCCATACAAACCCTTTCTACAAACAGTATTTTGTAATTTAATCGCTCCGAAAAATAAATCAACTACAATCCAAAACTCAGTTGTCGGCTACTTCATTTTCTCAAGAACCTGCGCCAACACGGGTGCCACTTTCAAACTTCCCCTTATATACTCATTTCTAATTCGATCACAATAGAAATAAAAATAGAATTACGCCTATAGGCGTTTACTGTCCATCAATGCATTAAAGTCTGTGAGTGTACCACCGAGCTGATCTAATGATGGATACAGAAGGTGGCCATAGCAACTCCTAAAACTACTTCGAACCCTCTCAACGAGTGATGATTGTGGAAAAAAGTACAGTCGGAAATAAAAGCGTGCACCAAAAATGATATTTTTGACAGTAACTTATTCTCACACGCACAACACGCTTGACAAATTGAACAATATACGGCCTGTTTAGCCTAGTTGGTGGGCAGACTAAGACCCATCTCCATCCGTAATCTACACTGCCTCCGAAGCTAGAGGTCCCGGGTTCGAATCCCGGCCAGGGCATTATTTGTGCATTTAGCACGGATTTTGTTCTCGGGCCTTGGATGTTCTCTATGTATTTATTTTTTATATAAATATGTATATCGTCGTCTAGTACCCATAGTATAAGCTTTGCTTAGTTTGGGACTAGGTCGATTTGTGTAAGATTGTCCCCCAATATTTATTTTTATTATTTTATACTAAAACAACAGAGTTTCTATTTGAACTCATCAACATCATTTTCTTTGAAATAAAAATAGATAAAATTTTGAAAGACAAAAATTTTGACATTCTTCGCAGACTCACATCAACTTATACTATTTTTGTTTTATAATCTTCGAGCATCATAGTCTACCTACAAAATTAATTTAGCGCCTTATTATTAGATAGAAGATAAATTTAACAACGCTTTTAAAAATATTTGTTTCATTTACATAAACAATATTCCAAAACTAAAAAGTTAAAATGTTAATTTATATTTCTGCGCAGTCTCTTTGAAATAAGAATAGATATACATAAAGTTTGGAAAACAGAAAACCACGAAGTTCGCCGGCAAACTCTTCGCAGCAAAGACATGTAATCAAAAAGGAATCGAGGCGACGCTCTTTACACACAAAGTTTCTTCGTTAGATGTGTAAAAAGCCTTTGTAAAACACGAGTTCCTGGGACCAAGATACTGCTTGGGAATATTCAGAATATGCTTGCGGTTTTGTCAATAAGTTTGCGTCAATTTTGGTATTACAATACAAGTAATCTTTATTGTATACTTCTCGTAATAAAACAGAGCGCTCCCGTGCTTTGGAAGGCACGTTAAGACGTTGATCCCGGCTGCTGTATACAGCAGTCGTTAAGCCAAGTTAGAGGCCTTCGGGTGGCTTCAGAACTTCTAACAGTCAAGTTGTCCACTCACTTGACAAAGAGGGGTCGAAGTTGCACCACGTCCGTAGGGAGTACCCACCGTTACCCTACACGTGACCCCTGGGTGGTGCTAAAAGTGCAACCAAAACTGGCAGCCGTACTTGTCTTCTCGAAGATCTCACGGTTCGTAAATAAAAGCCATGCGATTAAAACAAAACTGTTTGGGGAAGTAAGGACAGTAAAATATCAAGATTTTCGTAAGTCAAATTAGAGCTCAGAAAAGAAATAAAACTGTTAAGCTACCAACTACTGGTTATAAGTATAACTTATTTATTTCGCCTTTAGTCCATAGCATAGACATAAGCTAACAGCCATAATGGCTACATCCGACCTACACAACCAATTCGATAAATGCATGGCGTAAATTCAAATTTATATCCATTACGCAAACCGGTTTTGTTATTATTCAAAATGGAAACAAACGCGAAGCCATTACGGATGGAGATTGGGTCTTAAGTCTTCATTACGAGTATCGACTTGTATTTGGAGATCAATTTAATTCGGCATTTCGCATAACAACATAATAATGAGTTACATCGGAAGATCAGCGCTGGTAATCGCGCCAGCAACACGCTGAGATGGAACCATTTCGTGCAATACCCATTGTGACTTGCTTGTTTTTCTTTTCTATTTCTTTTTTGTTGTATTGTATTGTCACGAATAAATGTTTTCTATTCTTTCTATTTTCTATAAGTGTGTTGCGTGCACCAATTTTGACCAGGCCTGTCCCACTTGCCGCTTCGTTTAAACTTGCCTCCCCACCTCCGAGGTGTGGAAGACAATCGTCTGTAAACGGGATGAACATGGTTGGAGACACTCGTCCTCATCGTCACACGGCCAGCGTTCTGGCACGATGACAGCGCGCAAACGTGTACCCTAAGTAAATGTTACGTGCAGAGCGGATGCCATATGAGCTTTTTAGCTGTCAAACATTAGTTGTATTATGGATGATTCACACCGAACGGCTGGAGTCGGCGCGCACCCCACTAGAGTCAAAGGAATTCGAACCCTCCATACAAAAGTTAGATATAATTTTTGAATGGGTTGCGTTGCGGGCAGCCGGTCGGCTACCGCCGGCTCTGCCGCTGCCGTTTGGATACGAAGTATCCAGTAGTAAAAAAAAGGGTAGTTCGGAAACCAAACGAACAACACGCGAAATATACGGCTCTGTGATCATTATATGTAAACTGTGAAATAAACAATTTGTGATACCGCAGATTAACGCGGACGTATTATTTAAGGTGCAAGTAAATCGAAAGTGACGATTTTAAGCTGAAGATATTAAATTAAAAGTGATTTTTATGTGAAAATAACAAGTGCTGTGAGTGCTAACCGTTGCGAACGCCATGACTCATTAGCTCGACTTGGCATCCTTGTCGCGCGCACGGATTGACGTATCGAACACACCGCTCACACTGCCGGTAACCCTTAGCGTCGAGTCTACAATCTTAACAGCAAGTATATGCAATAACTTAACACATTTATTGCACTATATAATATTCACAGCAACACAATATGAAATGCTTAGCTTGCAGTACAACAATCAACGCACGCCTAGAGCTACTAGCGTGCGTTGCCTGCAAAGGATTATACCACTACGCATGCACAAACATGACCACAGCATACTTTAGGGAACACACACACCAACTGGCAAAGTCATGGACCTGTCCCAGTTGTGATATGATCACTCGCCGAAGAAACAATGACAATACACCAACACGCAATCGATACTTAGCACCCGCCCTCGATGACACCACAATGTCAGTAGATGACCTGCTCAATATAAATGAAGACACTTCAAGCGTATTAGATACTGAAATAACACCACAAACCACGACCATAAATACTATCAATACCACTAACACAAACATAACACACGACCAAAATATAACATTGGAACAATTCAGTTCCCTGCTGGACACAAAACTTGATAAAAACAACAAAGCGATGTTAGTGGAAATGAAAAATACAATACATAAAGAGATAAACATAATAATACACCAATTAAAACAGGAATTCTCACAGAATATAAACACATTATCAGCACATCAAGAAACCTTAAAACATGAAATTTCAGAAACTAACAAAAAAATTGAAAAAATAGAACAAGAACACCAAAAACTACAGGTAGAAATATGTGAGCTGAAAAAACATCTACATTCAGATAAAAACAACTCCAATCAAAACTCCGAATCAACAAAAACCATTATTTTGTATGGCCTGGATGAGCACCACATGGAAACCGAGTCAGACTTATGTCGTCGGGTAGATAATATGTTCTATGATTTCATGAACATACATATAAATGGATACATAGAACAAGCCACTCGAGTAGGTAAACGAGGATACCGTCGCCCACTACGAATAGACTTTATCAGTAGGCGAATGACAAATTATGTACTTCAAAACGCCCACTGTTTTGTAAACACTAGGTACGCCGTGTCCCCCTTCTTAGATAAAAAATCATTAGAGGAAAGAAAGCTTCTCAGAGATATTATGATAAAGGCTCGTCAAGAGGGAAAGCGCGCAACTATAAGAAACAATAGGCTGTTTGTCAACGGAATAGAATATATACCCAATCAAAATAAATTGGAAGGCACTCAACCACCGCAAATACATACACAACAAAATACACCTGTCCAGATTCCAGCAACAAATACACCAGACAAACAAACAAAATTGAGTAGATCCACACAGTTAAATAACGATAACAACCAGATTCATTCCTTTCGCAAATGAATTCTGCATCCTAATCCAAAACGTCCAAAGTCTTAAAAATAAAACACATGTCATCGAGTCATTCTTACATCAGAAGAATATTCAAGTAGCATGCATAACAGAAACATGGATACCTGAATATCAGAAAGATCTCATCACAATTGATAAGTACGATTTTGCGGCTGCTTTCAATCGAAATGTTCGCGCGGGAGGAGGAGCGGCAATTCTGCTACAACATGACATCGAATTTACGGAAAGGTTGGATATCGCTAAATTATCAAAGGAAACTATTTTCGAGTGCTGCGCTATTGAAATCCCAAATGAAAAATTACTCTTAATAAATATTTATAGACCCGATCGAGAAATTGAGACGTTTTACGAATGTTTAAATAAATTACTCTACAAAGTGCAACAAAAGGAAATAAGTAAACAAATATTTATAGTCGGGGACTTTAATATAAATGTGTTAGGGAGCTCGTCCACTGCAAATAGACTTACGGATATCATGCTATGCTATAACTTACAACAAATTGTAAAACACCCCACTAGGGAAGTAAATAACTCATCATCTTGTATCGATCTTATTTTTACGAACACGACTAACTACACTATTGAAGTAAAAGACAACGGCATATCGGATCATAAAAGCGTTTTGTTAAAAATCCATCAACAAACACGACTAGCACCTCAAAAACCGTGGTTTACCGAAAGTAGGATATTCAACGAAAAAAACATGCTACTTTTCAAACAAGAACTTTCAAAAGTTGATTGGGATATCACAATAATACCCGATAATGACACTAATACAAACTTTCAATCTTTTCATAATAAATTACAAGATATTTTAAATAAATATATACCAAAAAAAAGAATTCAATTAAAGACACCAGGGCGTAAAAAATCATGGCTCACAAAAGGTCTTAAATTGTCTTGTATGCATAAAAGACAACTAAAAATCATTGTCAATACTACAAACAACTTAATAATTAAGAATCACTACAAAAAATACGAAAAAATCCTCAAAAAATGCGTAAAACAATCGAGGAAACTAAATCATATCAATCAAATGAAACATTCAAAAAACAAAATCAGAACTATGTGGACTCTAATAAAAAATATTACAAACAAAACGAAAGTACGTCGAAACAAAAATATATCATTAAAAACTAACGAATCAATGGTAGAATCACCCCAACTGATAGCAAACCTGTTCAATGAGCACTTCGCAAAGGTAGGTGAGTCATCGAAGCGCGCGTCGGGCACCGCTGCCACACAGCAGCGGGCGCTCGGTCGCCCCGTTATCAATCCCGCCACTAATTCAATGTACATTAGCCCAGTTGATGAATACGAAATAATTAAACTAGTTCGAAATTTGAAAAACAAAATGAGTTTCGGTGCAGATGAAATCCCATCAGCATTAATAAAAAAATGCGCTGCTGAATTGGCAATACCATTATCAAGATTATTAAACCAATCATTTAATGAAGGCACATTTCCGGAACTTCTGAAAATATCAAAAATTAAGCCAATATTAAAACCGAATGGCGCCGCAAACAACCCTAGCCAGTACCGGCCTATTGCTCTTCTACCGGCCGTGTCAAAAATTTTCGAACGAGCAATGTCAAACCGATTGTACTCTTTTTTGGAAAAATATGACATCCTAGATACAAACCAGTACGGGTTTAGAAAACACCACTCGACATCTTTGGCAGTTTATAAATATATGACACACATCGCAGAAAATATCAATAATAAGAAATACAGTGTGGGATTACTCTTGGATATGACCAAGGCATACGACAAAGTGTCCCACGGAATCTTGTTATCAAAATTATACGGCATGGGTGTACGAGGCATGGCCCACAAATGGTTCCAATCCTACCTGCAAAATCGGAAACAATATGTGCATATAGATTACCACGACAACAAAACTAGACAAATAATAGATATTAACTCTCGTCTGCAACAAACCACCTACTCACTGCCCCAGGGAAGCGTCTTGGCTTGTACCCTCTTTTTATCTTATATTAACGACTTGCCTAAAATTATGGATACGGATATTAAATGTATTATGTTTGCAGACGATGTGTCGCTTCTATTAAACACAACGAATAGCGCTGAATGCAATTTACAGCTATCCAACCTTCTATACACTGTCAAAATATGGCTCGACGATCACAATTTGGATATTAATTTCACCAAAACAAAATTCATACAATTTAAACCTGCTCAGAGAAAACCACTAGAATTAAACCTGCAATTTGGTGAAAACAAAATACAGGAAGTGGATAACTTTAAACTGCTGGGAATAACAATAGACTCAGGACTGAACTGGAAAGAACATGTACAAAATACAAAAACAAAAATAGCCAGGTTCATATACGCACTTAATATATTAAAGTCGACCACAAATTTTGAGTCTGCCTTATCAGCATACTTCGCTTACATATATTCAAGCCTTCGATATGGCGTGGTCCTATGGGGAGCCAGCGCAGACGCCCGCCAACTCTTCATCATGCAAAAAAAATGCATTCGAATTTTAGCGAATATACGCATTCCTAACAGCTGCCGCCCCCAGTTCATAAAACATAACCTCCTGACGCTACCATCTATATATATACTAGAAGCTGCACTCTTTGTTCGCAAACACCCAGAACTATTTCCAGTAAAACCAGACACTTTCAAAACTAGAAAGCAATATAGAAATAAATTAGCATTGCCAAAATCCAATTTAGCCATCTTCGATCAATAATATTAGCCATGTACAAAAAAAGTCCGCAGTATAAATGCATTCTAATTTTTAATCATGTCCCAAATGAGATCAAATTTCAACCTAATGATGAGATATTTAAAACTAAATTAAAAAACCTATTAATAGAGAATTGCTATTACTCGGTGGACGAATTCCTCGATGACCATAGTTTAGCAATGTAGGTAGCCTTAGATTTCATAATCATAACATAGTGAAGTGACCTATTTCGACTTGAATGGTAATAACTTGTTGTGTGCCCTAACAGGGTGTCATGGAATGACTTATAATTAAAATGTAACATCTTATTATGTATGCATGACATTACAATGAATAAATAAATAAATAAATAAATGAATAAAGTCTAGCGTCGGTATGGAGGGTTAGAATTCCTTTGACTCTGGTGGCGTGCGCGCTGACTCCGGCCGTTTGGTATGTGAATCGTCCATTAGAGTTATTATGTACGTACTATGTACTTTTATTCATTCTTTCGAACGGCGGCCCTGTGTCTACCTATGTGATGGTTCTAGGCGTCAAGGTTTAACACAAAATGAGACTTGGGAAAGAGGAAAGGGCCTGCGGGGGCGCAACGTATTTCTCCTTGCTTTTCCTTCGCTCATTCCCTTTTCTCATCCTTCGAGTCGGAACGGAATCCAGTGTAGCGAGTTAAAAGGCCCCTTTCAAGTTCCATTCGCTCGGGTTGCTTCCGATTCGCAGCAAATATCAATAACGTACCGAAAACTGTTGACCTGTTTTCGAAACGGAGAGCTAATATCCGCCGCTGATAAAGTATACAGTTTATATCTTTGCTCTTCTTTGATGTTTTCATTTAATAAGTCAAACTTCAATAAAATGTTTCATAACTTAGTGCTTTTAAATAGCTATTGAATTTAAAGTAAATTATATTTACAATTGAGATACCTACTATGGCGCAAAATGATAGAGGCCTTCGTTCAGCACTTGATGGACTGATGATGATGAATGACGATAAAACTATAAAACAACGTGACTCATATCAATATCATATTAAACATGACGATGTATCTTTTATCATGTAAGTAGTAGTCGTCAAGTGTACGGACGCAGCTTCAAGCGCGCTGCAAAATTGAAGGCAAACTTGATCGTGTATGGCCAAGCGTAAAGCGAGTGTCATCTAACTCTCCAACCCACAGGAAAAGCTTGAAAGGATTGGACCGGTAATAAGTGAATAAAAAAAAAAAATTGGGGGACAATCTTACACAAATCGACCTAGTCCCAAACTAAGCAAAGGTAAAGTTGGCTAAACGGCTGGTCGACGTAATCGGGGAAAAAAGAGCTGGCGGCTTCCTCGCTCAACGCTTGTATTGCGATCCAGCGGGGAAATAATAATGCGCACTTCTAAGGTTTGGAATTCTCATCCGGCGTCTGTATTTCCGAGTTCATATAACCTAGACCTTTTTAAGGCACGAGTGAATAGGCATCTTCTGGGTGTGCTCGCTTCATCGTCGGCCTCATCTTTGCCCTCCGGCTAGATGGTAACCAAGAGCAATCCCATTTGTAATAATAAAAAAAAATATGCTGCCAGCATCCTCGGCACGATGCCACAGGGGCCAACTTTAGACTTAGGTTTTTACATTTATAAGGGCTTCATTTAGTTTATTTTATAATGTACATGATGTTTATTTTGCTTAATTATAATTTTATATCTAAAGCAAAGCTTGTACTATGGGTACTAGACGATGATATACCTACATATTTATATAGATAAATACAAAGGAAACATCCAAGACTCAGAAACAAAATTCGTGGTAAATGCACAAATAATGTCCTGACCGGGATTCGAACCCGGGACCTCCGGCTTCGTAGGCAGGGTCACTACCAACTAAGCCAAAGTGGTCGTCGGTTTTCACACGATGTTTTTCTTCACCGAAAAGTGAACAACGTGGCAGTAAAAAATTACAACATATTTTTTAATTCTGTTTCAAACAATACCTATACCATCTGTTATACTATAGTCTCATAATAGTACTAAGTATTTAAAAGGATTTCGAATTCGGACAAGTCTAAGACGTAAAACACTCCACTCCACACGCATTATTAAATATAAACTCAATTTAACATGAAATAAAGTTGTTTTTCGAACAACACTATAAACTAAGAGTGAAATAAACGATACGACCAAAATTGCTTATTAAAAAAGTTGCAGCGCGACACTTTAGGTCACTTCTTTTGAAAAAGGGTCAATATCAGTGGAAAAACTCGCCACTTGCAACCTTGTGGAAGTAAAGTACACTTAATTATTCAAGTTTGCTTCGGACCATGTTCCAGGGTCTTGTAAATAATTTATGAGAGTTGACGGAGTTGGCATTCTTAACATCGCTGAAGAGATGTTTACAATTTAGGGCTGTTTTCAGCGAAGATGTTTATGTGGACGGGCGGTTAAGGTCATATTCATGTATCAAAGGGGATAAGTGTTTATAAATATTTAAGCTTCATTACTTCAGCCCTTAGAAATTTATTACAGATTTTGAGAACATGATAATTACCAAACAAGAAAATAAAGCCAAGTAGATACTTGTATAGAGTTTTTAGGAACTTCATTCGTACAAATATATAGTCCTTAAAGACAATACATATACCTAGGTATCTACGTAAACATCAGGCATATACCTACTACAAAATAGTAGACTTTGCATCGCTCTTTATCCAGAATTGCCAAAATTGACATGACATCATATTACAATAAAATTCAATCGAACGTATCGAAATCTAGTTTATTTACACCGTACCACTTTATTGAAACGAGTAACTAAAGATTTTAAGGTCGAATACTTTTCATGTTTCGAATCCTTGGCATGTTTCGAACCGATACGGGGTTCTTAAACGCGCCGGCCTCGTGATTCAGAACCGCATATAGATTTGAGACAGGTCGGGACATATTCGACTATAAATAACAGAGTTTCGTTATATCTTAATGAACGAAACACACGGGAGTATTCTTTCAACCCTCTTATTTTAAAGAACCCCTCAACAAACTTGGAGAAAAAATGATTTCAGTCAAATTTCATGAATTTTTAGTATGAAGTGGACTCAGGTCTCATTTCATTATTTATGTAAATATAATTCTAAGAGTTATGCCCATATACAAATAAATGATCGGGAGATTTGAGTCTACATCATACTAAAATTTCGCGACATTTGACTGAAACCATTTTTCCCCAAGTTTGCTCAGCCAAGAGTTCTTTAGCATTACGGAAAAGAGAGGATCGGAGAGAGTAATGAGTTGACGAGTCTTTTTTTTATACTTCGGAGCGACCAAGGAAGGAAAGCCCGCAGAGATTGTTTCAAGAAATACATTATTAACAACCCAACCTGTAGAACCCCACGTGGCCAATTTATTACAATCCTTCGAGTGATTGTAAACACCGGTAATCAAGTGAAAGCTCTTTAATGGTGGTTTCGGAGGGTAGTTAATTAGCGAGATGAGGAGTTATGGGCTCGTACTAAACAGGGCTATTATTCCATACGCACTAAGGGAACGTACCCAAACTACGTGACTCGTTTAGGGGAGGGAGGCGGGTAGTCTAAATACCACTCTTGGTCACCTGGGGGAAGGGAGGAGGGCAGCTTCTCGTCACGTAGCTAGTGGAATATTTTTAAGAAACATTCTAATTGAAGCGGACTCACGCGCTACAACTAAAACTTCTCCAGTTTCGACTTAAATACAATTACAATTTAACTACGCATGCACTTTCGACGTCACAAACAAGAGCCAGTTTTTTAACTTTCCGCAAAAAAATATTAATAAATTACACCACGTGAAAACTAGAGGGGAAGGGTGGGGTCTAGGCATATACTACGCTTGGTCACCGGGAGGGTGGAGGGGGGTAAAAAATTGTAAAAAGTTGGTCACGTAGTTTGGGTATGCTCCCTAATATCATGTTGGTTGTAATTGTAACGCAGGAAGCGCGGATTTCTACCACGTGGGCAAACATGCATGCGGCCTGCCTGATGGTAAACCCTGTTGCTTATATACGGTTTTGACTGCAGAACAATCTCCAGATTTCTTGTATTGGCTGCTAGTGACAAATACAGGTCCCTTTCTCTCGATACAGCACATCCTCGGGAGCTCTGGCGATCTTAAGAGGGCGCAGTACGCTCGGTTCTCCATACAAACGTATTTACCCTCTCATTTTAAAACGCCATGCTAGAATAACATGAAATTTTGTATACACAATAGGATCCGGCATATCTACGTCGGAAATTAGTTTCTGTTGCTTGAAATTATGATGGAGAAAAAAAACAGCGAGTTTTAGAGTTTTTTAGGTAGGTGTGAACGAAAACCTTATAATCACTGTACCCTTTCTCTAATTACTAACTAAACTAATTTCCGATCTACTCGTAGATGTGCCGGATCCCATTGTGTATACAATTTTTCATGTTATTTCAGCATGGCATTTTAGAATGAGATCCATACTGAGTTTGTATTTAGAATCGAGTTCAGTCGTGCGTCTCTTACACGAGGGGCGTGGTTTACGGAATCGAGACATCCCTAAAGTCCGAACCCATGTAATAATCTAACCATTGTTCAATTCCAAAATATTACAAATTTGTCGCCCTACCAAATTATTACAGCCCCTATAATGTGGACATTACTTTCCGACAACTTTTCTAATCGGCCAATTATACAAAGGTTAAAGGGCGAAATTGGAAAAGTTCCCAAAGAGCTGCCTGTTAACTTATTGACTCGTTCAAAAAGAAATTGACTTCATTATAAATTGATGAAGAGTTTTCCTCCACCGCTAGAGTTTAGCTTGCGAAGCGGTCTTCGCCTGAATTAGGCAAGCAAAACTACATAATAATATATTTTTGTTAATTTTTATTATTTTACTTGTTCAATGTATTTATTCAATACGTCTTAGACTCTAGACCGTTCACATATAGTTCAGGGTTTTAAAATAGAACATATCATACGCACGCGGACAAGATCTAATTATTATTTATTAATTCCAAAAAAGTGGCTTAAGAAATAAATATCAATCATTACCTAAATTTGCTTTTTAAACCTTTGAGTGGTTTGAAGAAGTGAAAAAAAAGAAAAATAAAAGTAAATAAACATAATATAAGGGGACAAAGCACCAGGGGCAACTTTGTATGGAGTCTGGTCCTAAAACCAACTAAGTTGAGAGGTTGGTCATTCGATAGGTCTTTAAATCCACTTAATTTCGTTCTATGGGCACCAAGTTGAATTCCATTGCAGAACCGAGATATTCATAGTTTAGTCAGAGTGAATACGAGCTAATAGTAGATTTAAAGATCTAATTAATAACCTAACTCTCATCTTTGTTGTTTTTAGTCATTTTGACGCACATGGTCCTTTACACAAATCAAACTAGTTAGGCTCAATAAGGCAATAGTTTTTTCCCCTCACTAGCTCGGAAAGCCGTCTTTTATCCTTTGAAACAAGCGGGTAAAAACGCATTTTATCCACAAGTGGGGAAAGTAATTTGACCTTGGAGCGTGTTCGAGTAGCTTTTGACAGATAACAAAACGTAAAACGCTCATATTAATGGTTCTTTTGATATCAATTATTATTAAATAAATGGTTTGAGAATTTAATAAAAAATACCAAATTTAGCTTTATTTAATGATTTAAGTCGTAAACCTTAAAATTCTATAAGTAACATTTTTTTTTAATAATGACTTTCGAGTATAATTGTAAACGCACAAGTTGAGTCGATGCAATTTCAAAACGCATCGTCAGAAATGTCATCATTGTCAATGTCAACTAAAATATACACAACTTGTCACAGACACCGACTCGCGTAAATATTATACACAACTTTCAGAGTTTTCTGTTATAATATCGTAAAAAAATCAGTGATTCCAGTGATGAAAATCATGCATGTGGAACTGTGTTTTTTTGCATGTTGCACTTTCCTCGCTATAGTGAGGAGAAAAGTTTTGTGTTACACACGGGTGCAAAGTTGTATTTTACTTCTCGTGTGTTGAAACACTCGCTACGCTCAGGATTCTATTTTAGAACCACTCGCTTCGCTCGTGGTTCAACTATAGAATCCTTTCGCTGGCTCGTGTTTCAATTCCACACTCGCGGGTAAAATACAACTTTGCACCCTTGTATAACAAATAACTATTATTTGTAGCGCCGCGGCGCCAGTAATTCGTGCGCCAGCGAATTGAATTAGGTATTTGATCGCTACGCCACAGCTGTTTTGCTACGAGTGCAGTGAAGAGCGGTAAGTTACTTTTCTCAAACATGCAATGAAATATTGATGTTATGTTCCTTATGATAGGCTGCGAAGTATGACGTTTCAGGTGCGGCTAGGACAAGGTCGTTAATGCAATTTCATACAAATGTTGCAGGCCTAGGCCGGCAAAGTCCTCTTTTTTAATTTCCATTCCAAATAAATTTGTGGCACAGGCATCATGACATTCTGCCACTAAGCGTATTAAAAATAAAACTTTGATTTTTTTGTTGTTTATTTCATTGCATGTTTGAGAAAAGCACTATACATACCTCGGCGGGAAATATGGGGTTGCCCGCCTGAGACCTATTCGACCTCGCTTCGCTCGGCCGTCTATATGTCTTCGGCCGGCAACCCCTTTCGTCCCGGCCTCTGTAGTAATGTACTATTACACTTTCACCTTATCATAATGGAATAAGATGCAAAAGTGGTGACTTACTTTACATTAAAAATATTTAATAATTTATGTAGAACGAAAATATATTTATTTATTTATTTATTTAATCCTTTGGGAAACAAACAGGCAAATATAACACACATAATTAATCATGACACAAGTTCATAAGCCAAATAGTTTCCACTACTAATATATACAAGAATACTTAAACAAAATAATATAAAGAAAATTAAAACTAACTTGTCGGCCTGTTTAACCTAGTTGGTAGTGACACTGCCTCCGAAGCTAGAGGTCCCGGGTTCGAATCCCGGTCAGGGCATTATTTGTGCATTTAGCACGGATTTTGTTCTTGGGTCTTGGATGTTCTCTATGTATTTAAGTATGTATTTATCTATATAAGTATATATATCGTCGTCTAGTACCCATAGTACAAGCTTTGCTTAGTTTGGGACTAGGTCGATTTGTGTAAGATTGTCCCCCAATATTTATTATTTATTTATTTATTATTTTACTTAAATCTAAAACGGGCCCTTGAGGCATTGTACCGAGGATGCTGGCGGCATTTCCTCGCTGTATCGCATGCTGGCGGCATTTCCTCGCTGTATCGCAATGCTGATACGTTGAGCGAGGAAACCGCCAGCTCTTCGGTCACAAGTTACGTCAACCAGACGCTTCGCAATTTCTGCAAATAACTTATGCGCGCTGGGACCCCATGGACCTAGAGTTTCGACGCCAAAAGGTACAAACGTGTACTCTCTGCCGAGGCCTTTGTATTTATTACGCTTGAGAATTTCGGCGTTTTCAGCCGCTGCGCCCACTTTTACTGTAGTCCGTTGGAGGTGAGACGGTGCCAGTGTATCTACACAGGTAGCATCCCACACCAACATCCGTGACACGCTCCAAGGAACTAAAGACACCCCATCAGGTCTCTTGCCATCGTCCCTGACCATGCCAGTCGGCTCAAGAAGAGCAGGCACATTGACGGTGGCAAGAGACCGGTGGATTATATCATTA
This sequence comes from Notocelia uddmanniana, assembly GCA_905163555.1. NCBI lineage: Eukaryota > Metazoa > Arthropoda > Insecta > Lepidoptera > Tortricidae > Notocelia > Notocelia uddmanniana. The sequence continues at coordinate 2,610,299 of LR991065.1, read as the reverse complement.
AGCGTCGCATGTCTCGAAAAACGACCTGCACTTTTTTGACAACACAATCCATGGTGTCCCAGTCGGTCCACGTCCATGCCACACTTACTTTTGTTCTCGATTGTACTTTGTGAATAATAAAAAAAGAATATTCTCTAATTTCATCGACAATGCCCTGAATCAACACAGTATGCCAGAGGTTCCCTCGGCTCATAATTAATTTTCTGAACATTAATTTCCCCCGACCTGTTGGCTTTTTATAATTTCCATTTATTAGAGTCGACAGGACTCTGTGTAGGGTGTCCATAAATCACCAAGTTGCGGGGGAAACGGCAAATTAAAATAAAACTCACAAAGGATCAAAACTTGTAATTACGAGATTTAAAAGTTACGTTCTTTTACCTTGTTTTACCAACTCCAGCGGAAAAAGAATGAAACCTCTTAGCTCCAAAGGACTTTACGGCTTTTTGATATTACGTCCTCGGATTTATGGAAATTGCGTTTGCCGTGACTTTGTTGCTTGATTTTGCTTTTAAAAGATCTAACAGATAGAAATCATTGTTGACGGTGAAAAAACAAAACAAAGGCAGTTATTTAACAACAAACTACTAGCCGAAATGAGGTTGCTTCGAGCCGTAACGGTAGGCGTAATTTTTTTATTCTTCGTTGGCAAATATGGTAGGCAACGTAACACTTTAAACTCTCGCGCTTTGTACACATTCTTATTCGTACACGGGTCAAACGTCAGTAATTAAGGTAAATAAATAAATTTCGTGTTAGACCCGTGTACGAATATTTTAAGAAGGTAGGCAACGGCCTGTGGACGCTAGGGGTTCCAGAAGAATTGCAAGCTTACGGCCTGCATGATTTAGATAACCATCTTGCAATATACAGGAAAGCTACGGCCTATGGACGCTAGGGGTTCCAGAAGAATCACAAGCTTACGGCCTGCATGATGTAGATAACCATCTGGCAATATACAGGAAAGCTACGGCCCATGGACGCTAGGGGTTCCAGAAGAATCACAAGCTTAAGGCCTGCATGATGTAGATAACCATCTGGCAATATACAGGTAAGCTATGGCCTATAGACGCTAGGGGTTCCAGAAGAATCACAAGCTTACGGCCTGCATGATGTAGATAACCATCTGGCAATATACAGGTAAGCTACGGCCTACGGACGCTAGGGGTTCCAGAAGAATCACAAGCTTACGGCCTGCATGATGTAGATAACCATCTGGCAATATACAGGTAAGCTACGGCCTACGGACGCTAGGGGTTCCAGAAGAATCACAAGCTTACGGCCTGCATGATGTAGATAACCATCTGGCAATATACAGGTAAGCTACGGCTTATGGACGCTTGGGGCTCCAGGAGAATCACAAGCGCGTATGCCAACCCTGTATTCCCTTTTGTTGTGACAGCTAGAGAGCAGCTACCCCCCTCTCAAAACAGCACATCCTCGGGAGCTCTGGCGACCTTACTCACCACCAGGGACACAACACTAGTTAGTTATCTACAGAGGAAGTAGTGATGTTATCATAGCAGCGGTCTTCTGTAAGTACCCCAGTATGGCTGCTCCGAATAGCAGGCTGTCGTTCCTCTCTCCACCATATCAGCCGAAGGACGTCCACTGCTGGACTCAGGCCTCCCCCAATTTCAACGCTTGGCATGTTCCTCTCTCATAACTCTCTTATTCAGTTAAGTGACAATATTCTAAATACATAAAAATCGGCCAAGTGCGGGTCGGACCACGCACAAAGAAGGATTCCGTTCCGATACCTCTTAATCTACATTTAAAACCACTATACAATATATTGAATAAAAAAAGGTCGTATCTTTATAGGATACTAACGGTACTTACGCCCTTTTGTTTAGTCAAGACAGTTTTTTAGCAATAACTATAAACCGTTAAACCTATCTTTAAAGGATTTATTATTGTGCATTATCTTGATTTTTTTCAGAATTTTAAACTTCATTAGAGGGGGGACACACTTTTTAGGACTTTGACAGCTAATATCTCGCCAACGGTTGGTTTAAATGGATTAAAAAAAAAACCTTTGTCATTTTTAAAGGCCTATCCCTATGGATTATTGGCCATTATCTATATAACCAACACGCCGATGTGCATCAAAAAAATTTTTGACCCCCTTGTTACATGTGTGGGGTGCTCCAACCCCCCTCCCCCCCACCCCAGTTTAATATTTTTTTCGTAATTTCACATCATATTTCTATAGCGGTTTATAGCATACACCTTCCTACCAAATTATAGTGCTCATAGTCTCCGAGTAAATCGGCTGTGACATACGGACGGGCAGACAAACAGACAGACATGACGAATCCATAAGAGTTCCGTTTTTTGCGATTTGGCTACGGAACACTACAAAAACCTGCGAGTTTGTGCCATTAAAAAATTACCGTAAGTGATCGGTCTATGTGTTTAGTGTGTATATGCCAACGGATGCAGTGTGTAATCTCACGGAGTTCGTGGACTGTCTCGGTGCGGTAAGCGCAATTATAGACAATTGTAATGCGGAATCCGTGTTTATATTAGGGGACTTCAACGCACATCCTAACGAACCGTTTTATCACGAACTATAGCATTACCATGAGTTTGCAGTGACCGTACTCGCTAGCGACTGCGTAAACAATCAGTATGGAGAATAAGTACAGCGCCTCTGGTGGTCACTCATAGAACTACAGATCGGTACTCGTACCATGAGTCAATTACACGTTTACTATACTCGCTAACGTTAACTCGATTCATCGAGTAGTTTACGTTACGATCGGAGTGAAATGCCTAACTTCACAGCATACAAAGCTCTCTTTCTAACTATACTAAAAAGACAGAGCAAGGACGATATTGGACAAAAGGCTAAGTACCCAAGGCTTCCTTTCAAAAGTATAGAAATAAACCTGCTAATTTAAAGTGTCGTAGAATAGTAGCACAAGGTCAAATGTTAGTGAATCTTGTATTTGCTTTGGTTATTTTTGGTTATTATTGCCATACCTATAAACTGAGTGATGCAGTCTTCCCAGTTTTTATGATGTTTTATTTTAGTTTCATGTGATTAGATGTACATAGATTATATATAATTAATAAACCTAATCTCATTTTATAGTATGTTGAAGTGGATTTTTTTTATTTATTTCTCATATCAGCCTCAATTTATCAGTCATATCAGTCTCTGTTATTTGTCGTTCATCTTCTTACGCAGCCGTCGCTAACATATTCCACACAAAATAATGCCTTACCGATATTATTTAGATAAATAATTATTACAAAAACTTACGAAACAAGATCTCTAATAAGCTTTCACGCTCCAATTTGCTAGTGAAATAGTTTACTACAGTCGATACGGTATTTTTCGATAGCGACTGTCAAATTGGTGACTCATGGTACCGATCTACGGCAACCGCTACAAAACGTTAGTCGCTAGCGAATATTACGTTAGCTTCTGGCGGGCGCAGTGAACGCGCGGTTGACTCATGGTACGAGCACAATCGAAATCTACTCGAAACGCGTTTATTCGGTAGCGACTGTAGTAACGTAATGTATATTTTCGATAGCATCTCATGGTAGCGGTACTAAACAATTTCTGTGCGGAACACAATTGGAACTGCGTAGATATAATTAAGCTAGGCTTGGAATCTGACACATTTACATTTCTAAGTGAAGCGCACGGAACTACGCGATGGTTAGACCACTGTGTTGTCACTAACTCGGCTTTAGACTGCGTAAGCAATGTATATGTGGATTACAGTATACTTGGATCTGACCATTTCCCACTCATAGTTAAGTGTGACTTAAACATCATTAGACCTAAGATGCATACCGCATACTTCACTAGTAATAAAGTTATATGGGGTGAGGAGCGCTCGTGGCCCAGTGGCACCCGCGTACTGCGTGCGGTATGCGAGGTTAAGCAATGTCGGGCGAGGTCAGTCCTTGGATGGGTGACCGCTTTGAGTGGTTACTAACTGAGCGCTCCCGTGCTTTGGAAGGCACGTTAAGCCGTTGATCCCGGTTGCTGTCTTTGATAGCAGTCGTTAAGCCAAGTTAGAGGCCTCCGGGCGGCTTGAGAACTTCTAACAGTCAAGTTGCCCACTCACTTGACAAGCCTATTCCCAATAAGGTCGGTTTCCCCCTCGGGTTGGAAGGTCAGATGGCAGTCGCTTCCGTAAAAACTAGTGCCTACGCCAATTCTTGGGATCAGGTAGCGGACCCCAGGCATTCTTCAGGATGCAACTGTACTGGGAATAACGCTAGGAGGATGATGATGAAAGTTATATGGGGTGAACGTAATGTTTATGAAATAGAAATTTACTCCGTAGAATGTGAAAAGAGGTTAAATTTAATAGACTGTCCTAACGAACTGTGTTGTACTAGTAAATTTTGTAATAATGTCAGTCATAGGGGTATAATAGATAACTTGTTTGACAGTGTAGTCTCTTCTCTAAGTGAAGCCGCCATTATAGGTCGTGAGAGTGGGCGCGATGGTTGTAAAAAGCGTCTAGGGTACGTGATGGGGTGGAACAGACACGTCAGTGGGGCTCATAGGGAGGCTAGGGCCAAGTTCCAAATATGGCGTTACCACGGTAAGCCCACGCGAGGTCGTGTTTACGACGAAATGTGTACGACTCGGCGCATTTTCAAGTCAAAATTAAAATGGTTCCAGAATCACAGCGACCAAATTAAAATCGACCGGCTTGCCGAACTGCACTCCAAACATGACTTTCGGGGTTTCTGGAAAAATACAGGCAAGTTAAATGGCAAACCTAGTCTTCCTGTGAGTGTCAACGGTGTGAGTGAACGTAAGGGGATTGCGGACATGTTCAAATCTTATTTTGCAGTGGAATCACCCCTTACAGAACCAGAGGGGGACGTTCGGGTGCTTGATGCTGGGCTAGTTAATAAAAACCAGTGCTTGCAGTTTGCTTCTGAGGAAGTTGCTAAAATGATAAAATCAATGTCCAAAGGCAAATCACCTGGTCATGACGGGCTCAGCATCGAGCATTTGCAACATGCAGGTTCGCATTTGCCTCGTGTTTTGGCGTGTCTGTTCAACCTATGCATCGTACACTCGTATCTCCCAACGGAGCTTATGAGAACGGTCGTAGTGCCTATTGTAAATAATAAAACGGGAGATATTGTATTTATTATTATAATTAGCAACGGTTATTGCCAAGGTGTTTGACGGCCTGCTTAACAGACAATTAAATAACCACACTAAGCTCCATGACAATCAGTTTGGGTTTAGACCCAAACTCTCTACGGAAAGTGCGATTGTCTGTTTGAAGCACGCCGTCAGATACTATACAAGTCGAGATACGCCTGTTTACGCCTGCTTTCTCGACTTGTCGAAGGCATTTGACCTGGTTTCCTACCACATATTATGGGAAAAGCTCAAAAAAATTGGCCTGCCCTTGGAACTCATCCAAATATTCAAATTTTGGTATGGAAACCAGGTCAACTATGTAAGGTGGGGAGACACGATCTCGGACGGGTACAGGTTGGAGTGTGGTGTGAGACAAGGGGGGTTGAGCTCGCCTACACTCTTTAACCTGTACGTGAACGAACTGATTGAGGCACTCAGCAGCCGTCATGTAGGTTGTCATATTGACGGGGTCTGCTTTAATAATATTAGTTACGCAGACGACATGGCGTTGCTGAGCGCGTCCATTGGCGGTCTCCGTGAACTCATGGCCCTCTGCGAGCAGTTTGCCAATAGTCACGGCTTAAGGCTAGGTCGTCAAGCGAGTTAGCGTTTTCGAGTTTTCTAAAAACAAACTGAAACGCAGAATAAGGGTTTTAAAAATTTGAAAAAATTATATGTTTTACTTAAGGATCTAGTCTAGTCAAAGTTGCACTCAGTTACACGATCTAATGAACTTCGCTCGATAGAAAGAGACCCCAAAGTTACTCCTTTTTGTAAAGCATTTACAATCTGACGACTAAACTATTGATGTTTTAAATAAAGTTTTTGAACTAAACTAAAGCCATTCAGTATTTCTAGACATTTTTGCAGAATTTAAAAAGATAAAATGATTGTATTAATTAATATGTTTAAATACCTACAAAATGCCGAGCGCGGAGGCTCGGCAGCCCCGATCAGTCGCGCGCTGGCGCTTACGGACAACGGACCTGTGTCAGTTTTATCCGCGACAGTTTCGTGCACCAAACAAGCAGTTTTTGACGAATTTATATAATTGTTGCAAGTTATTTAATAAGGGCAATAAAAACCCAAACGAAAAACGTCGTATTTATTAACAAATAAATTATGGTCATAGTGCCACAGTATAGAAATGACAGTATAAGAACTAAACTGAACCCCTGCAGAAATGGAACCAAACATGGTAAAATTATAAATGAAATGTTTATTACCAGAAATTATAGATATACTCGTAGTAAGAGAGCTACTGCTTTGCACATGAATATTTTTATCAAGCTATGAGCTTCACCACATTTATTCCGACCGTCTTTTTTTTTAATACCACGTCAGTGGCAAACTAACAGCCCGCCTGATGGTAAGCGGTCACCGCAGCCTATGGACGCCTGCAACTCCAGAGGTGTCAAATTCGCGTTGCCGATCCTTTTAAAATTTATACATTATCTATCTTTCTAGCTAATCTTCTTTTAATAAATCTACCCATTCCCAGGTAGCTACCGTGGCAAGTTTGGTATCATTTCATATACCAATTGATTCTTTTATCATCTTTATGTAAAAATCATTTCTGTTATTTATTTTAAAAGAATACAGTTTATTGTGCTTTGAGAGCTAATAACTTTAGACGAATAAATTTAACCACCAAAAAATATCTGTATTTTATTAAATTAAATTAACGTTTTTTCCAAGCTCGTGGCTCTTAAAGCGTTAGCTGTTACAATAAAGCTTAAAACTTGTGACTCTGTGAGCTGTAGACCACGCAAATTTTTTTTTTATTTCAAAATTTACAAAAACCGTCTCGACAAAAATATAATTAAACCTATATAATTATCGAACCTGCTCACAAAATGTCACGAGAATCGGTTGAGAAATGCGACCTGTAGAGGAGAATATTTGAACTCATAGACATACGAAAGAATTTTTGTCGAGAGCTGAAACGGAGACGCTTCGCTCTCTCGGTCAAAAAACTATGTTAGTATAATTTTATGACAGTCGTGGTTCACTACTACTGGGCCTGTGTATATGAAGAGTCGAACATTATCAACTTGTATCCATACACTTCGTCCGGTTTTACAGTAGACTGAGGAGTATACCCTGTTGCCTGTGCCCTCTGTTTGCCGTTTGTGGACTACGAGAAGGCCTTCGATTCGGTTGAAACCTGGGCTGTACTACAATCTCTCCAGCGGTGCCAAGTAGACTACCGCTATTATCGAAGTACTGAAGTGTTTGTACGACAACGCCACTATGTGAGTCCGACTCCAGGACCAGAACTCGATACCTATTCCGTTGTAGCCGCGAGTCAGGCAGGGAGATGCTATTTCTCCCAAACTGTTCTCCGCTGCACTGGAGGATGTTTTCAAGACTTTGGACTGGAGAAGCCTAGGCAATAGGCATCAACATAAACGGCGAGTACATCACTCACCTTTGGTTTGCTGACGATACAGTAGTCTTGGCTGAGACCATACAGGATTTAAGTACCATGCTCAATGACCTTGGTAAAACCTCCGTGAGAGTTGGTCTTAAGCTGAATATGTACAAGATGAAGGTCATGTCAAATGCCCATGTAGCACCAACTGTCGTTACTATTGGACACTTTATACTCGAACTTGAAGTTGATTATGGTATACTAGCGACCCGCCCCGGCTTCGTACGGGTGCAATGCTGATACTAATTATATTTATATACTACAGAATGTATTTATATACAACCCGGCCGATACCGCCGCAACCGCTATGTTCCTGCATTTTAAATCAGTAATATCTTCAAAAATATTCATTTAAATTACATGCTGTCAAGTGCCATATCGATCTATATAAAATGCAAAATGTATTTAAGGTATTTTATTGGAGAAGGATTAATGCTGTATTGCTTAAAATCGCTTCGTAAATAAGCCATTATTTTTCGTAAAAAGTAAAGGATAAAAAATTGTTATTGTGGGTTATCCCTAAGAGATAGACATATACCATTATCGACTTTTTTGTAGACCTTTTTAAGTTGTACAATACTTTAGTACATTATTATGATTTATCTCGGAGGGTTCAGCCAGCGTTTGCAATGTAACCGCAATAAAATATGTTTATTTACGACATCACAATAGAAACCTATTAAATTATCTGTGTTTCTCTACTATACACCTGTAACCAAGAGGAAAGAGCAATGGAGAGGGCTACGCTGGAAGTATATCTGCGCGATCGTATCAGAAATGAGGCCATCCGCAGAAAAACCAAAGTAACCGATATAGCCCTCCGAATCGCTTAAATGGCAGTGGGTGGGGCACATTGCACGTAAAACCGATGGCCATTGGGGCGAAGACGAAGGTTCTCGAGTGGTGACCACGTACAGGAAGGTGCAGCGTAGATAGGCCCCCACAAAGTGAACTGATAACCGGGTAAAGGTCGCGAGAGTCCGCTGGATGCGGGTGGCGCAGGACCGGTCATTGTGGCACTCTTTAGGGGAGGCTTATGTCCAGCAGTGGACGTCCATCAGCTGATATGATGATGATGATGATATATTTACATGAATAGTTGTTATATTGTATACAAGCTTATTAGTTTTACGTGTATTCATAATCTGTCATTGCTTTCTTAAATATCCGTGTTTGTGCAAAATTAGTTTGTTGCCTTGTGTACTATATTTATTTTTCTCATTTTCTCGAAGGTTAGCTGGAAGAGATCCCTTATAGGGATAAGTTCGCCTCTGTACTTTTACATTTTGTTATTCTGTTTCGATTGTTATTGTTTTTTGTGCAATAAAGTGTTATACATACATACATATATATGATGATGATAACACGCACACGACAAATAAATATAACACCCTGTATAATATAACACAATTAGATAAAAAATTGCATGACCTATTAAACAAATCGAGTAGAAGGGTATAAGACATATTTCTTAGGTTCTTAGGTTTCATAGATTAAAATAACGAATTTCAGGGTTGTAAGTATGTACTACGAATTCTGTTTTTTTTTTTTCATTATAATGGATCTTACCGTAAGTTCGACTTTCAATTATTTATTTACTACCTTATTAAAAAAATATATCAATTACATACTAAAGTTTAATCATAATTAATGCATTTCTTAAGTCAAAATACAGTTATATTTCTATACTGTGACCAGTATGAAGCTAGCGGGGTCATCCGAGTTCACAGTCGCTTCGTCCGCGCGGGCTTGTTCACGCACCGCCAGGACAGCGCTAAATACCTACTCTCGCAGAACTAGAGGGCCTTAAAATATAATACTCAAAAGAGCGATTTCATGGTTTTCAACTCGGGGACCAAAAGTCCATCTCATGTTCCGCCCGTATATCTCAACGGTGATCCTTTGAAGCGGGTACACCGTTTTAAATACTTGGGCCATATACTGTCCGATGATTTGAAGGACGACGACGATATTGAACGGGAGCGGAGGGCGTTGTCAGTTAGAGCTAACATGATAGCCCGCAGGTTCACTCGTTGCTCACGTGACGTGAAAATCACGCTTTTCCGTGCATACTGTACTACTTTTTACACGAGCAGCCTGTGGGTAAATTATACAAAGAAAGCATACGACGCCCTCCGCGTTCAATACAATAACGCCTTCAGGGTGGTGATGTGGTTGTCGCGGTACTGCAGCGCCTCAGGCATGTTTGCGGAGGCGCGCGTGGATTGTTTTTACGCCACCATGCGCAAGAGAGCGAACTCGACGGCGCGGCGCGCGCGCGCCGGCGGCAGCGCCCTGCTGGGGGTCGTCGCCGAACGCATTGACTGTCCATTTATGAGGCACTGGATGTCATTGCATACTCCAGTGTCTCATATCTGGGCTACACAATAAATTATAATATTGTATTGTAATGTATTCTAGTTTAATGAAATTTCTAACACTAAGTAGCAGTAAGATGACTAACACTTAATTACTAACATTAATTGTATGAGTCCATGTTACTCGAAATAAATGTTTATAAAATAAATAAAATATAAAAAATAAGGAAACTAGGTCCAATAAAACAACGTTAAATCAGGCGTAAGAAAGCTAGGATTGGCTAACAGTAGGTAAATATTTTTCGAGGTAAATGAACCATATCTATTGAATTGATATTGACTATTACTAAACCCAATTAACTAAATAAATTGAAATTTGACGATGGCGACTAAAAAAACACCTTTTCACGAAGCGTTTTCCTGTTCCAAAAAAAACAGTGAAATCGCGACGAAATTAGAGATTAGCCTCTTCATAAATTTCTAAGAAGGTTGTTAGGGGAAAATGAGAATTCCACGGACATTTTAGGATATTCAAGGAACAGAACCTACCTCTTTACAGGGAACAATTTAATCAAATATTTTTCTACAAAATTCAAGTACGGTCGCGCTATTTAATTAAGGACGCTTTACGCAAAAAAACTTTGTATTTATATGCCTACAATTTGACAGTCCTGTCAACCTTAAGTGTGTCCTAAATTAAAGTCCTTGACTGTACCTACATATGAAATTTGTAATACCTAAAACACCAGTGGGGTGATTAAACAACGATTTCGAGCGTGCTCTTACGATACGATACGATACGAATACTCTTTATTGCACACCTCACACAAATGAAACGTTACAAACAGAAAAAAAGAAAACACAGTAATATGTAGGTAGAGGTTTTTTTTCACAAATAGCTCTTATAATGGAAATTGCCAAGGTGTTTTAAAATAATACACTAACTAAGGACACGACCTGTTTACAATAATTGGAATAGCGCGATTCACGTCTCGGGAGCAACTGAGGGTTGTTTGGGATTGATTCAGAAGCTAAAGTCGGTTGGAAGGGATAACTGCTGACAGGGTTGCTTAGCCAGCCAGAAGGCATACAGGTTGGATGGAAGCAACAGTGCGTAAGGTGGATCTAAATGTCATTTTCTGTAGTAAAAATGATAGATTTTCCTGTCGTACGTTCGAAAAGTTACGTAATTGGGATGAGGGGTGGTTACATAACGTTTTCGAGCGTGCGTAAGGTAGATCGAAATGTCATTTACCATAAAAATAAGTAAAGTAAAAATGACAGTCAAATCTTAGGTAGATTTGACACGTCACGTAATCTACTAGACGGTGAGGAGGGCGCAGTACGCTCGGTTCTCCATAAAAACGTATTTATGCTGCCATTTTAAAACGCCATGCTAGAATAACATGAAACTTTGTATACACAATGGGATCCAGCATATCTAGGCCGGAATACAGTTTCTGTTGCTAGAAATTGTAAAAGAAAAAATATACAACGGTTTTTTGAGTTTTTTACGGCTTGTATGAAAACCTTAATAATCGTTGTATTTTTTCTACATTATAATTTCCAGCAACAGAAACTAATTTCCGACCTAGATATGCCGGATCCCATTGTGTATACAAAGTTTCATGTTATACTAGCATGGCGTTTTAAAATGAGAGCATAAATACGTTTGTATGGAGAACCGAACGTACCGCGCCCTCTTAAGAGTTAATGCTGACAGTAGGAATATACATCGCGGGCCCTAATAACCCGAAAGATTTTAACCACGTATTTTTTAAGATACTACGAGTAAATAATGTTATATCAATATGGCTCCAATTATTTGTTTTAATTAAACTATTAATTGAATACAAAAAAAGAAACAAATTAATTGACCGCTCCTTTGTGAACAAATCTTTACGTGACTTGCAAATAGATATGAGCGCCGATGGCCAATTCCGCGGCGGCGGTGGCGTCACGGCGGCGTGACCTTGAGCTTTCGATTTTTATTGGGCAGCAATTTGTGAAAAAAAACCTCGTTTTTATTGCTATGAGGAAAGTTTTATTTATTTTAATAAAGTAACCGAGTATGTAAACCATCATATTTATTAATTTCACACTAACTTAAGAGTCCCCAGTACGCTCGTCTGAACTCGATCCTCCACACAAACGTAGTTTCGTTCTCATTTTAAAACGCCTTGCTGAAATAATATGAAACTTTGTATACACAATGGGAGCCGCCATATCTAGGTCGGAAATTAGTTTCTGTTGCTAGACATTGTAATAGAAATAAAATACAGCGAGTTTTTGAGTTTTTTACGTCTCTTATGAAAACCTTAATAATCGCTGTATTTTTTCTCCATTATAATTTCAAGCAAGAAAAACTAATTTCCGACCTGGATATGCCGGATCCCATTGTGTGTACACAGTTTCATGTTACGCTAGCATAGCGTTTTAAAATGAGAGCGAAACTACGTTTGTATGGAGAACCGAACTTAACGCGGAATCTTAAATTAAAAAAAATAACATGCGGACACGTGTTCACTCGTTAAAATACGTAGAAAGAGGATAACTATTTATCCTTACTTCATGGCAAAATACTTGAATTGACTGAAGCCATCGTGCGAACGAACGTGGGTGTGATACGTGACGAGTGCGAGCGAGAAAGCAAATCGCAACTTGTTGCGCCGGCGCGCCGCGTATATCACTCGGCGGCGGCGCCCCGACTTGAATTGGCGGCGACGGGGGCGCGCCGGCAAGGCGCTCATATCTACTTGCAAATGTGTTCAAGACAAGAAGTGTCAAGTCAAAAAAGTAGTAGGTACGTAGGCTACGTCACGCCTTAAGGGTGTGTTAAGCATGGGATATTTCAACTTGTGATTTGTTTTAAATAATTAATATCTCTTAAATTATGGGTTTTTGGACTATATGTTATACCACATTATATACTTTAATTACGCTCTAGAATCGTTGGTTTAAATCTTTCGGGTTATAAGGGCCCACGGTGTATAACAACCATGACAATCCGTAATCGTACTAAAGTTAGTACTAATACCAATGTACGTATTGTATGGCTCCCGTATAACACCTATGTAACTGCTTCCCCAACCGCTTACTTAGAAAACAGGCCGTCTTAGTACAAAATCACCGCCGCTTACGACCTTCTGTAAACTGACCAGACACAGGTAATAAATCTCCGTGTTAGTCTCGTTGCTGACTATGCATTCGTTCCTGGCGTGCCGCCAGCATCGCCTGGTGTCGACTACGGCGTCGGATAAGATTGCCTTTCCGGGATGCCTTTATATGTCGCCAAGTCTTTGTTATGGGCAATCGTGCGAGCGATCTGCGATCAAAGTCGCGTTATATCTGTGAACGATTTTTAAGGGGTAGCTCGATTTAAAAATAATAGCGACAGTCATCTTTTCGTCTCTATAATATAAAATTGGATTACGTGGGTTGAATTTTGGAGCATCAGCAATCGCAGTCGATAGCCGAAACTCTAATTTGCTTTTTATAGGTACCCGTTTAGTAGGGTGGTCCAAAAAAATAAAGTTTAAAAATTTGATTTTCCACAAGGCTCTTTTTGTTTCATATCGCTCCAGGAACTGTTTTACCAATTTTTAGCCGAAAAGAATGATATTTAGGGGTCGCGACGATTTGACACTTCTTTAAATGGTATAATATTATGGAATAATTTTAACTTACTTGCATTATTTTATAAAGTACCTAATTATCATAAAAGTTATTAAAATTAAAGGAAATCATAATCATTAATCAGCCTATATCTTTATACCCTAAGGGCATCTTCTTTTTATTTGATTTTGAAACCATAGGAAACTGTTTTCTGTGAAGATCAACCACACACAGGAGGTAATAATTTTGGTATTTATCTTTTGGGATAATAGTATTTAATTTTGGATCAATGCTATCCCACGCACTGCACAGTCATTTTCAACCTTTATTTGGCAAGCTTTCTCCTACATTTGGATCAGTGGGCCATTGTGAAGGGTTCTTTCCCAAAAAATCCATTGATTTCTCGCGGTAATTTTGGATTAATAAGTCAAACGGGGTCGCTGCCCATTGTGTATAAAAAGACTGTAATAGCTTTTCAGGGTCAACAGTATTACCAATTAGCCTTTTCAAAGTCTTATATTAAGGTGGTCTTTGCTAGTTTAGAAACATTACAATAATTCGAGGCACTCTTTTCTCGGCTGCTGAATTTTGACAGCATTGTGGGTGTGTGTCTTCATTTTTTGACGAAGTGTACAGAGATAGAGGGTATTATATAAATTGTTGTCGCCAGTTATACAATTTTGTTAATTAATTTCTGTCCATTTATTTCGAAAACGTTAAAAAAGTGTAACCATTAGGTCTACCGCTAGATCCTTTACAAACCGCGGAGAGCATTACTTCGAAAATATGGTGCATGCAAGCAATCCAAATAAAAAATATCCCTTGACAGTTTTCAATCATGGTAAACTTACAATGAAGTAATAATCTACTCCATTACAATAACACTTGATCCACCACCATATCAGCCTAAGGACGTCCACTGATGGACATAGGTCTCTCCCAATTTCATGGAGGGTAAATGCCATAATCGCCACGCTTGGCATGCGGGTTGGCGATCGCAATATCTCCACCGCATTCTAAGGATGCTGCTGCACATCCCCCGGTGGTCTTGGTCGTAGTTTTAGGACATATCAGGGTCCCCACACAATCGGGTCTCAACACTTGATCGATTGTTGGTAATTTTGTTATTTATTTCCATCGTGCATTTTGTCGCGACCTCTAAATGTACTTGGAATTCGCTAATTTTTGGTACATACATAATTTACAGTCATACGAACAGAAAGAGCCTTGTGGAGAGGGTATAATTCAATTATATATTTTTTCCATAGATATGTGGACCACCCTACCGTTTAGCATAATCATAACAGGTCATTTCATAATTTGAATGACGACAAACGAAAGACGAACGTATGATGGTATAGTAATGAATTCATCGACAGTTAGTACAGCCATTTTGTTGTTCCGGGCCTGTGCCACAGATATCAGAGTAAGGCTGATCCACACATTTAAGTTGAACGATTTCTGTAAGTACATCTCATCTATTCTCACTAATGCTCAAATCAATAAGTTTGAGAGAGATATATAAATGATATCTGACAGGTCTTCACCTATCAGTGTCTCCGCTTTCATACCTGCAAATTGTACTGAACTAATGTTAATGACGTTATGGATTATATGGGATTTGAGATTTTCGTGTGTTTTAAGACAATTCGTTAACAGGTGAAAATGATCGTACAATATGTCCCGTTCTAACTCATCTTGGTTAACCATAAGGATTCAAAAAGACAACTCTATGAAAAATAATCTTGCTTACACTACGGATCTGCCCGGCTAGTATGATAACTTATACCGTCACGTTATATGGCCAAAATGTACTAAAACGTCACATAAAACGTGACGGTATAAGCTATCATACTAGCCGGGCTGTTGGTATTACTAATCTAAGGCCAGTGCAAACTTGTCTCAATGGAACGCTATCCATGCCGTGATCGGCAACGGCGACCCTAGCCTACGAGCGTGAGCACGAATGTGGCTAGCAAAGCCGAACTTACTTTTAAAAATTCTATCGCAGGTGGGGCAGTAAAGCTGACCAGATATATTATAGGTGTAATTATAGGAGGGTCTCGGCCGGGATTTACGTATCTGACGTTTTGCATCAAGATCAGTGAGACGAGCGTCTTCAAAGTGCTTTACGCTCGTTTTGACACGAGAACGCCATTCTGGCCGCAGAGCAGCATACTCCTCCCATTTGTCAGGTGGTATACCGCAGGCAGTTAGGTGCCGCTTAAGGACGTCCTTGTAACGTAGGTGCTGCCACCTTGGTTCCGTTTACCAGCGGTATGCAATTACTAGATATCTGTACGTCCGTCACAGGCAATTTTGTTGTAAAGAAACATTGCTCTCAATCTTCAATATAAGTACCCAGATTTGTATTTTTAATTTTTACCTGAGGCTCTATAAATGCGTGTTAACTTCCGCGATTTATTAATATCATAATAGCTAAGCATTTGCGGAGATCGGCCATGAAAGTGAAACGAGAAAACTTTACGGGGTATTGTTAGTTCAACACAAAGTACATTTCAAGCTTTGCTAACTTAATTAAAAGGGATTTAAATGAAATATCATCATAATCATAACCAAGATTTCGAGTAGGTATGACAAACTCAAAGGTTCCGAAGAAATATGTCTTAACAAAAAAAACGAATTTAGCATTAACTTTAGGTATCTACATAATAGGGTACTTGACAGATGTAAATTCACCTATAGCTGTGTGACGTCACACAACCACTACATCACGATTTGGGCGAAAATTTAAATGAAATTAAAAATATATGGAGTTTATAATAAGAATAAGTCGCAAAATAATCATTTTTGGTTTCCGAGTTTAATTCCCAACGTTCCTAATATATTAAAATCTATTTAAAGAATGCCAAGTATGTACCTTACCCTCACCGAATGGAAATGGGGTCCATTCCACAAAAACTCATAATTATAGTACAATCAGAAGGCTCTTTTCAACTCCCTTTATTAAGCCTCAATTACACGTCTGCTAAAATTTCATGTAAGTTTCATTACAGTGCGGGTAAACAAACCCCGCGATGTAGGTAACTGTGTGAAAGAAGGTACCAACTCTTCCGCTTGTAAAACAAGTTACAAGCCTTTTTAATGAAATAGGTCCAATTATGTTTATTTGACACGCTCATTATATACAGAGAGAAATGAAAACTAACAAAAACTTCACCTAACCTAACCGACCTAACCGTATGATTTACGTCTGCGAAACCTGCACGAAAGATTAACGAGCCGACAATCAGATACGAATCCGACACGGCTCCGACACGACACACGACAGCACAGGTGCCGCGCTGGAGGGTTGCCAACGAGAAAATTGGACAATTTAGATAGCGGCCATAACCAGTGATGGCTTCTCGTGCCGAGTCTGGGCGGAATTAATGTAAGAACTGCCGACGGAGGGAAGTTTCGCTAATTTGTAGAACTATGTGAAATATTTTTGGACGTTTTACAAAAATGGAATGATGACCATTAAAAGCCCTCCTCTCCCGAGACCGCAAATTCGCGACGAAATTTATAAAAAAAGGCGCAACAGAAGACGACTTACGTGATATCGTTTTTTGGTTCAAAGTTAAGAATAAAAAATGGTAAAAATGCGAATTAAAAACTAATCATATAGACTGCTGATACGGCTGATGATTTTCAAAGTGGAACAGAAGCAAACAAAACTCAAATCATGTTTAGGCATAGAATGCTTAAACAAGCTTAAATCTGTATAATATTGTTTTTAATTTTATTTTTATATATCTGAAAGTCACGGGGTTTTTCGTGACTTTCAAATATATAAAGACGTGACGTGAATGAACAGTTTAAAAAAATTACCACTTGATGTGACAGTCATGTCATGTCAAGATTTTATGTCTGTAACTGCCAGGTGTTGTTATCCATCCTAAATTGATCCGACGCATACATCGTTATTATATTACTAAAGCGATTCGGAACACAAGCTAATATTCAACCTATACTGCAGAGCACCGATATTGAAGTGTGTTCGTTATATGTTTGAGACACGGCTCGTAAGGGGCCATTCACATATTACGTCACAGCGTTGGAGGGGGGGAGGGGGTTACTGAACGTGACAGTACATGTTAAGGTATAGGAAAAAGCGTGACTGGGGGTTCAAGTAGTTGAAATTTTACGTGACGTAATATGCGGACGGCCCCTAAATTGGTTTGTGTCGAACCATGTAACTACATCTCCAGCGTAGCACAGCTGACTTAATTACTGGCTCGTTCATATACAAATTGCTCGTAGAGACAGATTTGACCAAAGTGGATAATGTGTTTAATCAGATTTTACACAAAAATCATGCTTATATTATCGGGTGGGCCAAGCATATCCAAGATTGCTTTGTGTTTGTAAGCTACATCTCTTGTCGGTGGAGCAATCTCCATGTGTTTCTTTCCTCAGCCTTCCTTTAAACAACCTGATACGACACGACGTTTACTTTTTCCTTAATTTGGTCAATATATGTTCTTCTCGGTCTCCCTCTCTTCCGCACTCTTTCCACTTTCCCTTCCACTATTGTTTAAAAATATTCATCGTGTCGTAAAATGCGTCCAAACATCTTTCCTCTTCTGTTTTCAATAGTTTCTAACATGGACCTCCATTCCTCGACAATGTTAAGGACTTCCTCATTAGATTTAGCATTTATACTCATACTCATATTTATTAATAATAATTCATATTACATGTCAATTAATTAGCATAGCATAGCCAAATTAATTACTGTAAAAGGTTGGTCATGTATAAATTGTACGTAAATTAATAATGCGTTATACACCGATTTGACCAAAATGACCATATTTGATTTATTGTTATTTTTCCTTGCCTCGATTCTTCATGTGATTTTGAAACGTGAATTAGTATTTATTTTAGTAGATTATTATCATTGAATCGTAGAACCAAGAATAAAGTGCTTATATACTGTTATCTTGGTTTTACGAATTGAGAATAGCCTACTGAAATAAGGTCCTAAACTAATCGTTCTATGCATTTTATTTTATTTTGTAATTTTGCTGCTACCTAGCTACTTATGTAATGTAAAATACATTTTTAAATAAATACCTACTCACACTGAAACTCGTGCATACAGAAAAAGTTAGATTAGCCCAAGAAAAAGAAGTATTCAAGTTACACGTGCTCCTTTCAGTTCGGGCTGACGGCGTCTAAAAAACCTAAATTAGACAGCAACACTATGAAAGAATTTGTAAAAATATCCGCCCAAAAACCCAAACCAATTTCAATTCTTCTAGCTTGAGTCAAAGCCGATTTTAGCTTGCACGTATACCGGGTGAGGGTCACAAGAGTGCGGTAAAGAAGGAAAGTGACACTCGCTATTATCCGTTTAGGATCGGGCATTCCGCCCTGTGGGACGAGCAGTTTAGACCTCGTACCTTTTGTATTCCAAGGAAGGTCGTGTTGCTACTGGCTTTATGAATAAAATCACGCTAAAAGTTAGGTCCGTATTCACGTGGAAGGAATATGAAAGGAAAGATAGGGGGAATAAATTTAGACTGATTTTAGTAACTAAATATCAATATGACATTAGTCCAGTGATCGTAACTTTTGTAGCATTTTCGGTGTAGCGTAGTGGTGTTAACGGAATTGGCATATGTGATTTGAATTCTTATGATTCATTAGCGTTTATTAACCGTAATTGTTTTTGTCCATACCAACTCCGTTAACACCACCACGCTGCACCGAAAATGCTACTAAAGTTACGATCACTGGACATTACACATTGACTACTAAGTTTTTGTATTTAGTCGACAAAATTACGTCGTTATTAGTTGCTAGGATGATAAATTAAGCTCCTCCAATCTACACTTGATCACTGGTGTAGATATTACATTGCATCAGATATTTACTTCTCATAGGTATCCTAATGTACGTACCATCCGGAATTTTGGCGCCCTTTGAACGTTATTTAAGTAATTTTGTAGTAGCTGACACTGTAATTTTATATTTAACTATACAATGTATATTGTTTTGAAAAAATGACACCTCGCCGAGTTTCTTACGCCGGTTCTTCTCGTGGCAGAGGTATATTTTTCCGAACCGGTGGTAGTTTATTGACGTTCATAGGTGCATGTAATATGCCTAATTTGAAGAATAAACTACTTTTACTTAACTTATTTTTTTTACTTAACGCAATTCTTCATGAAAAGCAGTGACACTTTCACGCCAACTCATTTAACAAAAGAGATAGAATATTAATCTTAGTGCCATCTAGAGATGCAACGGATATTTGTTTGGCCGGATACCGGGTATTCGGCCTGACCACCTGTATCCGGCCGCCGAATATTCGGCCAGCGGAACTATA
Source organism: Notocelia uddmanniana (assembly GCA_905163555.1). Classification (NCBI taxonomy): domain Eukaryota; kingdom Metazoa; phylum Arthropoda; class Insecta; order Lepidoptera; family Tortricidae; genus Notocelia; species Notocelia uddmanniana. The sequence goes on along the minus strand of LR991065.1, from coordinate 2,590,458 downwards.
CCTACATTTTGAGTTATGCAACTGCGCGTCGTGCCGTTTTAAACCGGTTTTGTCAGTGAAAGTTCGTTTTATACACCATAATTTGCCTTTGGTGGATTTCCAATATTAAATACAAATAACTCGCTTTTTACTGATCACGAAACTTACTTAAAACATTAAGTTTAAATAGTTTCAAAAGAATACACTAGTTCGATTATGACCGTGATTGTTTTTAGATTCCATTTTTTACCCCAAAATCAAACAAGTATACTATCCGGTATCCGGCCGGATATTAAAATAAGATACCGGATAGGCCGGACACCGGATAGTAACCGAATATTCGGTGCATCTCTATTTACATGAAGGTGACTTTGACAAAGTAGGTCAAAACAACTATAACCGTCATTGCTGATTTGTGAGTGTGTGAAATTATAATTTTATTTCGTTGTGTGAGGGATTCAGGTTTACAAGAGCTGTATAACCACAGTAAATAGAGTGTCACTAAATCCTACCCTTCCAGGCTCTCACACCTTTGCAACCCTGTTATTCTCACATTTACGTTCACTATTACGTTCAACTAACTGCCTTCAAAGTCTTTAAAAACGTTTGCTATCTCCATAAGCATCCTCAAAGGTAATTATAATCAGTGTCAAGTTTGCGTCAACTAGAATCCAGGCGTATCGACCTGGCTTTGATCACACGATACATGACTTTGCTCAGAAGTGGAAACATTATTCCGGCAGGATATATATTGTCTATTATAACTGTCGCTTTTGACAAGATACGAGGTAACAAGGTTGCGGGTTAACGTATATTGCTATTTCTTCCATACTAATACTATAAATGCGAAATTAACTCTATAATTGGGAACTTGACACATGTTAAAATGTAACGCATGGTGAAACGGACTACACTACTACTACTATACGGATAGCAAAACATCAAAATATCGCAAATAATTAAAATTTATCAAAATCATAAAAAGATATAAGAAAATATTTATTTCAATTTTTCCCTTTAATTTGAAATTTTCGTTAGCAGCGTCACTGCCTTAGTACAAAATTAATAAAAGATATGAGACTTAAAAAAATCGTAGTTTAAAGTGCTGGAAACATCTAAGGGCAGCTTCAGTGTACATAAGATATTTTTCAAACCACATGCTCGACAATGCCGAATTATAGGTCATGTAAACCCTACCGAAAGCAAGACATTAAATCCCTTGGTATTAGCCGGGTTATAATGTTGTACTGAATTTCATTATAACCCGCTGGTTAATAATATGATTTCACTTTTCATAATTCTTATTACTATATGCATAAAGTTTAATTTTGCTAAACACAATTTGTCCTAGGCCATGGCCTACTTGATTTGACAAAATAAATGAAGTTTGCCTCCGTGTGAACCCCGGTCCGGAGGAGCGCGGTGTTCGAAATTCGAATTACGAATCTAGGACCACGGCTTGTGCTTTCGAATTTGGAACGTCGCGCGCCTTCATTTGTTCACGCGTGACGAACAAATCGAGTTCTTGTAGGTGCCTATAGAAGATTTAATTTCAAAAATAATATTGAAAATGTCGAGTGATGAAAGTGTTTTGACTCCTGAGTTTATCAAATTAGATGCCATAGGCATTGTCAACAATCTGCTGCCAGAGAAGTCACAGGAAAATACCTAAAAGCCTACAACGATTTTGACAAATGGAAAGCTGTAAAAGGCGTAAAGTCTGTGTCTGAATCAGTGCTTCTGGTCTATTTTGAATATTTGTCAGCTACAAAGAAGCCAAGTAGCCTGTGGTGTATATCTACTGAGCCTGTTTTTTTGTCTCGCATAAGGTGTGAAAAGTAGAGTATACACCTCGGGGATAAGACTGTTTTAGTCTTGGGCGGTTGAACCCCTCACTGCACTCAGGACTCAGTCTTAATTCCCTCGCTTCGCTCAGGAATTAACTTATAACTCCCTCGCTACGCTCAGGAGTTAAATTATGAGTCCTTCGTTACGTTCGGGATTCAATTCGCTCCCGTGACATAAAACAGTGCTTTATCCCCTTAGTGTATAATCTACTATTAAATCCCAGAAATTATCTCCTGAGAGAGTGAAAGCTTTAACCATAAGAAATTGCTGCGCCCTTACAGGGTTACCATGTACCTAGCATATAAGAATTTTACCACCTTATGTAACCATGGTTTTGCAAAAATGTATGAGTATGAAATAGGGGGTGGAAGTTTGTATAGAGGTACGGCATAAACGATTTCCACGCGGGCGAAGCGAATTTGCGGGCAAAAGCTAGTTTAAATATACAGAAGCATCGAATTGACCCCGTTCTCTTTATCTTCAGGGAATTCGAGGTTATTAAAAAGCAGCGTTTTATAGTTAAACAATACAATAAATAAATACAACAATTAGAAAAAAACTTAATCGCCATCTGAAACAAATAAAGCTCATATAAAATAAAATAAAAACGTAATTATGAGATAAACTACCACTGACTGTCTTATATTAATCGCTAAATATAATTTACAGTACATATAATAATAATAATAATAATAAAGTACTTAATAGTTTTTTGTCGGGTGGCAATAAGGCGCGCGCCTTCAACGCCTGGGTTATGCCCTTGCTCACATACTCCTTTGGCATACTAAGGTGGACTCAGACTGAGCTGGATGCCCTGGATCGAAGGGTGCGTGTACTGCTCACTGCACACCGCATGTTGCACCCACGTTCGTCTGTTATGAGACTGTAAATCCCGCGGAAGTGTGGAGGTCGTGGCTTTTTAAATGCCAAAGACCTCCACAACCGCGAGGTGTGCAGTCTCAGGGATTATTTCCTAAACAGCGAATGTGGGATGCATCGAGACGTAGTGGCAGTAGACGCATCTTTCATCCCGCTCTCCATGGCAAACGAGAACTGGCGCAGATTTAAAGTACTGAGCACCGAGGACCGCAAGGCGGAATGGAAGAGTAAGGAGCTACACGGGCGGTTCTACAGGGCCCTTACGGGGCCCGACGTGGACCTGCTCGCGTCGGTGAACTGGCTACGTTTCGGGGATCTCTTCGGGGAAACCGAAGGTTTTGTCTGTGCAATTGCGGACGAAGTTATCATGACGAACAACTACCGGAAATATATCCTGAAGGACGGTACGGTCGACATTTGTCGGGCATGCCGCCGTCCCGGAGAGTCACTCAGGCATATCATTTCCGGTTGTAGTCATCTTGCTAACGGCGAGTACTTGCAAAGGCATAACTTGGTAGCCAGAATTATTCACCAGCAACTTGCTCTTTCATACGGTCTTGTGGACTTCGAAGTGCCGTACTATAAATACTTACCTGCGCCAGTTCTCGAAAATGGTCGTGCTACGCTCTATTGGGATCGATCTATCATCACGGATCGGACTATTGTAGCCAATAAGCCCGACATCGTGCTGATAGATCGATCGAAGCGCCAGGCAGTGCTCGTCGACATCACCATCCCCCATGACGAGAACCTCGTGAAGGCCGAGAAGGACAAAGTCAGCAAGTACCTAGACTTGGCACACGAGGTAACCGCCATGTGGGATGTTGATTCGACGATCATTGTCCCGATGGTCGTTTCTGCGAACGGTCTAATAGCGAAGAGTCTCGACCAACATCTCAAGAGACTCTCGCTAGATGGCTGGGTCAAGGGTCAAATACAGAAGGCGGTACTCCTGGACACGGCGCGGATAGTCCGGAGGTTCCTCTCTCTGTCGCCCTAACCACCGGTGGCTTAGGCCCTGCCTCGCTGCCGGCGGCACCCTAGGTTAGGTTTTTATAATGTTTTTATATTTTGTAAGTGTATTTTTATATTTTACCTTTTGTAAATCCATTGTACAAACCTAACCAAGACGAAAAATAAATAAAGGAATAATAATAATATTGGGGGACAATCTTACACAAATCGACCTAGTCCCGAACTAAGCAAAGCTTGTACTATGGGTACTAGACGACGATATACATACTTATATAGATAAATACATACTTAAATACATAGAAAACATCCAAGACCCAAGAACAAATATCCGTAAAAAATGCACAAATAAATGCCCTGGCCGGGATTCGAACCCGGGACCTCTAGCTTCGGAGGCAGAGTCACTACCAACTAGGCTAAACAGGTCGTCAAACATATGGTCCTATATTACCGCACGAGTGCGGTAGTCAGCAGATTACGTGCATGTCGAAACTTTAAAGAGCCATATGTACTGTAAAACGTTGTATGATACACGTGCGAACAGGTAATTCGCAATTCGTGTCGATTAAAAACACTCCCTTCGGCCGTGTTTCAATTTATCACCACTCGTTGCGAATTTCCTTTTCTCTGCACTTGTATCGTAATGTACTAAAATATAATATTCAGATAACTAACTAGTGGACGTAGTGGAGAAATATGAGAAGTAAGTAGTAATATCCCACTAATAGAGAGGATTTTACAAAATAATTTCTGTTTGGCCCTATGGTTGACTTGTATAGAATGCTTTGAAGCATAAGTCCGTCATTCGTACTAATATCTCTCATAATTGATTGAAGGAAAATGTTGTAAAATAATGAGACAAATGCTGATTTGTAAAGATAATATGATGTTGTTTAAATTGCATCAGAAAGAAGAGTCACCATTCGTATTGATGATACAATTTTAAAAAACAACTTGAAGTTCAATGTGATGAAATTTTACCTAAGATGTGATCATTGTTTACATTGTAACTAAATTGCAATCACATTTTAATTTAATTTAATCGTATGGCATTTATTTACGAACCGCGAGATCTTCGAGAAGACAAGTACGGTTGCAATGAAATGACCTTAAGACATAAAGAAAGTCATAAAGGAGGATTAAAAAACAGGAATAAGGGTTTAATCTGCTAATTGGTTGCTGTTAATTATAAATAAATAAATAAATAAATTTTGAAGTGAACATTAGTTCGGTTTGGTAATTGTCACTTATTCCCTGAACGATGTTTTGTTCGAAAGACGAGACGTAGTGGTGCGAACGAAAAAAAGATTTCATTTGTTTTATTTAGCACACTCCGCCACCCGCTCCTTTTCAATCGTGTACTCAGGCCGTACATAAAGGCATGACGAAGATTATGGGCATAACCCTATAGCATGCCAGGGTCACATTTTGTCATCTCAAACTAAACTGATACTACTGGTGACCGAAATGCTGGCGGCTACCTTGCACAAAAATATAAACCATTCAGCAAGCTGCCAGCGTCTTCGGCGCGCAATGCCGCAGCGGCCATTTTTACATTTAGTTTAGTTTTAATTTAATTTAAGTTTATAGAATGAAGCCTTATTTTAGAATGTATATATATATATATATATATATATATATATATATCATTTCATGTTTTAAACTAACCTAACTTGGTGCCAAGGTATCTCGGTACATTAAATCACCAAGCTGTAGTTGGACGTTTAAGCGTTTAACAAATACTGTGTGTTTCGGAAAGGATTTCAAAGCCCAGCTCCCAAAGCCCGGAGCCGGTTAAACGCTCGGAACGGTAGCTGGATAATCTAGGGCTGTCCGATTTTAGCCGGAACATGCATTCATTCGATCTGGGATCATAATAGGTCACGTACATACTGACATGTAGCCGGCTAGCTTAGCGCCTCGAGATTAACGAGTCACATTTACTGCTCACTGTGAATTGAACCGACTATTCTATTTTCTGCACATACCGGGCGATATAGCCACCAGGGTTTTTGACCTGATATCACGATTAATTGAAGCATACCCAAGCCGATCCCATTAGTTAAAATTAATGAGTGCCATGGGTACAACACCATCTATCGCCGCATTTACGTGGCCGGTTGTGAAAATCCTTTGATGTTTGTTCGTTTCGCTACCCGCTAGGTCACTTGCTAGGCTATAAGCTCTAAGCAAGCCACTTTTCTGCGTACGTAACCATAAATTAATGTTTTACTTTCGTTTTTGATTGAATTAAAAGTGAGATAGAGTGATTGATTCTAGGGTTGCCTTACCACTCAGTTTAGGTTGATACAATGTGTTATTTTTTCATTCTTGATCAACGAAGTAGGGACAAAACTAATCCTAAAAACTCGGAAATTAACTTGGTAGTCGGCAACTCAAAAAATAAAACAAATATATATATATTATATTATATTATAGCCTCTTGTTGTCCATCCCGGTCTTTCCGCTTTTTGTTAGTTTTCCTTGCTATTTTTTTTTTCGGGGACAATCTTATACAAATCAACCTAGTCCCAAACTAAGCAAAGCTTGTACTATGGGTACTAGACGACGATATTCATACTTATATAATAATAATATTGGGGGACAATCTTCCACAAATCGACCTAGTCGACGATATACATACTTATATAGATAAATACATACTTAAATACATAGAAAACATCCAAGACCCAAGAACAAATATCCGTGATAAATGCACAAATAAATGCCCTGGCCGGGATTCGATCCCGGGACCTCTAGCTTCGGAGGCAGAGTCACTACCAACTAGGCTAAACAGGTCGTCATTTGTCCTGGATGTCCACTTGCCAATCAGCAAAGGCCTCCTCCAGCCTTTTCCACTCGTGCCTGTCTCTGGCAACCCTGCTCCATGTGACTCCCGCAACAGGCCTTATGTCGTCGTCCCACCTTTTGTGCTGCCTTCCTCTTTTCCTCTTACAGCCCCTTACATAAGCAAGAAAATGGAAACAACTTCTACAAATAACATAAACAACCAAATCAAAACTAATATATAGTAACTTATATCAAAAGTTATTTTCCCGTGGAACATAATTACAATGTATAGTATACATAGATTTTGAAAAAAATCCTTTTTGTACTCCTGTACTTTTATCTGTCATTTATATAGTCGTTGACTCATATACAATGACACCAATAATAAGACGGTGAAAACTCTGTGCTCTCTGGTCTATAAAATCACTGTCTAGGGTGCTTTTATAGTTCATACATTTTTCATACAAACACTTTCACATAAAAGCATTTTTTTTAAGTAAGACTTCGGTTCTAATTATTCTTCAATACTTACATTAGTACCAAAAACAAACAAAATAATACTTATAGTTTTAAATCAAACATCATATATCATTTCATATTATATTATTTAATAATATCAAAATATAAAAATCGGAAATATAAAATAGAAATTAATGATAATAATATTTTTCTTAAAGAAAACATATAATAATGAAGTTTAATAATATAAATAAACATATTCATAATTATCGGCCTGTTTAGCCTAGTTGGTAGTGCCACTGCCTCCGAAGCTAGAGGTCCCGGGTTCGATTCCCGGTAAGGGCATTTGCTTCTGTGGTGAGCAGAGACATTTGTTCCTGAGACTTGGATGTTTTCTATGTATTTAAGTATATATCTATTAAATTAAATATATCGTCGTACCCATAACACAAGCCTTGTTGAGCTTACTGTGGGACTTCGTTCGTTCGGTTTGTGTAAAAATGTCCCCTAATATTTATTTATTATTTATAATTATCGCGGTATTTAAAATTCAGTTACATCAATATTCACGTGATACGTATCGTAATAGGAGTGTATAGCGTCATAATTATAACCGTGTAAAAGGCCCCATTCAGTTTGGTTCGGATGTCATTTGCAGCAAATTAAAAACAAAACAAACCATAAACAAGAAGTGTCATATTTTTGATTTTCCACCAAAATTCCAATTGAAAGTGAAATTATTCAAGCTGATAAACTATTAGATTAGTTATATAACAATATTTTATTTGTGGTCGTTAAGAATAAAGTGTACGTTTATTGTTTTAAAAATGCTCGAAGAAGAAAAATAGTGCACTCCCGAAGAAATTGCGTAAGTACAATAACTAGGAAAAAACGTGGTGCGTGAAAAGTTTAACAAAAAATATTGATTTAAAATGAGTCGTAGAAAAAGTATTGAATGCAACGGTGTATAAGTGGTCTAAATACGCTCGTGGCGTCTTTATTTGCGGTGCTCGCCGAGGCTCGCATCTCAACCCACGCCGTTTTAAGACCATTCTTATACAACAGTTGCATAAAATACTATAATGGAGACATGAAATTACAAACGAACGAAATGCGCAAGAAGAATTCGGGGAAGCGATTCCAGGTAATTACGTGCTGTAACCGTTTCCAAGACGTACGAGTTGGTATTTTATTGGCTTCTAATCCTGATAAAGATAAAGGCGACTTGGTTTTATACGTATTGGTTACGAGATTTTTGCGTTACGGTTGTGTATACACGTGCACTGCAAACCATTCGTTTCATTTGGACTACTTGCGACTTAAGCTTAGTCACTATTTTTTTAAAGATCGCACTTTCCGACCAAAGCCGTAAAGTTCGTTATTAGTTACCAGCCCTGAGCCGGATTAAACCGGACGCGGGAACTCACCGGCTTTTACTATTTTAAGTGACTCAATTTCGCCGGGCGCTTTGTGCGGTGATTTTCCTTATTTTCCTTAGTAGCATCCCGTCGCGAAATAGACGGTATTTTTTTAGAAGTTTGCAGGAGTTCCGGTGAATTTGAAGGTTCTAGTTGCAGTTATAAGGAATCCCCTAGTGAAAGTTAATAGCGGCGTTTCTTTGATGTAGTTATGTAACATGTTTTTTTAAGCTAATTTTGTTCATAATCCGTAGGAAGCTCGGTTCTCCATACAAACGTAGTTTCACTCTCATTTTAAAACTACATAATGGAAACTGATTTCCGGCCTAGATATGGCGGATCCTATTGTGTATATAAAGTTTCATGTTATTTTATTGCTCTTGGCCAGCATCTAGCCGGGGGGCAAAGATGAGGCCGACGATAAAGCGAGCTCCCCCAGAAGATGCCTATTCACTCGTGCCTTAAAAAGGTCTAGGTTATATGAACTCGGAAATACAGACGCCGGCAGAGAATTCCAAACCTTAGAAGTGCGCATTATAAAATAAGATGCAAAGCGCTTCCTTCCTTTAAGACCTTTAAGCGGATTAGACAAAACTAAAAACCAATATAACATTTTAAAGATTGAAGAAGATTTAGAGAGAGAAGAAGTGGTTTTTAAAGATTCTGTAATAGGTTTTAATAATTTTAATACTGTTTTTCTTAAAAAAAAATCAAATTAAAGCGAAAAAATTGAAAAATATATCGGGTTCCGATAGCTAGGGCTAGAGCGATTGGCCGCGTATGCCAGATGTCGCAGGTTCGAATCCTGCTCGGAGCATTAAATTTTTTTTCCCCTTTAATTTGAAATGTTCGTTGGCAGCGTTACTGCTTTAGTACAAAATTAACTGTATTTCTTTTTGTGGCATAAAACTTTTTATTATTATTATTATTTTCAATATATCCCATATCACAACACATTATCCTCTCTCTCAAATTTAAGAGCTGCACTCTTGTCGGTATAGCTCAAAGTGTTGTTTCTATTTGCTTTGGTCCCTGCAAACCTCTTTTAATCTTATGGTACTTACGACATGACATTTACTTTGCGCTTAATCTGCTCCATATAACTTATTATTGGTCTCCCCCTTTCACGCTTTCATTCTATCTTCCCTTCGATGATGTTACGTAAGAAATTGTCATGCTGTGCCTGAGGTGTCCTATCATCTTTCTTCTTCTCCTTTCCAAATTGCCAACATTTCAAATATTCAAGTAGTATAAAATATTAACTCATTTCGTTAACTTGTCAACAAAAAACCCATGAATATTTTATTTTTATTTTTATAGCTATTCGTTTTCAATAGTAATATTCACGAAAATGTGAGCCTACCATCGACTACCTATATATGACGTGACAAGGCTTAATTGTGACAGTCACAATGCACAAAGAGAACAGCAGGACACTTTCTTTAGTAAATCCGGCTTATTAATAGTGCTTCTGTATGATTTGTTACGCTGTGACGCCTTACTTGTCACTTACTCTCTTTTCGAATGAGAAACTTTTGAAATTGATTTTTAATATGAAATGGCGATATTTTCGAGATATTAAAAATGTGGTTATGTTTAATTTTTATCCTCTACTTGATTTAATCGGAAAAAAGCCCTCTTAAAAAAATCTATGTTTACAATTGTCTATCAGCTCTCTCCTCTGCTCCACTCTACTGAGTATTTCCGCATTATTCCATCTCAGTACATTAACCTATTTTAGGGTAAAACCATGGTTTCTCTAAACACCAGTAAATGGCGCTGGAAAGATCCGCTGTACGCGAGTTCACGAGTTGGTAGAATGTATGTGATATGTCCAGATAACGTCATAATTGTTTACAACCTTATATTAATGTGAGGTTTATAACAAACCATTAAATACCCTAATCCTTGTAATCTGTTACTTCAACCATTTGCCATTTATGAATTGACGTTTTTTGTGATGAGGCTAAGACGTATCGTTTGTTAAATGAAGCGATTATTAACGAATGGTTGATTGAATCGATTTTACAGCCGATTTTTGAAATGTTTTTATGATCCCCTTATATACTTTATATCACATGATTGTATCAGTCTCCTCAAACAAAAAAATGTTGTTTATTATGGATGGAAGATATTCTCTTGATCACATCATCGCTATGCTGATGCCGTAGCTGGTCGGCCTGTCTGTCATCTAAGTCAATCAATAAATTTTGCACATATTTTCCAACTTTACGGAGTTTTAATAATATTTAGCTGTACAGTTCAACAAAGTGGTCTTCGAACCGTTTCTAGTGTAAATTCGAACCACACATGAATACACCGCGAAATATGTTAGGTATGTTATGTGTTTCGCACGCCGAGTGGAATAAAAACCCGTAGTGTTACTCGCGCTGAACGCAAGGCAGCAAAAGTGTCGACACCTACGAAGGCACCTGCAGGCTCTTCACCAGTATCGCTGACATGTGATGCCGCAGACACGACGTTCGTGGCAGACAGCAGCCGTATGTCAAATAAGGCGCGGTCGTTGAGGGACGACGGTGTGCCGCACCCGTTAACACCGCATAATAAGGTGCCGTCCGCATCCACATCCATGTCAGCACGAAAGAAGGGGCTGGAAGCCTCGAACTATAGGCCAAACAACGAAAGGCGTTGATTGAACTTCAGTGCGATAGAGAGTGACATCTGGTACAAACAAGTAAACTAACATCTCCATAAAAAAATCACACTTCGAGCTGAAAGGCCCCTGGTATCAGTGGCTCTTATGTTGTATATGTTTTTACAGCTGTCACAGTTTTTCTCTGTCATTTATGTCAATCAATAAAATTGCGCATTTTTTCCGACTTTACGGAATTTTATTAATATTTAGGTTTACAGCGTCAACAGATTTTTTTCGGTTATAAATTTATCGTTATAAATATATGCGTACCTAATTGATTTCTATCAATTTACGGAAATATCTTCTGAATCGAAACGACAGACTTGGTCACAACACTAGTCTTAAAAAGAAAACGACATAACACGTAACTGTTTGGGTGGTGAATTATTATCGTAAAATACTCAACGACAATGAACTAAAAAAATGTAACATAACTTAAATTATGTTTACGAGTAAGAAAGGCAAAATATTATTTTTATTTACTTGAAAAGCCCTTATATTAAAACGTGATTTTATTTATAATTCCGATAAGTCTTGCGTGTTTACGTTCTTTGGGTGTTGTAATGTGTCAAATGGTTGAAGTAACAGATTACAAGGTATAGAAAAACAATCAATAAACATGTTTTTATCTAAAAACATGACGTGTTTTCGCATCCGTGTGACATACAAAACAGTGATAATTGTAACAAATATTATTCACTAGGTACGTACCTAATTAGTTTAATTACCTATCACTGTTCATAAATAACATAATAATAATGTCCCACTTTTTAATGGAGATTTTTACAAGCTTTTATATCCACACAAACAAAAGTGTATTTTCTATGAACCAGCAATTAGTAGTTATTTAAGTAATTGCAAAAAGAAAACTACTATTTTAAAAGGGGGGTCTCTGGCACCGATTTAAGGCTCAATAAGTCAGCTAAATAAAAAATGCAAAATTCAATCAAAACTGTCAAGGGACTCTGACTTGGCAGTGTATTTCTGAAAGTCATTTTTGTATACAGATGTATGGAAAAAGGTATGGGTGCCTAAATACTTATGAGCGGTAGTGTATGTAGGTAACATGTCAACATGTCATGTTTGGGCTCATTCAACGACGTAGTTGATGACTGTGGAAGAAAAGTACAGTCGGCAATAAAAGCTTGTACTAATAACCAGCCAAGTGCGAGTCGCAACAACTAAATAACAAATGTGATTTATCAATATATTTAGCACTCAAATAACCGCCACCGCCGCGATAAGTACTCATGATTAAGGACCGCGAACCGGTCTGAAACATGTCGAGCGATATGTGACCTTAAAGACGTGAGTGACCCGTTTCATTATATTTTAATACCAAACATTATTTCCGTGGACTGGACCCTTTAATGATTCTTACTTTTTTTTTTAACCAGTGGTACCGAGTTGGAGTTCCACGACAGTGGCTTCTTGACCTTCTTGTTGCTATAGAGCAATTAACAACATATCATTTTTCAAGCGGGCTTTTTCCCGAATTAATCCAATAGAGGATAAAAAATAATTATAACAACATTTTCAATTTTTTAACCAAAAGTTTTTCACTCTACAAGGGAGTAAGTGACCAGTAAGGCGTCACAGCGTAAAAAATCATACAGAAGCACTATTATTAAGGCGGATTTACTAAAGAAAGTGTACTTGCTGTTCCTTGTGTGCGTTGCAACTATCACAATTCAGCCTTGTGACGTCATATAGACGATGGTAGGCTTTCTTCAGATTTTCGTGAATATCTTGAAAACTAATAGCTATCTAAACTTTTGGGTTTCTTGTGAATGATATTTCATAATTCTTGAGAATTTGAAATGTTGTCATTCTTATATATTTATTTATTACAATGATCTCAGAAACGGCTCGAACTTTACGATGCGTGGTATACGGGGGCGAAAAATCAATCTATATAGATAAGGTCTCATCTACGGGAAAAAGTCTACCAAAGTTTTTGTACCACTTTTTAGGGTTCCGTTGTCAACTACGAACCCTTATAGTTACGCCATGTCCGTCTGTCTGTCTGTCTGTCCGAGGCTTTGCTCTGTGATTGTTAGTGCTACAAAGCTGCAATTTGGCATGGATATATGTTGTGTATGCGACTAGCGTATGCATATGCGTGTGTGTGTGTGGCTGCGCCCACCACGTTACCTATACATGAATAAAGAGTGCATGGCTAGCTACCGGCTGTTTCACACTTTTGTCCCTGTCCATCGACTTATCAGTGGCGACGAATACCCGCATTTTAAAAAAAAACATGACGACTGGACTGTTCGGTGTTCTAACTAGCTTTGACCAAAATACCCAGGACTGGAAGACGTAAAAGTGCCGTCTCACACAGTGGTTTGTGGCGAACGATATTACCGACGCGTCGGATGCGGAAGAGCGGAACAAAGAGAAGAGCCATATTGCTAAGTGCACTCGCTGAGGGTACATATAAACTCGCCGCAAATTTGGCATTGCCGAAGGATTTGCATGTGGTGCCCTACGATGACATAATTCAAGCGCTAGACAAGCATTTCAACCCTAAACACATCGGATTTAGCGAAAGGCATAATTTTTACGCAGCGGTACAACAACACGGCGAATCTCACTCACAGTGGGCAGCGAGACTTCGCGGTCTGACGTCGCTCTGTGCCTTTGCCAATGTGGAGGAAGCGCTGCGTGATCGATTTATTATGGGAATGATAGCTTGCCCAGAGAAAGAAAAGTTGTACGCCCACGATCTGGCTGGCTTGACGCTCAGCAAAGCCGTGTAATTTGCGGAGAATGTTAGCTGCGCGCGGGCCGCGGCCGCCGACAGCGCTAGCGAAACGGCCGCACCCACCGCGGCGCCGGACTCGCTGTTTAAGATTTCACGTCAGTGACTATGTGTGTGTGTAGGAAGTGCAACGTCAAGGGCCATCTACGTAAGATGTGTCCATCTAAAGTGAATTACGTAGATAATGGTCCTGGTGACGAGGACGCAAGAATCTCCGAGTGTTTGGCTGACCCGTTATCCGACTCTGCCTCATGGAACTCTTCATCACGCTCGAGGTTCTCTTCCTTATCCTCTGGGTGGGATATATAAATCAAAAAATCTGACAGTCGTAAAATAAAATCTGACAAATTTTTTTAAAGGAGGAAGGGGAGGTATCCCCTACACGTAGGGGATGTTTTTTGTTTTGCTTCAAACCTATGGTGTGGGGTGGTGTTGGATAGGTCTTTCAAAATGAATACAGGTCTTCATCACACATTTTTTGATAAAGTGAATATTTTCGCGGAAATATTAACTCCAAAAGAAAAAAAAATGTGTCCCCCCTCTAACTTTTGAACCTAGGGTCCAAAAAATATTAAAAAGCTCATGAAAGTAAAGCCTAATAAAGACTTTCAACGAAAACTATAACGGACATGATCAGTCAAGTTATTTTAAGTTTTCGCAAAAAGTATTTCCTTCTTAGTAAAAGACGTATGAAACGCTGCGAAGGTATTCCCTTCTGCTTGTTATAGATTTTTTTAAATTGCGTTCATTGGGCAACTACGGAACCCTACACTGAGCATGGCCCGACATGCTCATGGCCGATTTTTGAGTTTATTATTCGTACATATCCCCATGTTCAAAAGTGGTAGACCGTTTTCTTGGTTGACTGTACATAAGTCTGTTTCGATCGCTCATTTTTGATCACATGTTTTTAAAGCAGCTACACCTTATTTGCGTAAAAGGTCAAGAAGATTCTTTCTCCGATAACTGTCAAAGAAACAACTTTTAGATACCGCAAAGGTTATCTACCACAGACCGCGAATTAAAAACACCTTTATTCTTATCACGATTTCGGTCAATATTGTTAAGATCCTAGTTTAACCGTATCAATGAATAAGTTGCTTTAAACTCATGTATTAAGGTACATTTTTGGAAATTCCTACTTTGGTTAATAAGTAGTATCTGTGAATTTTGATTACATACATATGTAACAATGTTGCGCATGGCAACTGGTAAAGACATCGCCCCCTAACCCCTATAACCCCTCTCTACATATAACTGTCTGTTCTTTTTTATACTTGGTGTTAAATATTTATTTGCCTATACAGTTGATATTTGTAATCGGAAAATATGGAATTGATTGAAGACTCCTCTTATTTATTAGGTATATGACAGCATAGGAAAGATACCTCTAATATACATAAGATAAAAAAAAAACTTGTTCAAATATGATATAGTATATGGTCAAGGCGGGCGGAGCAGGACCGGTCATTGTGGGGGTCTTTGGGGGAGGTTTATGTCCAGCAGTGGACGTCTTTCGGCCGACATGATGATGATATGGTCAAGATCAAATATAATTTGTACAGTTTGTATTGAATTTCCTTACAAATTCACAGTTTGAATAGCTCCTGAGTGTACAACAATTTGTTTGTTACGCGTATCTCTTTAAAGAATCCTGAGCCATGCTTATGATTCACGAAGGATGCATTAAAGTTTTGAAACGCGCTATTTTAATATTGATAATGTCATAAATGCCGGAATGCATATAGGAGATTTCCATCAACTGTCATTTTCACCATCTAAAAATGGAACTTGATCCGCTACGCGATCACACGCAAGTCGGATGAGGCGGAATTATTGCTATTCCTTGTAGTCCGACTAGTCGGATCAACAGAAAAAGAATGTCCACGTCGTCCGATCAACAGCACAAAGCAGTACCACCTAGCCAAAGGGAATCTGATTCTGCTGATCTTATACATTTTTTAAAGTACATCCACATTTGTAAAGTAATGAGATAAAGTTCCATGAACCGTCTTACAGTAGACTTACCCCTCTCGCTCTTAGATACAGTCGTTGACGTGTTAGAAAAGGATACATTCTGAGGTTGCCGGCCTTGTCGCCTATGGCGAGCAGCTTCTGTATGGGGTCCCATGCTAGCGCGGTCGGCGAGAACGGGAACCCGTGTCGGAATGTCTGGAACAAAAGAAAGGGAAGATAAGTTTCTACTTCAAACTCACACTACAAAAACATGATGCCATAGGACACGATTTGTGATTATAATTTGTTGGCTAATTTCCATCATTCGTTCGTCTTAATATTTAACGAAAAATAGAGAGAAATGTAAAATACTCTTCCACAAGAGGATAACTGATAATTTCATATTTCGGTGTCTGAAAACATCGCGAGGAAACCGGTTTTATATCAAATTCGGAAATTAATTATCGGTTTTATATTATGTGAAATAATGATCCAGTTTGTTAGTAGGTATGGTCAATGAATTTCTGGGCCACTTCGTACCTTGTCACAGTGAAAATCAATATGAAAGCTGCTAGAGATCTCATATTAATTTCGCTGTGAAAAGGTACAAAGTGGGCCAGAAAGCAAATTGGTTGGCCGTACATGTTGTTTACAGATAAAGTTAGTAAGTAGTGATCAAAATAAATTTAAAACTCATTCTAGGTTTAATTTGACCTTAATTAAATTAAATATCATTGGACACCCGCACCCGACATTTGAGAAGGCCATTGTTGCTGCCCTGCACTCCGCTTAATATAGTGACGCTACTTTCTTTAGCAGGATGGCACGAAAGCCATCCGTTCGAGCTTCCGCAAACATCAGAGGCGTTGGCAACTCCATGAGCGCTCTAAATGCATTGTTATATTGGACCCACAGAAAATTGTACGATTTTTGACTATACCTGACACATAGGCTGCCCGCGTACATGTGCAGAACGCTTTGAAAAGTGTTATGTTCACCGCGTTCGAACACTTGGAGGTTTGGCAGTCGCTTTCGATAAACTAGTGCCACAGTGCCAACGTCTAATCTCGGGATCGGATGCAAAAGCGGACTCCGGACCACTGTAGTATAAAACCGCTAAAAAGCAAGAATAATGATGACGGATAGTTTTTTTTTTAATATTTGACGAAGCCTACGTTGCGGATTACCTGATACTTTTAGTTTTAGTAAACATGCATTAAACTCCTCTAGACCTCAATTCGGTTCAATTTTTCATATAATAAAGGCATTTTAATAGATACTCGTGAACGAGAACGCGAAATACATTCATGTTTGATTAGTATGCGAATGTCGTGTCTCAGTTTAACCAACTTCATTACGTTTTGTTATGGATACTAAGTGGTGATATACATGTTTATAAGTAGAAAAGAGGCTTTGTGAGCTACAGACCTTGCTAGCCTTCATAGATCCGCCATTTTGAAAATATTAAAGAGTAGAAAGATTAATTAAGAACTGATTTGACAAACGAATTACCAAACAACATACCAACCTATATAATTATCGAACCTACTTATATAATTTCACGAATATCGGTTGAGAAAAGCAACCTGTAGAAGAGAACCGACGGACATCCGATACAGAAGCATTTTTGCCCACTATACAAACACTACTACACTAAATAAAATTAAGTAATAAATAAATATTAGGGGACAATTTATTACACAAATCGAACTTAGTAAGGCGACAAATAAGCGTAATAAGGCGACAAATTCACGTAAATTTCATTGTATAGCTGTGTACACAGAGTGGCGAAAACAAAACATACCTGAATACATAGAAATTAGCCCCAGTAAAACTAGATTTCTGTTTAAAATCGTGTCCGACACAGTTTCCGACCAAAAAACGTGGGTTATACTAAACTTATAACGCGAAACCGTGGGTAGTAATAAGGGCAAACAAATAAATAACGAAAATATAGCACAATGGAGAATGGAACCTTTGTGCGAGACCCGTGATTAAAAAGTTTCTTACCGAACAGAAGTTTTCCTCCGATTCAAGGACGAGGGCAAAGCGAGTACAAAGTCTCGGATATATTGACCTTTACAAAAACCTTACGAGTTTAATTATAAGTCTTCGTCGTGTGTAATGTACCTAAGTCTCTTTTAGTCCATTGAAAAGACGACCCTTCGAGTCACAAAAACTTCGCTTGAATTACTTGTTCACATGTACTTATTTTACGAAAGACGAAACTCAATTCGGTTCATTTAGCTCTTTTCCGTACAAAATTGTATACTTAAGCCTCAGATTATGAGTTCAATTTGCAGATATTTGAATGTGATCTCGGTTCTTGTGACTACATCTGCACACATGTTGAAAACATTTTTTTTTTACAGAAGTACAAGTACCATTTATTTGATTTTTATTTTCCTTTATGTTGAAAATAAAATAAACACCCAGGAAGAATAATATAAGAATATTTAATAATAATATTTGTTGACAACCTTACGCAAATCGACCTAGTCCCAAAGTAAGCAAAGCTCCTACTTTGGGTACTAGACAATGTAACATAAATTCATACTTAAATACATACAAAATACCCAAGACTCAGGACCAAATATTTGTGTTCATCACATCACATAAATAAATACCCTGGCCGGGATTCGAACCCTGGACTACAAGTTTCGTAGTCAGGGTCACTACCAACTATGCTAAAGTGTTCGTCACAATACAAGCACTTTAATCTTTTTCGCGTTTTGCATACATGTTTAGAAAGCATATTATTCGAAAGTAAAAATACACGTCGTCAATAAAAATAAATGAATATTACTTTAGGCTCCTTATAAAAACTTAAAAAATATGTAAATAGAAAATAAACCAACCAAGTCATGTCAAGAATTGATATTTTGTCTAAACCATCTGAAGCTTTTGATAAGATATTAAAAAGGTTCTATAGCACCGGTCCTTTGTAAAATGTTTTTAGATTTTGCTATATGGCAAATACGGAGATATCGCTCCATGCAGTCCAAAACTTTTTTTTTATATAAATTATTATAAGATCTAGGAACATTACGAACCAGTCTCGAAGAGGTGCACCTAAGTTGTCAAACCCAACTTAACTCAGCCGGTGCAAATCAGTTACACCACTGATAAACCTCGATCCACCGGCAGTTGCTATAATGACCTCTATTGCAAAGAGATAACGACTAGTAATGGTCAGTTCACCTTTCTTAGTGCCTCACCTGATACAGATAAGTTGGGTATAAAAAGGGGGTGCGACAAGGCAGTGGACACACTCGTCGAGCTGGTCATCATGAGGGTACTGATATTAGCGGCTCTCGTCGCCGCGGCGACGGCGTCAGTCGTCAACGTGGACAAGATGGACACCATCACCATAGGCAAGGACAGCCTCGGTAAGTTTAGATATACCATATTCATGAAAACAGTACAATTGTTGTAAACAAATCATATTTAAGTACTTTAAAGGGACAACTTTATGTTCTTGACTTCGGAAATTAGTTACGTTACGTTATAAAACGGTCAATTTGTTGCAGACTTCTGACTATATATGTCTTTGATTAATTTTATTGTTACATAAAATGAAACAAAACACTAAAATTAAACTAAAAAATAAATTAATACTAAGAAACTAATTTATTTCATAATTTGTAAGTGATTTTTAGTGTGTATTGTTTTATTGTGTTTATACGATTTGTAAATTAAAAAAAAAACAGTGAATATATAACATTAAACCTACCTAGGTCTTAGATAAAATCTATGGAAATACTTAACGTTATGATTTAATTTCAAATTCATTCATTGCATGGTTTTAATAATTACATTATTAATTAATACATGCAGATATTTATATATACGAGTATCATGATTAATTTTAGTAATTCTAACCATCAGGTAATTGTATTTCTTTGTTTTATTGACTTGAAGCTGTCACTATAAAGTACTCAAAGGTTTGTTTACATGTATTGGACTGGTATAATGAATTGGTATAGTCATATGTTTTTTTTTAATACAACAACGGTGGTACACAAGCTTGCGGCTTGTCAGATCGTAAGCAGACACCGTAGCCTATGAACGCTTGTGACTCCATAAGCACATTATTGACTTGCTAGTCATATCTATGTAGTCTTTTAAGATTTTTATTTCTTTGAAATTCCTGGTTCATAAGGTTCAGAAGTAAAGCTTGAAAATAAACTATACGAAAGATAATCGCTGGCGATCTGCCTTTATTTGTAATACTAGATGAAAGCCCGGCTTCGCTCGGGTGAAATAAATAAAGTAAACATTTATTCGTGACAGTTATGCAAACGACAAAAGAAATTGTGTACAAAAATGTATAAAATAAAAACATTACAACAACGGGTTATGATGAAACTTCGTATAGAAATATAGTCTGTAGTCTGGATTAAAATATGGAATAGGGACTAAAAGATTACGCTGACGACGTCACGGGCAAAGGCTAGTATCTTTGCAAGTTAATCCTAAGCATTTTTATAAGGGTAGTATTTAAAGGCACATAAAAAATTTGACACCGTAATTAGTACTGATTTGTATAGCTAAAATACTAATTGTTCATTAAAATTAAGTTCAGATGTGCATTGTTAAATATTGATGTGCCAGTCAGTATTTTTGGTGCGAAGTTAGAGCTGCTAAGGCGAACGAAAACAAATGAAGTTCGTGTATCTCCCTCTCTGTCGAACTTGCAAAATCGAGCGACACAGAGGGAAATACACGATGTTCGTTCGTTTCGCGGTAGCAGCTCTCTATTCTCCGCCAAATTCTATTAAGTGGGGCCCTTTACACTCAATATTATGTGTCAATATTATCGCGATTTTTAAAATTGTATGGGGTCTGTTAAACGCTTCATATTATCACAATACTGGTGTGTCAATATTATCGTGGTTTTCAAAATCGTATGGATTTTTCTTCAATATTCATTGCACGTGATACGGATCGTGATATGAGTATATCGCGTGATAATAATAACCATGTAACAGGCCCCTATGGATGTTGCTTCAATATGCAGTGTTTCGCGTGATAATAATAACAGTTGGTAATATTTTCTCCAATTAATGGAAGCTATTTAACAACTTGTTCCGTTTTGTCAAAGGTATTTCACATACCGATACGCGCACCATCCAGGAATAGGAGCCGTCAGACCAGAGAGCCTACCGCGATCTGAAAACGAAGTATTTCCCTCTCCGCGCTCGAATATGCAAGTGCGACAGAGAGGCATATATATTTAGTTTTCGGTTGGTAGCACTTTAGTCCGAGCGCGGCGGACGGTCGAAGAAAGTCAAAGAACATTCCGTGTGTTGTCTGTCACACATATAATTTTTTAACTTCCCATCGACCATAACTTGAAATTAGGTGATAATGTTTATTATGAAGTATATTTTACCAAAAATATCAATATATTGATAAATCACATTTGTTTTTTAGTTGTACGGAACCCTCAGTGTGCGACTCCGGCGCACTTGGCTGGTTTTTATTACATTTTGAATTTTATTTCTCTTATAGTAAAATACCCTATTCGTTTTAAAGTTGATGCCTGAGGGCCTACCGCGAACCAAAAACGAACTATCTTCCTCTCTATCGTTCGAATATACATGTGCAAGAGAGAGGCAGATACCTACTTCGTTTTCGGTTCGCGGTAGCGCCTCTAACGTCCGAGCGCGGCGAACGGCATGAGCTGGGGGTCTACTCCGAAATTCAAAATCTGAACTTCGTATGGTGCCGTCCCTTTCACTCTCCTGAAAGGAATGGCACCATACGAAGTTCGGATTTCGAATTTCGGAGTAGACCCCCAGTACCACTAAGTTATAAGATAGAGCGAGATAGGGATAGAATTTTGCTAGACGTTTAAAAGCCATAAGTCATCTAGTAGTTTGTCACAACAAAATAGAGACGCAGCTTTAAGATGGCGGACAGACTCAGCAAACATTCAAGTGGTGTCCTTTACACGATTAATATTAACACAATACTGGTGTGTCAATATTATCGCAGTTTTCAAATTTGTATGGATTCTGCATCAATATTCAAGTGATACTTATCGTGATATGAATGTATCACGTGATAATAATAACCATGTAACAGGCCCCATACATTCGCTTGAAGGCGGTTGTTGTGACAATCAGCCTAGCTAGCACGATAGATGATACCGTTACGTTTTATGTGACGTTTTAATACATTTCGCCCATATAACGTGACGGTATAAGTTATCGTGCTAGCTAGGCTGATAGGTGTATAGAACGCTTGAAAACTACAAAAACAAAACGCTGCAGACGCGGCTAGCCGAATCCACGCCCAGCAACCTGGCCAACACACCGGACGCAAACATAGTTTACAATTTCCGAACGTACCCAACCCGACGCTGTCAACAGTATCTTCTTAGTAGTCTGTGCTGTCAACCAACAAATTTAATATGGCGGACCTTTTGTCGTAAAATTAACACTTTCTAATGCAAAATACGCGACAATCCGAATTTTGCGGATACATATGTTCAACTCAAAAATCGTTATTTTTATACGTTCTTCAATTTGAGACAGGTCTCGTTCGGGTCTACCGTACCCCTGCACGAAATTATTAATATAGATGTTTATCAACTAATTCTATTATGTATCTATTTGCATAAATGTTTTAGTACGAGTATTTTAATATTGTGTAGTTTATGTTATGATTATGATATACTTCTTATTTTCAGTACTAAATGACTCTTTAAAGTAAACATTCCAAATGGTACAGATAATGGTTGGAATATCTATATGAATATCACTGTTCGGCCGTATGGACGACCGGTATAGAATGCCGTATCGCCCCATTTGTACTTTCTTAGTTTTGTGACATAAAGTAAATTAAAATATGTATATCACATTACATATATTTGCGTAGTAATGATATTATTGAAAATGAGAATGATTCCCTGTTTACCTTTTTAAATAACTATTTTTTATGTAGGTTTAATGTGATTTGTTGCTCGTGATTACAATATGATATGATCAACATATAAGTAGGTAATATAATATACTATGTGTAGTATTAATATGTATAGAAATAATATAAAGAGGTAGTATGTGAATTTGTACCTTTGTATGTATGGGTTCTCCAAAACAGCTGTGATTTAATTAAAAAATAAACTTCTATCAGTAAAAGTGAACACATATGGGACCGACATAGGCTATATTTTATCACGCAGCTTCTATATTATACATGGGCGGAGCCACGCGGGCTGCGAATAGTTAATTTAAAATACAACGGTACCTGACAACAGTTTAATCATTTTTACTCGTACATTATCAAACAACAAAGCTCACAAAAATGCTCGGAATTATCACGCCTTAACTTATATATGCTACTTTAAAGATTTTTGAATACATAACGATCACACCGTTTAACCAATTGCCCATAGAAAAATCACATCGTTCTCTACAGAATTGTCAGCAACAGAGCATTAATATGTCATTAAAAGTTGCTGATCTGACACATGGTCAACTGCCCAATGAAGCAGAAATCACCGGCGTCGCTACTATAGGTTCAATCATCTTTTCTGCAGTGAACGTGGACATCAAAGTCCGGGAGATGTGCATCCTGAAGCTGCTGCGCCACATCTTGCAACCCACCATGTACGAGGACATCCGCACCGTAGCCCGCGAGTGGACGATCGAGGAGAACATGGACAAATACCTGGTGAGACACCATTCCTTTTTTCTCTAGGGAGAAAATCCGTTATGGTTACCGCCGCACCGTGGGGCAGTGCGGAGTTTATGTCGAATTTGCACCGACTAAAAAACCCCCCGATGGTCCTCCTCAACTCATTTCGGACGGCTCTGGGATCTCCTTCGGAACGCACCAGTGCCGCCCTAGAGTCACACCTCTGTGGGTCCTACCACCTTGCGACCGTCTTCGACCCCAATGACCCCCTTTTAGTCGCCTTGTACGACAGGCATTCTATGCCCAGACTACCTAGCCCTGAATACGCGCGTCTTGCCGTTCTTTATATGGTCTATTGCAGACGATTCAAGCGTTGCCGTGTAGACACCGTTTGTGTGGCATGATCTTCAACATTTGTCACAATAAATGTTCACGTTATATACAACGACAAGACGATGGCAAACAGGCTTACGGCCTGCCTGATACCGTAGCCATGGACACTTGTGACTCCAGAAAAATTGTAAGCGCGTTATACCGACCGTTTATTTACTTGGAGATTCGTTATGTTGATGGCTAGAGACATGCAGGTCCCATACTTTCAACACAGCGCATCCTCGGGAGCCCTGGCGACCTTACTCACCACCAGGAACACAACACCACACCACATACCTAAAACGCAAGACGAGTAGTAGTTTCAATGATAACATCCCTATATAGCCATACGCTATAAGGATGCGGTTTTCTGTATGAGGTACTTCCCCAAATGGGCTGTGCCAAACATGAGTGAGATGATCTTCAGCTATGCCCTGCCTCTCTTAAGAGCCTGTCACGACCATGTTTTTAGCGTTACGTCTATCTGTCCGTGTTTATCCGTAAAGACTTAGCTAAGTAAACGCTTATATTAATATCATTTCAACCGAAAACTTGATGAAAGTTATGCTACTGCGCACATATTGTACTTTTGTAAACACTTGGGACTTGTTTACAAAAATACTCTCGAGCGTGGTCTCCAAGGCCAATGATGTATAACTTTAAGTACCTAATCCATGCTCAACATTTATCTTCAAAGAAACCCGATTGTTCCATTGCAGAAAACCGACATCGTGAATAAGTTTCTGGAGATGTACAAGTTGGGCATGCTGCCGCGCGGCGAAGTGTTCGTCCACACCAACGAGAAGCACATCAAGCAGGCCGTCAGGGTGTTCCGAATCCTCTACTTCGCCAAGGACTTCGATATCTTCATGAAGACCTGCTGCTGGCTCCGCGAGCGTATCAACGGAGGCATGTTCGTGTACGCCCTCACCGCCGCCGTCTTCCACCGCGCCGACTGCCGCGGCATCACCCTCCCCGCTCCGTACGAGATCTACCCCTACTTCTTCGTCAACACTGATGTCATTCAAAAGGCCACCGTGATGAAGATGACCAAGTGCAACCTCGATCACGTTCTGATGAACTACTGGGGCATCAAGGTCACCGACAAAAACGTCTGCTACATTGATTCCCGTAAAGGTCTCCGTACCGTTATGAGCGAGGATGACAAGCTCACATACTTCACCGAGGATATCGATCTAAATACTTACTTCTACAACTTGCATATGAACTACCCCTACTGGATGGACGATGAGGTGTATGGACTGCACAAGGAACGTCGTGGCGAGGTTATGCTATACGCCCAGCAACAGCTTCTGGCGAGGTTGAGGCTCGAGCGTCTTGGCCGTAACATGTGTGATATCAAGATGATGAAATGGGACGAGAGGATCAAGGGTGGCTACTGGCCCAAGATCCGCATGCACAACGGCTGGGAGATGCCCGCTCGCGTCGGAAACGTGAAGATCCTCAATGAAGACAACCTTAGGATCAAACTGCTGATCGACGATGCCGAGAAGATCATCCGTCAAGCTATCCTCACCGGCAAAATGGAACGCGTAAGTTCAACTCAAATATTAATAAGATTAATAGAACGTCTAACTTCAACCTCTTTTTGGCATCATGATTAGGTTTGAAAACGAAACCCATTAGAAATTTTATTTCCAATTTAAAATTTATGTTCAATACAATTTTGATTGATAAACGAGAACGAACGGTTAACAATAATGTAACAATAATTTAAAATTGTGTGCCCCGCAGCGCGACGGCACCATTGTAACCCTGAAGAAGGCTGAGGACTTCGAGTACCTCGCCCGCATGCTGGTGGGAGGCATGGGCATGCTCCAGGACAACGCCAAGGTCATCCACATCACCAACCTGCTCAAGAAGATGTTCAGCTACACCATGTACAACACTGACAAGTACGTACACTCTGAAAGTAAATTTTCGTCCATCCCTTCCGATTCCAGTCGCAACCTTCAATCTAAATGGGTGAAGTATACCGAAAACTCAAAGTACTTTATTACAGTTCATGGACTATACAATTCAAACACTTTTTTAACGTATTACGTACTACCAGACTTCACTTTGACATTTATCCGCGTGCTTAAAATCGAATATTTAAAATAACATTCATGTTTCTTGACAGGGAGACGTACATACCGTGTGCCATGGACATGTACACGACTGCCCTCCGCGACCCGCTGTTCTGGCGTCTGATGAAACGCGTCGTCGAGATGGGCGTTCTCTTCAAGGACCTCTTGCCGAAGTACACTCACGAAGAACTCAGCTTCACCGGCGTCAAGGTTGAGAGCATCACCACCGACAAACTCGTCACCTTCATGGACGAATACGACATGGACATCACTAACGCCATGTATCTCGACGAGAGCGAGATGAAGAAGAAGCACATCGATACGGTCATAATCGCTCGCCAGCGCCGCCTCAACAACCACCCCTTCAAGATCACCGTGGACGTCGAATCCGACAAGACCGCCGATTGCATCGTTCGCATCTTCATCGGCCCCAAATATGACTGCATGGGCCGTCTCATGGGCATCAACGACAAGCGCTTGGACATGGTCGAGATCGACAGTTTCCTGTACAAACTGGAAACCGGCAAGAACACCATCGTCCGCAACTCTATCGAGATGCATGGCGTGATCGAGGACAGGCCGATGACCCGTCGCTTATGGGACAAGGACCTTGGTCTGGACACGTCCGCCGGCGTGGACGTGCGCGACCGCGTGATGATCGACAGCTGGTGGCACAAGAGTCGCCGCGGCTTCCCGTCGCGCCTGCTGCTGCCTCTCGGCAACAAGGGCGGCATGGACCTGCAGATGTTCGTGGTCGTGACTCCGGTGCGCACCGGCCTGACCATCCCGACCGTGGATATGACCATCATGAAGGAGCGGCACACTTGTTTCTGGACGACTTGCGTGGACACGATGCCTCTCGGCTTCCCGTTCGATCGTCCGATCGACATGACTCAGTTCTTGACGCCGAACATGAAGTTCACGGACATCAAGGTGTTCCGCAAGGACATGGACCTGGCCAACATCAACAAGGACGTAGACATGTCCAACATGGTGATGCGCCGCGACGACCTCACTTACCTAGACAACGATATGCTGGTGCAAAGGAGCTACAAGAACGTGATGCTCATGAGCACCGACAAGATGATGCGAATGTAAATTTGTTATTAATATTCTATTTAGTTCTAAGTAATATGAATTCAATAAATAAGCTATGAGCAATAAATACTTTTTTCGATGAAATCTAATAGAGGATCAAAAATGAAATATAACCACATTTTTAAATTCCTGAAAATATCTCAATTTCATATACGAAAATCAATTTCAAAAGTTCCTTATTCTAAAAGAGAGTAAGTGGCTAGTAAGGCGTCACAGCGTACAAAATCTTACGCAAGCACTATTACTAATATTAGGGGACAATTTTTACACAAATCGAACTAGTGCCATAGTAAACTCAATAAGGCTTGTGTTATGGGAGCTAGACGACGATATATTTAATAGATATATACTTAAATACATAGAAAACATCCAAGTCTCAAGAACAAATGTTGCTGCTCATCACAGAAACAAATGCCCTTACCGGGATTCAAACCCGGGACCTCTGGCTTCGGAGGCAGGAGCACTACCAATTAGGCTAAACAGGCCGACTAAAGAAAGTGTACTGCTGTTCTTTTTGTGTGTTCTGACTGTCACAATTCAGCCTTGTGACGTTATATAGACGATGGAAGGCTTTCTTCATATTTTCGTGAATATCTTGATTTTTATATTGCTATTAGTTTTCAAGAAAACTAATAGCAATATAAAAATAGACAATATTTTTGGGCTTCTTGTCAACAATTTAACTAAATGAGTCAAGATTTCATACTACTAGGAAATTTGAAATGTTGTCAATTATGACGTGAATCGTTACATTTGTATTAGATCATTGTTGATAATTAATAGAGCTCCATTTTCACTCAGATCAACACATAGAAAACATATGCTTAAGATCATTCCTTACACAACACTTATTATGGCACCAAACACTTAAATACTCGATTACTCTGGTATACACATTTTATTTGCAAGACGGTAAGAGTCACACACACACACACACACACACATGTCTACAGTTCTGAAAACATACTGGAATAATACTACAGTAATCTTCACATCTTATATCGGTTTTATAAAAATCTTTGAAAACACAGAAAGGTGACTATTCTAAAACCTAAAACATTAAAACTGCCTCGGAACAGAGTAGTATTTAAAGATGGTCCCGCTCTTACATGTAATGACAGGCGGAGCGCTTTGTGACTAGCACTGTGCTCATGTTAGGGTTGTCGACAGCTGAGTAATTAAAATATTGGTAAAATTAAATTAAAGCTCTCAATAGCAATTGACTTGTTGGAGTTGCAGGCGTCCACAGGTTGCGGTAACCGCTTACCATCAGGCGGGCCGTAGTACGCTTGTTTGCCACCGACGTAGTATAAAAAAAAGTTATTGGTTGCGTATAGTTATTTGAAAAGAAATATGACTAGATTACTAAAAAAGAAAACTGCTCCGTATAAAGAAACAGCGCTAGATGGCCCCGCTAAAAAGGGTTTATCTTGCTCGCTCGCGTCATCCGTTAAAATCAAATTGTCCACGATTTTGTTTTTTCCTGTCTATACAATAATGTAGTATTATAATATTATGTGTTACATAAGGTGTCCCTGATACCAACTCTAAAACTAATAAAACAGATAAGTAAGACAACTCATAAACTATAAAATTTAAATAAATATTGGGGGTCAATCCTACACAAATCGACCTATTCCCAAACTAAGCAAAGCTTGTACTAACTAAATATGGTTACTGGACGACGATATACACACTTATATAAATAAATAAATATTTAAATACATAGATAACATCCAAGATTCAGGATCAAACATTCGTGCTCATCACAAAAATAAATACCCCGGCCGGGATTCGAACCCGCGGGACCTCCGGTTTCGTAAGCTTCACTACCAACTAAGCCAAAGAGGTCGTCAAAAGCTACCAGATTGTGTAAATTTTACTTTATTTAAAATTTTCGCATTTTCCGTGATATTTATTAACCGACTTCGATAGATAGAAGGAGGTTCTCAGTTCGCCTGCATGTTTGTTTTTTTTTATGTATGTATGTTCCCCGATAACTCTTGACCACGTTTGCCGATTTTGATACTTCTTTTTTTTGTTTCAAAGCAGGTACCCACAAGTTAGTGTTCGCGCCAATAAGCGCGACGATTCACACTTCATTCATTCGCTCACTCTTTCCGCTCTCAGCGGCGCACACGCCGCGCCACCAGTGTCACATTCAGCCGCCGTCAAGCGCAGACGTCACTAGCTCTCTCTCTAATTTTCTGCATTCGCGTGAGAACGAACATTCGAATAGCCGGCCGGCAGTTAACAGTGAAGTTGTGAAGTGACTATCAGCTCAGGACATTAACCACGCGTGTGACTTTCCCGCAGTGTTCAGTGTGTGTGTGTGCGTGAAAGACTCATCAGCTCGACTATACCCAGAAGCCATCAATCAGTTCAGCAGCAGCAGCGTCCTTCAGCTCATCACCCATCAGGGCCAGCCACGGCATCCGCTCCAAATACAGTCCACTAAACCACCAGCTCATCACAAGTAAGCCCATTCATACCTCTCAGCTCGCCCATCGTCATATGTTTACGCAACGTACACATAATTTTGATCCTTCGAGCCGTTAGAATTTACGGTCTATCGAACCGTCAGAATCCTTTTAGTCCATCGTCCTGTGGATATACAGTTTCTAAAAAATCCCACCCACATTTCAAAAAAAAAACTCTCGTCCATAAAACCCAGCCCATTTTAACGTACGTACCTATTCACATTACATTGCAAACTCAGCCCATTTTAATAAAGGTACCAAATTTACAAGTAGCAAACCTCACTTTGTTTACCTCAAAATCGGCCCAGAACATTTCGACCGCTCGTAGGTACCTAGGTACAAAGGTTACGCTTAGCGACCTTCATCCCGTTATAGCAATAACTCATATTCAAATCAGATCATCTTCTCAACAACAATAACCAGAAAGTGTGGAGAATTACTCATAAATTAATCCTAGACTTGTTTGTGATTGCATCATTACAAAGTTGCAAGCGCCGCAGGCGTTATAATATAAGTAATAAGACACTCACAGTATACTATAGCATACCTACATAAGTTGTGGACACTATTCAGCTCAATACATCTAATTACATAACTAGATAAGTACCGTTACTGCCCGCAACCTAGAAGTTAGATTAATATTTATAAAGAATTAGGGTACGATCTATTGGGGATTAACAATAACAAGACAAGATTGAAATCATAGGGTTCAGCACACATAATTAAAAACCCTCAACTAAAAATAAAAAATACTTTTATACATACTCAAATAAGCACAAATACGGTTTTCTCATTTCGCAATTACCGATATCATATTAATACGAAGTAGTACACAGGTTGACTTCAATTCAGCCCCATACAGGGTGACCATAAGGTACCTTTTTTAATAATTGCTCATCGATTTTGTTTCCATTTAAATTTCAAAAATAAAAACGCTCAAGCGTCCCATACAGTCTGCTCAGCACATTTTATATATACAGGGTGACATAAAACACATACATAATTAAACTTTGCTCCTGAAATTATTTTTAAGTACAAAAAAAAAACAATATTTATTCACTCCTCTCACAATATACAGGCTGCTGAAACAATTAGAATATACAGGGTGTTACAAATTTCTTACAGTTTTTTTTTATTTTATTTAATTTTTTGTTTTTTAATGTAAATTGCTCACTCACACAATCTCTTACAAGCAACCATCCAGCACATCCAACAATCACCGCTCATTATATACACTCGGATTCATACATTTTATAAAAAAAAAACACAATGCCGACCAAATCTCAAGCAGCTATTTTCAGAGAGGCAGCAAAGGCAATTGCCCAGCTCAAGGAAATCGCTTTGGCCGTACTAGACAAAGATACAAAAAAATATTCGGTGTCGGACTTTACTGCTCGGTACACAAAATTGGAGGTGCACAAAACAAAATTAGAGGACGTCTACCATGAAATACTGGATGACGAAACTCTCTCAGACGAGACCGAAAACATGTATACAGACAATTACGACAGCGCGATTGCGGATTATAACGACATCCTAGTCGCGTTCGAAAAGTTAAGTGTGACCTCAGCCCTTCCGGAGACTTCTCACCCCTCCACTTCAGCCACGCCTGCAACCGTACTGCCCAAAATTGCACTCCCAAAGTTCAGCTCAAAAATTGAAGACTGGCCTTCCTTCATTGCCATCTTCAAGAGTCTCACTGATGACATGACCACCATTTCGGATGCAGTAAAGCTCCACTACCTGCTCTCATGCCTGACAGGCGAGGCACGCAGTATGGTATCCCACCTTCAGCTCACCAGCGAAAATTTCACCGTAGCCATGGACATTCTGACCCGGCGTTATGAAAATCGTCGCGTCCTGATCGACCGGTTTGTCGACATCATCCTAGGCCTACCCAACATTCACGTGCGCTCAGATATCCGCACGCTCTTTTTAACACCGCTCATTTCAGCGCAATGCGCCCTTAATAATCTCGACCTTCCCATGAAAGATAGTGACTATGTTTTCGTATCCATAGTTGTACGGAAACTTAAGGGTGAACTCCGCACCCTCTTTGAACGTAAATACGGTTCACGCCAGACTCTGCCCACCCTCAAGAATTTGATCGCCTTTTTGGAAGAACACGCGCGTTGTGTAGAGACCGAGTGGTCTAGCCCAGGTCCCTCCCAAGTCACTCAGCACTCGCCACAGCCGGGCCAGTACCGCAGGCAGTCTCCGGTCAATACCCCTCGTGGCCCGCCCAGGCAACCCGCGTATCAAGAACCGCGCCCTATGACCCCGGTCAGGAGTCGATCAGACTACCCAGCTCAACACAGGCCGGTTTACTCAGCTCAACCTTCAGCTCAAGGCGCTAACGCCCCCAACAATATGCCCTGCCCATACTGCAGAGATACCGGGCACAAGCTCATCGCCTGCCCACGGTACAACGACCAACCAATTCAAGGCCGCTGGGACTTTATTCAGGCCCGCAACCGCTGCCGACGCTGCCTTGGCCCTCATTATGAAAATGAGTGCAAGTCCACACGGGCGTGCAAAGAGTGTGGCAACGACAGGCACCACACATCTCTTCATCGCCCCGGTGCCTCGTCGCCTACCCATACGTCCGCTCATCTGTTACCAGCACATTTGAGGGAACAACCCAGACAGCGTCCAGCCCATGAGCACCAACACTCCTCAGCACACGCCTCACAGGCGAACCCCACGTCCCAGAACAACTCACCCCATCACTCTCGCTCGCCCAGTAGGTGTCGTATAGGTAGTCAACTATGACTATCCACAATAACAGAACACGATGAAGAGGATACCGATCAGCTCACACACTCATACCCAAAGCCCACACACTCAGCCCATACACAGACACCACAAGCCCACTCTGCGAGATCAGCTCCAACATCAGAACATGCTTCTTATAATTCCCCACAACGAGAAGAGCACGTCAACACTCAACCCATTTTATTGCCTACCGTCTCGCTAAAAATAGCAGACGTAAATGGCCAGTTTCACACAGCGAGAGCCCTCCTAGATTGTGGTAGTATGTTAACACTTATAACTCAGCGCATGGCTCGAATATTAAATTTACCGCTAAACTCAGCATCACTAAAAATCACAGGAGTGGGAGACCATCATATGCAGGAATCAAAGGCATCAATCACAATAGTATGTCGACCTACACATCATGACACACCCACGATTACAGCTACAGCGCATATTTTGAAGAATGTCACAGGTTATTTACCATTGCAAAAGGTCCCACACATTGCACGAATGAAAGGCCAAGCTCCGATTCCCTTGGCAGATCAGGAATATAACACACCAGCTCCAATCGATCTCTTATTAGGTTCCGACGTCCTTGGCCAAGTTCTGGACGGGACTAAGGTCTCGTTAGGCCGCGGGAAGCCCATAGCCTTCGGCACGATTTTTGACTTTGCATTGATAGGACCCATTGAGGACTTATATGCAACACCGACGAACCAGTCTAATTCAGCACACATGATCAGCTCACAAACGGAATCTGGCGCATCTACTCATGATATCTGCAAGAGCCTTGAGAGGTTCTGGGAGACAGAAGAACCCCAATCTCACACACAGATCAGCCCATTACACGAGCAGTGCGAGGACATTTTCCGCACTACAACCACTCGAGAACCATCAGGTCGTTATATGGTAACATTACCGTTTCTACCAGAAGCGCCGACCTTAGGCAACACTCATGCTATTGCTCTACGCAGGTTTCTTAACCTCGAAAAGAAGCTACAAGCGAATCCGCCCCTCCGCTCTAAATATGTTGACTTCATGAACGACTATATCAAACTAGGACACATGTCACCTTGTCACCCTAGTACCTTTGCGAATAAGCCTCACTTCTATATTCCCCATCTTGGAATCCTCAAATCGGGATCCGATAAACTACGCACCGTATTCGATGGTAGTAGTAGAAGCTCAAATGGCGTCAGTCTCAATGATTGCCTGCACACAGGTCCAGCTCTCCAACAAGATATTGTTGACATTATCATGTCATTCAGGACACACCCCGTAGTTTTCAGCACTGACATCAGAATGATGTTCAGAAACATACTCATCCGCCCAGACCAACGACAGTATCAACTCATTCTCTGGCGGTCGTCACCTGACCAGCCTCTGCTCACTTATGCCCTCAATACGGTCACGTATGGCTTGAGATCAAGCCCGTACCACGCCCTCCGCACTCTGCTCCAATTGGCTGATGACGAAGGTCATCGCCACCCACAAGCTGCTCAGGCCCTACGCCATTCAGTCTTCGTTGACGATATTCTCTGTGGTCATGACTCTGTGGAGTCTGCTCAGGCACTCCAAACAGAGTTGATTGAGTTACTCGCCCTAGGTGGCTTTCAGCTCAGTAAATGGACCTCTAACTCCCCTCAGCTCCTTGAACAGTTCCCAGATGACCAATGTGACATGCCTAAAGACTTTGACATCAGCCCAGAAGCGAATTCAATAAAAGTTTTAGGTATACAGTGGATTCCTCAATCGGATGAGTTCACTTATCGCATCTCTCTCCCCTCATTGACTCAAATCACTAAGCGCTCTATTCTCAGCACAGTAGCTTCTCTTTATGACCCCAACGGATGGGTTACACCGGTCATCTTCCGCGCAAAGCTCCTTCTACAGAAGTTATGGCTTCTGAAATTGGAATGGGACGAACCCACCCCCGATGACGTCCACACAGAGTGGCAGCACATTTCACAGGATCTTCCTCAGCTCTCTAATCTCCGCTTACCTCGGCACTTCTGCAAACACAAGCCCACGTCCACTTACTCGCTTGTCGGGTTCGCAGACGCATCAGAGGCCGGTTTTGGCGCTGTCATTTATCTGCGCGAGCTCGACGCCAACGGACATGTCAATGTACATTTGGTCATTGCCAAGTCAAAGGTCGCGCCTATCAAGAATCGCCTCTCAATTCCTAAGCTGGAACTCTCAGCTGCAGCCCTTTTATCACAGCTCATGACACGAGTGTCAGCTCAACTGTCAGCTCATATTGTTATAGATCAACATACGTGCTGGTCAGACAGCACCATAGTTTTAGCATGGCTCAACACGCCCCCTCACCGACTTCAGACGTTCGAAGCCAACCGAGTGGCTAAAATAATGTCTAGCCCAATCAGCTCAACGTGGAGACATGTTCCCACGAACCTCAACCCTGCAGACTGTGCGAGCAGGGGAATGTCAGCCCAATCTCTTTCAATTCATGACCTCTGGTGGTCTCCCAGCTGGCTCAAAGAACCTCCTCACACCTGGCCCCAGATGCCAACCGCTTTGGGTCATCACGCCTTGCCAGGCCTCAAGCCAAAAAAGGTGGCGGCTCATATAGCAATTCCTGATTTTGATCATGATCTGCTTACTCGCTTCAGCTCTCTTAACAAGCTCGTCGGAGTGACGGCTTGCATAAAGCGCTTCATTTCTAATTGTAAGCGCGGCCCGGATGAACGGTGCTCTGGACCATTAACAGTTAGCGAACGTAGGGATGCTCTGTCGTTCTGGATCCGCTCTGTTCAGCAGAATGAATTTGCGGAGGATATTCATCGTCTCCAAACGAACAAACTTTGCACCAACCGACTCCAGCGTCTCTCGCCATTTATGAAAGACGGTCTCTTGAGGGTCGGTGGTCGTCTCTCTCAGGCGTCGATTAGGTACGACGCTCAGCACCCATTCATTCTGCCCCGCGCTAGTCCACTCGTTGACCTCATTATTGACTATTACCACAAAGTACACTGTCATCCTGGCGCTGACACTCTGCACGCCATTCTGCGCCAGCAATACTGGATATTATCCGCTCGCCGTGCGGTCCGACACCGGGTATTCAAATGCATTAGATGTTTCCGATGCCGCGCTCAACCTGCAGCCCCGCTCATGGCTGACCTGCCAGCAGACAGGGTTAACCCTCAGCCCGTATTTAGCCAAGTCACGACTGATTTTGCCGGCCCATTTCTCGTTAAGTCTAGCACGTTACGGAACGCTAAACTCTTGAAGGCGTACTTTTGCATATTTGTGTGCCTCACAACGAAGGCAGTTCATTTGGAGGCCGTCTCTGCCCTTACCACGGCAGCCTTTCTTGCGGCGTTACAAAGATTTACCTCGCGTCGCGGTACACCGGTCCTAATCAGATCGGATTGCGGCACAAATTATGTAGGCGCTAGAAATCAGCTCAAAGAAGTTCAGAACTTCCTCTCTGCAAATAATGATGCAATCACACACAAGCTTGCCAACCAGCACATAACCTGGCTGCTGAACCCCCCAAAGGGACCCTGGTTCGGTGCTTTACATGAAATTAACGTCAAATCCACGAAACAGTTGCTTTATCGTGTGGTTGGTGAACAGCACCTTACCTTTGAGGAATTTTCCACACTCCTGGCACGAATTGAGGCGGTACTCAACTCTAGGCCTCTCTGTCCACTTTCGTCCGATCCCTCGGATATTGAACCATTAACCGCGGGCCATTTTATCATCGGCCGGCCGCTTACTGCTCTGCCCGAGCCATCCTTTGACGATAGGCCATTATCCGCCCTAAAACGTTTTCAGCTCGTACAAGCTCTTTCTCAGCGCTTTTGGACTCTATGGACCAGATCCTACCTCCATACTCTTCAGACTCGCTCTAAGTGGCTCTCCCCTTCTTCACCCCCTCAAATTGGCGAACTGGTACTCATCAAGGAAGACGACTTACCACCGCTACAGTGGAGACTGGGTCGAATTACCCGCACAATACCCGGACGGGATGGAGTGATTCGAGTTGTGGATCTGGACACTGCCCATGGACATCTCCGCAGACCTGTACTCAAGATAGCCAGGCTACCATTGGATTCAGCTCAAGAAGAGGCTCTACTCCGGGCCCCCCCAGGATGTTCGCGCCAATAAGCGCGACGATTCACACTTCATTCATTCGCTCACTCTTTCCGCTCTCAGCGGCGCACACGCCGCGCCACCAGTGTCACATTCAGCCGCCGTCAAGCGCAGACGTCACTAGCTCTCTCTCTAATTTTCTGCATTCGCGTGAGAACGAACATTCGAATAGCCGGCCGGCAGTTAACAGTGAAGTTGTGAAGTGACTATCAGCTCAGGACATTAACCACGCGTGTGACTTTCCCGCAGTGTTCAGTGTGTGTGTGTGCGTGAAAGACTCATCAGCTCGACTATACCCAGAAGCCATCAATCAGTTCAGCAGCAGCAGCGTCCTTCAGCTCATCACCCATCAGGGCCAGCCACGGCATCCGCTCCAAATACAGTCCACTAAACCACCAGCTCATCACAAGTAAGCCCATTCATACCTCTCAGCTCGCCCATCGTCATATGTTTACGCAACGTACACAGTTAGTCCCGGGTACCCCGGGCTCCCGGGTACTATAAATGGGTATTAATAAAAGCTCCGAACATAAACGTTCTGACTGAAATACTAACTGTGCGAATACTCTATGAGCGAATAATACGGAGTTACTATTTTGGTCGCGCGTTCTGTTTTTCTGTCTACTGGTTTTACTTCTCCACATAAATTTGAATGAAGGTCTAATGATGGGACCCAGGAGGAATCGAGGGAATTCCTCAAATTTGATAGGCAGGCGTAAGGCGATATCGGTATTTTCTCTAGTTCATAGGAGTCGGTTTTATTTGGATATACATTATTAAAATAAAAGACGAGTTGGACTGATTATATGCCAATATTTCGAAAACTATGAAATTTTCTATTGACAACGTTTCATTTTTTAAGCAGGCTTTTTTCCGATGAAATCAAATAGAGGATAAAAAGTTAAATAAAACCACATTTTTAAATACTCATAAATATTCCAATTTCATATACTTAAATAAATCAATTTCAAAAGTTCCTCGTTCTAAAAGAGAGTAAGTGACAAGTAAGGCGTCACAACGTAACAAATTACACAGAAGCACTGTTACTAAGACAAATTTACTAAAGAAAGTGTTCTTTTTGTGCGCTGTGACTGTCACAATTCCATAGTAGTGACGTCATTAGTACGATGTAGGCTTTTTTCACATTTTCGTGAATATTTAGAAAACTAATATCTATAAAAATAAAAAATATTTTAGGGTTTCTTGTTAACAAATTAACGAAATGAGTTAAGATTTCATACTACTTAAAATTTTGAAATGCTATCAATTATGTTAAATTTAAAAGCACCCGTGGGTGCAAACCGTATTGTGCCGTGCCGGGAGCCTGTGGCCCGGGCTTACTCAGGCGCGAAACTGAGTTAGCCGGGGACTGCAGGCCCACGTCCCAAGCGCCTTGTTCAGTTAATTTAGGACCCAACACACATACCGGACCCAATTTGTATTTAATATAGACTTTAACATTCTGTAGTGTCGGTAACTGGAACTTAAGTGTATTGGCTGCTTGGCATGAGGTTGAGCTCAAACCTTAACTTCGGCACTACCATCGAGTCCAAAGCCGGAACAGCGACCAAAAAGCTGAGCATCCTAAATAAGTTCAAGCGATATTTCTTTATACAAAGCCCAAGTCCGATCTTGCATGGAGTATTGTTAGTCTCCTTTGAGATGGCTCGGCTAAGTACCAACTTGCCCCACCCGACTCGGTGGACCGCAGAGCCAGGAGGCTCATTGGCGGCAGTACGGTAGTGGGAAATAAGCTGCAGAGCCTAGCACATAGACCGCAAAGTAGCATGTCTGTGCGTCTTCTACAAATTGCACTTCGGGGAGTGTGCTCAGGAGCTCCATGTGCTCATACCGCCTTCCCCCTTCTTCCATCCAGACGTACGGCTGGCTACCATCCTTTCCTGTTCGAAATTACTCTAATTCGAACCAAGCGCTTTGCTTCATCTTTCATAATGCGCACTTCTAAGGTTTGGAATTCTCTGCCGGCGTCTGTATTTCCGAGTTCATATAACCTAGACCTTTTTAAGGCACGAGTGAATAGGCATATTCTGGGTGAGCTCGCTTCATCGTTGGCCTCATCTTTGCCCCTTGGCTAGGTGCACGCCAAGAGCAATCCCATTTTTAATAAACAAAAAAAATGGAAAAAAAATTGTAGTCGCAGCAGTTCTGGTTTTATTTTATTGCTAAAAATCACAATAATACATGGCAACATAAAGGTAAATAAATTAATGCCACGCACCAAGACGCAAATAGTAGACGTAGCTCGGAAAGCGGCTAAGTTGAAAAAGAAGTGATGGGCATGTCATGACTCATGACTGCCGCATGCCGAGTGAGCTGCGAACCAAGACCGTCACTGATTGGGCCCGACGGCTCCAAACGGAGACACGATATAACTCGCAGGCAATGGCGGGACGAGCTAGAGTCTTTTAACTGACTTTAAAAAAGGAGAATTCATCGAAATATTTTTTTTTCCAAACCTCCTCCGACCACTCCCGGAGGATGCTTTGGGCCGGCAATATTGGAAACAGAGGGGGAGGCCTTTGCCCAGCAGTGTGACACTTGTGTCCGCGACGTCGTCTGCTTATTCGTTTATATCGTATCTCTATACCAACTTTCACTCCACTTTTCGCACCCTTAAAGCATATTTTCTGCATAAGAACTGCCCTATGTCCGTTCCCGGGACCAAAACTCTATTCCAAATGTGAAATGAAATTTATTTATTTGCTTAACATTATGTAGGTACATATGATGATGGTGAGGTAAATATTGATTAGTGTCCATATAATGTCAATACCTTATAAAAGTAGGCTTGCATATATTATTATTTTTTGTTTCAAATAAATACAATTCCGTACAATAAAATTCAATGTCAATATTAAAACATTGATTTACTAATACCATAATGAAATTAAAATAAATAGCAAATACATTATTATTATTAACATTATTTAAATATCCATTGATACTAATTATTATTATTTTCACCCAGAAAATTTTTAATTGCTCGTCTGAACTTAGTGAAAGGCATGTCTATTAATTTTTGCAGAAGTTTGTTATAAATTTTCGACATCATCCCCCGACATTATTGCGGTATAGAGCTAAATTTCGTTAAGTAACCTTTAATTTGTACAACCGGTTGCTCCGTGGTTTATTTGAGCTTTTTTGGTGAAATATTTGGCTGTTTTTTTTACAAATAATTAATATTTCCGCTATGTACATGCACGGTAGGGGAAGAATATTAAGTTTTAAAGAAGAAGTAACAGATAGACATACACACTTTCGCATTTATAATATTAGTTACTTAGTATGGATTTAAAAAAGTCTAATCCCAATGAGGTCTAGTTTCCACCTTGAGTTGCAAGATTAGATGGCAGTCGTTTCCGAAAAAACTGGTGCCTACACCGCCAATTCTTGGCATTAGGTAGCGGACCCCAGGCATCCTTCAGGATGCAACTGTACTGGGATAACGCTAGGATGATGATGGCTTAGTATGCATTTGTTTTATCTGATCGCTTCCGCTATCTAATTCTATCAGCCATCTTAGTTATCAGTCATTTTAGTAGTACTAAATTAAAGAGAGAGATATATATTCTGTGGGCCTCAGCACCATCATCCTGCATAGTTGTCATCGGATAGGCGCGAATAAAGTTGATTTATTCTTAATGTAATTATTTGATCATATAGATCATGATCAAATTTTGAAACAATCTGCTTGCTGGTACAACTCTCAGCCCGTGTTGACTGCCTGTGCTATCTTGGCATTTGCTTCAAGATCTGGTTGAGTTATAGGGTTAGAAAGGTCCTTGCATATATTCTTCACCCCGGGAAGGAGGGAGAATGTAGAGGTTGATACATTATGAGACTGGCCATGTGGAACTAGTACCATAATGTATACAATTCTACATATTTTGAATATGTTCTGGTATGCCTGTCAAGCAGCATTCCTTGGAAAACGGTTGGTTTTTCTGATGGATTCCTCATCTGGACTCGATTGGAGTCACACGTGTTATTTAAGTATATTATTGTAATTGTATTTTGAAATACAATAGTGTGTTATAAAGTCGTAAAGTATTTCATTACAGCTACAACCCCTAAGATCCCCCAACTACTACTAATTTGCTGTTAATTATTTTAGCTTATTAATTTTTTGTGTGTGTATTTAATTAGCCACAAATCATGCGACCACCGTTTTGTCGTACCGAACCCTCCTGCGCGAGTGCCACTCGCACTTGGCCGGATTTCTGTTTTTAAATGTACACTGAAGGTCACAACTAACATCCTATTACTTTTAATTAAGTTTCTTATTTAATTTTAATTGCATCACAACAAGTTGACAACGATAATGCCTATATATATGCCAGGAACAAATATTTGTTTTCTGTCTTGAAAACAAATATAATTATAGAGGAGATACAGTATTTCCATATCGAATACTAAAAACAGCGCCTAATTAAGATAAATACACGAAAATTCACTGCAAATGTAACCATTTATATTTTAGTAACTAATTGAAAGTAAAAGTTAACAAACAAATCTTAAGGTTCTTTTTAGAAAGAGAGTTGCGAACGAGTTAGTACATTTTATATACGTATGTATGTAGAAACAAGAGCTGTGAAAATAGCCGATAATAAGGTAATATAAGGCTAGTGGTAGCAGAATCCACCGGTATTGACAAACAACCAGTACAAACATGAACTTCGCCATTGGAAAAGAAAAGATGGGTAAGTTTGTAAATGTATTTTTTTTTGGACGGCCTGTTTAGTCTAGTTGGTAGTGAAACTGCCTCCGAAACTAGAGCTCCCGGGTTCGAATCCCGGCCAGGGCATTATTTGTGCATTTAGCACGGATTTTGTTCTTAGGTCTTGGATGTTCTCTATGTATTTATTTATATAAGTATGCATATCGCCGTCTAGTACCCATAGTACAAGCTTTGCTTAGTTTGGGACCAGGTCAATTTGTGTAAGATTGTCCCCCAATTTTAATTTTATTATTTTTACCTAATTATGTAACGTTGCATACAATATTTTTATACGACGGCAAAATAATTTGATTTAAATTAAAGATCGATATGGCGGCAGAATACGGGCATTGACGTCTGCCTCTATTAAAAATAAAAAAATAACAGTTGTATAATAATACATGGAAATACATTTTGATTCTCCCACCAGTCATATAATGACTTGACTATGGTATAGACAGGGTTCGAAAATATCCGATATTTATTATAAATATCAAAATATCGGATATTTGATATATATCCGATGTATATCGGATCATAATCGATGCATAATATTTGTATTATAAATATCAAAATATCCGATAGATAGTAGGTATGTTATCACACTTTTCAATCATTAACCTGAGGAACGATATGTCACTCAAAAATGTATTGTTATTTATTTCAACTATACCTATAAAAAATCTAGGTACGAATTACCAAATTCAAAATTCGTAAGGCGCACACGTGTGTCTAAGTCGCTCAAGGGCACATACATCAGAGAAAAGGAGACTCGCAGTATTAAGCCAATAAGCCAGATGATTTTTCATATAGGTGTCTCGTTAAATCCTTATGGTGCACCAAAATGAGTTAGAATGCGACAGATAGTACGATCATTTTCGGCTGTTAACGCATTGTCTCCATTTGAAAGCACATGTTAAATCCCATATAAACTTAACACACCACAACGTCAGCTCAGTACAAATTTCAGTTATGAAGATGGAGACACTGACAGGTGAAGACCTGTCAGATGTCACTTGTCAGTTTCTCTCCAAACTGACTGATTTGTGCATTAGTGAGAATAGATCAGATTCATAGAAATCGTTCAAATTAAATGAGCGGATCTGCTTCTGTATATCTGTGCTCAAGGGGTTTGGACTTGACAAAGCGTGACATTGACTGATCAAATTCCATAACAAAAATAAACAATCACTTGCAACAATTTTCCAAATGAAGTTCATTTCTATTCTACCTTTAGGTAATTCTCAGATATTATAGCCTTTTTATTTTTAGGGGAAAACATAACTATTTATTATGAATCTTATTTCGTGGTGATAAGGTTTGAAATTAAATAAAAATCAGTTCGAGTACGAACGTGATTCCTAGAAATTTGAGTTCATAATATCAATTAAAGGGAAACATTTTACTCTAGTAATGCCTGTGTAACTATTTGATAGAAAAAAAACTACTTTTAAAAATAAATATCAATTGATATATATCAACGTAAATATCAATTAATATATATCACGATACTTATATATCCGCGGATATATATCGGCGAACCCTGCAATAGTTGCAATAGTTTCAGTAGTTGCAATTTAATTGACAGATTATAATGCAGGAGTAGAAAAAGCTTATTACGCTATGAGTTCACGGGAGAAACTAATGAGCATACGTGATGAACTGATGAAGTACAATAGTACAAGTAGATTGTTAACCAAGGGTTGAAAGCCACCCATTTCAGACAAGATATTTTGGCGCTGAAACGTAAATACTTTGAGAAAAAATGGGTGGTTTCACCCGAGTGTACGGATAATGCATAAATACATAAGACAAATACTCATGTGTAAAACCGTGGGTATATTTATTAATTCTAATAATATCATCATCATCATCATGTCAGCCGAAAAGACGTCCACTGCTGGACATACGCCTCCCCCAAAAAAAAAACACAATATAATATATTTAAAAGTAATTGTAATGATCGGACACGTGATTCGATTACGTGCCTAGGTACCCCTTCCACCCCCAGTAATAGTAACGACTCACTTAACTGCTAGCCTATTAATGGAAGTGAAGTGTTGTTCGTAAATATACCTGTTGGAGTTAGTAAAGGTCAGTGTCATTTTCTATATCAAGTAAGGATTATTTAATGCGCGGCGTAGAATACTACCTGCCTGCCTAATTACATAAGTACAATACCAGATTATAATTTATATTCATCGTGTTAATAAATACTACTTATATATAAAATTATCTATCATTGTCTACCTTAACGCCTCAGCCCCATTTTAGCTCAGAAGTGGGATTAGCGAGTATTTCTAAACTAATCATATACCATATCAGCCAAAGGACGTCCACTGCTGGACATAGGCCTCCTCCAAATTCACGGGGGGTATATGCCATAATCGCCACGCTTGGCATGCGGGTTGGCGATCGCAGTATCACCACCGCACTCC
Source organism: Notocelia uddmanniana (assembly GCA_905163555.1). Classification (NCBI taxonomy): domain Eukaryota; kingdom Metazoa; phylum Arthropoda; class Insecta; order Lepidoptera; family Tortricidae; genus Notocelia; species Notocelia uddmanniana. The sequence goes on along the minus strand of LR991065.1, from coordinate 2,547,001 downwards.
AAGGATGCTGCTGCCCATCCTCCGGTGGTCTTGGTCGTAGTTTTAGGACATACCCGGGTCCGGGCACCCCTGGATTTGTTAACATATTAACGTAATACATTTGTACCAGAGCTACACTCTGGAAATGTAACAAGAATCTAAATATTAAAACATTATGGTTTGATGGATGTTAAGGTCCAGTTGTTCATTGTTATTATTGAGCGGTAATACTACGAGTATAAATCGCTAAAGTGATTACGTGTGTAATCAAACAACTTGAATGTACAAAAATTTCAGTTATGAAGGGGAGCCAGCATGGAGAGGCCACCGATAATGAGCGCAGAGAGGAGCGCACCACCAGGCGAGCTGGCTTCACCGAGACGGACGATGACGGATGTGAGATTCGTGGACTTCCGCCGCGGAAGTCACTCGGCATGCTGAGCGAGGGAGCGGAAGGGAGCCCGAGAGGTAAAGCCGCAAACGTTCATTGCATGACAGTGACGATGTATGTGAACGCGAATCGCCTTGTGAGAGGGCTCCACGTTCGCGTAAATGAATTAATTACATATGATGGAGGTTCTCGACGACGGCGCTCACATATATCTGTTAGAGATTATCGTGGAGCTGGTCCGTCAAAGAGGGCGCCACGTAATCGTAGCAGGTCGCGCGATGTACACGTGCGATAAAAGCGAAGGTTGCATGAGGATGGCAGCCAGCATCGTGAATCTAGGAGTACATCTAGTGAACTCTCTGAGAGAAATAATAGATTTTTACGACGCTCAAAACGGTACAGACGCATGGAGAGAAAGAGACACGGTGTCCATAGTAGCAGTTCAGGTGATGATAATCACATTGTTTCCAAACACAAAGGAGTTTGCTCTCGCTCTCCAGGCGTCATCATCATCATCATGTCAGCCGAAAGACGTCCACTGCTGGACATAGGCCTCCCCCAAAGACTTCCACAATGACCGGTCCTGCGCCACCCGCATCCAGCGGACACCCGCAACCTTCAGTTTGTTTTTTTTCTAGATATCTTAAAAGATATGAAGGACAGTCAACTTCTATATTGTCACTGAATAATGTCCTCCCTGAGTTCGAGCCTATATCGAAAGATCAAACAATTATAACATAGCTTACCAAAGTAGGTACCAAACCAAAGGAGTGTGCTGAGATCTACGGGTGGGACGAAAGGGAGATTATACATTTCGCACTCCCCAAACTTACAGGTGTTACAAAGTCCTGGTACCAGGTTCTCAGCACAGTCCTCTATTCGTGGTCAGAGTGGAAAAGAAAGCTTGTATAATCATTCCCTTGTTGTAACGATTATGCAGAACTCTTGATGGTAATGCTTGCCAAGAAGGCTTGTTATGGAGACTCTCTTGAGCAGTACTATAATGTAAAAATAAATCTACTCAACCGATGTGGTATAAAAGGTCGCAAAGCTGTTGATTGCCTACTAAACGGGGTAGAAGATCGTGCTGTACGGGTCGGCGCCCAAGCAGCCCGCTTCTGGGAGCCCGAAGAAGTCCTTAAGTACCTCAAAACTGTTAAAATACCAGTTGCTAGGGCAGTAGGCAACAAACACGACAAGCAAAGACAGGCTAAGAGGTTCATAGGAAATTCTACTAGCAAACGACAGGATATGCACCTAAGAAGCTTGTTTGCCATAATTGTAATAAAGACAAAGTTTCCAGTGTAAGAAATCAATAACTAACTGCTCTACCTAACCGAAGAACAGCAGACGATTAGCAAAAATTAATTTGATGCAAAGCATTTACCTGCTTTATCGTATTCTGTAGGTGAATGTTAAAAGGGAAGCACCAAGTGATGAAAAGTCAAAGAAACTGGTAGTAAAATATCAGGGACCTTCCTAACGATCGCTATATACGAGTTAAAAACTTTGTTTTTCGTTTCAAACACGAGGTACCTAAAAACTGCCTAAGTCGCAAAATCATTATCTGAATCTGTCAAATCCTATCGAATAGAGAAAATAAAGCAGAAAGTTTTTTTTTTTTACCTGTTTGACAGGGCCAAATTGTCAAATACACCAACAGAGCCCCGACTGACATCCGCGAGGATTCATAACAAAAATACAACCTCTCGTAAGCATCTTACACTTTATCGTCCTAGAGGAACTTAGTCATGAGAAACTGTTGGTGTCTCGTGGGTTATTTATAGAGCACACCTTTTATATACGTCGATAATATATCAACGATATTTTGTCAGCATCAGCGAGCCTAGAGACGAGGCAGCAGGTGGTGTTGCGGCTGCTAGACCACATTCTGCAGCCGTCGGTGTTCGAGGACGTGAGAGCCATCGCGAACAGCTGGCACCTGGAGCAGAAGCAGCAGCAGTTTATTGTGAGTATACTGTACTTTTTAGTCCCTAAAAGCGATCTAGAAGGCTGGGAATGACAATAAGATCAAAAAATAATCCATACCTCATCATGATCATTCCTGATCATGCTTGTGGACCGCCTAAATTGTTACCATGTTCCAAATGTTATTTTACTTTTCAGAAAGCAGAGGTGGTGGACCTATTTCTGGAAGCATACAAAACCGGCATGTTACCTCGGGGCGAGGTTTTCGTTGACACCAATAGCAAACACGTCCAGGAAGCCATCAAGGTGTTCCATCTGCTCTACTTCGCGAAAGACTGGGATGTGTTCATCAACGTCGCCTGCTGGCTGCGTGAGCGCATCAACCCTGGCATGTTCGTCTCCGCATTCACCACCTCCATCTTCCACCGGCCCGATACTCGCGGCATCATCCTTCCCGCTCCTTACGAGATCTACCCCTACTTATTCGTCAACAGCGGCGTCATCAACAAAGCTTTTATGATGAAAATGGCTAACGGCCAAGTTGAAACAGCAATCACGGATTACTGGAAAATTAAAACCGATAAGAACGTCATCGCCATCGATTCTCGTACTACCCTACGCTATACGTTTTCTCTGGATGACGTGCTTACTTATTTCACTGAGGACATTGATCTGAATGCGTATCTATATCATTTGTTCATGAGCTACCCTAACTGGATGACCGGTGAGGAGTACGACGTTGACAAGGAGCGGCGAGGCGAGGCGATGCTGTATACCAGTCAACAGATACTGGCGCGCTTGCGGCTCGAACGCCTATCGCATGGTATGCAGGATATTATGCCCATCAGCTGGAATGAAACGCTCAAGACTGGCTACTGGCCCAAGATCCGTCTGCATACGGGAGACGAGATGCCCGCTCGCTCCAACTATACGACCATCATCCACGATTACAACGTCAAGATCAAGGACGCTGTGGAGGACTTTGAGAAACTACTGCGGTTAGCCGTCTTACAAGGAGAATTCAAAATGGTGGGTTGTTGGGTTTTTAAATTTTGTACCCTTTGTACGTTCTTAAATTTTGAATATTACGATTAGTGAGTATATCGTCCTGCATGGACATAATTTACACAGCTCACAGCTGTAAGCCCATGTTTCAATTTGCAGCGTGACGGCACAATCATCCCGTTGAAGAAACCACAGGACGTTGAAAACCTCGCTCGACTGGTTTGGATCGTCCAACACCAACATTTCACCAACACATCTAAAAACCTGTTGACCTATGCGACCTACAATACTGACAAGTAAGTCTCTTTTATAACTTGCTATATAAAAAAAATACATATTCCCGACAGCTATATAGCTGTCTATATTTCTATGTTTTCTATTTAAATATCACCTAGGAACTTTTTATGTTAGTATAAGATTTCGTGTGCAGTAATAGAGTTGACTGGCATATTTAACCAAAATAATTTGTATTACAAATACCCAGGAATGCATTTCTATACCTTCTCCCAAAAAATGCAGATAAGCTTTTATTGACACATTTTTCCCACAACCGACGCCATTGAACACTGCATAAACGAGGTCTAGTACTTTGGGTTTCAATTGATGTACAGATGATTCACGAGAAATTATAGTTATAGTTTTTACCCAGTGTTTGGGAGAAATGAACGCTATTATTGAAGACTGTAGTGTTGAAGATGTATATATGTTGGGTGACTATGATGCTCATCCGACAGCGTGTTTTGGTGAAGAACTACCTATTTGATTTCTGTAGCGAGATGAATTGGATTTGTGCGGATGTGGTGCGATTGGGTATATCGTCTAATATAAATACATATGTAAGTGAAGCTCATGGTTGCCATAGATGGCTGGATCACTGCTTGGTGAGTACTTCAGCTATGTTTACTATATCACATATTCAGGTTGTTGACGACGTGTACTGGTCGGACCACTATCCGCTACAAATTGTTTGTAATTTAAATTTTAACAGAAATAAAATAATTGTACAAAATGAGTCGCAGAATAGTGTTGTGGGGTCTTAGGAGTGCCGAGGAAATTGAAAATTACATATCATGTATTTTTGCCCAATTCGGCTTTCGTGAGGGCCTGTCAACAGAAAGTGTCATTCTTGCGTTAAAACATACAGCTAATTCTTATGTTAGTTGAGAGACACCAAACCAAGCTTGCTTCTTAGACTTATCTAAGGCATTCGATCTAGTGTCTTATGATATGCTCTGAAGTTGGGAGAGATTGGTGTCTCACATGAACTAATAGGTATATTGTCACATTGGTATCAAAGCCAAACTAATGTAGGTAGTTCAGTGGGTCAATGCCTGTTCGGACCCATATGTACTTGGTTGTGGTGTGAGACAAGGAAGGCTGACGTCACCACGGCTCTTTAATTTGTATGTTAATCAGGTGATCGGAAGGCTCAGCAGCATGCATGTAGGATGCCGAATAGACAATGTTAGTGTTAACAATATCTGCTACGCTGATGATATGATATGGTGCTGCTGAGTCCGTCGGTCGCGGGTATAAGAAGGCTATTGGAGGTATGCGAAACTTATGCCGTCCAACATGGAAATACAACGAAAAGAAGAGCTAGTTTTTGGTCTTTAAAGAAAAAAAATAAGGGTCCTACTAATGTGCCTCCTCTTAGGTTGAACGGAGTACCGTTAAACCGGGTTCCCCATTTTAAATACCGAGGTCACATAGTGACCGAGGATTTAAGCGAAGACATGGACATTGAGAGGGAACGCAGGGCGTTGTCGGTTCGGGGCGGTATGTTGGCACACAGATTCTCGATGCAGTGTAGACGTCAAATTAACGTTATTTCGTGCCTATTGTCAGTGTTCTTACACTAGTGGACTGTGGGCTAATTTTGAACGTAGATCCTTCGGCTCCCTGAGGATCCAATATAATAACATTTTTAGGGCCCTGTTGAGGCTCTCGCGGTACTGTAGTGCTTCTGGCATGTTTGTTTGCGGACGCGCACGTAGATGACTTTTACGCTATACTACGAAAAAAAAACTGCATCAGTAATGCACCGTATACGCGGGAGCACCAACGGGATCCTAAGGATGATAGCTGAGCGATTTGACTCTGTTATTCTGAACCGGTACATCGAACTACACGTTCAAATACGTGGGGTTCCATAGACTGGATTCGAAGTTCATGTGTTGTTAAAATGAATTACTAACATAGATCATAATATTAGGTATAAGGAATTTAACAATCTATGGACTTACAAATGTCTGAAAATAAAGAATTTTTATTAATTTATTTATATGTCTTAATTAATAGTACAGTCGAGGGATTAAATTTCGACCCGCTTGTTCAGTCAAACTGAATAGAAATTCAAAGAAGAATTTGGGGAAATGGATCCCAAATTAAATAGCGCTACCGTAGATCTATACGGACCTCAAATGTGTAGTAATTATTTATTATGTGAACCCGGGTATATCCTAAAACTACGACCAAGACCACCGGGGGATGGGCAGCAGCATCCCTGGAGTGCGGTGGAGATACTGCGACCGCCAACCCGCATGCCAAGCGTGGCGATTATGGCATATATCCCCCGTGAATTTGGGGGAGGCCTATGTCCAGCAGTGGACGTCTGATATGGTGGATGTGAAACGACGTAAAGGACACGATGACTAGTGTCCCACTAAAACACGATTTTCGGCTTTTGCTTCTGTTTCGCAACCGACACCAGGTATTTTGGCCAAAACCAAAACTCCGGTCGCACAAAACTAGGACAATACATAATGCATATCGTTCACGTCAACTACAGAGTTAAACTTTGTTTTTCTTTATTTTCAGGTACACCTACGTACCGACCACCTCTGATATGTATTCCACATTCATGCGCGACCCCGCTATGTCGAGAGTCCTCAAACGCAAACTCGAAATCTTCCAACTCTTTAAGAAGCAGCTGCCGTCATACACGCGCGAAGAATTAGGCTTCCCAGGAGTAAAAGTGCAAGGTATTTACACTACAGAGCTGGTTACCTTCATGGATACGTACGACATGGACATCAGTAATGCATTGTACTTGAATGAAGCTGAGGTCCGAAACAAGAAGTCAGACTTCGTATTCGTTGCGCGCCAGAGGCGCTTGAATACCCGTCCTTTCAAGGTCACCATCGATGTGGCGTCCACCAAAGCTGTTGACGCCGTCGTCAGGGTGTTCCTTGGCCCGAAATATGACGTTTTTGGCCGCAATATTAATGTCACCGACAAGCGGCTGGACATGATCGAGATTGACACCTTCCTCTACAAGCTGAAGCCTGGGAAGAATTTGATCGTGCGCAACTCCACTGAGTTCCAGGGAATAGCCGAAGACCGACCCTGGACGCGCCCCATGTGGGATGCTTCCGTAAAGAGCACGGGCAAGGTGGACAAGAACTGGTGGTGGAAGTCTCGCGTTGGCTTCCCGCATCGCCTGCTTCTGCCTTTGGGGCACACTGGCGGCATGGATGTCCAGTTGTTCGTGGTGGTTACACCGGTGCAAACCGGTTATAACCTCCCTATGGTGGACATGAACGTCATCAACGAGCGCCACACAGGCCGTTGGAGCACTGGCTTCGATTCCCGGCCGCTCGGCTTCCCGTTCGACCGCGTCATCGACCCGACGCAATTCTTCACAGACAACATGAAGTTAGTAAATGTGAAGGTGTACCACAAGGAACTGGAGGTCCCCAAGAATGTAGACGCTACCACAGAACATCGCGACGACCTCTCTATCTTGGATAAAGATCTTTTTCTGTAAACTAGTATTCGAATCGGCAAGATTATATTTATTTTGAATTGTTTCCGATATAAGTAACAATAATTCTTCCTGATAGGTTGTTTCTGCTTCTGAAGAGTCTGAACCAACATCTTACGAGGCTTTCGCTTAATGGCCCGCCCCCAAGGTTAGGTTTTCTATAATGTGGTTGTATTTTACTGTTTTATTCCGCATGGTAATAATCCTAATCTAAGATGAAAAATAAATGAAGTGAGTAATAATAAACTCATATATTTTGACCAACTAGGATCATATTGCATCAATTTTTTTATGTTTTCTGATACTAGTTTTTATTAATTATAATTATAACACGATACAAATAACGACACTATGTCTTGATTTTAAAAATATCCAACCTGTCGTCCAAATTCTTATTTTACATTTAAATATCGTACCTAAAATGCACCAGGATTAATAAAAAGCATCAAGCACGATTTATAGTCATCTTATTCTTCTTCAATGTGGGGATTTTACAGCTTGAGACGCCACTGAAAATGCCTATGAAACCAGCCGCTTATACTGGGATTAATTTATTATACTTAGAGCAACGAATGATTGTCCTTTATGAAAAACATATATTTTACTTTATTATGTCGGAGGTTCACTATTTAGTGGCCCGTTTAGTAGAGCAACGTTCAGCCTAATGTTGGAAACGCCAAGCAGCGATAGCTTAAGAGTGGTGTGCATTTAGTCCGGTGGGTACTTGCTAAAAGTTGAATTAAGAATTATCATCTTCTAAACTAAGACATCACGTCGCTATTGGCCCCGTCACTAAGGGATAACGCGATCCGCCTCAGCTCCCAATGTACCCAATATGCCTACAGTATGGGATTCTTCAAAAAAGGACTGTATGCATTTTTAAAGGGTCGGCAACGCGCATGTGACACCCCTGGCGGGCCGTACGCTTGTTTGCCACCGACGTGGTATAAAAAAAGTAAGTGCCGAGACGAAACTCATCAACAACAAAACTCTGGAAATCATGACTTTAAGTCGCACGGCGCCTGTGCGTTTCCTTGGATTTTTAGTTGCAGCCAAGAAGGGTTTTGTGACTATTTAAAGTAGTAACCACTGGATGTGCTTTATTTAGTGTAATGAATACAGTGAAATTGATTCTATTAGTTGCGTTTTATTTTAATGAATACGTTATCCATTAGCACATGCTGATCATAGTGATCATATTAGATTATTTCTATGATTTGAAATCTGAAAATTTTAAAAGTTAGGTTCTGGTATTTGTCTAAATTATTGTTTCCGTGCGTTAGGCGTTAACTAGTGTAAATTTCCAGATACAAAATTGTGATGAAATACTCCGGCTAAGAGATCACAGCGTATTGTATATTTTATTCTATTGTCATCTATTATTGTAACCTGTGTATCACAAATAAATACTTACTTACTTACTAAATTCGGTAATTTCTGGCTGTCTAACAACCAATGTTCTTCGATAGAAAACCTTCTGAACAGTAAAGGATATGTAAACACATACATTCTTATACTTTTGTATATTCCAGCATTATAACCTGTCAATTAAATGATTGACAGCAGTATTAAAACAATAAGCTTTTTATACAAATGCAAGTCTATACTATAGACAAGACATTACGTACTATACGACATTTTTGTCGATTGTTTCTTTAATGCAAATTCATTTGAGCAAAAATATAAGTAACAGAATAGATTAATTCCAGACATTTTATTACTTACACTTTTTTTAATGTAAGTAGGGAAGTCGAAAATAGTGTGCCAAATATAGCGCGTCATTTATAAACAAAAACTTGCTTCCTATAATTAAATGAATAGCATCATTTATGGCTTAAACCTATAAATAAAACTTTGTTTTGTCAATTCTTCTTCTATATCGAAATCTATAGATCCATTATACGTCTTCTTCAAAGTCACCAGATCCAGTTTAATTTTGGTAATAGCATCTGGCATCAGAGGGAATGAGGTGCAGGAGAGATTGTATATCAACCAGCTTAGGTTGTGTAATACGTTTTCCTTGGCTTAAGTTGCTAATGGAAAGTCTCAATGTGGCTTCTAAAAAACTGTGACCAGGAACCATAAACCGTAAAGTGATTTTCTCTAACTTTTAACTTTCTTCCAGTACTGCAAAGAGTAATAAAGTCACCTTGATGTTACGGTTCTAACCACCACACGAATCTGATCAAATAATAAGTTCTTCGATTTTTGAATCTAGATTTAAGGATATATGTTTGTGTAAAGTGGAACCTACTTCTTGAGCTCCTCTGCCTGCTGTACTTTCTACCCACACGTAAAAAAAGAAAAACCCTCTACCGGTTTTTCCATAATCAACAGTATGAACACTCCTGTCTACAACTATAAAACCAAAGTTGACGTTTAAAAAACGATGTTGATGGGAATCCTAGGAAGTGGCAGAGTTTTTCCCATGTCGAATGAAAGGGTTTCGAGATGGTCACAAGTTTCAGCCAAGTTCAAGTCCTGTTTCTTCATTGCCCGTTCATCTACTACTTCTTTATGGTGTTGATCTCTTTCCTTTCCTACATATAAATTCCTTTTTACAATCAAACGGTACTCACGTGAATTTCTTGTTAATTCGTCAATTTCTAACACTGTATAATGATTTTCACTACTAAGCACAAAAAAATTTGAAAATTAGTAGATTAACATATCCTACTCGTATAGTTGTCACGTCAGACTTGCTAATAAGTAACGAGACATGGCACTTAGTTCTCGATGAAGCGAAAGGTCGTGCGATTTGAGATATCTAATAACGATTTGTGGGGGTTAAATCGTTATTGCGTTTTATAAATCATTTCAACGACACAACTAAAAGAATTAACGACATCTTTTAGGCGTTTAATTCTTTTTTGTGATTTCAAATGTATGTTTATGTATTTTGTAAAAGTGACTTAGGCGCATAATTCTTTTTTACGAGTTAGTGCACAGACCCCTACATATTTTGGTATGTCGCTTGATTCTACCCCTTATAACAAGGCAGTAAACATGATATTTGAACACAGAAATAGTCGGGTATATAGATCGTCATACCCCGATTTGACCTGCATTCATAACTTTATCGATTTTGCCGCTATGACTGTTGGGAGAATCAAAAAGGATTTCCATACATTATTATACTCAGAGTACTCCAGAGAAGACGTCAAATAATAATACCGCTACCGAGCGAAATAGTCATATACTAAATTGAATAAGAGAGACAAAGAAGGATATATCATTTGTTGTCCTTGTCATAGTTCCGCTTTTCTTTATTTGCCTCAATGTCATTTACACGTCATGTCAAATAGTTTGATATACATAAACGATTACCCGTCCAAATGAAAGAGGTTGTTTAAGGTAAGCCGCTAGACGTTTAAGACCCATTTTCAATTTAGCTGCGTAAGAGCTTTTCTGTCCCCCTTGGGGGAAATCGTATAGAATCTCTATAGAAATCCTTACTCTGAGTTATTATACAATTATTTTTCTTTAATTTGTAATAGAGGCACACCAAAATACCTCGGATCCCCGAGGTCACTACCAGAAGTCGTCGGCAACATCAAGGGTCTGCTAGGCTTTCTGGTAGAATTGGGTTGGCACGTGTAGCGTAACAACCCATCACCCGAAATAGGCGCATATGACGTCGAGTTGCGGAAACCAATAAGCCCACGTAAACCTATAATATAATAAAGGTACACTTCAACGCCCGAATACTGCCAACATATCGAATTTTAATTTAAATCAAATTTAGAAAAATTATTGTTGTCAACGTTACATAATTAGGTCTTAAAATTCTTGATTCTTTAATAACAAAACTCATAACGCTCGTTTTGTTACAGCGACTCTCGAACTTTAAGAACCCTTGTTAACGTAACTGTGGCATATAATACTAAATTGTAATTGTGACAAGAGCGAGAATAGTTATTTGTTCAACAAGAGAGCAAAGTAAATTTTTGCTGCGAGTGTTGATGTTGAGTCCCGAACAAGCGAAAGATTAGAATCTTGAGCGTAGCGAGGGACTCAAAGAGACGAGATGCAAATATCTTTGCTCTCGTGTGATATATACAACTTTTCACCTCAGCGGCGAGAACATATAACGAAAAGGAATAGTGATAGAGAGAATGAAGTTACTTAAACTAACCTACGATATGAAAAACAAAAAGTTAGTTTTTTTCACGCTCGCAGCAAAATTGCATTTTGCTCACTGGTTTCAAGCCGGAAAAGTCGATTTCACGCTCGCAGCAAAATAATTGCATTTTGCTCACTGGTTTCACGTTCACGCAACAAAACCGTTTTCGAGCCGCTGAGGTGAAAAGATACGTGTTTCGAAAACCTTAACTTCATAAAATGTTAATAGCCCCAAGTACCTACTCGCGACCCGATCCGACCCGCCCAAAACAAGAAGCAATATACGAGTGAAGATACAATAATATGGAAATTACTTGCAAGAGGTGGACAAAATGGCACTTTGCGTTAAAGATTGTTGCCGTACAATAGTTATTTGTTATACAAGGGTGCAAAGTAGTATTTTACCCGCGAGTGTGGAATTGAAACACGAGCTAGCGAAAGGATTCTATAGTTGAACCACGAGCGAAGCGAGTGGTTCTAAAATAGAATCCTGAGCGTAGCGAGTGTTTTAACACACGAGAAGTAAAATACAACTTTGCACCCGTGTGTAACACAAAACTTTTCTCCTTACTATAGCGAGGAAAGTGCAACATGCAAAAAAACACAGTTCCACAGGCATGATTTTCATTACTGGAATCACTGATATTTTTACGATATTATAACAAAAAACTCTGGAAGTTGTGTATAATATTTACGTGAGTCGGAGTCGGTGACAATGACAAGTTGTGTATATTTTAGTTGACATTGACAATGATGACATTTCTGACGTTCTGCGTTTTGAAATTGCATCGACTCAACTTGTGCGCTTACAATTATACTCAATATCATTATAAAAAAATGTTAGTTATAGAATTTTAAGGTTTACGACTTAAATCATTAAATAAAGCTAAATTTGGTATTTTTTATAAAATTCTCAAATCATTTATTTAATGATAATTGATATCAAACGAACCATTATTAGGAGCGTTTTACGTTTTGTTATCTGTCAAAAGCTACTCAAACACGCTCCAAGGTCAAATTACTTTCCCCACTTGTAGATAAAATGCGTTTTACCCGCTTGTTTCAAAGGATAAAAGACGGCTTTCCGAGCTAGTGAGGGGAAAAACAATTATATATCTTTTCGCCTATAAAAACAAATCAAATCAAATCAAAATACATTTATTACCGCAAACACAAAAAATACAAGACAATAAAGGTATACAATAACTTATTTCTAGATAGGTACATATTTAAGTGCAGGGTAATGGGTACCAGTCTCAGCGTATGCTAGGCGTGCTACCCAGCGCTGATTTTCAGCTTGGTCCCTGTGACAGGATTGATCGCAACCCTACGGACATAATACACACACATTATTTGTATGTATAAAAAAGGAGTAAATGCACTGGTACAATTCGATTTATCGAACAAGTATAATTATAGCAGATATAAATTGTTTACATAACAGATATTCAGCAGCAAGTCAAAAATTCAGTCATAACAATAGCGCTTAATTAAGATAAACAAAATTCACTTTTCACATTATGATAATCAAGTGTGCTCTTTTTATTTTAGCACCTATTGGAAATCATACTTTAATATAGAAATAATAAGGTTCATTTTAGGAGTTACGAACGAGATAGGACATTTTATAGTTAATCAGGAACACCGGTTGCACAGATAGCTGATAATAAGTTAATATAAGGCCAGTTCATTGCGAAATGACCTGTGTTGTTCAGCACTCAGCAGAAGCACCATCATGAACTGTGTAATTGGAAAAGATAAGCTGGGTAAGTTTTTAAATGTATTTTTTATCCAAAAACTAAAGCGCGGCCAACAAAATATTAAAAAATAGTGTAACAACAGTGTGTGTAGTGTGTCTATGTAGGTAGGCAATGTAAATTGTAAGAAAGAACTATGCCATATGGCATTAAGTCCGCCTTTTGTACGATAAGGTTTCTTTAGTGCAATAAAGATTAAATAAATAAATAACTTCTTTCACGTTTTGAAAAAAAAAACTACCCTACAAGGCGTGCTAGGGAGGAAAATCATATTTTGCCAAAATTTGCTCTACCACTTTGTCGGCGTGAATTATTGATATATATACCCATGCTAATTTACAGCTTTTGAGTTTGTAACGTTTACAGAGCTAAGCGGCTAACGGACGGACAGACTATAAGTGTTCTCAGTTTTCACCTCACAAAAGTAAAAAAAATACATCATTCATAGAAATTAACGTTATTTACGTCGATAATCTACAATATTTTGTTCAGCATCAGCGAGCCTGGAGACGACGCAGCTAGTGGTTCTGCGGCTGCTGGACCACATTCTGTAGCCGTCGATATTCGAGGACGTGAGGGCCGTCGCGAACAGCTGGCGTCTGGAGCAGAACCAGCAGCACTTTACTGTGAGTTGACCGTACTTTCTAGTTCCTTGGCAAAAGTTACCTATCTATTGCTAGCCGGGAAGGACAACAAAATTAAAAAATAATCAATACCTCATCATGATCATTCATGATTAGGCTTGTGGCTATGTTTTCAAAATAAAATATTTGTAAATGTTTAATTTTCAGAAAGCAGAGGTAGTGGACTAATTTCTGGAAGCATACAAAATTTCCTCTAGTTCGCGAAAGACTGGCACGTGTTCGTCAACGTCGCCTGCTGGCTGCGTCAGCGCATCAACCCGGGCATTTTCGTCTCCGCCTGCACTACCTCCATCTTCCACCGGCCCGATACTCGCGGCATCATACTTCCGGCTCCCTACGAGATCTCCCCCTACTTATTCGTCAACAGTGACGTAATCAACAAAGCTTTCATGATGAAAATTACGAACGGCGAAATTGAAACAGCAATCACAGATTACTGAAAAATTAAAACTGAAAACAACGTCATCGCCATCGATTCTCATACTAACCTGCGCTACACGTTTTCTCTGGATGACATGCTTAGTTATTTCATGGAGGAAATTGATCTGAATGCCTATGTATACAATTTGCACATGAGCTACCCTAACTGGATGACCGGTGAGGAGTACATTACGCCCAGATGCAGAATATTACGCCCATCAGCTGGGATGAAACGCTCAAGACTGGCTACTGGCCCAAGATCCGCCTGCACACGGGAGATGAGATGCCCGCTCGCTCCAACGATACGCCCCTCGTCCACGATTACAACGTCAAGATTAAGGAGGCTTTGGAGGACTTTGAGAGACTACTGCGCTTGGCAGTTTTAAAAGGGCAATTTGAATTGGTATGTACCCTTTTATGTACTAAGAGTTTAAAACTTCCTTTCATAAACTCATCAACTTACTTACGTCGTCGTTGACTACTTGATAGTTAAAAACATGATGCTTAATGTTAAATCAATGATCTCATTGTACAGTAGACACAAATGTTACGATTAGTAAGTTTTTCGACCTGCATGAACATTATTTACCCAGTTGTAAGCCCATGTTTCAATTTGCAGCGTGACGGCACATTCGTCCCGTTGAAAAAACCACAGTACGTTGAAAACCTCGCTCGACTGGTTTGGATCGTCCAACGTCAACATTTTACCAACACGTCTAAAAATCTGTTGAGCTATGCTACCTACAATTCTAACAAGTAAGTGTCATATACAGCATATAACACAAAATACTGTTTCATCGGTTTTTTTTACTGTTGTAATATATGTACAGTCACGAAAATCTTTAAAAGTAAAAGTAAAAGTAGTTTATTCTTCAAATTAGGCATATTACATGCACCTATGAACGTCAATAAACTACCACCGGTTCGGAAAAATATACCTCTGCCACGTGAAGAACCGGCGTAAGAAACTCGGCGAGGTGTCATTTTTTCAAAACAATATACATTATATAGTTAAATATAAAATTACATTACTACAAAATAACTTAAATAACAATGCTACAGTAGAAAATATATTTTCGCGATAGATTACCCGTGCAGGACGCTATCACTGCCACACATCCCTATCCATGATGTAATCGTTTATCTTATAATATGCTCTTGAAATAAGTGTTTGTTTTACTACAGATTTGAATTTAGAATTGCTAAGTTCAGTAATGTGTTTAGGAATTTTATTGTAGAATTTGATACAATTTCCCAAGAACGTCTTTTTCGCCTTTACTAGTCTATAGAAGGTTATTTTCAGTTTCCCAGTATTTCTCGTGGCTATTGGTTTATCAGCGTTCGTTGGGAAATTGCCCAAATTCTTCCTAACATACATTATTATTTCAAATATGTATAGGGACGGCAGGGTTAGAATATCTATTTCTTTGAAAAATTCTCTTAATGAATCACGCGACCCCAAGTTATAAATTGCTCGGATAGCCCTTTTTTGCAAAATAAAAACAGTTTCAATATCTGCAGCTGATCCCCATAAGATAAGACCATAAGTAATTATACTATTAAAATAAGCAAAGTAAACTAACCGTGCCGTTGCCACATTGGTAAGCTGCCTTATTCTCCTGACTGCAAATGCAGCAGAGCTCAACCTACTTCCTATCGCTGTTATATGGGAACCCCACTGCAATTTTGAGTCTAATGTAATACCTAAGAATACAGTAGAAGTAACAAATTCTAAAATTCAATACTAAGTTATTGGCAGCAAACCAGTCAGATATCATGGAGAGGGTATTATTTGGTTCAATGAGTTCAGTATCTCTCCTATTTACCTTGAACAGTAATGCGGTGTCGTCTGCGAACATTACAATGCCTGATCGTCGGCTTACCATATATGGCAGATCATTTACATAAACAAGGAACAGGAACGGACCTAGAATAGACCCCTGAGGTACTCCCATCTCTACCACTGTCTCTGACGAAATGGCTTTATTTATCGCTACCTTTTGATTTCTCTGTGTTAAATATGACTTCATGAGATCTAATGCATGCCCTCTGATGCCATAAAACTTAAGTTTACAAATTAAAGTACCATGATCTACAAAATCAAAAGCCTTGGAAAGGTCACAGAACACTCCGATGGCGTCGTGCGACTCTTCCCAAGACTGCAAAATAAATTTTAATAAACTTGCACCTGCATCAGTAGTTGACCTACCCTTCGTGAAGCCGAACTGCTGTGCGTGCAAAATATTGTGACAATTAAAGTGAGAAACCAATTGCGTAAGCATTATTTTTTCGAATATTTTGCTAAACGCAGGTAGGATAGAAACTGGACGATAATCAGAAGGATTATCTCTATGACCTGATTTGAAAATTGGAACTACTTTACTACATTTCATTAAGTCTGGAAAAATGCCATAGTCTATACAGTTATTAAAAATGAGAGCTAGAGTTGGTGCAACGACCTCCAGAATAGATTCCAGTACCTTGACTGACACGCCCCATAAGTCCTCAGTGCTCTTTATTTTTAACATTTCAAAGGACTTCAGTACATCTAGAGGAGAAACATGATGAAATTTGAAATTAGTTAGTGATTCTAATTTTACGTTGTCATTCAGAAGGGATTCAGCTTTTGTGGTAGACGATGCTAAACTTTGAGTAGTGACTATAGGAATTTTAGAAAAGAAATTATTAAATTCATCAGCTACTTTTACTGCATCAGTTATTAAATTATCCTTTACTTTCAAAAAAATTGTGGACTCTTTATTATTTCTCTTCCCAGTCTCTGTGTTTATTATTTTCCAGACTGTCTTGGCTTTATTATCTGAGGACTTAATTTTATTATTCAAGTGCATTGCTTTTGCTTTCGTGCACACTGTTTTAAACAATTTGGAATAATCCCTAACATACTGATGGAAACATTCGTCAGTGGTGCAAGATCTCCTTTCATAAAGTTGATATAAGTTATCTCTACTTTTCCGAATTCCGGTAGTTGCCCACTCATTAAATCTCATTTTATTGTTTATCTTAATACGCTTTTTACTACAAGTCTTATTAAATTCGTTACACACTGTATTCAGAAGCATTTTGAATTGATCATTCGGATCATTTGATTGTACCTGGGTGTTCGGCATGGCGACTAGTAGATTAGACTTTAGTAATTCTAGTCTACTTCTACTCAGCGGTCTTATTTATATAACGCGATCTGGATGTTTTACTTCGCAAGGTAGCCTGACCATCTGAGCTTTATGATCCGAACGAACTCCATTCACTATGCTACTGTCTATATGAGAACTGTTTAACCAAATATTATCTATACAAGTGGCCGAGGTCGGAGTAACTCTAGTAGGTACTTCAAACAAGTAGTCAAAATTGAAAGATTTAAAAAGAGTGATGTACTTATCTTTTTCAACTGATTGTGATAAAATATCTATATTAAAGTCGCCACAGACCACTACTGACTTTTTACCACTTGTTGCTTTACTGAGTACATCCTCCATAATTTCTATAAAAGATGTTAAATCACCATGGTGGTTTATAAATGCAAATTATCAGATACTGATCCATCTTTGACACTTGGAGACTCAAATTATATTGAAATAGACCCCCGAAGTGAATATTCAGTTTATTAAACTGTTCATCTACAAGTACCATTTCAATGTCTAGTAACTATCCAAGATGTGACGTCTTATACTAGAATTTTCGCACATTAAATAAAATCAACTGTGATGTAGAAAAATCCTTCAACTTCTTTTATATAAATTCCAGATACACTTACATACCGACAACTTCAGATATGTACTCCACATTCATGCGCCCGCTTTCTGGAGAGCCCTGAAACGCGAGCTCGAAGTCTTCCAACTCTTCAAAAAGCAGCTGCCGTCATACACCCGAGAAGAATTAGCCTTCCCAGGAGTGAAAGTGGAAGGTATCTCCACTACAGAACTGGATACCTTCATGAATACGTACAACATGGACATCAGTAACGCAGTGTGAGAATGAGGCTGAGGTCCGAATCAAGAAGTCAGACTTCGTGTTCGTGTCAGAGGCGCTTGAATACCCCTCACTTCAAGGTCACCATCGATGTGGCGTCCTCTAAAACTGTCGACGCCGTCGTCAGGGTGTTCCTTGGCCCGAAATATGATGTTTTTGGTCGATTTATTGACGTCAACGGCAAGCCGCTGGACATGATCGAGAACGACACCTTCCTCTACAAGCTGAATTCTGGGAAGAATTTGATCGTGCGCAACTCCACCGAGTTCCAGGGAATAGCCGAAGACCGACCCTGGACACGCCCCATGTGGGATACTTCTATAAAAGGCACGGGTAAGGTGGACGAGAACTGGTGGTGGAAGTCACGCGTTGGCTTCCCGTATCGCCTGCTCCTGCCTTTTGGACACACTGGTGGCATGGATGTCTAGTAGTTCGTGGTGGTTACACCGGTGCAAACCGGTTATAACCTCCCTGTGGTGAACATGAACGTCATCAAAGAGCGCCACACAGGCCGCTGCCGCTGGAGTACTGGCTTTGATTCCCTGCCGCTCGGCTTCCCGGTCGACCGCGTCATCGACACGACGCAATTCTTCACTGACAACATGAAGTTTGTTGACGTGAAGGTGTACCACAAGGAACTCGAGCTCCCCAAAAATATAGAAGCTATCACAAAATATCGCGACGATCTCTCTATATTGGATAAAGATCTGTTTTCTCTAAACTAGCAATAGGATCACTATATATTTTTATCGTACTTGCCATTATATTATTAACATAAATTCGTTCTGATAGTTCTCTCTGGGGGCGGAATAATAGCGAAGAGTCGTAGCGACCAACATCTTTAAAGACCCGCTTGTAATAAACTAAAGTGAAAAACAAATATGTAAATTGAGTAATAATAAACTCATATATTTCGACCAACTAAGAACATACTTATTGTGTATTAAAGTCAACAGACATAGATACCTACCCGTTTAGAATAAAGATACTAAGAAACAAATAACGGTGCGTTGTTTTAGTAACAGACCGACAGCAGCCGGATGTATGTAAGGTGAAAGGTTATGATGAAGTTTTAATAAAAATAAATAAAACTGCCGTCCTACTTAGTATTCCGTGTCACGGACTAACATTTACATAAATTAAAAAAAAAATGCATTTATTTCAGACAAATGGTGTCCATAGTTTGTTAGTAACAAAGTACTTAAATAATTATATTAGTACCTAAACCTAAGTGAAGCGAGGACCAGTGCCTGACTAAGCCACTGTCCACTGTTAAATAGTACCTAAACGTTGAATATGCGGTTATAGCTTGAGACACCACTCAACTTTCCTTAAAGACAAGTAGTAACGCCAAATGGTATTTTTTGAAACGCTAAAGGCTCGCTGGTCTGGCCCGGCAGCACACGAGTACGTATAAACGGTCCAATAAAAAAAAATTAAGTGAGCCAGAGTAGTTCTGAAAAATATTGTATATTAAAGTTAATTTCCTTGTAAACATTAAACACTATGTCAAAAATAAAACTTGAAACAAGCATAAGTGATTTGATCACGGTTTTTTCTACAAAATATAGACAATTAATTAATCTTAATTCTAAACGCTTGATATACCGAATTAATTAATCGTTTGGACAATATGTCCTCTTTTTTCGCAAGTTGGTCCGTGTACAAGCAAAGAGCATGGCATACCGAGCTATCCTAGTGATAGCAAACGAGCAAGACAACAATTTGGGAGAACCACTGGCTTAACCTGGTGTTTTATTTTCCGATTATTGGAAGGGAACTTATTCTAACGAATGATAAATTAGATTCCTAATAGTTTTTGGAGTAAATGTATAAAACCACAGTATAAAGTATATATAATATATACCCAACGTAAATTGCATGGCATATCAAAAATAGGATGGTTTAAGAAAATAATTATCGTCTTAAGAGCTTTTATACAAAACACAGTGAACATTAGATCGAAAGCAAATACACACATACCTACATAAACTCACGCCTATATTCCCAAAAGGGGTAGGCAGAGCACACGAAATTAATTTCAGTGCCACTTTTAGCAATTGTAGGTTTATAAATGAGGAAAATGTCATGCTGCAGTGACAAGTTGCTAGTCCACACACCAACCTGGTTCCATAGTAGACTGTTACGACACCCAAGGGAAGAAAGGGGGTGGTGCTATTATAACCCAGCACCACACGGGGAAAGCAAGTATTAGTTTCTTTTTTTATATACTGACCAGCGATCGACCTCAGCATCACCTGATGGTAAGCGACAATGTGGTTGAGGATCAGGATAAAGTATAACAGCTTTTTTACTCTTGCGATGAGTTGAGAGTCCTAAATTATAATGATCAGGAAATAACGAAAGCTAGTTAGGTAGGACAAAGCGTTCGGAAGGAGACCACAGAGGAAGAGGGACAATCGGGGGTTTTTATTTGGTACAAGTCCGGTGGAGGCTCCGCGCTGTCTTTGCATTGCGGTGGTATCCATAACGGATATTTCCCCTGAACAAAAGGGCAAAAAGGTAGGTCTAACCGAAATGAAGAATGAATGATGATGTTATCCACTCACTTGATAAGGGCGGTCGAAGTTGCACCACGTCCGAGGGAGTACCCACCGTTAGTGCAACAAAAACTGGCAACCGTACTGTATTTTCAAAGATCTCACGGTTCCAAAAATAAATGCCATACGATTATTATTATTAACAATGATGAAGTAGGTGCGAGCTGAAAAACAGTGCTGTACAGTCGACCAGGCTCGCAGCAAACGCTGACCCCGAGCCTATAGTCGCACTAGTTTATGTTTAGTTATTTGTATACCTAAGTGCTTGTTCTTTTTGAACTTCATTTTTAATTTTGTCAAAACTTCTCATATGGTGACAATAAATCTTTATTTATTTTTATTTAAATGTCATCTCATTCATATAGATCTGTAGCTGCTCCACCGGGGAAGTAGCTCAGAGAAAACAGCAGCCGTAATAACTTCACTTGACCTGGATTGTGGTGTTTGTGTTCCTGGTAGCAAAAAAGGTCGGCAAGGCTCTTTCTCTCTCTCCATGCGCGAAGTTCAAAGTGAGAGACAATACAATACAATACAAAAAATATTTATTGTTCACCAAAAACAAAAATTAACAAACTGTAATTAAATAGTAAAATAACGGTATTCAATTGACTGTCTTATCGCTAAAGAGCGATCTCTTCCAGACAACCTTTGGTTAGTGGAATTGATGCAAAAATATTGACCTTGATATTGAGAGACCTGCATTCGTTTCTTCTAGTAGTTACTCTGTTGTATGGGAGCCCCCCTTAATTATTATTATTATTTTGATTTTAGTATTTGTTGTTGTAGCCACAATAATAATACATAATCTGTGCAAATTTCGACTGTCTAGCTATTACGGTTCTTGAGATACAGCCTGGTGACAGATGGACGGACGGACAGCGAAGTCTTAGTAATGTAATAGGGTCCCGTTTTTATCCTTTGGGTACGGAACCCTAAAAACCGGCCAAGTGCGTGTTGGGTCACGCACAGAGAAGGGTTCCGTACCGACACCTCCTAATCTACATTTAAAACCACTATACAATACAGTAAATCAAAAAAGGTCGGAATATTAGGGAAGTCACGGCACTTACGCCCTTTTGTTTGGGCAAGACAGTTTTTCAGCGATAACTCAAAAACCGTTAAACCTATCGTTTTCAAACCAAAAATCGTTGAAAGTATTTATAATTGTACATCATCTTGATTTTTTTCAGAATTTTAATCTTCATAGTTTGGAAATTAGAGGGGGTGGGGACACACTTTTTACGACTTTGACAGCTAATATCTCACCAACGGCAGGGGTGGTTTACTACCGTGACGTCATCGCGCCGCGCAAAGTACATGCGGCCGCCGGCTCACACGCCGTGTGACTATTCAATGGTTGCGGCGCAGCGTTACGGATCGCACGCGCACGCGCTGCTGTACCGCTGTACGATGTACGATATTAAAATAATCCGTTTCGTGTTAATTAATAATGTCAAAACCACAGCATTATTGTATAAAAAATATTTTTATATAGTTACCCAAATTTTGTGTCTTTCTTTATCTTAAAATGTTGAAAAAACTGACAGTTATCACTCAAAAAACTGACAGTCATTGAGTTTCGTATTCACCAACGGTTGACATAAAAGAAAACGAAAATAAAAACGTTGGTTCTAAGAAATTTATTTTTTAAAGTGATTCCTCTAAAAATTGTATAAAATTTTGTATCCCCTGGTTACATGTATGGAGTGCCCCCCTCCCCCTACTTTAATATTTTTTTGTCATTTCACATCACTTTTACGTAGGGGTTCATACGAGTAGAACACACCTTCCTGCTAAATGTTTTAATTGTATTTGTAGTGCTTATAGTCTCCGAGTAAGTACATCGGCTGTCACATACAGACGAAAAGACGGACGGACGGGTTCCGTTTTCACCATTTTGGCTACGGAACCTTAAAAGTACTATTCGTAATTATATTGTAAACAACACTACTAATAACAAAGTACATATATTCAAATAGGTTCTCGCTGGTGGTAACCCTAGCGCTGAGGGCGGGGCCTGGAAAAAGCGCGTTGCGTGCGATACAAAGAGATGGGCACGTTTAGGCACGTTTGGCATACCTAAACGGGGGATTTGTTAACAGAGAAACTTCTGTACTTGTACTATATTACTTATTCTGTGCCAACGGTTGACTTAAATGGACAAGTTTTTTAGAAATCTCCATGTCATTTTTGAAGGCCTATCCATTTACACCCCACACGCCTATGTGCATTGAAAAAAATGTTGACCCCCCCGTTACATTAATTTCACATCATATTTCTGTAGCGGTTCATAGCATACACCTTCCTACCAAATTTCATAATTGTAGTGCTCATAGTGTCCGAGTAAATCGACTGTGACATACGGACGGACGGACCGACGGACGAACGGACAGACACGACGAATCTATAAGGGTTCCGTTTTAGCCACTTTGGCTACGGAACCCTAAAATGATTAATTTGTTCAAAATTTGCAATATCATACAGGTGAGCCTTAAGCATCTGGGGGCACGGTAGTGCCACCGCCAAGATGATAAATATTTCTTAGTATTAAATAATCATGGCAGTTCAATTACAATTACATCGTAACGATGTTTGTGAAACCAGGTCCATGTCAGCGGGCAAGTTTGTTGTGCCGAGAGTCACTAATTACTGCGGCGATAGTTGTCTCCGGAAACGCCTACCCTATCGATACCCTAGTTCACAATCGTATTCATTTTAGAAGAGTCATTTGATATTATTAATGTCCGGCAGCCTGAATATGTCATGCTCGCTTAAAGGGCTTTGCTTACGGTGTAGTCGTTGATCGGGTCGCCACCTTCCCTAACAGATGGTCGAGGGAGGCGATGGCTGAGATACGCGTCATACTCGTGATCGGGTGCTGTTTGTGGAGTCCGGTCTGTTCATGCTTGCAAGGGCATAGTAAATACCTTAATACTAGTGTTATTTTATTGTATGTAGATTGACGAGAGACATAATCCTGTTCTGGATTAGTTTTATTGTTATTGACGCTTAGAGACCTTATACATCTCTAACAATATTAAGTTTACTTATTTTAATTTTAGCGCTTAGAGATCATTTACATCTCTAAGGACTTTGAAATAATTGTTATTAATCGTATTTGGACGCAGAGACCATATACATACATCTCTGAGATATTAATAGTACATTACGATACAAGTGCAGATAACAGGAAATTCACAACGAGTGGTGATAAATTGAAACACGACCGAAGGGAGTGTTTTAAATCGACACGAGTTGCGAATTACCTGTTCGCACGTGTATCGTACAACGTTTTACAGCACATATGGCTCTTTAAAGTTTCGACATATGCACGTAATCTGCTGATTATCGCACTCGTGCGGTAAAGTAGCACTGTAAATATGTACTGTAAATTAATTTTATATACTTTTTGTTTATTCAGTTCAGACACAGATCGTATTCAATACGCCCTTAATATTTGTAAATTATTAATCACTATATTAATTTAATTTCATTGAATTGTTAATCAGTATATTTTTTAATCATTATTATTAAGTAATATTGTCAGTTTTTTAAATTGTATAAATTCACGCTTTGACATGTAAAAGTGCCCTTGTGGCCTATTTGAAGAATAAATATTTTATTTTGATTTTGATTTGATATTAATTACGAGGAAAAATTTGCTGTTATTAGAACTATAGTGCCCAAATCATAGTCTTAACTTCGCCACCTTTTTTCCTTATTTAGTACAATTGTGAACTAATAAATATATCGCTATAAATAAAAATATCGCTATACACCCAACGGCCTGCCCTCTGACATCAGGCAGGAAGCCAACTAAGCAAATCTTTGTAAAAAGCTACACCTTGTTAAACGCATAAAATAATGTATTGTACTAAAAGATGTAGATTCAAATTTTTTATAATATAATAAGAAGAGAGTAGAGACTGCTCGATTTCACAGTCAAGCTGTGCAAACGGTTTTGTGGGACTCTGTAATTTTATATGGGCCCTACGGAAGATCAGCGCCGGCTGCAAAGCCTGCATATATGCTGAGTAGGTTCCCTTTCGTAACTACGGCTTTGTTTGTGTGTTGTCTATGCATTTATCTAATGTTAATATTTATTTATTTATTTATTTGGAAAGCATACAGAAATAAGCGAGTAAGAGGTAAGGTTTCTAACATGCGATGTAAACATTTCACTTATTCCCTTACAGCTCTCACTAAAACATATAAGGAAGAAATACTGCACTTAACTTAATATTGTGCTTGTTACGAATATATTTTTAAATCTGAATCTATATGTTGTATTATTATTAGATAATAAATAAATAATAATAAATATAAAAACATATAAGGAAGAAATACTGCACTTAACTTAATATTGTGCTTGTTACGAATATATTTTTAAATCTGAATCTATATGTTGTATTATTATTAGATAATAAATAAATAATAATAAATATAAAAACATGTTAAGACTTTTGTAATACATGTCTTATACAAATACATTTCATTTTTGTTTCATTACTTTCTCCCATAAACTTACGATAACATAACGATAAAGTAAAGTTCGAGAAACTACCTTGACCTGACTCACGAAGTAAACATACTCGTAATTATCAAATGAGATACACCTACTGTATTAAAATATAATGAAAACGGTCACTCACGTCTTTAAGGTCAAATATCGCTCGACATGTTAGGTATTTATTCTCTCACCTTGTTAGGTACCTACTCGATTCTATGGTATGTATGATACGTGTTGACAATATGCAGCTCATCAAACCTTATGTGGCCAGTGTGCGTAGAAATTGTCTAATCAGTGCACCCAAATAGATCGCCAGATTAGGGAATGCATTCTCGATCTCACAGGATCTCGACGACTTGTTGGCAGAAAATCTCGCGTATTGAAGTGAAGCTCCAGACAGATTTCAGCACACAGTGCTTATTAATGATTCGTGTCGGATAATCAAGGGCAAGTAGTAATAGCTTCTTAAGAAATTATTTTCTCAACCATAAGGGATATGGTCTTTCGAACCGGATATTGGTTGTAAAAGGCCTGACTAAAGAACGTCCATAAATAAATAAATAGAGAATAAACTTAAAAATAAAACGCAGTCAGTAAACAAGATCGTGTCGTGTCGTTTCACCTCATCATCATCATCCCATCCTAAGTTGCAACCTGATTCCAAGAGTTGGCGTAGGCACTAATTTTTACGGAAGCGACTGCCATCTCCTCACCTTCCACCTTATTGGGATTTGGCTTGTCATTGTCAAGTGAATGGACAACATGACTGTTAGAAGATCACAAGCCGCCCAAAGGCCTCCAACTTGGCTGAACGACTGCTATGATAGACAACAGAGCGCTTAGTTAGTAACCACTCTAAGCGGTCACTCATCCAAGAGTTGACCACGGCCGACGTTGCTTAACCTAGCATTGAAGTGTGTGGCGTTGCTGGTTGTAATGATACGTCAAAACTCAGTTCATTACTGAATATTTATTAAGAGAAATACAAAGTTTTTATAGTTATTGTTAATAGCGTCATAATACCTTTAGACTGTGACTGTGTGTCATGTACAATATAGTACATTACTACAGAGACCGGGACAAAAGGGGTTGCCGGCCAAAGACATATAGACGGCTGAGCGAAGCGAGGCCGGATAGGTCTAAGGCCGGCAACCCCATATTTCCCGCCGAGGTATGTATAGTGCTTTTCTCAAACATGCAATGAAATAAACAACAAAAAAATCAAAGTTTTATTTTTAATACGCATAGTGGCAGAATGTCATGATGCCTGTGCCACAAATTTATGTGGAATGGAAATTAAAAAAGAGGACTTTGCAGGCCTAGGCCTGCAAGATTTGTATGAAATTCCATTAACTACCTCTTGTCCTAGCCGCACCTGAAACGTCATACTTCGCAGCCTATTATAAGGAACATAACATCAATATTTCATTGCATGTTTGAGAAAAAGAATTTTACATACATACATACATACTGTGACATTTAGATTAATAATAATATATTTAATGCGCTTTCCTATTGTTATTGTAAACATCCTCCATATTAGGTGTTGGGTCTGTAATCCTATATCCTCTCTTTATACAATTAATTATAATCTTATTTTCCGAAATATCACAATACGTACTGGTAGGTGGGTTTTACGTCATACACTACAGCATACCGCAAGTGGTACGAGGGCGCCGTTGGGCCACGAGCACTCCGAATGTTTAATTTCACCTTATTAATTTAAAATACAATGAAGGGCATACATAATTAACTAACGTCCTATTTGATATTCGAGGGTTATTGGTGCCAATTGTATCTCTTCTACGATAGTGTGTATCCTTCTCTAGAAAAGAATAATATTTTTGTTTTCATAATCTGTTGTACAGGCAACAACAGAAATAGGTTAACATTTTTTCTCCTTTCACCGAGAGAAATATTAGATGAAGAGAAGTATACACTTTTTGTTAAATAATTAAAGTACTATCTACTGTCTGAAGATTTTTACACCGTTAAAGAAAATAATATATGACTTGGAAATTGTGTATTTAAATATCTCGATATTTCATAGTTTAATTAGGCAAAGATTTTCTTTATAACCCCCGACGCAAAAAGAGAGGGGTGTCATAAGTTTAACGTGTCTGTCTGTGGTATCGTAGCTCCCAAACGGATGAACCGATTTTCGTTTAGTTTTTTTTCTGTGTTATAGATAACATTATCCCGAGTGTTCTTAGCCATGTTTGATGAAAATCTGTTCATCCGTTTTTGATATATTGAGCTTTGAAATGAAAATGTCGGAGGTTTTTTTGTAGTTATTATTTATACTATATGTTAGGTTAGTTATAGGTTACTGCTTTGCCCTAAAATGGTCCATGCTGCACTGTATACGCCTTGTAAAATCTTATAATACCATGGTTAGCGATCAATAGATGATGATAATGATGCTGATGACCTTGTCATGATGGAATAAAGTACATATAAAAAATTAGAAAATCATTCCATGGTAATGGTGTGAAGTTTTATAGTAAGCTTCCACTGTTAATAAATTCAAAAACTATGTAAAGCGTAAACTCATATATCGAAAGCACATTACAGCACACACGACTACGACGATTCGAAAGTGCTTGTTACTAGGCCTAATTGAATAAAGAATATTTTGACTTTGACTTTAAAACAGAAAGGTGTAAAAGTGTTATCTTACATGACATTTACATTTCACTGTACATCATCGGTGATTTGTTTACATTTGCGAATCCTCAACAAAAATTGTTTATAAACTCACTCAATTGATAAACTCAAACTTATTAATATTATAATAATTATTTCAAAATATACGTTCGACAAGAAATCGTAAAGTTCATTTTAAAAGAAGTGTTATAATGAGATCGAACGTTTTAGAAGTAATAACCATAGTTGCACAGATAACCGAAAAAAGTGAATAAAAGAGAAGACATTGCAAAACTGGCATTCATTATTCAGCAGCCGTAGAATCATGAACTTCGTAATTGGGAAAGAAAAGCTGTGTAAGTGTTTACTACATTATTGTTCATTTTTTTTGTAAAAAAATCGAAACGCGAAAAGGCGCGGCAACTATAACAAAAGTCTTTGAGCTTTTTCTCGCATCGCACGCATTTGAAGCCCTATTTACACACGTACGAGACTCGAGATGTAGTTTCATTACATTGCGCAGTTTGACAGATCGATGGAACTCATTATACCACGGTAACCAGCAATGTAATGAAACTCGCATACGATTCTCGTATATGTGTATACGAGTCTCGTGTATCTGTACAGAGACAGAGGCCTTTATGCACGCCGCACGCCGCATAATAAGCCCATTTATTTGCTAACACCGTCGGCATCATCCGCAAGCACCGGCGCCTGCGCCGCGAGACCATTGACGCCGGCCTCACTTCTCGCCAGCCAAACTTATTATCTGAGACATTTTGTTGAGTTGTAGCTGTTCAATTTTTTCCGTATGGTGTCGGGTTAGAATAGAACCACCCACCTTTCTCACGAAAGTTGTAAGAGTCGACTGCGGGAACAGAAGGAAGTCTATTTGTGAGCAACGGCTTAGCAACTCCAATATCAAATTCTCTCCATTTTACAATCTGCAATGATGGAAATGTAAACAGTGGGTCCTGTTGGGTTTGCAGACGTCAGTTTCTGTATGTTTGTTTCAGCATCAGCGAGCCTGGAGACGAGGCAGCAGGTGGTGCTGCGGCTGCTGGACCACATTCTGCAGCCGTCGGTGTTCGAGGATGTCAGGGCGGTCGCGAACAGCTGGCGTCTGGAGCAGAACCAGCAACAGTTTACTGTGAGTTTAACGTTCTTTTTATTTGGACAATTTATGACGAGTCATCTGCCTGGATTATATTCAGATAATATGACAGAATATTCAGAGAGACATAATATTCAGATAAGAGTTCACAACGAAGTAGTAAGTTTGCTTGTTGCATGGTCAAGAAAGTTCAATCATATAGTTCATGCCGCATCAAATAATGCCAGTGTTAGTAAGAATAACAATATGATTCATAAAATTTCCATGGTTCCTCATGATCATTCTTCTGGACCTTAGAAATATTAGCACACAGGTTCCCAAAATAAAGTATTCGTATGTTTTTTTTACTTTTCAGAAAGCAAACGTTGTAGACCTATTCCTGGAAGTGTACCAAGCGGGCATGCTACCTCGCGGCGAGGTTTTCGTGGACGCCAACACCAAGCATGTCCAGGAAGCCATCAAGGTGTTCCATCTCCTCTACTTCGCGAAAGACTGGGACGTGTTCGTCAACGTCGCCTGCTGGCTGCGTGAGCGCATTAACCCTGGCATGTTCGTCTACGCCTTCACCACCTCCATCTTCCACCGCCCCGACACCCGCGGCATCATCCTCCCCGCTCCTTACGAGATTTACCCCTACTTATTCGTTAACAGCGACGTCATCAACAAGGCTTTCATGATGAAAATGACGAACGGCCAAGTCGAAACAGCCATCACTGATTACTGGAAAATTAAAACCGATAAGAACGTCATTGCCATCGATTCTCGTACTACTCTGCGCTATACGTTGTCTCTGGATGATATGCTTAGTTATTTCACGGAAGACATTGATCTGAACACTTATATGTTCTATCTGCATATGAATTATCCATACTGGGTGACCGGTGAGGGTTATGGCGTTGAAAAGGAGCGGCGAGGCGAAACGGTTCTGTACACCGTTCAGCAGATGCTAGCGCGCTTGAGACTCGAACGCCTATCGCATGGTATGCAGGATATTACGCCCATCAGCTGGGATGAAACGCTCAAGACTGGATACTGGCCCAAGATCCGTCTCCACACGGGAGACGAGATGCCCGCTCGCTCCAACGATACCCCCATCGTCCACAATTACAACGTCAAGACCAAGGAGGCTGTGGAGGGCTATGAGACTCAACTGCGCTTGGCTGTATTAAAAGGACAATTTGAATTGGTAGGTAACCTTCTTTTTATGTTCTGAATTTTACCCGGACACTGTTTATTTTGCAAGCGCAAAATCAACAAATCGTATCATATGAAATTTATTATTTTTTAATTTCCAGCCTGACGGTACAATCGTCCCGCTGAAGAAACCACAGGATGTTGAAAACCTCGCTCGCCTGGTTTGGACCATTCAAAACTCGAGTGCTACATATTTCACCAACTCAACTAAAAACCTGTTGAGCTATGCTACCTACAATTCTAACAAGTGAGTTCCCTTTTGGAATACATTTTGTACATTGTACCTACTATGATGGGTACTGAGTCTTATGCATCTTATCTTATTACTTCAAAGTGACGTCTAGTAATCAGTGCATGTGACGGCAAGGATATAACGAGTATGACAATAAATTATAGATAACTTTGAGAACGGCACACGATACGTATAACTTTTTTTTTTAGGTACACCTACGTACCGACAGCCACGGATATGTACTCTACATCAATGCGCGACCCCGCTTTCTGGAGAGTCCTTAAACGCAAGCTCGAAATCTTCCAACTCTTCAAGAAGCAGCTGCCTTCATACACTCGAGAAGACTTAACCTTCCCAGGAGTGAAAGTGGAAGGTATCTCCACTACAGAGCTGGTTACCTTCATGGATACGTACGACATGGACATCAGTAATGCAGTGTACTTGAATGAAACTGAGGTCCGAAACAAGAAGTCAGACTTCGTGTTCGTTGCGCGCCAGAGGCGCTTGAATACCCGCCCTTTCAAGGTCACCATCGATGTGGCCTCCACCAAAGCTGTTGACGCCGTCGTCAGGGTGTTCCTTGGCCCGAAGTATGACGTTTTTGGCCGCATTACTGACGTCAATGACAAGCGGCTCGACATGATCGAGATAGACACCTTCCTCTACAAGCTGAAATCTGGAAAGAATTCGATCGTGCGCAACTCCACCGAGTTCCAGGGAATAGTCGAAGACCGACCGTGGACGCGCCCCATGTGGGATACTTCCATGAAGGGCACGGGCAGATTGGATGAGAACTGGTGGTGGAAGTCTCGCGTTGGCTTCCCGCATCGCCTGCTGCTGCCTCTGGGGCAAACTGGCGGCATGGATGTGCAGTTGTTCGTGGTGGTTACACCGGTGCTAACCGGTTATAACATCCCTGTGGTGGACACGAGCGTCATAAACGAGCGCCACACAGGCCGCTGGAGCACTGGCTTCGATTCCCTGCCGCTCGGCTTCCCGTTCGACCGCGTCATCGACCCGATGCAATTTTTCACTGACAACATAAAGTTCGTTGACGTGAAGGTGTATTACAAGGAACTGCAGGTCCCCAAGAATGTAGAAGCTACCACAGAACATCGTGACGACCTCTCTGTGTTGGATAAAGATCTGTTACTCTAAACTAACAACCAATACGCAATGTTTTTTTAAATAAAATTGCATGCATATTTACATGCTTCCTATCTTGTAGTCTTTTTCAATTATGGTATCCTAAACAATAGGATCACAATTGTAAAGATTCAAAGAGTTTTATTTGTCCATCATAGGTAATAACAAGGTGTTAACAATTTTTCGTATCACTATGTGGTGCCTGTCAGCATACAAATATAGTAGTCAAAATCATACATAAATTCATTAAATAAAATTGGAATTGCAATATTGCAATTATTTCAAAATATGTCATGGTGTGTAAAACAAATAAATTATAATAAATATCATACAATTGTTATAGGCATACACGTCCAGTTTCTAATAGAAATAATAATAATACATCATAAGTTTTCATCAGTCAAAAATTCTGCTACAGAGTAATACACCTTTTCTATAAGATATGCTTTTAAACTTTTCTTAAAATCGACTTCGTTTCCATTTTTTGCGAGGATGTTCTGTGGAAGCTTGTTATAAATTTTATGAGACATGCCAAGAATGCTTTTTTGTAACAATGCTGTGTGAGTTGGCTGTGATTTTAATTTATTACGAAGGCGTACACTTTTAAATGTATTAAACATATGGTGGTTAGTGTTTACAAAAATAACTGTCTCGTATACATACATTACATACAAACAAGGTAAGGTATCTTTAGTCTTCTAAAATACGGTTTACAAGAGTCATCTTGTTTTAGACCACATGCCGACCTTAAACATTTCTTTTGAGCCTTAAATACATTATCTCTGTTCGTCGAGTTCCCCCAGAAAATTATACCATACCTCAAGTAGATGTCACAAATGCATGGAAAGCAGTTAAGGCTAGGTCGTCAAGCGAGTTAGCGTTTTCGAGTTTTCTAAAAACAAACTGAAACGCAGAATAAGCGTTTTAAAAATTTGAAAAAATTATATGTTTTACTTAAGGATCTAGTCTAGTCAAAGTTGCACTCAGTTACACGATCTAATGAACTTCGCTCGATAGAAAGAGACCCCAAAGTTACTCCTTTTTGTAAAGCATTTACAATCTGACGACTAAACTATTGATGTTTTAAATAAAGTTTTTGAACTAAACTAAAGCCATTCAGTATTTCTAGACATTTTTGCAGAATTTAAAAAGATAAAATGATTGTATTAATTAATATGTTTAAATACCTACAAAATGCCGAGCGCGGAGGCTCGGCAGGCCCGATCAGTCGCGCGCTGGCGCTTACGGACAACGGACCAGTGTCAGTTTTATCCGCGACAGTTTCGTGCACCAAACAAGTAGTTTTTGACGAATTTATATAATTGTTGCAAGTTATTTAATAAGGGCAATAAAAACCCAAACGAAAAACGTCGTATTTATTAACAAATAAATTATGGTCATAGTGCCACAGTATAGAAATGACAGTATAAGAACTAAACTGAACCCCTGCAGAAATGGAACCAAACATGGTAAAATTATAAATGAAATGTTTATTACCAGAAATTATAGATATACTCGTAGTAAGAGAGCTACTGCTTTGCACATGAATATTTTTATCAAGCTATGAGCTTCACCACATTTATTCCGACCGTCTTTTTTTTTAATACCACGTCAGTGGCAAACTAACGGCCCGCCTGATGGTAAGCGGTCACCGCAGCCTATGGACGCCTGCAACTCCAGAGGTGTCAAATTCGCGTTGCCGATCCTTTTAAAATTTATACACTATCTATCTTTCTAGCTAATCTTCTTTTAATAAATCTACCCATTCCCAGGTAGCTACCGTGGCAAGTTTGGTATCATTTCATATACCAATTGATTCTTTTATCATCTTTATGTAAAAATCATTTCTGGTATTTATTTTAAAAGAATACAGTTTATTATGCTTTGAGAGCTAATAACTTTAGACGAATAAATTTAACCACCAAAAAATATCTGTATTTTATTAAATTAAATTAACGTTTTTTCCAAGCTCGTGGCTCCTAAAGCGTTAGCTGTTACAATAAAGCTTAAAACTAGTGGCTCTGTGAGCTGTAGACCACGCATTTTTTTTTTTTTCAAAATTTACAAAAACCGTGTCGACAAAAATATAATTAAACCTATACTTATATAATTATCGAAATTGCTCACAAAATGTCACGAGAATCGGTTGAGAAATGCGACCTGTAGAGGAGAACATTTGAACAGACAGACATACGAAAGAATTTTTGTCGAGAGCTGAAACGGAGACGCTTCGCTCTCTCGGTCAAAAAACTATGTTAGTATAATTTTATGACAGTCGTGGTTCACTACTACTGGGCCTGTGTATATGAAGAGTCGAACATTATCAACTTATATCCATACGCTTCGTCCGGTTTTACAGTAGACTGAGGAGTATACCCTGTTGCCTGTGCCCTCTGTTTGCCGTTTGTGGACTACGAGAAGGCCTTTGATTCGGTTGAAACCTGGGCTGTACTACAATCTCTCCAGCGGTGCCAAGTAGACTACCGCTATTATCGAAGTACTGAAGTGTTTGTACGACAACGCCACTATGTGAGTCCGACTCCAGGACCAGAACTCGATACCTATTCCGTTGTAGCCGCGAGTCAGGCAGGGAGATGCTATTTCTCCCAAACTGTTCTCCGCTGCACTGGAGGATGTTTTCAAGACTTTGGACTGGAGAAGCCTAGGCAATAGGCATCAACATAAACGGCGAGTACATCACTCACCTTTGGTTTGCTGACGATACAGTAGTCTTGGCTGAGACCATACAGGATTTAAGTACCATGCTCAATGACCTTGGTAAAACCTCCGTGACCTCTTAAGCTGAATATGTACAAGATGAAGGTCATGTCAAATGCCCATGTAGCACCAACTGTCGTTACTATTGGACACTTTATACTCGAATTTGAAGTTGATTATGGTATTCTAGCGACCCGCCCCGGCTTCGTACGGGTGCAATACTGATACTAATTATATTTATATACTACAGAATGTATTTATATACAACCCGGCCGATACCGCCGCAACCGCTATGTTCCTGCATTTTAAATCAGTAATATCTTCAAAAATATTCATTTAAATTACATGCTGTCAAGTGCCATATTGATCTATATAAAATGCAACATGTATTTAAGGTATTTTATTGGAGAAGGATTAATGCTGTATTGCTTAAAATCGCTTCGTAAATAAGCCATTATTTTTCGTAAAAAGTAAAGGATAAAAAATGGTTATTGTGGGTTATCCCTAAGAGATAGACATATACCATAATCGACTTTTTTGTAGACCTTTTTAAGTTGTACAATACTTTAGTACATTATTTTGATTTATCTCGTAGGGTTCAGCCAGCGTTTGCAATGTAAGCGCAATAAAATATGTTTATTTACGACATCACAATAGAAACCTATTAAATTATCTGTGTTTCTCTACTATACACCTGTAACCAAGAGGAAAGAGCAATGGAGAGGGCTACGCTGGAAGTATATCTGCGCGATCGTATCAGAAATGAGGCCATCCGCAGAAAAACCAAAGTAACCGATATAGCCCTCCGAATCGCTTAAATGGCAGTGGGCGGGGCACATTGCACGTAAAACCGATGGCCATTGGGGCAAAGACGAAGGTTCTCGAGTGGTGACCACGTACAGGAAGGTGCAGCGTAGATAGCCCCCCACAAAGTGAACTGATAACCGGGTAAAGGTCGCGAGAGTCCGCTGGATGCGGGTGGCGCAGGACCGGTCATTGTGGCACTCTTTAGGGGAGGCTTATGTCCAGCAGTGGACGTCCATCAGCTGATATGATGATGATGATGATATATTTACATGAATAGTTGTTATATTGTATACAAGCTTATTAGTTTTACGTGTATTCATAATCTGTCATTGCTTTCTTAAATATCCGTGTTTGTGCAATTATTTTTCTCATTTTCTCGAAGGTTAGCTGGAAGAGATCCCTTATAGGGATAAGTTCGCCTCTGTACTTTTACATTTTGTTATTTTGTTTCGATTGTTATTGTTTTTTGTGCAATAAAGTGTTATACATACATACATATACATGATGATGATAACACGCACACGACAAATAAATATAACAGCCTGTATAATATAACACAATTAGATAAAAAATTGCATGACCTATTAAACAAATCGAGTAGAAGGGTATAAGACATATTTCTTAGGTTCTTAGGTTTCATAGATTAAAATAACGAATTTCTGGGTTGTAGGTATGTACTACGAATTCTGTTTTTTTTTTTCATTATAATGGATCTTACCGTAAGTTCGACTTGCAATTATTTATTTACTACCTTATTAAAAAAATATATCAATTACATACTAAAGTTTAATCATAATTAATGCATTTCTTAAGTCAAAATACAGTTATATTTCTATACTGTGACCAGTATGAAGCTAGCGGGGTCATCCGAGTTCACAGTCGCTTCGTCCGCGCGGGCTTGTTCACGCACCGCCAGGACAGCGCTAAATACCTACTCTCGCAGAACTAGAGGGCCTTAATACCGATGATTGATTTGCAATTTTTTCAAATTATATAACGCGTATGAGAATTTACTTAATTTCCTACATATAATGTCAGTTTGGTTTTTCCACGTCAACTTATTATCTATGTTTAGGCCAAGAAATTTTGTTATGTCCGTTTCATTGATTTTATGTCCTTTATAAGTTATGTTTAAATTAGTAGATTTGGTTCTTTGTTGAAAAGTCATTCAAACATTGGTCTTGTCGAGATTTATTTTCAGGTTATTATTAGTTAGCCATTGTATGATTGTGATTAATGTATTGTTAATGTCAGATTCATATGAAAGAATTAGGATACTCTTTTAATTAAAAAAAAACTTTTAATATTTCAACCGATTTAATATGTAGTTCCCAAGACCAACTTTAAATTAAGTTAATAAGTTATCATTAAGATGATTCACAACGGTTTGATTTTTAATAAATAAACTAAACTGCAACCCTTGATCTGCAATCTGCATACCTAAAATGTAACAAACGAAGAACAATTTTAACCAATAGCAGTCCTCCTAATTAAAAGTCGATCTGCGATATAATTGCTTAATCAGCGAGGCAATTAGCAGAGAATCTTAGAAAAAGATCAAAGTCCCATCTTAAAGGCCGGCAACGCACTTACAACCCCTAGTCTTGCGGTGGGTGTGCATGTGTGCGATTCCTCTGCTCGTTTGCCCCCTATTTCGTAAAATAAAACTATCTGGTACTAGATCCGTACTCAACAGAAAAGTAGATAAGTTTAGAATTGCGACCCCCACAGAACCGAACTGTTCTAAAAGTAGGTAAGGACATTTAGTTGGTTTAGAACCAGCTGATAATTTGTGAAATGGTTGCTGATTATTTATTTGTGAAATGGTTGCTTATGAACTAGCCATTTTACTCGTACCTAGACAAAATAACAACACCAGTAGTTTTGTTTACATAACGGATACTAAAAAAACAGCGCATAATTAAGATAAACGCATAAAGATTAACGTCGGTAATTATGTCAACATTCATATTTATTTAAAAGTATACGTTACGTAAGATATATTAAGGTACATTTAAGAAGGAAAGAAGTTTAATAAGCAATACAGTCAGATAACCGTAAGTGGTTGATGAGAGACTAGTCGTTGCAAAATTAACATAAATTGTACAGCAGCCGTAGAATCATGAGCTTTGTAATCGGAAAACAAAAGTTGGGTTAGTTATCATACTGTTATTATTATTAAAATGATTATTAAAGAACCGAGAAAAGACACACGAACTAAAATGATATTTGTAAGCGTCTTTTCTCGTATTACAAAAAAACACTTCGCCATTTATCTTACAAACAAAGTTATATAGAAAACTTCTCTTGAGTTTCATCTTTTGAAAAGTAGGTAAGTAAGAAATGCATTTACAATTTTCGGTGGATTAGTCTCAATGTCATTGAAATTCAAGAGAACTTGACCGACTCGTTTACTAACACCTACGCAAAGCTATGAACGCACGAAATTTCTAACTAGACTATTGTGTACGACGTTCTGTTCAGTATCCGCGAGCCTGGAGACGAAGCAGCAGGTGGTGCTGCGGCTACTAGACCACATTCTGCAGCCGTCGGTGTTCGAGGATGTGAGGGCCGTCGCGAACAGCTGGCGTCTGGAGCAGAACCAGCAGCATTTTACTGTGAGTTGACTCTCCTTTTTAGTTTGCATTACTTACTACATTTTTATTCATGTGACAAGACACAGATAGTACGTAGTTAGCATATTGCCTAAATGTACGGCCTACAAATCTCAAATTCAGTGTCACAATGACAATCCAAAAATCTTTCACATTTTATCATGGACTTGGCAAATTGCTGTAGGCAGGTTCCAAAATAAATATGTACGCATATGTGATTTTTACTTTTCAGAAAACAGACGTTGTGAAGCCATTTCTGGAACTATACCAAGCGGGCATTCTACCTCGCGGCGAGATATTCGTAGATCTCAACAGCAAACACATCCAGGAAGCCGTCAAGGTGTTCCATCTTCTCTACTTTGCGAAAGACTGGGATGTGTTCGTCAACGTCGCCTGCTGGCTGCGTGAGCGCATTAACCCTGGCATGTTCGTCTACGCCTTCACCACCTCCATCTTCCACCGTCCCGACACCCGCGGCATCATCCTCCCCGCTCCTTACGAAACCTACCCCTACTTATTCGTCAACAGTGACGTCATTAACAAAGCTTTCATAATGAAAATGACGAACGGCCAAGCCGAACCAGCAATCACGGATTACTGGAAAATTAAAACCGATAAGAACGTCATCACCATTGATTCTCGTACTACCCTGCGTGATAAGTTTTCTCTGGATGACGTACTTAATTATTTCATGGAGGACATTGATCTGAATGCCTATGTATACAATTTGCACATGAGCTATCCTAACTGGATGACCGGTAAAGAGTACGACGTTGACAAGGAGCGGCGAGGCGAGGCAATGCTGTACAACGGTCAGCAGATACTAGCGCGCTTGAAGCTCGAACGCCTATCGCATGGTATGCAGGATATTACGCCCATCAGCTGGGATGAAACGCTCAAGACTGGCTACTGGCCCAAGATCCGTCTGCATACGGGAGACGAGATGCCCGCTCGGTCTAACGATACGACCTTCGTCCACAATTACAACGTCAAGACCAAAGAGGCTTTGGAAGACTTTGAAAAACTACTGCGTCTGGCCGTCTTAAAAGGGGAATTTCAATTGGTGGGTAAGGTCCCATATTAAGTTCTTAAACTTTGAATTTTCCTTTCAGATTTTTTCGGTTCACTTCATCCCACTTTTACCACACATATACCTTTAAAAAAATGCTAAATGTTAAATTAAACCAATCACTAGTAAGTTTATTACGCGTTGTAAGGAAATTATTTACATAGTTCCAGTAAGCCCATGTTTCAATTTGCAGAGCGACGTTTCAATTTGTACTGTCCCGTTGAAGAAACCACAGGATGCTGAAAACCTCGCGCGACTAGTTTGGATCGTTCAACACCAATATTTCACCAACGTGTCTAAAAACCTGTTGACCTATGCCACCTACAATTCTAACAAGTAAGTTTCTTTATTTTCTCAACCGCCCAACCAGTCTACAATTCTACATATATTATTCATTCTAAATTAAATATTAGATAGAAACGCCAACGAGAGGCGTAATGCAAATATGTATTGTGAAGACATTGGACACTTTATTTCCACAGTCAATCATCAAACCACTGCCCATCAAAGTTGTTTTAACCAATCAATCAATCAATCAATCAAATATATTTATTTGCAAAAATACAGTGGTAGGTTGTTACATTAAATAAAGTTCAGTGTATTTTGCTTGCAAGCAAGCGTGCTAATATTATCAGTAATATAATTCTAATTCACATGTCAATCAAAATTAATCTTCAAAATATATAGGTAAAAATAATCATAAAAAAAAATTAAATCAAATAAATACAGGAAATTAACATAAACATTGTGATTCTATGAATACTTATTTTTAAATTCTAAATATTGCTTGATGCTATAAAAACCAGAAACCAGAAGAAGAAAAGAAGAAGCCAGTCTACTAATTTTCGCTTCAACTCGTGTTCCTGGAGTAACTTAAAGTTTTCTGGCAAGTTATTATAAATTTTTATGCACATATTAAATACATTTTTGTCATACATCGCCTTGTTACAAACTGGTTTATGCGTACGGTTCATTGTTTTTTGTCTGGTTTGCCTTTGTGTAATTTCATTTCTTTGTACGAAATAATACTGATGAGTTTTCACGAAATTGCATACATTTTGAATATATAAACATGGCAATGGAAGTATATGTAACTTTAACGAAACCTAACATGATATATCTTTATTGCCTTTCATTAGCAGCGTTACTGCTTAATACAATATTAGTTTGGTGTGGATGGCGCATCGTTACTGACCAACGTCTTTAATAACATAGAGAAATTGTAATTTAAGACGTTGGTGCCGTTAAAAGAAGCCTCAGTCTTCTAAGGTCTGTCGATGTCGCCGTACGCCTCCCTAAGGCGTTTTAAGAGGAAACTAGTAAAGGAATTCGTGCCTGAGATTGATTGGTTACGATAGCTCAGTGGTTAGAGCAATTATTCCCATTAATTAAAAATTTAAACCTTTCGTTAAAAGTAAAAAGTAAAAGTAATTTAGCAGCGCTACTTACTGCTTAATACAAAATTAAATTATATACTTTATTTAATTAATTTCCAGGTACACCCACGTACCGACAGCTTCAGAAATGTACTCCACATTCATGCGTGATCCCGCTTTCTGGAGAGGTCTGAAACGCAAGCTCGAAATCTTCCAAATCTTCAAAAAGCAGCTGCCATCGTACACCAACGCAGACTTAGCCTTCCCGGGAGTGAAAGTAGAGGGTATCTCCAGTACAGAGCTGGTAACTTTCATGGATACGTACGACATGGACATCAGTAATGCACTGTATTTGAATGAAACTGAGGTCCTACACAAGAAGTCAGCCTTCGTGTTTGTGTCACGCCAGAGGCGCCTGAATACCCGTCACTTCAAGGTCACAATCGATGTGGCGTCCTCCAAAGCTGTTGACGCCGTCGTCAGGGTGTTCCTTGGCCCGAAATATGATGTTTTTGGTCGATTTATTGACGTCAACGACAAGCGGCTGGACATGATCGAGATCGACACCTTCCTCTTCAAGCTGAATTCTGGGAAGAATTTGATTGTGCGCAACTCCACCGAGTTCCAGGGAATAGCCGAAGACCGACCTTGGACGCGCCCCATGTGGGATGTTTCAGTGAAGAGCACGGGTAAGGTGGACGAGAACTGGTGGTGGAAGTCTCGCGTTGGTTACCCGCATCGCCTGCTTCTGCCTTTGGGGCACACAGGCGGCATGAATGTGCAGTTGTGCGTAGTGGTTACACCGGTGCAAACCGGTTATAACCTCCCTGTGGTGGACATGCACGTCATAAACAAGCGGCACACAGGTCGCTGGAGCACTGGCTTCGATTCCCTGCCGCTCGGTTTCCCATTCGACCGCGTCATCGACCCGAAGCAATTTTTCACTGACAACATGAAGTTTGTTGACGTGAAGGTGTACAAGGATGTGGAGGTCGCCAAGAATGTAGAAGCTACCACAGGAAATCGCGACGACCTCTCTGTCTTGGATAAAGATTTGCTTTTGTAAACCAGTAATCTAATTGCCAAGAAAATCTTTGTATTTCGTTTCGGTTCAAAAATATGACATGTAATATTTGATGTTTCTTGTAACACGTTTTTAATAATGGTATCATAAACTTTTCATATTACTTCCAACTTCCAACCTTCCGTCCGAATAATTATCTCGTTCCACAGACCAACATTTAAATTATATCTAAAATGTACCAAATAGGGTTCAAGTTCGCAGGGCCTCCAGGTACGTAAATAGAAATCGGCAAGGGACTGCCCCCAGTTTACGCAAATATTTAGTGTCGTGACCCTTTGAAGTATCAAAGACGGCCCCTTCCACGCCAGGGCTTTTAAAA
Organism: Notocelia uddmanniana; assembly: GCA_905163555.1. Classification (NCBI taxonomy): domain Eukaryota; kingdom Metazoa; phylum Arthropoda; class Insecta; order Lepidoptera; family Tortricidae; genus Notocelia; species Notocelia uddmanniana. The sequence continues at coordinate 2,505,610 of LR991065.1, read as the reverse complement.
AGATTAAGCTCACAGGTTTTCATAATACATCTGTCACTGTCACAGGTAGGAAAAGGCTTGACGCAGACTAAGGCATTATAAAGCACTATCATTAAGGTTTGCGAATACCTGAAGTTATCTTTTACGTTTGATAAACGACTGACGCCGGCTGCGGCGGATTGCGACTGTCTCTTTGAGATTTATCGCAGTTATTGTACAAACAATACATCTGCGGGTCCGTTTGACTAAGCTTGTAGCTGTATCTAATCGCTGAAATTAATTCTGTTTCACTTCATCCGACTAGCCTCCCGTTGAGATATCGCTCACAATTATTGACTAAGGCCGTTGACTACTGAGCAACATTGTCTTTATCTAACCGCTTTCCTAAATCAATGCCGATTCAGGAATTCTATTAACTATTGGACTAATTTTTCTGAAATTCAGACACGTTTGAATTTAGTTTTCATCCTACAAAAGCCTACTTGAGAAACAATCAGATCGATCGATTCAAAAACTTACGGACCAGAATTTTAGAATAGGTATACCAAACAATCATGCAAAATGGTGTTTTGTGTTATATAAGGGTGTATAATAAGGTTATTCGAACCTACTCATTTAGGTATCGAATTGTTCCAATTATCGGCTGCGGCTTGATGAAATTCATGTATAGACTATTTATTTATTTCTTTTATTATTATTATTTTTTATTTCTGTGAAACTCGTTTGTGTCCACGAGCTGTCGCCCTATCCAACCAATTCGAATAGTACTGTAGTATTATATATGCTTTATTTATATCTTGACGATCAATTGTGAGCCGTAGATAGAGAAGCTATACACATAAAGGGGTTAGCATAATATTCAAATTCAAATTATTCAAATTATTTATTAGCTTAACCACACAAATATACAACAACAGATATGTCTGGCGGACCCCAAACTAGGCTGAGCCTGTATCTTGGGGCCCTGGAGTGCAAATATGTGAAACAGGCATGATAAGCAAAAACTCTACAAAACAAGAATTAAAAAAAAACAATTCATATACGACACGACTAGTACACGAGCCACGTGTGTGTGTGTGTGTGTGTGTGTGTGTGTGTGTGTGTGTGTGTGTGTGCGCGTGTGTGTGTGCGTGTGTGTGTGTGTGTGTGTGCGTGTGTGTGTGTGTGTGGGGGAGGGGGGGGGGGGTATGTTGTATGCAGATATCATGTTATACATGTTAGCAGGCAAGGAGAAGGGCCTCTGTGTCATGATATGATACTGCTACTAGCCACTTTTTTATAAACGCCTTAACTTTACCTATTGTGTAATGTTGCAAGCTATGCATTTGACAGATTTTATTATAAATGCGTAAATGCATAAAGTCAGGTGAGCGCTTGGAAAGAGCCGACCTGTAATTTGGAAGAGGGACTCTAAACTTGCGCCTGACCAGAAGCTGGCTATAATTTGGTAAGCTTTTTATTATCGCATGAGCTCTAACCACTGCTTTTAGGATATATAGCCGTCGAACGCTTAGAAGTTTAGTCTCTCGATAAAGGCCATCCGTTAGATAAAGAAAGGGTTTTCTAAACATTACTTTTATTACCGCGCGCTGCGCTCTCTCCAACTGCAGTAGAGTGGTTTTAGGAGCGCTTCCCCAAACCATCATGCCATACTGTAATATTGATTCGCACAGAGCGCTGTACACAATGCGAAGCAGTTGCTGCGAGGCGCAGCCGCGAAGTTTTTTCATTATATAAATACATTTTCTCACTCTGCCACAAAGCGCGGAGATGTGCTGTTTAAAGGATAGGTGTTCGTCGAATATCAGACCCAGATACCTGACTTTTTCTGATCTCACTATCCTACTGCATGAGCATAAAGTGGAACCTCCGACAAGGTTGGGACATTTGCTACAGTGTATCACAAGATATCTATCAGGGGGAACAGTAGAGGCAGATGTTTTAGAGAAAGCAAGAAAGTTAGACTTGATAACATGCTATCCAACCACGTTCCAATATCCGACAACCCGCTCTCTGCGAGTTTAAATGTATCATCCCATGTGTCTCCGTGAAACAGTACCACAGTGTCGTCTGCATAACAGATTACTTCAGCTCGATGCAACTGAAGTTGGAGGATATCATTAACGTAAATGAGAAAAAGCGTAGGGCCAAGGATACTACCCTGTGGTACTCCAAAGGAGATTGGCATCTGATCGCTACTATTCTCACCAACTTTAACAAGTTGACGCCGATTGGTCAGGTAACTACAAAACCACTCGAGGCTTACCCCCCGCACGCCTGAGGCTTCGAGTTTTTTTAAAAGGATATCTTTTGAGACAGTGTCAAAAGCTTTACAGAGGTCCAAGAAAACCCCGACACATTTCTCGCCACCATCTATAAAACCAGATATTTTATTTGACACATACATGGCAGCGTCCTCGGTGGACTTACCCTTTCTGAATCCGAACTGATTATCGGATAGAACTTTGTGTTTATCAAGAAAAGCCGTAAGACGGGAATTGACTATCTTCTCCAAGACCTTAGAAAATACACTGAGGAGGGATATAGGACGATAGTTGTTGGGATCAACCTTACATCCGTTCTTGTAAATGGGAGTTACTTGAGCCAGTTTCCATCGATCCGGAAAGCAGCCAGAAACCAAACTCAAGTTACAGATGTGGGTCAGTGGCTCCAAAATAACGTCTCTGATTTCCCTAATGAACAGTGGCTTGACAGAATCTGGGCCCGGCGCACTATCAGATTTAAGCTTGAGAATAATTTTTTCGACCTCGCAAGCGTCGGTTGGGTGAAAGAAAAAGGAGTTAGTGTTGGCGGTTGACTGATGATTTTTGAATTTTGCGGCCAAGGATGCCTGAGTCTCAGAGAGTTTAGATAGTATATCGACAGCCAGCTTTTCTCCCACCGTAGCAAAATGTAGATTACAGGTGTTAAGAGACTTTGTCGGGGAATTTGACAATGATATAAGTTCGTTTGCGGAGTTACTACTGATCTGAGTATGACAGACGTTTTTAATTGTTTGCCATAATTTCTTAGGATTGGCCTTAGCCTCAGTTAATTGTTTACTTTGGAATTCGTTTTTTAAATTATACAGTAAATTATCAAAGAAGTTTCTATATCGCTTATAAATAGCCTGAAGAACACGATCGTTAGGTGCGGCTCTTGCCTTGCTATGGAGTTTATCCCTATGCTTCATGCATCTAATTAGACCGGGTGTGATCCAGGGTTTAAGATTTAGTTTAGAACGGCTAACCTTGACCCGACTTGTGTTATTATCCAAGACTGTGGATACGACTTGGTCAAAGGAACCAACTGCCTCGTTGACATTAGTTGAGTTGATTACTTTAGACCAGCTTGCTGCTCGCAACTCCCGTGCAGCTGCAACAAAATCAGTTTTTGTTGTCCAGCGACCCCGCTTGGAAGGTTTGTTATTAGGAGCAGAAATTGCAGCCATGGCAATATCGTGGTCTAATAATACACACAATCGCATCCCTTTATAAAGGACATAATTAATATTTAAGCTGTGCTCCAGTGGCAGGAATAGTTGGCCACACTATTTTATTGATAAAATAACTATTTGAGTAATCGGAACCAGTTGTATAGCAGAAGCAGTGAATCAAATATGTAGATACAAATGTCCGATCGGACGCTCTCATACAGAAACGCGACGCTACAATAAATTTAATCGCAGGACGTGACAGGCAGCCTAGCGATATCTTATACCGTCACTTTATATGGCTGAAATGTACTAACGCGTCACATAAAACCTGACGATATACGCTGAGCGAGTTAGAACACTGTCTTGCAATGAAGCGCAGAGGGGTGATTGCGTGCAAGGTGACGTGTGAGAGGTGTTTTCAAGCGTGCGTAAGGCCGATCTGAATATCATTTTTCATACCAATAATTTATACCAAAAAAAACCGACTCTAATTTTGTACTTGCTATGCCACAAATTGTTTTCTTGTGCAAATGCTTGATCACCTACAGAAAATACCGAAATCGGCATATGTGTGCCTATCGAATTCCAGGAGTTCCCTTGATTTCTCCTTGATCCTTGATCCTTGTTCCCTGAAAACTACAACCTTACGGTCTTCAAGACGAGAGTGAACCGGTTTTTACTAGGTAAGCGCGCTCCATCCTAAGTAGAGCGCAATATCGCTTACCATCAGGTGATTTGTGGTCAAACGCAAACCTATCCCAAGTAAAAAAAAAGATCCCGTCATCAGACCTTCACCAAATTTATATGGGACCAATGTCGGGGTACTTGCTTTGAAACAAAAAAGAATTATCAAAATCGGCCAACGTGGTCAAGAGTTATCGGGGAACATCCATATATAAAAAAAGAACTAGCAAACATGTAAACGAACTGAGTAAGTACCTCCTTCCTTCTATTGAAGTTGGTAATGACACTTAGATAATCCTAATCACGTTACGTAATCGAATAGCAGGCGTAAAAAGGTTTTTACACCACACCTTGCCAAAAAGCGCGTTTTTCCGCACGCTGCGCGTCCGGAAAAACCCACTTTTTGGCCAAGTGGTGACGTAAAATTGTGTACAAAACACGGGTCGTAAAACAGAAAGCCCTCTCTCGCATATTTATGACTCTGGCCTGCGGCTCGGGCCTCAAACTTCTGCGATATCGGCCTTTCTTTGTTTTACAACCCTTGTATCGTTTTTTTTTTATGACATAGGTGGCAAACGAGCAGACGAATCGCCTGATGGTAAGCGATTAACGTCGCCCATGGACACTCGCAACACCAGAGGGGTTGTAAGTGCGTTGCCGGCCTTTAAGATGGGAGTACGCTCTTTTCTAATGTACTATTACAGTACATATGGTGCTACTTTACCGCACGAGTGCGGTAATCAGCAGATTACGTGCATATGTCGAAACTTTAAAGAGCCATATGTACTGTAAAACGTTGTACGATACACGTGCGAATCGGTAATTCGCAACTCGTGTCGATTTAAAACACACTCGTTGCGAATTTCCTATTTTCTGCACTTGTATCGTAATGTACTATAATAGGCTCCAGTTGAGATAATGCTTTAGCTAGGTAATATACTTGCGTCGCAATATACTGGTCCGTCTGCAGTGCAGTCGAATGTATTTTTGTGGAGGTTAGTATCGATGGCAGTGATTGGGCACTTGTTTGAGATCAAAGGTGGATTAGTCGCAGCGCGGCCAATCTGCCGTTCGGCTTCGGCAAATGCCATTTCCGGTCTTCCTACACATAAATTGATTAAGAAACTCGTAACGGAATTTGAAAAAATCTAGCCGTACCTAAATGTACTTTTTTAGTTAATTTTTTTCCAGATTGATACACACAAAAATATTTCACGTGACCAGAAAAATAATATAGATACGAGTATGTAAGTACCCTAATAAAAACGAATACGAGCACTTATATTTTTAAGCGCGCGAAGCGAAGCTCATTTTTAGGCGACGTATTTCGTTTGAGTTCGTACTCCTAGACGCTTCAACCGATCACGCTCACTTTTTAATGTCGATAGCTGACATCATGACGATGGTTTAGATTTAACAAATTGAAAATCAGACATACCACGGAGGAATAATCACTGAAAAACTGGATTTCCGTATATTTCAATGCTAAGCGAGTAACTGTTGGGGAGTTTGAGACACGGTAGACGAGCTCAGCTCAACATCCGCACCCAGCAAACTGCATTGCGTACCTAGTTAAGACCGGCTACTGGCTCCCACCGTACCTGGTCTAATAGTGCCAAAAATGTTAGCATTGACGACCTGTTTAGCCTAGTTGGTAGTGACTCTGCCTCCGAAGCTAGAGGTCCCGGGTTCGAATCCCGGCCAGGGCATTTATTTGTGCATTTTTCACGGATATTTGTTCTTGGGTCTTGGATGTTCTCTATGTATTTAAGTATGTATTTAAGTAAGTATACGTCATCTAGTACCCATAGTACAAGCTTTGCTTGGTTTGGGACTAGCTCGATTTGTGTAAGATTGTCCCCCAATATTATTATTATTATTGTCCCGCTTTATGACAGCTGACACTCGTATTTGTAAGTAAGGGCCAGAACGACGGCCTAGGTATAATGAGTTCAATCGCTCAATCAACCCATGTAACGTAAAGATGAACTACGATAACATGCCCCGCCCCTCCAAATTACTATTTCAGTGTGTTTAGTCACATCCTTACGAAAGAGTGTATTTGTTTGTTTGACGGCTGTCTCAGCACGCTCACATGCGTTGGTGGTGCTTAATAAATACATTCACAAATACATTGAAGCGTTTTGAATTTTGGAGGGGCGTTTGGAATTATTAGGTACACGTGTCTGCACTTGGGTTGTAATGGAGTGAGGAGTGCGTGTTGGTTTTATTGGGAATCACCGGGAAAGGTTTTAACTAAGGAGGTTTGTGCATCGAATCAGACAAATCCTAATTAACAAGCCATCTGGGATCAAACAGCAACTGAAGAGGTATGGGAATTTACACTCATAACGCCTATAAACTTCTATAGGCAATCGCTTATTAAAAAGAAAGTCATGTTTGCTCTCAGCGTATAATTATTCAATCCTTTTTCATAAAGAATTTTAAATACCCTCCACCCCAACGAGCCAAGCTGAAATCAGAACATTAAAACAAAACTATTTCGAGTTATATTCGAAACATTACCATTACCAATTAAGTGACAAAAGGAATTTTAATGAGAACGAGAATTGAAATGAAACGCTATAATACGAGTATGCTAAATCAATCAAAAATCAAAATCAAATATTTATTCTGCAAATAGGCCACAAGGGCACTTTTACAAGTCAAAGCATGAATTTATACAATTAAAAAAAAAACTGACAATCTTACTTAATAATAATGATTAAAAAATATACTGATTAACAATTATATAAAAATAAATTTACAAATATTAAGGACGTATTGAATACGATCTGTCCGAATAAACAAAAAGTACATAAAATTAATTTAATATCTCAGAGATGTATATGGTCTCTGAGCGTCCAAATACGATTAATAACAATTATTTAAAAGTCCTTAGAGATGTAAATGATCTCTAAACACTAAAATTAAAATAAGTATACTTAATATTGTTAGAGATGTATAAGGTCTCTAAGCGTCAATAACAATAAAACTAATCCAGAACAGGATTATGTCTCTCGTCAATCTACTCCCTTTGCGACCCGCCCCGCGTACCACAAAGTGATCGAGCTCCGAAAATGCATTCGGAATTGAGCTTTTGATTGACCTATTTTGAGCTTTAGTGAAACGTTCCTAGTTTTGAAGCCCGGGGCTTTAGGATACAATGTTATAACCGACTATACATATGCTGGCGATCACTCTCTTTCTCACAACGTATACATATGACGTATTTTATTGAAGAATAGATACGAGTCACTCTTTTTACGCGATACTATTAATTCGACTCGCTTTTCGGGAAAAATATAACGTGAAAAATATGAGTAGGTTTGGTTAGGGTCTTGTTTCACAACACATATCTCTCAGAGCGGAAGCAGGCATGCATCGCCGACACGCTTGCAAGTAAATCCGATTTTTTCACGAAAACACGGATCAGATCAGTAGTTTCGCGTAAAAAGCATTCTTTTTTTAAGCTGAAAACCGCAATTTTTTTTGCGAAAACACGGGATTATTAAATTTTACTTAATGTAAAATATAACTGAGCAATTGGGGGCCTTTGTATACTAACTTGGGTACTAATTTTATAGTATTATAAAACTGCATTGTCAGCCGTTTGAAACCTAGTTCGCAGTCATAATGAGTGAAGTACACAATACGAGTAATATACGACACAATTCTATCTAGAAGACAACATAAACATTGATTTTGAGATACCGGCCTTTGCTTTCCGTATAAGCTACTGGTACGTTAAGTAGTTAAGTAAACTAATAGAAAAACTCGCTTCTAACGTTTTATACCTAACGTAATAAGAGCCTATCTTTACAAGAGTTCCATGACCGCTTATATCTTTTTCTATCCAACAAAATCCAACATGTCTGAGCGTGTGCGCCTGACATCGATCCAATATTTGCTGTCACGTCAATCTGATTGAACTTCCCGCAATTAAGCGACGTATCGCAATTTGTCGTCTTATGGGTCGGTCGGAAATTGATCGCAGGCGTGTCTGGCCTCGGCGGCAGATTATAGGTACAAGGCCTGAACGAGCCGCAAAATAGGAGATTGCTGGATCTACAACGATCGAATCTGATATGCGGGGTATAAGTGGAAAATACTGAGAAGCGCTCAGGCGTATAGTTGTGTAGCTGTAGTCACGCAGTTAAAATGATAGGTTCATCATTTTGGGTTACATAATTACATTTTATGCTGTTTTGGCAGACAGAACTTTACGAATATAAACATATGCGACAAAAACTAAACAACAAACAAATTGAACGCAAAGTTTTTGCATTAACTTAAATGTAAATAGTTATAAACTTCACCTGAACATGATATTTCAACAAGACAAAGCCCAAACAAGCTAACAAATACTCTTATAGTTCAAAACTCAGTGAATATACTTACGAAGCCACAAACCGCTCCCGCAAATGTAACATAACCATGTCTCGCTCACACAAATAACGTATCTTAGCATGGAATCCCGCTGACTTGTGTCATTTTTAAACTGGCAACATCATTATATTATTCGTAATAATTCAACTTAAAGGAATAACTTGAAAGTTACCGAATAAATCCGAGTCGATAGGACTCTTTGAAAGGCAAAAAGTTAAATGGGAACGGCCAAGTTTGCCTCTTCATGAACAAAATTGTATCGAAGTGGCTGAATTTAAGAAGTATACTTTGGGTGTAACTGGTTTTTTTTATACAGAGTTCGCTAGTTTGAAGATGAATTGTAATGTATTTTTTTAAATAAATACGTCGTATTTTTTTCGTGGGGTTGTGGTAGTAAATTTAATTATCTATACGAAAATTTGGGATATTTTATAACTGTTGATGAATAACATTTTACTATTTCTACTGATGGACCCGGGTATGTCCTTAAACTACGACCAAGACCACCGGGGGATGGGCAGCAGCATCCCTGGAGTGCGGTGGAGATACTGCGATCGCCAACCCGCATGCCAAGCGTGGCGATTATGGCATTTACCCCCGGATAAAATTGGGGGAGGCCTATTAATTTTATTTATTTATTTAATAATTTACATAATAGGCTTACAGTAAAAACCAAAGCGCCCATAATGTTAGGACTTAACAATAAATACACATTAGTTACATATACACAAACAAATATAAAGTAGCACTAACTAACTGTATCTGCAACATAAAGCACTTATTTTAGTAAGCAGGCTCTGCCAACCGTCCGCAAACACGTCTGCATCCTGCCTCAGTACTAGCTCATTGAGCAGCGCCGACGCACGAACTGCAGGTGCGTTACTGGCGCGACGCGTGCGCGGCCCCGCCGCCGCCCACGCGGCGAACAGCAGCTATGTCCAACAGTGGACGTCCATCGGCTGATATGGTGGTATTTCTACTGATGTAGGTACTTAAAAGTTTGAATTTGTACCGGAATTCTCCGAAACACGGAGTTGTAGCGGAATCGGCCGGTTATGTATCTCGCATCCCGCGATACCACTGTTACGATACAAAGGACATCTACGGTAAGCTGTGCCAAACTTCTTTTATCTTTGCTTACATTTATTTATTGCTTATATGTATATAAATGTATGGAGCGTTCGTGGCCCAGCGGCGCCCGCGTACCGCGTGCGGTATGCGAGGTTAAGCAATGGGTCTGTCCTTGGATGGGTGACCGCTTTGAGTGGTTACTAACTGAGCGCTCCCGTGCTTTGGAAGGCACGTTAAGCCGTTGATCCCGGTTGCTGTCTATGATAGCAGTCGTTAAGCCAAGTTAGAGGCCTCCGGGCGGCTTGAGAACTTCTAACAGTCAAGTTGCCCACTCACTTGACAAGCCTAATAAGGTCCCTAAATAATCCCAATAAGGTCTAGTTTCCCCCTCGGGTTGGAAGGTCAGATGGCAGTCGCTTCCGTAAAAACTACTGCCTACGCCAATTCTTGGGATTAGGTAGCGGACCCCAGGCATCCTTCAGGATGCAACTGTACTGGGAATAACGCTAGGAGGATGATGATGTATATATTAGCTTTAACGTCGTTATTTAATAAGTAATTTACCAATTAATATTCCACGGCTCATCCAGCTGAACCGCGGCTGAAAAATTAATCACGCTTGAGGCAGAGTAAACCGATTGAGATATAAGTGGGGATTATGGAAGATGCTCTAGACGGCATTATGTTGTTGTTCAACAAAGGTAATATGGTAGACTATAAAATATTTTTCTCAAACATGCAATGAAATATTGATGTTATGTTCCTTATAATAGGCTGTGAAGTATGACGTTTCAGGTGCGGCTAGGACAAGAGGTCGTTAATGGATTTTCATACAAATCTTGCAGGCCTAGGCCGGCAAAGTCCTCTTTTTTAATTTCCATTCCACATAAATTTGTGGCACAGGCATCATGACATACTGCCACTATCATCATCATCATCATTCAGCCGAATGACGTCCACTGCTGGACATAGGCCTCCCCCAAAGACTTCCACAATGACCGGTCCTGCGCCACCCGCATCCAGCGGACACCCGCGACCCTTACCAGGTCATCAGTCCACCGTGTGGGGGGCCTGCCCACGCTACGCCTTCCGGTACGTGGTCGCCACTCGAGAACCTTTCCGCCCCAACAGCCATCGGTTCTGCGTGCTATGTATATACTGGTTCTGCGTATATACTGCCACTATGCGTATTAAAAATAAAACTTTGTTTTTTTTTGTTGTTTATTTCAACAACAACAACAAGGCAAGCAACAACTCGGGAGACACAACAACAAGGCCTAGGCCGGGATGTAAAAATGGCATCAGTTAAATTTGTTTTTTGAGTGGTGTATTTTATTTCATTGCATATGTTTGAGAAAAGCACTATACAGATCTCGACGAGAAACGTTGGGCTGCAGGCCGCGTATCCCTATCCGTCTACATCTACTTGCCCTGCAATCCTTCGATTCCCGGCCTCTATAGTATGCCTCTAGAGCCCTTCGAATCGCTAAACTTAAGTGGCAGTGGGCGGGGCACATAGCACGCAGAACCGATGGCCGTTGGGGCGGAAAGGTTCTCGAGTGGCGACCACATACCCGAAGGCGTAGCGTGGGCAGGCCCCTCACACGGTGGACTGATGACCTGGTAAGGGTCGCGGGTGTCCGCTGGATGCGGGTGGCGCAGGACCGGTCATTGTGGAAGTCTTTGGGGGAGGCCTATGTCCAGCAGTGGACGTCATTCGGCTGAAATGATGATGATGATGATAATAGTAATGTACTATACTAAGTTATTATTACCAAACAACTATGAGATGATGAAGAGAGTGAGATTGGAATCAGTTTTATGAGAGGATAAAAAGTCTAAAGTTTAATAACAAAAGCCAAAAAATTGAGACAAACCTAGCTTGAAATCATATCAGCCCAAGGACGTCCACTGCTGAACATAGGCGTCCCCCAAAATAATGGGGAGCAAATGCCATAATCGCCACGCTTGGCATGCGGGTTGGCGATCGCAGTATCTCCACCGCACTCCAGGGATGCTGCTGCTCATCCCACGGTGGTCTTGATTGTAGTTTTAGGACATACCCGGGTCCAACTTTATTCAGTGAGCATTTAATAATATACATATCTTAGGTACTTGTCACAGACTACACCACCACCACCACCACCATATCAGCCCAGGGACGTCCACTGCTGGACATAGGCCTCCCCCATATTCACAGACTACAAGGCGAAAACAATTATAGGGAAATTCTGGAACTAATACACTTAGAGTGGTTCCCCAATAACTAACGAGTTTGCAAATCACACATTATATTAAAATTTTAAATCAAGCAATAACAATATAATTAGTTAAAGTTATCATTAATAAACGCAAGGCATTTCTTAAAATTACCCTCTCGTTTTGAAATCCAACAGCGTTAATCAGTTTAAAAATAGACTTGACAAACTATCTAAAGCAGTGAATTAGTGCTTAGTGAACTATGAGTTAGACTTATTGGCTATGTGCACGTCAGAATGTAAAGACACATGAATATTTTATTTATTTTAGTAAGCGAGTAAGACCCCTTACTGGAAATTTGACTGAAATAAATAAGAAAATAAATAAATAAATACAAACGAAACGAATCGTAGGAAACCAATAGGAAACGTCGAAGTAAATTTGACATATAAGTCCCCGGAAATTGCACATTTCTGCCATGGTGTGCGCTGCGATCGCTTAGTTTACCCCCACCACCTACTTCGCACATAGCCAATAGCGCGAGCTGCCTGTCTAATCGATATAATAATATAACAATTATAATAAAATGCACGCCATGAGATCGAGTCAACGTTAGAGTAAACACTGGCTGATCCTAATCTCTACAATCTAAAATCTAAATGTATGTATTGGTGTAACGTAATGTACGCCTCGCAAGCTGCGGGACAATGAAGACAAATGTTCTCCGGGCCCGGTGATGGATGGCCGACTTTATAATGTCGTCGCTATCAACCAACCCTAGCACCTGCCTACCTACCTATAGGTATTACCTACCTTCTTTGTAATAGTTGCAAGAAATACTTACCTAACTGTTGAATATCCTAAGATCGTAACAGGTATCGAAAATAGATAAGATTTTTTTATTTCTTTCTAAAATACATGTTACCTATTCCATAAAGTGTTAGGGTGGTATTCCACTCGTCCAATATCTTTGTCCAAGTTTTATTGTTTTTCATGCGTAGCCATATTGATTTAACTGTCATCTGAATCATTGATCAAATGTCGGGGTCCCATCCAAGTTTGATAAAATCATCCAATTTCATTGATCAAAGATATTGGATGAGTGGAATACCTCCCTTAGGTAAAATTGCATCATCATCATCATATCAGCAGAAGGTCGTCCACTGCTGGACAGTAGACATAGGCCTCCCCCAAACAGCATCCGGCGGACTCCGGTCTTACCAGGTCATCAGTCCACCAGTGCCAAAATAGCATGGTTGACAAAAAAAGACCGTCAATATAACGGTTTAATAAGTAGATGCGATTTAGAACAAAAATTTTACACCACATCTACTTATTAATTACTAAGCTTTTTCTCGCGGCTTCGTCAGTGTACAACTCGCGATTGCCACGGAGAAATCATCATTATCATCATCATCAGCTTAATTTCATCCCACTGGTGGGCATAGATCTCTCATATATGAGAGGGACGGGCATTAATCCCCCCGCGGGCCCAGTGCGGATTGGGGACTTTAGAAACAGCTTTAAATTTCTTGGCAGATGTAGATATAAGTAAATTAATCTTGGTGCAGGCTCAATTATCGTTCTTTAAAACAAACTTCCACCCCCCTTTTCATCCACTTAAGGAGTTATTTTCATATGTCCTTCCCGGGATCACAAACTATCTCAATGCCAAGTTTCATGTTGAGCGGTTTACAGACGGACGTTAATCACTTTTGCTTTTATAATATTACAAAATCATTACAATGCAATGTTGCGATCCCAAACCCGCCCTTCGCCTGATCGTGACTACATCACACGACATCTAAACTTAAATTAGATATTTTCTGAACGAACAATACCGAAGTACCAAACTAAATTCGCATCAGAATTTCATTAGAATTCTACGCATCCTCTACAATCTCTACGTTCTACAACATGTGCCAAACTTTTCTAATATAAAGCACAACGTGATTTCTCAGAAGTTATTTCGAACTTAGATATTCTCTTTAAAACGCATCAATATATGTAAACCATATTATTCTAGCCGTAGCAATAAAGTTTTAAAGTTACAATGAAAGTGTCAAATGATGATGAATTAGATTATACGACACTGCTTAAAACAAGAGATCGCATCGCCAGACACCATTTTATGCTTTATTGCGTCGTCTTTAGGTAGAAATTAGAACGGATATGACTAAAGACTTGTTGCGCGGACAATATTGTTGAGGGGGTGGGAATTGTGGGATGTCTCAAAATTTCGGAATCAAAATTACGTCAATTTTGTATTAAGCAGTAACGAAAATTCCGAATTTCAAATTAAAGGGAAAAATTTAGGGCTCTGAGCAGTATTCGAACCTGCGACATCTAGCATACGCGGCCAATCGCTCTAGCTTCTGAGCTGTCGGAACAATCAAGCTCGGGCACGAAAACCTTCACTAGTTCCCTCTTACAACACCTCCCAAAGGCGTGCAAGCAACCGAACACATATTTATTCAATTTTCCCTTTTAATTTTTAATTCGAAATTATGTTTTATAAGCATACACAGTTGAAACCAAACTCAACTTGCTTGATCGGATTATCAGTCCAACCAGAAATTTTCTCTAGCCTATTGTGAACGTGTAATAAATAGTGCTTAGCGACTTCTGCTGCTAACTGTACAACGTATAATAGGAATATAAATTATAAATGAACAATATGAGTATTGTATTCCGCCACATAAGTACCTTATCAGGTTACACGTTCCAACTTCACGTATCCACAAGAAACGTCTATCAGCTTTGTTACACGCTTCTCATATTAGCCTCGGAACTTATTTATACTCAAGACTTTTATTTACTTATTGTGTATCGCGTGGGTTATTCGTGCGTACAAGTTACTCGTGGAGATACAAAGTGCTTAATATATAAATAAGGTCATTGAGATCAATTTCATGTTTCTATTAGAGAGAAAGCTTTTATCTGAAAGAAAAGGCGTATTCGATACACAGCGAAAGGTGTCGTTAATTTTTAGCTACTTTCCAGTAGGAAATGAAACATTATTAAATAGATATGCAAAATGGCATTTTTGTGCTTGGAAACGAACTTCTTGTCTCATGGTATATTCAATACCAAAATTCTGAACAAATGGCGATTGTTGAAAGCAAAGTGGCTTTCCGGCGAAGGAGAACATCGTGAGGACACCAGTCTAATGTCAGCAAGGTATAGTTTTGGCTTTCGTAATAATTTGTGCCTACGACCAAAGTTGGGATTAGGTGCCAAGACGGATACCGGGATCATTTAGAATACGACCAGGATAAGATAGGAGGATGATGATGCATTATATTATTGTTAGTTTAGTTACTTACCTGGATCAAAATAGTAGGTTGTTAACCAAAGGTTGAAAGTCATCCTTTATACGTAGTAAGAGTCTTAATAATTCAAGGCTGAAATGGATGTATTCACCATTCAATATGCTAAAATTTTTGGTAATATTTTTCTTTAATCATCGCGTAGCTAACCAAAAACAATACGAATTTAATAACCATCCAATCGAGCACAATGACACAAATAACAACAGACGACGTCGCATTGTGTTTGAATGGGTGTGCGGCGGAGTGTACTGAGGTGGAAGGCGAGCAACAGTTGCCCGCCGTTCGTTATTCCATAGATGGCGCTGAGACCTGACGGCGGGTTTCTGAATCGCGCTATAAGATTTTTCTTGCCACGGATATATTATCCTGTATCGGCCATTTTGCAGCAAATTAACAAACGGTTTGAGTCGGGATGGGGATGCGGTGGAAGGTGAATAACATTTTTTCGGATTATATTATACCGTTGGTGGCGTTGATAAATGGGTAAATGGCGCTGGAACCTAAAAGCGGGTTACTGAATCCCATATCAGACTACACATACACGACATCATACAAGACTTTGTTCTTAAGAACATAACATGTACTGATGTACTGTACCTGTTGCCCTTGCTATGCTATGTGTATTTGCAAAACCAAAGCCTTTTTTGCTAACAAGATTTATAACTGTGATCGGATCGGAATATAGAACAGATAGATTTTTCGATTCAACATCTGTTTTTGAAACTATTCGACTTAGGCATTAAAATATAACAAGTAAAGATACAGATATATAAGGAATATATAAGGGGGACTTTCAAGGTAGCGAACATAACAGATAAGCTAAGGGAAAATCGGCTACGTTGGTACGGACATATTATGAGGCGTGATGAGGGGCATATGACAAGAAAAGTCATGAATATTGGACAACCTAAACCGCGCCCTGGTCGCCCCCCGACAACTTGGATGGGGACCATTTCCACAGACATGAAGACGATGGATGTAAACCCTGAAATCACTCAAAAACGCGCCGAATGGCGTAAACGGACTAGGAGGGCCGACCCCAAGAGATATGGGATATAGGCTCGGGAAATGATGATGAAGTAAAGATACAGATGGGAATAGTAAAGTCCTAATTTTGTCGAGAAAACAATCAGATTATAACTGTTTCCCCCTTACATTTTTATCATACAATTGTCAGGCCGAAATGGTTTTCTGAGACCTATTCGCTCTAATAAAAATATTCCCCACTCATCATTCCATATTTCCATTTTCCTATTTCTCACGTCTATCTAAAACAAATAACAAAACAAACCAAGTTAAAACGGAATCAAAGCAACAGCCGGGCTACACGAACAAACAAACAAACTAATGAACGCTGCTCACGGGGGTGGAAAGCTAGTGCTGTGCCAAACAGTCGGCTTTCGGCTAATTATCTACTAATTATTTGTTCATCGGCTTCCCTAATAGAAGGCTGAGATTTTCGTACTATCTACCGTTGAACTCAGAAGGAACCTTTGCGGAACGGGTGTAAGAGAACTGTATTAGTATTATACTTTGAATAGTATAAAACATGACAGATGTTAAATAATACGGTAATTGGTTGACACTTCTTCGACTCTAGTCTACTACACCTCATCAGTTCCTGTACGTATTCAGAATCTGAACTAGCACAAATAGAAGACTTTTCTTTTAATTTCTACTAGTGACCGAAACAATTTGCTGTATATTTTGGGGAACATGGACATCATTGGACTAGGAAACGTGTTCAATAAGTTAGTAGTAGTTAGTCTTTATGAGACTGCTTATAGATTCAATTTATGCATGTTTCAAACTTAACTTAGAGTACCTATTAATTGAAAAATACCTTTCTTTGTACAAGATTTTGTGGCAAACGTGGCGGGCCATAAGTTTTTTGCTACAATCATGGCATTGCCCAATGAGACACATTTGTAGGTGCTGTCGAAATTGCCGAATAACCTTCGGTGGTTTCAGCCTCGGCCATCCTGCCCGTGGCCCGCCCCTAGTCGCACCTACCCGATCGCTTTTGTTTCGTCCCTCTATTGACGTTGCTTCGTTCACCGGCGCTCTGGACTACGGATGTCTGTATTTGGAATCGTGGTGCTTTTCATGTTTTATATACGTTTCCAGTTCGATAACGATTTAGTTACTCAATGATTTTAAACGTAAGGATAGGCGTCTGAACATTTTGGGCGACTATTTTTTTATACCACGTCGGTGGCAAACAAGCGTATGGCCCGCCTGATGGTAAGCAGAGTGTCACATGCGCAATGACAACCTTTTAAAATGTATATAAATTCTTTCTTATAGACCCCATATATTTCTTACACCCGAAACAAGCGATACTGATGACAACAGTACTCGTATATTGCCACTTAACGCTGCCGACTGACATTTTCATTGATATTTCCGAGCCAGATTTCTTGCCCGAAAGTCGCATCCGTCGAGCCTGTCGATTAGCTCCCTTTTCCTATTTCAGCGGTCTTGCGGTCTAATGACTCTGTGATCCTCTTCATCACGATAAACGTTATCTTTTTCGTCGTTACACTCTTCCCACAGTGGTCGTGGCTGTCATGCTATGGGGGGCGAGCACCCGGTGCCATTCCTCTCTCGCGTCTGCACGAATGGCGCTTTCGTACAACGGGCAGTTTAATGTCGCCTTGATTTGGTCAGTCCTCCTCCTGAAGGACCTGCCACGTGGTCTTGTGCCCTCAACTCTGCCCTGCACTACAAGCCGTTCGAACGACAGATCTCCACGTGGTGACACATGTAAAATTTATAAATTAAGGCTGATCAACATGACCTAAGCATTATTTGCTATTTCGTACCTAAGCAATTAACTGCTCTCTTTTACAGTTATTTCGTTTTCTTTTAGTTTGTTTTTGTATGGCAACTGTGATGGCCTCAGAAGCCAGTAAGCAAACTATAAATAATTCATGAGCTCTGAGAGCTAATCATCCAAAGCAACTTACAGCCATTTTTTACAGTTCGTCCTTCGAACCGAAAAGAAAGCGATCCTATACAAACAAGCAATTTGTTTTACTCTCGCTGTTTATTGAGTCTCGTTGTAAGCCTTATTGAAGCCTTCCTTGGCCTCTACTAGACACGCACAAGGTCTATAACGCAAATATACCTGCCTTCATTTTAAACTACTATCCAAGATTATCATTAGTTACCATTAGTTATATAAATATAAATATTAGGGGACAATTTTTACCCAAATCGATAGTAAGCTCAATAAGGCTTGTCTTATGGGTACTAGACGACGATATATTTAATAGACATATACTTAAATACATAGAAAACATCCAAGTCTCAGGAACAAATGTCTCTGCTCACCACAGAGACAAATGCCCTTACCGGGATTCGAACCTGGGACCTCTAGCTTTGGAGGCAGTGACACTAACAACTAGGCTAAGTAGGCCGACACGATTAAAATTTGGATAGTGTTAAGTTTTTTACAAGCTTTTATTTAACTTGCAATGTATGTGTAACTGTTTATTCGGGTGGAATCTTGCACTCAATTTTGAAGCAGATATCTTCCGACTGAACCGATTGAGCTGAAATTTGGCATACTTCGGTGCCAATGCAATAGTATGGCACCACCGAGCTGATCTGGTGATGGAGACAGAAAGTGGTTATAGCAACTGCTAAACTACACAAGATAAACCGGTCGTGTTTGGTCTCATTCGAACCGTCTCAACAAGCAGTTGATGACTGTGGAAACAAAAGTATAGTCGGCAATAAAAGCTTGTACTAAAAACTAAATTATTAATATACACTATTAAGATACAAATCACAACTTTCCCTAAGCGGCAGTCAGTTGAAGAAGCCTTTCAAACCAAACAATCTAAATTCGCGACACAAAAGCAAACGAATCCCAACAATTATGAAAAACTTACACAATGACCGACAGTGTAACTTTATAAGTCTTTAAAACTGGCATTGAGGTAACTTTCTAATTCTCTCGTATTTTATTCGAGAAAGACTCTGGAAGTCGATCTGAGACGTTCGTTTTGCATTTCAATTTCGCGATCGTACGCGCAGTGGTGTTATTTACAATCCAATTCATCCTCACCTCTCACCTCACCCGATTTTATATGGCTTCTGGATAAAAGGGTGATCAACCACAGAGAAAACAAATACTCACTATTTACTTAAGAGGGCGCAGTACGCTCGGTTCTCCATACAAACGTATTTAAGCTCTCATTTTAAAACGCCATGCTAGAATAACATGAAACTTTGTATACACAATGGGATCCGCCACACCTAGGTCGGAAATTAGTTTCAGTTGTTAGAAATTGTAAAAGAAAAAAAATATAGCGGGTTTTTGAGTTTTTTACGGCTTGTATGAAAACCTCAATAATCGTTGTATTTTTTCTCCATTATAATTTCAAGCAACAGAAACTAACTTCCGACCTAGATATGCCGGATCTCATTGTGTATGCAAAGTTTCATGTTATTCTAGCATGGCGTTTTAAAATGAGAGCATAAATACGTTTGTATGGAGAACCGAACGTACTGCGCAGACAACTATGCTTTACTAAAATGTAACAGGTTTTACTAGCGCCACTCGTAAATAATTCCGATTGTTTAAATTTAACGATAGATAATGAATAAGGAGGCCATTATGTAAAGTATTTCGTATTTAAGTACTTTTTGAATACATCAAACTAGTTTCTACATAGCTGGATTCGTCGGTCTGTGAGTTCAACATTAGAACGGCCATTTTTACTTTAGACGCATAGATCGACGAATCCAGCACCGCAATAACTAGTTTGATGTATTCAAAAGGTCCTTAAATACGAAATACTTTACATAGTGGCCTCCTTTTTTCAATATCTATCGTTAATTTAAATCATCACAATTATTTACGAGTCGCGCAAGTGGACCAGGTACATTTTAGTAAAGCACTCTTAATACAATGGCGCAACGAACCAAAGTGGATAATGGCATCCGACAACAAAGAACGCGAAGCTTCCTTGTCCATGGCTGTTTCTGTGTAATCGACGACTGCTTGGTGCTCTGTTGGGTCCGTCTATCTCTCTTGTCTTCGAATCCCGGTAA
The DNA here is from genome assembly GCA_905163555.1 of Notocelia uddmanniana. NCBI lineage: Eukaryota > Metazoa > Arthropoda > Insecta > Lepidoptera > Tortricidae > Notocelia > Notocelia uddmanniana. Next base: position 2,485,456 of record LR991065.1, on the reverse strand, counting down.
GGACATTTGTTTCTGTGGTGAGCAAAAGCATTTGTTCCTGATACTTGGATGTAATCTGTGTATTTAATTAAATACCTATGTATTAAATATATCGTTGTCTAGTACCCATAAAACAAGCCTTATGCAGCTTACTATGAGACTGGTTCAATTTCAGTAAAAAAAATGTCGCCTAATATTTATTTATTTATTTTATCGGCGCGAACACTTTTAGAACAAATTGTTATGCAAAATGTGTTCCTCAAATATACCCCCCTGGAGATTAGAATGTCATTAAAGCCTAAAGAAATGAAGTGAAAGCTGAAAGGTATGAGTTAAGGCTTTGAATACTAAACTGTTTAAGCCTGCAGACGGTGGAAAAACGAGTCGGTTTATTGTTCGTGGAATTACTCGGGAAGACATTCGTTTGTTTCGTGTTAATCTTTTGTTTTTCGATCGGACTGAGAAGGTGATGGGATGAACGTGAAACGATTTAGATCTCTTTTATGTATGCGAAATGTGATCTATGCATGGTAATGTTATAAATGCGACAGTAATAACTCTATCAACTTTAACGCTTAATGTATTTATCGTATGGCATTTCAGTCACTGGATTAATTGAAGGTTGAGTGGTCCTTTTCAAGTACTTTATGGCCCCAGCACTGAGTTTCACAAGATCCTCGGTCTAGCCCACGAATTGTACGCTTATGGATATATTTCGAGACCCCGGGATACTACGAGTATTCGTCTCAAAAATCATTCCTTAAGGAGGTGAAAATGAGAGTGGAAGTTTGTATAGGAGAGCGATAATTAGGCCTGTACCAAAAATAAATTATTTGCAATCATTTAATATTATCGACGCGGATGAAGACGAGGGCTACAGCTAATCTGGCTATACTCATACTCATTTTATTGCTAAAATAAAAAAAAATATATGTCAAAATTATTAATAAATTAAAATTATGTCATGGGTAACATTTAAAAAAAATTACAATCATATACATATCAATTAAAAAGTCAGCATTAAAATGCTAATTGATTACAGTAGGTAGGTACAATGTGTAGTGTACGTACACATTTTACATATAAAAAGTGAAATTGAATGATTTACATTAAATTGTCATTGGACTAATAAAATTCTGACATATTATAAAACGCCTGGGCGGTAAGCCATATTTTCAATTCATTATGTTATGAATGGAGATACTGCGATCGCCAACCCGCATGCCAAGCGTGGCGATTATGGCATTTACCCCCCATGAAATTGGGGGAGGCCTATGTCCAGCAGTGGACGTCCTAGGGCTGATATGGTGGTGGTGGTGGATGAAAGGATGGATAGCTTTTAATATTTTTTATGTACTCAATGGGTCTGGCCCTATAATTCACATAGTTTTTGAAGATTCCGCAAGTCGGCAACATGCGGTGGCTAATATGTTTTTGTTTTTTTCTGCAATTCTTGTACTCTTGAATACCTTTACTAGAAATAAATGCAAGTTGCTCTTTATATGTTTAACTTAATAAATGTATTGGGACGTTAAAGTCATTATGTGAATTTTTTGTGAAAAGTAATCGGTAATATAATTTATCTACGTGTACAAATTCGTCGGTAGAAGCAAGGTTGAATGAAATGAAATCATGTTGGATATTACAAACATGATTAATAATGAAAAACAGGAAAAACCGTTGTCTCTTTACCATTGTTATAAAGTAAGGCTAACCATTCTAGGTGGATAATATCCACTGGATATATTAATGTGCCTCAGAAATAATTCAATCGTGAATTTTTACTGTCAACATTATTGACAGGGTGTAAATCAAAACGAGCAAATATTTAAACGGTGGTTAGCATAGGAACTACTAAGAAGTATATTTAGAGGACATTTTCTGAAAATAACAATAAAAAAAAATTACCGTATTAACTCGTGGAACGAAATATCAGTTAAAAATGTATTGTAATTTCAACTATAACTATAACAAATCTAGGTTCGAAATTCAAAATGTGTTAAGAACACACGTACGATACTAGCGCGCTTGACGGGTTAAATAATTCAGCCAACAATTTCACCACAACATTTAAGTATGTAGAATATACATTGCTGCTCGGAAATTTTACAAAAAATAATGACAGGGTCAAAACTAAGTGTAACTTAACAAACCATCTTAACATTGTAGTACTAATCCCCGCATCCGGTTTAATTTTGGCTCGTATTGAATTTACACGATGTATATTTTAAAAACCGGCCAAGTGCGAGTCGGACTCGCGTACGAAGGGTTCCGTACCAGAAAAAAATCGCCAACAACTACTCTGTTGTATGGGAGCCCCCTTAATTATTATTATTATTTTGATTTTAGTATTTCTTGTTGTAGCCACAATAAAAATACATAATCTGTGCAAATTTCAACTGTCTAGCTATTACGGTTCTTGAGATCTAGCTCGGCGAGTGGTAGCCATGAAAAAGGGCTAAAATACGTTTTTTGTATGAGAGCCCCCCTTAATTATTATCATTATTTTGTTTTTAGTATTTGTTGTTATAGCGGCAACAGAAATACACAATCTGTGAAAATTTCAACTGACTAGCTGTTACGGTTCTTGAGATACAGCCTGGTGACAGACGGACGGACGGACGGACAGCGAAGTCTTAGTAATAGGGTCCCGTTTTTACCTTTTGGGTACGGAACCATAAAAAGGTCACTTTCAGTTCAAGTCACCACCAACAGATTCGGCGACAAAGTTGTAAATGACCGACAGCACTCGGCGAGTCCGTCAAACTCCGGATTACAGGCATTAAATCGGATTTCCGCCCAAATCTGTTCCCACTTTGCGAATGTCCTCGCTGTTGCTCATAAAACCGATACTTTTACTTGGGTTATTTCATTTGCGGAACTTATGTTCTGGTGTGAATTTGTGTGGATGTTTAAAGAGGCATGTTCCAATACATCGAAACGCGTTCGTCATATTCTTATACATCTGAAACTCATAGGAACCGTTTTGTATAGGTTACTTGTTTCAATAAACAATACATTGTATTACACCTAAGCATCTTAACGCAGTATTTCACGACTAAAACGGGAACAACTACTATTCCGTCGTCATTTTCGTGTAACCGGGATACTTAGCCCTTCTCCGTGTTAAAATAAGAATACGCTATCCCGCTAATAATTATTCAGTCAGCAATAAATCTCGGAGCAAACGACAACATAAATAAAAGCTAACTTAGTTAGTACGGGACCGGCTGAGACCGATTAGCGGGGTGCGCTTAATGAGCAATCCGATAGAAAGCCGACGGGGCTGAGACTCGATTCTCGTGCAGCTAAACATGAAAAGGGTATTTCACAACAAAAAAATACGTTACCAATAATTTGTATTCTCGTATGATTTATTATTTTAATACACAAAATTAAAATACCAAATCATACGAAAATATAATAAATAATTTTTAAGAAAAAAAAACCGACTTCAATGGGGGAGTCCGGTGAAAGATTATTAATCTTAGATGGTGCACTCTTAGATTCCATACAATAAAATACAAAAATGGCTATAAGTATGTTTATAATGGTAGAAGACTAAGTACTCAATTCCTCATGAAATCATGGAAAAACCTTGCTTGCTTGACAAACAAAACGAAGAGAACAAATCGCCAAACGTGAACTACGCGTTGTTGAAGAGTTCCGTTCTGATCATCATCAGCAGTTCCACTTCATCAAATGTCACTTTTGTGAATGAAAATGCTTGATTAGTTCATGGAAATACTAAAATCACTATTTGTGTGCCTTTCACATTTGAGGAGTTTCCTCGATTCCTAATGGATCCCATCATCAGAACTCGAGCATGACAAAAATCAATCGTGAAAATAGAACTTGCTTAACACAGCTAGGAGGACAAATCGCCAAACGTGAACTTTTCGTCGTTGAAGAGTTCTGTTCTGATCATCATCAGCAGTTCCACTTAAATCCAATGTCACATTTTTGGATGCAAATGCTTGACTTGTTGATAAAAACACAAAAATCACTATATGTGTGCCTTAAAGATTTGAGGAGTTCCTTCAATTCCTCATAGATCCCATCATCAAAACTGCCTTTTGACAAAAACGGGACCAACTTGGATATATATACATACAATCAAAAAAAGAATTTTTCAAATCGGTTAAGAAATGACGGAGTTATGGAGTAACAAACATTAAAAAAAAAAACATACAACCGAATTGATAACCTCCTCTTTTGAAATCTTGAAGTCGGTTAAAAAATCTTAGCTTATTTATGTAATTCAAAAGGTTTTTAAATACATAAACATGAACAAAAAAAACGCGGTTTAACCATAGACAATTGTGACGTCTTTAGGAACATTTACCTGCAAAAACAACAAACTGAGCATTTTTGACGTTTCGTAATTAAAAAGATGCTGATTTAACTATCAGTGAAATACCGCATTGTTTTTTTTTTATTATGGCTGCGATTATTTTTTGAAAAACGAGATGCAACCATATGGAATTTTTAACTGGTTAAATGCTTTAATGGCAAAACAACCAACACTTGGCAACTTGAAATAGATGCAAAACAATCTGTTCATATGTTTGAAATCCATGCCAAACATTTGAACCGAATAACACCATGGGTTTAGACCTTGGCATACAATACTGCACACCTCAAAAGAGAATTACATAACAGAAACAGCATAATAAGTTACAAGCAGAGGTAAGCAACAGGCGACCTTATCGCTAAAGAGCGATATCTTCCGACAACCTTTAGGTAGTGTAGAAAAAATAATCAAACATGATCAGTACACGACGACGCAGCATTAGATGGGTTATAAAGTCGGAACACAATAACTAATAATAATAACGGTCGTCCCTGCGAACGTTCTTAAGAAACTCTCGTTAGATGGTTAGGTCAAGGGTCAGATACAGAAGGCGGTACTCCTGGACACGGCGCGGATAGTCAGAAGACTCTGGAGGTTCCTCTCTCTGTCGCCCTAATCAATGTTGGCTTAGGCCCCGCCTCGCTGCCGGCGGCTCTCTAGGTTAGGTTTTTTTATAATGCTTTCATATTTTGTATGTATATTTTTATATTTTACTTTTATAAATGTATTTTAAAAGACCTAGCTTAAGTTGAAAGAATATAATAATAATAAATTGTTGTTTATTTAGGTATGAACCCATTTCATTACAGCTTATTCACAAATACTTAATGTGCCCGTCCAAGTTTTATTTTCGTTCTTATATAATATTTAATACGCTTAACTGGCACTCTTAGTTAATTTAAACCTTACCACGTCGGAATAAAGTCTTAAATTCAACACATAATGCGTCGTTTAACATGTTATTACAAAAACAAGTTTAAACTACCACTTTTCAATAAACGGTATATATGTCAACTTTCTACAGCTGTCCGATTCACGTAAAAACAATTTGAGTAATTAATATTTTACCTTAAAACACGGTTATTTGAAACCTGATAATTATGCACAGTTTACAACTCGTAGTTAATAATTTTGTGCACTAATTAGATGCACCAGCTAAACTTCGCCTTTGCTATGTTCTAGTTAACGAACTGAGTTTAACTTAAAATACGAGTGTAACAATATAATGTTGTTGATGTCGTGTTGTTATATAAAACCGTCCGAGTTAAACATTAAAATAACAGGCTATATAAAAAAAAAATAACGATTCCTTTCGAACCAGATTTAAAGGGGATTAAATATTTTCAACTCAGCGGCTCGAAAATGGCGGTTTTGTTGCGTGAAACCAGTGACGAAAATGCAATTTTGCTGCGAGCGTGAAAACGACGTTTCCGGCTTGAAACCAGTGAGCAAAATGCAATTTTGCTACGAGCGTGAAAAAAAACTAACTTTTTATTTTTTCGTAGGTTAGTTTAAGTAACTTCATTCTCTCTATCACTATTCCTTTGCATTATATGTTCTCGCCGCTGAGGTGAAAAGTTGTATGTATCACACGAGAGCAAAGTTATTTGCATCTCGTGTCTTTGAGTCCCTCGCTACTCTCAAGATTCTAATTTTGAATCACTCGGAACGCTCGTGATTCAATTATAGAGTCTTTCGCTTGTTCGGGACTCAACATCAACACTCGCAGCAAAAATTTACTTTGCTCTCTTATTGAACAAATAAATATTTGTGTGGGAGCAACTACGATTAAAGCACAACAAAAGCCGCAAATGAGGGTCAAAGGTGGATATTGTTCCCGGACACCAAAAACGCTCCATACTAATTGACGGAAAATTATGACGTCACAACGCAAGAGCCCCGTAGTAAGGTTGTACGGAAAATCAAGAAAATTGCTATTTCCAAATCGTGAAATACTGCGTTTAAGTACATACTTAATGTACAATCTCTTTTTTATTGAATCATGTAAAAAAATCTATTGGTAGTTTTTGTTCAACTTTTACATGATAAAAAATTACAATATTTGTAGAAACTATCAAGTTTCGGATTCTATTATTCATCTGATTTTATTTTGTAATTTTCATTTTATTGCGTTAATTTGATCACACATCATCATTCATTTTCATTTTATTGTGTTTACTAGCCATATCCCTATAACGGCACTACGTTAATAAAGTTTAATATGAGAAAACTACCCTATTAAATAAGACGAGTAACTGATAAATAATTTAATAAATTATGAAACACGCCGCCGTTTCATCCCACTTCGGTTCCGTTCCACATACTAATGAGTAATGACATATTAGAATACGAACGCTTCATGCGTTAAATTCGACATCCTTTTAATAACACAACCGTATGGGTAAAAACAGCGTATATACCATAAATCTACACTCAAAATACAACTTTATTTCTAAGAGTAAAAACGTTTAAATTCAAGCAAGAGTGTTGATTTTGCATGCTGTGTTTACATAAAAGCAGAGTTGATGTTAAATTCATTCGTGTCATGTCATCCCCTTCGGCAAGTTTCGGGCGTCTTCGGGCTCGGTCGGGGGTAACGTACGGTTTATATTCGGACACACGTCTTGAATACTTTAGTTAGGTGGTGCTATGTTGCGTTACCTTGGTAGCTGAGATGAGGCTTGTAGATGTAGGTATTTTAGTTTTACCTGGCAACAATCAAAAGAATACAATTGAGTATGGTGAATTTAAAGTGAATAAACTACATGAGATAGTAGTGTATAGGGCACAGGGTAGGGCAAGCCATTCTCCATACAAAGGTTGTGCAAGTTTTTTGCGTTAGTTTTGGCACTTCAGAATTTTATTTTATTTTTTATTGGTACATATTGGATATACGCAGAACTTGATGTAGAAATTTTGAATTATTTAAAAAAAATATAAATAAAAAAATACAAAAAATTATTAAAATTAAAAAAGAAAAACATCAAGACATAGCTAACAAAAAAATAAGCATATGGACCAAAAATAGTAACTGGTGTGCAAACACAAACGAAGAAAAACTTGCACAAAGTTTGTATGGAATGAGCTTGCCCACCCCTTCGCCTTAATGTACCAATCACTAAAAACTAGCAGTGCCAATGGGGTCGCTAGGTCGGTTACGCGACCAGCGTCAGTCTGCGACCACATAGAATGAACATTATTTATTACAAGAGATCAACATTTATATAGACCCTGAAGAAACTTGAAGAAAATTTTGCTGCATTTTTTAGGAGTTGTTAATGGGAAGCGATTAATAAAACGAGGAATATCCTTTCAGTTCGTCAACTCAAGTGGTCGCAAACCGGCACACTAACTTAGCTGATCGCTAACCGACCTATCGACCCTATTCCTCGTTTTTTAACGTAAACTCTGCGTAATTTTTGTGCCATAATAAAGTCAGGGGGACAATAAGTAAAGTTAAGCTGTAAAGTTAAAAAGTAACCACTCCTCATCGTCATCAGCATATACTCATACGTCCTACTGCTGGGCAAAACCCTCTCGTAGCTGAGAGGGAATGGGCTCAAATCGCCACGTCGGCACAGCGCAGGTCAGAGACTTCCACCACCACCACCATATCAGCCAAAGGACGTCCACTGCTGGACATAGGCCTCCCCCAAATTCACGGGGGGTATATATGCCATAATCGCCACGCTTGGCATGCGGGTTGGCGATCGCAGTATCTCCACCGCACTCCAGGGATGCTGCTGCCCATCCCCCGGTGGTCTTGGTCGTAGTTTTAGGACATACCCGTGTCCAGCCAGAAGAGAGACTTCACATACTCTGAATTTCTTCGCAGATGTATGCAAGAACTAAATTGCTACGATATTATTATTATTATTTTTTATTTATTTACAATAGAAAATTGATACATTGGTATAACGGAAAAGTGTCGTAGGTATAACGGAACCCTATCGAGTTTGTATCGACACCGAAATCGTGAACAATATTGTTAATAAGCTTACTTACGAGCTAATTGTATGACACATTGGAAAGAAAAAAGAACTATTATAAAATAGTTGTTACAGTGTGAGTGATTTAATTGTGTTGGGAGGTAGTGTTACGTAGTTATAAATAACTCCCATCCGGTTAAGGAATGGAGGCCCAATTAAAGACGTGCTTCATAGAGCAAAATACCCCTGAAGTTTTAAAAATCTGTAGGCATGTGGAGTTTACCTGTAAGGGTTCCCCGCACGCTCGACTGAACTCTATTGACGGCCTCTTTAGCCTAGTTGGTAGTGACACTGCCTCCGAAGCTAGAGGTCCCGGGTTCGAATCCCGGCCAGGGCATTATTTGTGCATTTAGCACGGATTTTCGTTCCTGGGTCTTGGATGTTTTATATATATAAGTATTTAAGTATGTATATCGTCGTCTGGCACCCATAGTAGTTACAAGCTTTGCTTAGTTTGGGACTAGGTCGATTTGTGTAAGATTGTCCCCCAATATTTATTATTATTATTATTTATTCTTCATACAAATGTAGTTTCGTTCTCCTTTTAAAACGCCGCCATATCTAGGCCGGAAATTAGTTTATGTTGCTATACGAGTAAATCGAAATAGAAAAAAATACAGCAAGTTTTTGGTATTTTGAAGATCTTGTATGAAAACGTTAATAATTGCTGTAATTTTTCTCTATTATAGTTTCAAGACTTTCAAGCAACAGAAACTAACTTCCGGCCTAGATATGTTAAATTGCATTGTGAAATAAAAAGTTTCATGTTATTTCAGCATGCCGTTAAAAATGAGGGCGAAGGTACGTTTGTATGGAGAACCGAGCTTCCTGCGGAGTCTTGAGTAGTTGTACATTACTCCAACGCAGCGTGGGATGGCCCCCATCAAGGCGGACTGTCGATGTGGTGCCCCCATCAAGGTGACTGTCATGATCGCGGGAAGCCTGAGGACGAGGGCGGCGCAGGACCGGTCATTGTGGAAATTCTTGGGATAGAGGCACTTGTCCAGCAGTGGTTGTCATTCGGCTGATATAATGATGATGATGACATTACTCCAAGATTGTTCGTATGTGTATTTTACCAAATGTAATGAAGTAAACTATTTTTGGTCAACCTTAAATAAATAATATAACAAATATAAAATAAGCAATTAAACTAGGGGTACAGTGGAGTGAAACCTATCTTAAACTTAGCGCCCCTCCAGTGTCCCCGCTAAAAGAATACAAACGCAATACACACAATGTCACACATAGAAATAATATATAAATAAATATTTATGGACCCAGTCCCAAACTAAGCAAAGCTTGTACTATGGCTAGTAGGCGACGATATACATACTTATATAGATAATTCTATACATAAGAAAACATCTAAGGCTTAGCAACAAATATTCGTGCTAATCACACAAATAAATGCCCTGAACGGGATTCGAACCGGCATCCAGGACCTTCGGCTTCGTAGCAACTAAGTAGTAACTCCGTAACTCCTACTCGTAGAAGAGAGACGTCCATTTTGAAACGGAAATTACTCTATAATATGTATCTTCAGGATAACATCCAATTACCAACTACGTAATTAACATTAGAGAGATTGTGGCTCTCTAAATACATTCACAGCTAGATGCTGGTATTTTCATAATTACTAGACTAGTCTAGTGTAACGAACTCCTTTGACACAAAGCGCCACTCCCATACAATTATGTCGCCCATACAAACAAAAAGCTCTCGAATACTTCGTACACAAAGCTTTAATGAGAGACTTCGCAAATGCTTTGATATGACCAAGCATGTATTTTTGGTTTTCTTTGAGATTTTACGCTCTTAAGACATCAAGAGGAAAAATAAAGAACATAAAAATATAAACATAGAGTTTATTCTGCAAAAGGCACGCTTTAAAAATATGTTTACATTTTATAATAACGAAATTTATACGCGGTATCATATAGTGGCAACCAAGCGGGCACAAAAATGAAAATAACAAGACTCGTTAGGGTGGTATTGTACTCATCCAATATCTTTGTCCAATTTCTTCGTCAAATCTTTGATCAAAGTTCTTCGACGTAGGCCCATTCCACTCATCCAATATCTTTGTCCAAGTTTTATTGTTTTTTATGCGTAGCCATATTGATTTAACTGTCATCAGAATCTTTGATCTAATGTCAGGGTCCCATACAAGTTGGATGAAATCATCCAATTTCTTTGATCAAATGTATATTGGATGAGTGGAATACCTCCTTTAGTCCAGAGCACAACAATAAAACCATAGACATAGACATAGATATATTTTATTGGTAATAAGGTGTTACAAGTCAATGGTTACAATTGTAAATGCATTTTTGGATCATATCAATAGGATCGTTACATTATTATTAGCATTAGATCAGTATATTATTATATATTATTATTAGTATTATATATTACATTTATATTCTAAAAATTCTTTTATAGTGTAAAAACATTTACTAATAAGACATTTTTTTTATTTGGCTTTAAAGGACGGAAGAATATTAGCTTCTGTGATGCTGTCTGGTAAGTTATTATAAAAGATGGGACCAGCGACGTGGATTGTCTTTGCTGTCTTGGTGAGCTTATGAGGAATTGTTGTTAATTTGTGCGCGTTTCGAGTGACCCAAGAAGATCCGTCACCTCGCCTTCTATATAATGCCATATTTTCCCTTGCATATACGGCTACTTGGAATATTAGCAGTGACGACAGTGTCAGGATACCATTTGCGACAAAATGCGGCCTGGCACTATCGTCATGCTTGGCGCGGGCTAGTGTACGCACGGCGCGCTTTTGCAAGCGGAAAACGCGTTCCCATTCGGCAGCTTGTCCCCAGAGCTCTAGACCGTATTGCATAATTGCCTGTACGTGTGCAAAGTAACAAGAGCGCACTGCCTGGCCCTCTAGGGTTTGGCTAAGCCTTGAGAGTGCAAAACATGCCTTGCTTAATTTCCCGCATACTGCGCTGATTTGCACCTCCCACGTAAGGCCCTGGTCAAGCCGGAAACCCAAAAATGTGGTAGTCGCAACTTGACTGATTGTGGTACCTTGATGGTGTATTTTCAGCGTAGGGCGAGTTCTACCAGACAAGTCGAACTGCATAAATTGCGTTTTTGTCAGATTCAGTAGCAGCCCGTTAACCCGACACCAATCAAGTATCTGTTGTGTGGCTATGTTTAAATGGGATTCCAGTTGATCCAGGTCCTCAGCAGTAACAACAGCTGCCACATCATCCGCGTACATAAAGATATCTGCGACATCTACAACATTTGGAAGGTCGTTAAGCAAAAGGGAGAAAGCCAGATTGGATACGGACGAACCTTGAGGCACGCCTATGTAGACAGACCGTCGGATATCAGGCTACCTTGCTACCCGACCACGTATTAGAGTCTTTCACGCAGAAGAGCTATCTCTCTCCATTCTCTCCCTTTGGGTGACTTTGAGCCTTCTTATGAGGCCCATAGCATAACAATATAATTTTACCAAAAAACAACAAGAACCTATGTAACACTCGACACTTGTGACATTTTAAGATTGGATATGTTATAGGTTGTCCTGGGTCGGAATGGAAATGTTTTTTGCAACGAATCAATTGGAAAGTTTCGCCGACCGTTTGAGTTGTACATGGCCGGCGTACACTGCTCGAAAAAGCAATAAAACTTTTTTAACCGACTTCAAAAAACGGAGGACGTTCTCAATTCGTCGGTTTTTTTATGCATGTTAACCGATTACTCAGACTGTGAACCGATTTCAATTTTTTTTTTTTGTTTGAAAGGGTACGTTTTCTAGTTAGTCTTATTGTCACCAAGTTTGGCGCATGTGATGACGGGATCTTGGAAAAATCGAGGGAACTCCTCAAATTATATACTTAATACCAAGAGGATAGGGTAAGTACCTCCTCAGATTGTATAGCAGGAGGATGGGGTCTGGCAAAGTTTGGAGTCGGAGTTTTTTTGTAAAAAATTTACTTGTTTATTAGCATATGTAGATGACCCGTTCACCAACCTCCATGATGCTAGCGCGCTGGCTGGTTGGCAGGCGCGGCCAACGAGATCAGCGCGCGTGTTTTGTTTATATTATTGTTTTTTCGCTTGTCAATATGCATTCTTTATAATTTTTACGTACTTAATGTTCTATTTTCGTGTAAATAGTCGTTTTGTAGAGTAATTTGTATATAATCTGTGTCTTTTCCCTGTTTTATGTATTGTTTTACATAAACTGTTCAAAGTATTTCGTGTGTTATTTCACCGTCGGCGGATCGCCTACACCTACGATACGAGTGCCCCGCTTCTTGGAAAAGAGACCTCCTTCGATGCATTAACTCCCGTATCTGTGCTTCTTCCAGTCAATTGCCGAGGAAATCATCCAAGTCATCCCGTCAGCCATCTCCGTCTAGGCCCACCCTGTCTTCGTCGTCCTAGCGGCATCCGATTGGTAGAAATAGAAGTAGTGGTGAAGAAGGTAACCCGAGTTCCCGAGGGTGCGCTGTGTTGAGAGTGAATGACCTGCATTTTGTCAATATAACGAATTACCATCTTGTCATTAGGCAAATTAGCTTGTATAAAAAACCGGCCAAGTGCGAGTCGGACTCGCGAACGAAGGGTTCCGTACTATTATCTATACAACATTAAACACTTTATTACAATATGTTTTAATTTAAATTATAATATTACATATTTTTTAATTTCGTTAACAGTAATAATAACGTTAAATAATATCAAATGGAATTTAGTCGGATTTTAGTTTTCTCATACATTTTGAGACCCAGCGCCTGATGAAGGCCACGAGCAACTTTTTAAAAGATTTTTGTATTTGTTGTTATAGCGGCAACAGAAATACATCATATGTGAAAATTTCAACTGTTTGGCTTTCACGGTTCCAGATATACAGCCTGGTGACAGACGGACAGAGAGACGGACGGACGGACGGACAGCGGAGTCTTAGTAATAGGGTCCCGTTTTACCCTTTGGGTACCTACATAACCCTAAAAAAGACCGCATATCAAGAAGTGTCTTTCGTGACGTTTAAAAGTAATTGGCCATATTTTCGCAATGTCGAAACACCTACACGTGTACTGCGGTGTGCCAGCACTGCGGATACCGTGTCAGCGGCGGCCATTAGAGCGGTGACGAGGGTCCGTGCTGACACAGGTACATCCCCATTTGTACTCACACACTAACACTAGCGCACTTCTCATCTATTTCTATCCAAGTTCTTGAGCAAAGGAACTTATTCATTATAGCGTACGTTTTTATAAATAAATAAATATTATGTGTCAATTTTTACACAAATCGAACTAGTCCCATAGTAAGCTCAATAAGGCTTGTGTTATGGATACTAGACGAAGCTATATTTAAAAGATGTATACTTAACTAAATACATAGAAAACATCCAAGTCTCAGGAATCTCAGGAACAAATGTTACTGCTCACTACAGAAACAAATGCCCTTACCGGGATTCGAACCCGATACCTCAAGCTTCAGAGGCAGTGTCACTACCAACTAGGCTAAACAGACCGACAAAATTTTATTGATTTAATGTTTAGAAACCACACTCATAACTACGAATATTTTAACTACTAGAGGAGTGTTGTCGTCGCCAGTGATATTTTTTTACTTTTTAACCCTAGACGCAAAAAGAGAGGGATGTTATAAGTTTAACGTGTCTGTCTGTGGCATCGTAGCTTCCAAACGGATGAACCGATTTTGTTTAGTATTTTGTGTGTCACAGATAATTTTACTCCCAGTGTTCTTAGCCATGTTTCATGAAACTGTTCAGCCGTTTTTGAGATATTGAGCTTTGAAATGAAAATGTAGGGGGTTTTTCAACTTTTCTACGTTGTAGGTATTAACATTTATAACCTCCATTGCTCCGCCGTTTAAAAAAATACCAAAAAGCTGTTAACGTTTTTAACACAAGTTAATTCTGATTATCATTCTCTTTTAAAAATAATGAGACGACGATGACGAAAGATAATCCACTGTTATAACGCTGAATATTCGCATATCCATCATTATTTCAATCGGTTTCGCCCGTTCGCTTCCAACCGCGCAAAATTAAGACAGGTAGTAACGCAGACTGATCTTTGTTAAAACGCTAAGGTTCTTAAATATACTGGAGAATAATTCTGTTTAAGCGTCAATGGTCTTTTCTTAGTTTAACACTACGCGTTAACAGATGGCACTAGCTGTACTGTTTTTGCAAAATTAATATTAATATTTCCTAGTCTCAAAAATTACCATAATGTTCATAAAAATATTACGAATGATTTCCATTCGTTAAACCGCCCTAAACACTATGATTACATCGATTAGTAGTTAACTAAATGCACCCTAGATGTCGCTGTTCTGGCGGCAAACTAGCTAACGCAATGTTGTTTTCGATTAGATATAGTGGTCGAGGCTGCTTGCACGTATCACCTCAGACAACTGAACTGCCATTGTATTGCCATTTATCAATAAATTGTAGACGACCTATTTAGCCTAGTTGGTAGTGACTCTGCCTCCGAAGCTAGAGGTCCCGGGTTCGAATCTCGGCCTGGCCATTTATTTGTGCATTTTTCACGGATATTTGTTCTTGGGTCTTGGATGTTTTCTATGTATTTATCTATATAAGTATGTATATGTCGTCGTCTAGTACCCATAGTACAAGCTTTGCTTAGTTTGGGACTAGGTCGATATGTGTAAGATTGTCCCCCAATATTATATTATATTATTATTGTAGTAAAGTGCAGTGTTCATTTTTGGGACCCTTTTACAATTCTGAAATAAAATTGCGGTGGAATGTCTTACTCGTATTTGAGCGTCTGAATTTCTTATAAAACATTAAATATTCCATCCGTTTTCAATTTGAAGTTTGCTACTACTTCTAAACCACAAGTAATAGAAGTATATTCACGATTCTTTTAAAATTTTCGTATGAAATTCTCATCTAAAATCTGAATATTTGATATTTAGAAACAAGGCACGGCACATCCAACTACCGCTAGCTAGCAAGATAAACATTTAGAAGAACCATCCGATTGGGCTTTTTGAAAGTGACGAACCTATTTGATGCACTGACTGACAAAACAAAACACGAACATGAAAAACAAGCGAAAATGGTATTTCACGCTTTCCCTATAGCGTTCAAAAGCGAGCGACAGATCTCCTAAGACACGTCGGCTGTAGTGACACGGCAATTTGGCAGGTGACAATTTGTCACGCGTCGATGGGGAGCGAATTGTCATGATGATTGGCGGTAAGGCGCGGGGAAGAATTTCAATTTCATTGCGCCTTTTCTTTTTCTTCTCTTCTTAACACTAGTTTGTGGCGGATGCGGTTATTATTCGGTATTCGGCATATTCGTATTTTTGAATGTTCGTTATTCAGCCGAATAGTTCGGTTCAACTGCCGAATATTTACCGATAAATTTTAAAAGTTTTCGTTTACAAGTTACCACTATTGGAATATAATACTTTCTTTATTGTCCAATGAATAATGAATATAATGATCAAGAGTTTTACCACTAAATTAGTACACAGTTCTTTAGGCGAAGGGTAGGGCAAGGCATTCTCCATACAAACGTTGTGCAAGTTGTATTCGTTAGTTTTGGCACTACAGCTTTTTTGCTTTGCGTATTGGATATACGCAGAACTTGATGACCAAATTTTGTTTTATAACAAAAAAAAAATACAAAAAAAACATGAAGTCATAGCTAACAGAAAAATAAGCATATTTACCAAAAATAATAACTGTAGCGCAAACACAAAGAAAAACGTGCACAATTTTTTTTGGAAAGAGCTTGCCTTACTCTTCGCCTTAACAAACGCATCGGAGCGCTCGTAGCCCAGCGGCGCCCACGTACCGCGTGCGGTATGCGAGGTTAAGCAACGTGGGCCCAGGTCAGTTGTTAGATGGGTGACCGCTTTGAGTGGTTACTAACTGAGCGCCCCCGTGCTTTAGAAGGCACGTTAAGCCATTGCTATTGGCTGTTACTTATGACAGTAGTCGTTAAGATAAGTTAGAGACCTTCGGGCGGTTTGAGAACTTCTAACAGTCAAGTTGCCCACTCACTTGACAAGGGGGGTCGAAGTTGCACCACGTCCGTAGGGAGTACCCACCGTTACACGTGACCCCTGGGTGGTGCTAACAGTGCAACAAAACTGGCAACCGTGCTGACTTGTCGAAGATCTCACAGTTCGAAAAATAAATGCCATAAGCGGCGTTTACACGTAAAGTTTGGACTGCGCATTTGGGACTGCGTTCCGAACTCGCGGATTTAACCGCCATCCAACCCGTGGCCACATTTGATCGTAATTAGCGCATGACAGTTTGATCCGTGGTAAGAACCGACGGATGGACCGACGGTTCGGAACGCAGTCCCAGATGCGCAGTCCGAACTTGCGTAAAGGCCATGTTTACAAAGTTAGCAAAGTTTTCCACGCTCCAAACCGCCATTGCTTTTTGCGTTTATACGAGATGCGCGCGCAAAACTTTAGTCAGATGCGTACGGTTCGATCTCACGCATTGAACTGTCAACCGCCGCGCGTCGCGTGCATTTACACGTACGGTTCGGAACGAGGGTTAGAATGGCGCGGGGCGTTTCCCGCGTTCCGAACTCTACGTGTAAAGGCCGCTATTCGATTAATATTTTATTATTAATAACAAACGCATCCCTCGTTACGCATCCTGGTGGAAACGAAGCTTAAAACGCGATCCGAATGAATGCTAACATTGCTAACACTTTCACTGCCGATAACATGCGAAAAACCGTAAGTAGCGGAAAGCGCCTACGAGACAAGCGCCCACCTAGCGGGTTCCTGGCATTTAAAGTGTTAAGCAGCAGGTTATAGCTATATCTCATAGCAAATGAATACCCGTAGCACTTATCGGCTACGGTGTAGCGAACGTAACACTGGTTTATTTACTTAGCACATGTCCGCCTAGTGCTACGCTCGTAGGTCGTAGCCACGTATTCACCGTATGCAGCGCGCAGTAGCTGCAAACGGAATACCCGACAATCGGGTTCTCGGCGCTGAATGTGTAACCCGTTCGGCGGGTACGAACGTAGCGCTACGAAATTGTTGGTGACAGTGACAGCCGACAACATTTTTCCGCTTGGTACCAAAAACTTGCTGCCATTAGCTGGTTCGTTCGTCACTCGTCATTCTCTTTAAGGTCGACATGTTTTAAACCTGTTCGCGGTCCTTATCGCGGCAGCGGTTCTTTTAGCACCGCGTGCCCGTGCCCTGCCCGCTCGGCTGCTCGGTGCGGTTGTCTGAACATATACGTAATATTGACGGCCTGTTTAGTCTAGGTGGTAGTGACACTGCCTATTATGTCTACTACGTCACAAAGCGCAATATTATGATTTAATCAATTCATTATTATCTTATTGTGTAACTATAATTTATATCAAGTTTATAAGTTACGTAATCTGCCCATTTTCATATTTATTTTTAATTTTGCATGCCAGCTGCTGGCAAAGTGTGTGAATCATTATAACCCTGCAACATCTTCTGTACCACATTTCAGGCAAAATAAATGAATTTGTATTTGTATTATACGTAGTATGAACAAAACGTGATGTTCGAGGCTCTGCAGTTGCGTAGCCTTTTAGGCCCAACACATTATATTCGGTTCGACAAGGTAACCATGCTAGCGAAGCTAAATTTCCTTGTACCGCGCAAGGTGGCTATCAAAATTGATCGTCATCCGAATTTTAATCGTCATTGTGGATGGGGCTGTACCAGCAGCGAAAACAGCGTAGACGAGACTTTAGCATTTTATTTATTTATTTATGAAAATAATGTGTACCTGAACAGCTAGACCAGAGCGGTACAAATTACAACATACTAAAATTACATAAGATATATTAATAATTTCGTGCAGGGGTACGGTAGACCCGAACGAGACCTGTCTCAAATTGAAGAACGTATAAAAATAACGATTTCGAGTTGAACATATGTATCCGCAAAATTCGGATTATCGCGTATTTTGCATTAAAAAGTGTTAATTTTATGACAAAACGTCGTCCATATTGCCCACAGACTATATTGCCATATTAAATTTGTTGGTTGACAGTGTCGGCTACGTTCGGAAATCGTGAACTATTTTTGCGTCCGGTATGTTGGCCAGGGTGCTGGGCTGCGTTCTGGGTGGTGGGCCATCGTCGCCCATTGTGTGGATCCGGCAAGTCGCTTCTGCAGGGTTTTGTTTTTGTGGTTTTAAAGCGTTCTATATACACCTATCAGATTGTCACAATAACCGCCTTCAAATCGAATGTATGGGGCCTGTTACATGGTTATTAGTATCACGTGATACGTTCATATCACGATACGTGTCACGTGAATATTGAAGCAGAAACTATACAAATTTGAAAACTGTTATAATATTGACTCCCCAGTATTGTGATAATATTAATCGTGTAAAGGACACCACTAGAATGTTTGCTGAGTCAGTCCGCCATCTTAAAGCTGCATCTCTATTTTGTTGTGACAAACTACTAGGTGACTTATGGCCTTTAAACGTCTAGCAAAATTCTATCCCTATCTCATAACTTAGTAGTACTGCTCATGCCGTTCGCCGCGCTCGGACGTTAGAGGCGCTATCGCGAACCGAAAATGAAGTATCTGCCTCTCCATCGCACATGCATATTCGAACGATAGAGAGGGAGATAATTCGTTTTTGGTTAGGCGTCCTCAGGCGTAAACTTTGAAACGAATAGAGTATTTTATTATATGAGAAATAAAATTCAAAATGTAAGAAAAACCGGCCAAGTGCGTCGGACTCGCGCACCGAGGGTTCCATACAACTAAAAAAACAAATGTGATTTATCAATATATTGGTATTTTTGGTAAAATATTCGTCATACTAAACATTATCACCTAATTTCAAGTTCAGTTAAAAAATTATATGTGTGACAGACGACACACGGAATGTTCTTTGACTTTCTTCGACCGACCGCCGCGCTCGGACTGAAGTGCTACTGGGAACCGAAAACGAAATACATGCCTCTCTGTCGCACTTGCATATTCGAGCGCGGAGAGGGAAATACTTCGTTTTCAGTTCGCGGTAGGCCCTCTGGTCGGACGGCTCCTATTCCTGGATGGTGCGCGTATCGGAATGCAAAATACCTTTGGCGAAATTAACGGAACAAGTTGCTAAATCATCATCATCATCATCATGTCACCCGAAAGACGTCCACTGCTGGACATAGGCCTCCCCCAAAGACTTCCACAATGACCGGTCCTGCGCCACCCGCATCCAGCGGACACCCGCGACCTTCACCAGGTCATCAGTCCACCGTGTGGGGGGCCTGCCCACGCTACGCCTTCCGGTACGTGGTCGCCACTCGAGAACCTTTCCGCCCCAACGGCCATCGGTTCTACGTGCTATGTGCCCCGCCCACTGCCACTTAAGTTTAGCGATTCGGAGGGCTATATCGGTCACTTTGGTTCTGCTGCGGATGGCCTCATTCCTGATGCGATCACGCAGAGAAACTCCCAACATAGCTCTCTCCATTGCCCTTTGGGTGACTTTGAGCCTTCTTATGAGGCCCATAGTAAGCGACCACGTTTCAGTGCCATAAGTCATCACTGGCAACACACACTGGAAACACTACTAAACAAACACTGCTAAATAAGTTCCATTAATTGAAGAAAATATTACCAACTGTTATTATTATCATGCGAAATACTCATATCACGATCCGTATCACGTGAATGTTGATGAATATTGAAGCAACATCCCTACAATTTTGAAAACCGCGATAATATTGACACATAATCTTGATTGAAGGGCCCCACTGAATAGAATTTGGCGGAGAATAGAGAGCTGTTACCGCGAAACGAAAACGAACGAACATCGTGTATTTATTTCCCTCTGTGTCGCTCGAATTTGCAAGTGCGACAGAGGGAGATACACGAACTTCATACGTTTTCGTTCGCGGTAGCAGCTCTGACTTCGCACCAAAAATACTGACTGGCACATCAATATTTAACTATTGCACATCTGAACCGAATTTTAATGAACGATTATTATTTTAGGTATACAAATCAGTACTGATTACGGTGTCAAATTTTTTTTGTGCCTTTAAATACTAGCCTTATAAAAATACTTAGGATTAACTTATAAAGATACTAGCCTTTGCCCGTGACTTCGTCAGCGTAATCTTTTACTCCCTATTTCATATGTTAATCTACACTACAAACTATATTTGTATACGAAGTTTCATCATAATCCGTTATTGTAATGTTTTTATTTTATACATTTTTCTACACTATTTCTTTCGTCGTTTGCATATCTGTCACGAATAAATGTTTTCTTTATTTATTTCTTATTTATTTCACCCGAGCGAAGCCGGGCTTTCATCTAGTAAGACTATAAAAGTAAACAAATTGACCACTATAAGTCTTCAATAGTGCTTTCAGGCATCTCTCGCTCAATGATCTCGAAATCTCACTTAAGCATGTGACGTTGTAAGTGTTGTGTGTAACTCGGCAACACAATGACCGGTTCTGCGCCACCTGCATGCAACGGATTCCAGCGAGGCCGCGGTTTTGGCCAGTCATTTACCAGGTCATGAGTCCGCCTTCCTTGTTATACTTAATAATAAATTAATTGATACCAGAGATCAACCTAAAAACGTCCGTTTGGCGAACTGATTGTTATCACTTAAAAACACTGCATAATTAAAAACAATATTCCAAAATTCCAAATTCCCCTAAGAAGCCGGAATCAAATAAATAAATCTCAAGAAAAACCAATGCCTCAAAGCTGCGAATTTAAAAAGATAAGCAAGCGCGAAAAGCCTCCTTTTCGCCCGAGGGAAATCACGGCTCTATTACCGGTTACCGGCACATCACAACCGGTATACCGAAGCAGGATTACCGGTACTATAAAAAGGGCGGATCGTAGTGTGGAGATACACTGGCTAAAGCCCGTTGGATTCAAGTAGCATTTGTAAGGCTTTGTATGCGTAACATATCAAATAATATTATATTCATTTTGCTTTAAGCCGCAAAGATTTTTACTGGTATTAGTAAAATAAAAGCATCAAGCAACGATAATATGTAGCATTTTCATTTAAAAGATAAAGTACTTTACACCGAGAACACTTAGGTTGTAGAATGAGCTGATGCCGAGGCATTCCCTATGGGCTACAGCATGGGACTTCAAAAACAGGCATGAAAAGGATTCTTACGGGTCAACAACGCGCGTGTGACACCTCTGGTGTTGCAAGCGCCCATAGGCGACGGTGACCGCTTACCATCAGGCGGGCCGTCAGCTTGTTTGCCTCCGACGTGGTATAATTTTTTTTTAAAGCGAAATGTCATGTCGCTCTTGTTTGGATTAGCTTGCGTGGGGAAGTACCTTCATCTTACAGAAAACCGCAGCTATGACATCACTACTTGCTTTATAAATTATGTGGTGATGTGTTCCAGCCTAGCTAGCAAGCTATGTTATGTGATGTTTTAGTACGTCACGTCACGTTGGGCGCCAGGGTGAGGTTTCGGAGGTACCCTCAACAGGATGGGGTTCGGATGGTAAAAGGAAACAGGACACCAGGGCAGAGTGTACTTATTTATATTAAAGTAAAGACACCTGCTGGCTAGCATCAGCAGAGGTTTTTTTTTATAATAAAAAAAACCTATGACGACGTATAGCCTACAAATCGTAATGGGATAAGCTAAGGGTATGAACATAGTAACAGATTAAAAATATATGTAGAAACTTTTAATTAATGTGTTTGGCAGAATATATAAAAAGTGCACTGAATACAATAATACGATTGTACTGCACAAAAATCACTGGAACTGGAACTGTAGGGTTGTTAATTTTAATTTTGTACTAAAGCAGTTACGCTGCTAACGAAAATTTCAAATTAAAGGGAAAAATTTAAAAATGCGTCTAAGGGGTTGTAAGACGGAACTAGTGAAGGATTTCGTGGACGAGCTTGGTTGTTCCGATAGCTCAGAGGCTAGAGCGATTGATGGCCGCGTATGCCAGATGTCGCAGGTTCGAATCCTGCTCGGAGCATTAAATTTTTCCCTTTAATTTGTAGGGTTGTTATTTTTTTTATACCACGTCGGTGGCAAACAAGCGTACGGCCCGCCTGATGGTAAGCGGTCACCGCAGCCTATGGACGCCTGCAACTCCAGGGGTGTCACATGCGCGTTGCCGACCCTTTAAAAATGTATACACTCCTTGAAGAATCCCATACTGTAGTTCCTCGGGAAAACCTCGGCGCGCATTCCACAACCGGAGCGTCCTAGGGAGGAAGTTTTTCTGAAACTGTACCGTACGCGACCGTTTAGGTTCTAAGGTGTGAGGAAGAATGCCCTGCTGACGTCGAGCAGTGCGAAGATAGAAAGCGGCCGTGGGCGTGGGCCGTGGGAACACGCACAAGGAGGCAAAGTTTCTCCTTAAAATTAACGGTTCAATATATTTTTAAATAGATGAATTGCTTATGCTGCTAGATAGATGTTCATGGATTGAAATCCAAGATCGAACTGAGCTGCTAGAAAATGGCTCCGCAGTGTCACGTTTTTTTATACAACGACGGTGGCAAACAAGTTTACGGCCTACCTGATGGTAAGCAGACACCGTAGCCTATGGACACTTGCGACTCCCGAGGAATCACAAGTGCGTTGCCGACCCTTTATTGACTTGGGGATGCGCTGTATTGAGAGCGAGGGTCCCGACGGCGTGACGGAGACGTTGCGTGCAATTTGGAACATGTTGTTCAAAATTTAGAATAGTGATCACTGATCAGCCAAAAAGTTTGTGTGTAACGTTCCGATACATACATCGTTACACATTTCGGCCATAAGTAAATAACGTGACGTAAGTAAACTTTTGAAGCGTCCATACGCTACGGCGTCGCCTTACCATCAAGCAGGCTCTATGTCCGTTTGCCACCGTTGTAGTACAGTCAAGGGCACCAATATGTATACACTTTTTCACCTTATTCCATTGAAATAAGGTCCAAAAATGTATACATATTTATGCCCTCGACTGTACAAAAAAATCTTGTGAGGTCGACTACCCATACTAACTATATTTGCAGCTGCAGCTATTTTCATATCAACAAACCTAATAAAACACAATCACAAAGCGACCCAGCGATATGATTTGCCCGTCCCGAACATTGGACATTAACGCTCGTTCCCGATTGGCCATTACCAGTGTATTACACACGCCCAAATTGGCTTCCATTTGTGACCGAATCAACGCAATAACTGTTTATTGGCAACACAGTTGGTCATAGCAAGCCAGTATGTAACCTAAGGGTGGGTTCGGCCAAAACCGTCTGTATTCGTAAGCGGAGTTCGTTCAAGGAGCGCTCGTGGCCCAGCGGCGCTCGCGTACTGCGTGCGGTATGCGAGGTCAATGTCGGGCGAGGTCAGTCTTTGGATGGGTAACTGAGCGCTCCCGTGCTTTGGAATGCACGTTAAGCCGTTGATCCCGGTTGCTGTATATGATAGCAGTCGTTAAGCCAAGTTAGAGGCCTCCGGGCGGCTTGCGCACTTCTCACAGTCAAGTTGCCCACTCACTTGACAAGCCTAATCCCAATAAGCTCTATAGTTTTCCCGTTGGGTTGGAAGGTCAGGTGGCAGTCGCTTCCGTAAAATTGGTGCCTACGCCAATTCTTGGGATTAGGTAGCGGACCCCATGCATCCTTTAGGATGCAACTTTAGTGGGAATAACGCTAGGAGGATGGATGGAGGGATGGATGGAGTTCAAATCTGATTGTATGGAACGTTTGACAAGTTTGTAAGGGAAGACAGCTGCCGACGCCATTTAACGTTGATAGGTCTATAAGAGCGCTTTTACATATAGGAGTTTTTGTCGCGCGACTGTAGCGCTTCTAAAGGCCTCGGTACACGCATACGAGACGCGCATGTGAGTTCCATTACCTATACATTGCGGGTTACCGTGGTATACCTCGTGTGTTCATAAGTTTTGAGACGAATATTGTTTAGAATAAATCAATCACAGAAAATATTTCTGTCAAGGTTATTATTTTCCTTGAATCGCTGTACTGTAGCTAATAAAAGTAAATAGAGTTTATTTAAATTAGGTTTCAATATTTATGATTTAAGCCTTTAAATGCGGTGGTCTCTCTTAGGTGCCGGCACGAAACGAAAAACGCCTTTTTCAGTGACAAGTTAATGTCTATGGTAGAAAGAAAGCTAAGGCAGCGGAACGACAAATTGTACACCAAAATGTTGATAGATGTTCCAACTACTGCACAGACATTACGGCATACTTATAACCCTACGATGTTCACGATACGGGCGATTATTACGCCTTTTTTTTCAATTTTGAATACTAGATGCTCAAACTATGCCTTAAAATTATCCATTTACCAGATGGACTATTGGAATCACTTGTTAAAGTTTATTTGACACGTTTATTCATCAAAATTATTGGTTTTTTGACAAAGTTTTAGAGAACACCGTAACAAAATTAAATTTTCATACGAAAACTGCTAAAAGAGAAATGTATGTCTTTTATCAGTCAATAGAAGTAACTTTCTTCGAGCCTGTCTCTAAATACTCCTGATTAGTCTTTTTGGACAAAGTTACCTTTTATAAACACACAATTTAGAGCTAAGAACCTGCCGTAAATACTACTCAAAAATAGTTACTCACAAATGAGCCGCTGGAAGAGAAGCGAGAGAATCCCTGACGAAAACTTTCGTGTCTCGCGGAGTCATTATCTAGGTGTAGCCCAGGTAATAAAAGGCATCTAACATAAAATATTGGAACGCAGTTTAAATAATACCTATGCAGTTTAAATAATACCGTCGTATTTAGTCGAGCTGCAGCTGCGCTACTTAAACATGTATGGAAACGAGTCGCGCTACTGCAGCGCGACTTAGACGCGTTACAGTCGCGCGACTTAGACGCGCTACAGTCGCGCGACAAAAACACCTATATGTGAAAGCGCTCTAAATGTAGATTACTGATTAAGGGTAGGTCACTTAACCTTTTTAAGATTACCATAGGTAAGTAAAAATTGGCGGAAAAATAGATTGCAATAGGTCTATCTCTACCGCCCGCCAGCATACTGAACATTTTCACAACGAATTTTTAATTCCCGTAACGTTAAAAGTGCGGTTTTTTACGTCCTCTTCACAAATTAAGCGCCATTTACATTTGTTCAACTTTTGATCCCGGATTTTCATTAGCGGCCGGGTCGAGACCCTTGGGGTTACCCTGTTACGGTCGCATTATTAAAAATCATCTTAAAACGCTTTAATCGATTTTGTTGGATCGGTGAATTGCCCGAGAATTATGGAGATAAAACCATTTATGGGAACCATATATAGTTAATTTTGTGATAAGCACTGAATTACATGTACTTACTTTTCTTTAACTTGCACTACTCGTATGGACGTAGGAAGGTTGCCTGAAAGAGATCGCTCTTTAGCAATAAGATCGCCTGTTGTTTACCTCTGCTTGTATTTCATTATGATCATACAAGCATTCAGACTTAACTTAACTTGTGTTACCCACTATTTAAAAATCATAATTGTAAAACCATTAACCCATATTTTACAATTATTCTACCTTCCGACGTTTCGAACCAGGGTCCACCGACCGTGGTGCTGAATAACTGACGTCTAAGCAAGTTATCAACTGAGATACGGTTAGAGTAAAACTGATCTTAAACTTTATTTTATTTTTTTCCTAAATGTTTTATTGTACATTTGTTTATACAATAAGATCGCCGAACTTTACGTTTATTGGCGAGATAGCACTCATTTTCATGCCAATTTATATGTAACTTCCTAGTTATATGCAGAGATAATCATCTTAAGTACTTATAAATATTAATAATAATAGACAACTACAAAGCAGTGAACGTCTTTCGGCTGACATGAAGATGATGTATATCGTTAAACCCGTGAGTTACATAAGGTACGAGAATAAAAAAGTACAGTGTGCATTCACATTGATAATCATCACCATACTGTTAAGAGCTGGGCTCTTGTCGGTGCAGCTCGATGCCGGTCCGAGGCCAGTTTCTTGACGTCCTGGTACGACACTAACCTCCACATCCTCAGTGTGCGTTTATCTGGTTCATTTAACTTTCCCTCGGTCTTCCTCTTCCTCTTCTCCCATTTATTTTCCCTTCTATAATGTTCCTGATGAAGTTGTCGTGTCTCGATGTAGTTTTGTGGTCGTGTCGTAGCAGGTGGCCGATCATTATTCCTCTTCTGATTTTAATTGTGTTTCTCTTTTCCTTCACTCTATTCAAGACGGCTTCGTTGGTTACTCGTTCTGCCCATCTTATCCCATCCGTGCTTCGCCAACACCACAATTCGAATGCCTGCAAGTATTCTTCGTATCTTTGTGTTTGCGTCCATGTTTCACATCCGTATAAGACAATATATATGTATTTACACTACCGTCAGAAAGTTTAAGACCTAACACAAAATATGCAAATAATCAGCATTGATTGATTATCCACTCAATTTTGATTCATCTGTGCGTAGTACTGAGAGTAACCAGTTTGCAAAAGTCCAATCCTTGTGAGAAATAGCCCGTTGCAATATTTTTGCCTCGTTTGGTTTGCGTAATAATTTATGAAAATTAAACTAAAAATTTAGTTTGGTCCTAAACTTTTTGACGGTAGTTTATATTGATAATACTTGACTTATAACTATGGTGTTACCAATAAATTATTGTATTTTAATAAATAATAGGTGGACAATTTTTTACACATATCGAACTAGTCCCATAGTAAGCTCAATAAGGCTTGTGTTATGGGTACTAGACGACGATATATTTAATAGATATATACTTAAATACATAGAAAACATCCAAGTCTCAGACACAAATGTTTCTGCTCACCACAGAAACGAAT
This sequence comes from Notocelia uddmanniana, assembly GCA_905163555.1. NCBI lineage: Eukaryota > Metazoa > Arthropoda > Insecta > Lepidoptera > Tortricidae > Notocelia > Notocelia uddmanniana. The sequence continues at coordinate 2,458,273 of LR991065.1, read as the reverse complement.
GCCCTTACCGGGATTTGAACCCGGGACCTCTAGCTACGGAAGCAGTGTCACTAGCAACTAAGCTAAACAGGCCGACAAATTATATTTATTACATCTTCTACATAGCAATTACTCCTGATTGACACGCATAATAATGATAAGCTAACAGCCATGTTATTAGTGACGTGAATGCCGTGAATTGCCGTCATTGTCGTGCGAGCATGTGTAATTGCATCAGCGCACCCGACCGGAACGATGATATGATGTGATTTGTTGCCAGCTAATTAATGCTATTTACGCGGTTTCAAATTCAACATAATCTCACACAAACGTTGGTTTGAACAATGCTAACCCCTTTATTAATAATTTCATATAACTTAACTAAAGCTCAATATATAAAGCCCAAGTCCGGTCTTGCATGGAGTATTGTAGTCACCTTTGGGATGGCTCGGCTAAGTACCAATTTGCCACACTCGACTCGGTGAACCGCAGAGCCAGGAGGCTCATTGGCGGCAGTACGGTAGTGGGAAATAAGCTGCAGAGCTTAGCACATTGACGCAAAGTAGCATGTCTGTGCGTTTTCTACAAACTGTTCTTCGGTGAGTGTGCTCAGGAGCTCCATGAACTCATACCGCCTTCCCCCTTCTTCCATCGGACATCCAGACGTACGGCTGGCTACCATCCTTACCTGGTCGAAACTCCTCTAATTCGAACCAAGCGCTTTGCATCTTCTTTTATAATGCGCACTTCTAAGGTTTGGAATTCTCTGCCGGCGTCTGTATTTCCGAGTTCATATAACCTGGACCTTTTTAAGGCACGAGTGAACAGGCATCTTCTGGGTGAGCTCGCTTCATCGTCGGCCTCATCTTTGCCCCCTGGCTAGATGCTGGCCAAGAGCAATCCCGTTTTTAATAAATAAATAAAAAACTAACCTACTATGTTAAACTAAATGTGTTGACATTTTCTCACAAACATGTAAAAATCATTTTCTCACAAATACTAATGCCAAACGGACAGATAAACAAACTAATTTAGGCGGCATTTCAGCTAAAATAAGTTTAGTTAACAGCAGAATAGAACCACAAGACGGACTGATGGGGTCATTTTTTTTTAATCGTATGGCATTTATTTACGAACCGTGAGATAATAATAATATTAATAATATTGGGGGACAATCTTACACAAATCGACCCAGTCCCAAACTAAGCAAAGCTTGTACTATGGGTACTAGACGACGATATACATACTTATATAGATAAATACATACTTATATACATAGAAAACATCCAAGACCCAAGAACAAATATCCGTGAAAAATGCACAAATAAATGCCCTGGCCGGGATTGCACAATGCACAAATAAATGCCCTGACTGGGACCTCTAGCTTCGGAGGCAGAGTCACTATTAACTAGGCTAAACATAGGTCTTCGAGAAGACAAGTTCGGTCGGTATTGGGTCATAAACTAGGTAGTTTACTAGATCTTTGTCACGAGAGTCCGCTAAATGCGGATGGCGTAGGGCTGTTTTCATGGTGACACTCTTTGGGGGACACTCTATGTCCAACAGGCTGATATGACGATGATGACGTGGTTTGATAAACGTTTAGGAATAAGGCCGTAAATATTTCTTTAACTATTATATTGATAGGTGGTTCCGGGTTACAATAGCCACCACCCCCTTTCTTCCCTTGGGTTTCGTAAGAGTCGACTATGGGAACCAGGTTGAAGTGTGTTGTGGGCGATGGGCTAGCAACCTGTCACTGCAATATTACATTTTCTCCATCTATAAACCTACAAGTGCTAAATGTGGCACTGAAATTAATTTCGTGGGCTCTGCCGACCCCTTTTGGGAATATAGGCGTGGGTTTATGTTATGTTATGTTTATTTATATTGATAGATTGTCAGGTTTTCAGTTCATTGGCAAACAAAGCGGAAAACAATGCTATCGAAACACGCGTAGCGCTACAAAGATTGGCAGTGGATGTGACAAACAATGACATTACAAATACATTGTTTTTAGAGACACATCCTACTAATATTATGTCAATCACGCAGAAACGGCTGAACAAATTAAAATGAGCTTTTTTATACAAATAGTGTACCGGGATTTTAAGCCCAAGAATCATCAAACAAAGGAATGATGTTCGGTTTAAGTCGCGGGCCAAGGCAAGTAAAAAATAAAATATTTAGGTAGGCAGTTCATATTTAACAGGACCACCATCCACCATATCAGCCCTAGGACGTCCACTGCTGGACATAGGCCTCCCCCAATTACATGGGGGGTAAATGCCATAATCGCCACGCTTGGCATGCGGGTTGGCGATCGCAGTATCTCCAACGCACTCTAGGAATGCTGCTGCCCATTCCCCGGTGGTCTTTATTATTTAACAGGACATTTGGCACAAATCATCATATAAAAATTAGCTCAATCAATATTTATAAGTCCTCTATTTTTTCTTTAAGGCCCTTAGAATAGAATAGAATAGAATATAGAATAGAATAGAAAATAGTTCGTTTTGTTTTGAGAAAGCAGCACTTTGGGACTTTTACTCTGAAATAAAACCGGGCAGTCATTCCACGTCGTAAGCCTATTAGGTAATGTCAGTGTCAGAGTGCGAGCGTGCTTACGCCGCATCGTGCCGGATCAGCCGCGAGGGATGATTGAGTTCTTAACTAAGTAAATACGAGTATGTGCCATTTCCAAGCAACAGGTCCCGCTTTATAGATGTCAATAAAGACGAGTTCTAATTGGATCACGTCCTGGGTATTATTGACATTTATACCTACATACGAAAGAAACAACACAGCACAATATAAAACTTATAGGCGACCTTATTCCTACAAGGGATCGGTACCAGCTGACCGGATCGGAACCAATGACGCACTGCACATACTTACACTTCGCTAAATAATGTCGTTTCTGTTGAAAAAACTAATTAAGCTTTTGTTAGCGTCTTACGAAACCGCTTGGATTTTTCAATCAATAGGTACGATATTTACGTCAAAACATATCACACACAAACATATCATAACATAATGTTAAACAAATGCTTAGCCTTTCGGTTGCAAGACATAAATTGGGTTCAATATTACAACTGTAATAACAAGCAACAGGGAAGCAGGGCAAAGCAAACATGATACATAATTGTAAGCTGAGACTCAACCAGATATATTCATGTTTGTACAACACGGAGAAACAGGGGTCATATTCGCCTGTATTACTCGTGCTGTTTCTGATATCGCTTTGAAATCATGAAGACTGGTGATTTTTTTCAATTTCAATTTATTTACAACCATGTATTAAAATAAATAGTTTTAATAGAATTCATGAAATATACGCAAAGGTAAACGACATTTATGTCCAGCAGTGGACGTCTTTCGGCTGACATGATGATGATGATGATGAAACAACATATTCCAACAAATTCATAACAATAATAAACTTAATAGGCATCTTCTGGGTGAGCTCGCTTCATTGTCAGCCTCATCTTTGCCCCCCGGCTAGATATGCTGGCCAAGAGCAATCCCATTTTTAATAAAAAAAAAAAAAAAAAAAAACCTGAGACGGAAGATAAATAAAGAGATGATAATAAAAAGGCAACATTTTCGGGGGAAACACTTTGTATGCGTCAGTTTGGTAAAAATAAAAGATCTTGGTAAAATAAAATAGCTCATAATGTTATAGTACAATTTGGTACAACAATTCGATAAAACAAATTAGTCAACTAATGTGAATGAATTCATCCTTTACCCTTCATATAGCTTTTGACACGTCACCGGTGAAAATTCAACTTTTAACAAAAATCATAGCCTATGATCGCCATGTAACAAGCTATCATTAAAACAACCCGAATTGTGCACCAGGACGGTTCATCAAGCGTCGCGCGGCAACGAGGACCAATTACCGGGCTCACAGCCCCGTAAAGGGTTATTTGTTTCATTCAAATATACACTACATTCTCGTGACTGTTTATATACTCGTACCTAAGACTCTAAGACCGATGTACTTACAAAGATAGACCAACTGAAGTCGGGATGGACCGGGCATACACAAGGAAGTAATGAAGGAAAATGGAGCAAAATAGTCACAGATTGGTATACTAGAGACGGCAAAAGGATAAGAGTAAAACAACACAGAAGATGGGAAGATGAGCTTAAATTACTATATTCGGTACTAAAACGCTCACATCTATACATATATGCAATTCTGCCTTCCTATTAACCCAAATGGCGCTAACTCAAAATAACATGTCGTTTGATGTTAGAATTTCAACTACTAAAGCGGTCACGAAATTATCAGCATTAGGCTGAGACACCTACACATCAGTCATAAATAAACTTCGATTGAAACCAACATAAAGGACCACCCCGGATCGTATAGATGGCCAAAAGTTTTCAATATACTGGCGGCTTTGCCACGCCAAATGGCCAATGAAATCTGTTGAGCCAAGAACGATCCGGACAGAGGATCGCAACCCCTATCCCTCAGCCGTCACATCCCTTAAAAAGTCAATGGACTCCGCGCCCCAGGGCCCCGCAGTCTCCACCGCCACAGGAAAATAATAATTATTATTTGGTAACCGGGACATGATCGCGTACAACTCAAAATAATTCACTTTTACTGACTGTGAATAATTTTCACGTTTACCAATAATAATGTCGGCCTGTTTAGCCTAGTTGGTAGTGTCATTGCCTCCGAAGCTAGAGGTCCCGGGTTCGATTCCCGGTAAGGGCATTTGTTTCTGTGGTGAGCAGAGACATTTGTTCCTGAGACTTGGATGTTTTCTATGTATTTAAGTATATATCTATTAAATATATCGTCGTCTAGTACCCATAACACAAGCCTTGTTGAGAGCTTACTGTGGGACTAGTTCGGTTCGTGTAAAAAGGTCCCCTAATATTTATTTATTTATTATTATTTATTAATGTGTAAAAATCGTGCAATTTTAAATCAATATAATAGTTATTTGTTATACAAGGATGCAGAGTTGTATTTTACCCGCGAGTGTGGAATTGAAACACGAGCCAGCGAAAGGATGCTATAGTTGATCCACGAGCGAAGCGAGTGGTTCTAAAATAGAATCCTGAGCGTAGCGAGTGTTTCAACACACGAGAAGTAAAATACAACTTTGCACCCGTGTGTAACACAAAACTTTTCTCCACACTATAGCGAGGAAAGTGCAACATGCAAAAAAAAAACAGTTCCACAGTTATGATTTTCATCACTGGAATCACTGATTTTTTTACGATATTATAACAGAAAACTCTGAAAGTTGTGTATAATATTTACGCGAGTCGGAGTCGGTGACAAGTTGTGTATATTTTCGTTGACATTGACAAGATGACATTTCTGACGATGCGTTTTGAAATTGCATCGACTCAACTTGTGCGTTTACAATTATACTCAAAGTAATTATAAAAAAAAAAGTTACCTATAGAATTTTAAAGTTTACGACTTAAATCATTAAATAAAGCTAAATTTTGTATTTTTTATAGGTATTAAATTCTTAAACCATTTATTTAATGATAATTGATATCAAACGAACCATTAATATGAGCGTTTTACGTTTTGTTATCTGTCAAAAGCTACTCAAACACGCTCCAAGGTCAAATTACTTTCCCCACTTGTGGATAAAACGCGTTTTTACCCGCTTGTTTCAAAGGATAAAAGACGGCTTTCCGAGCTAGTGAGGGGAAAATAATAATAATGAGCTCGTTTAGTGTACCTTAATTTTACGTCCCTTTTTTTGAAGCGTTTATTATTATACGAGCTACAACTAATTTATAACAAGGTCAAAAACATATAATATCCATTAAAATTGAATGACCAATCAGGATTTTACGATGGCGTGAGCTACAATATAATGCCAGCATCGTAAAGCGCTGGTTTTGATTAGTTCAGAGAGTAAAAGACGAATAATATCCTTTCTCTAACGCTACCACCTACCACTGCCTATAGTGCAATCGCGACATATCGCTACGCCGGGTTGCCGTTCTAGAACGGGAAATATCTGCTACATGCTAAGGTGAAACGGTAAACGATTAATTTAATATGTATTAGGCATATTATTCGTTCCAAAAAACAAAAAAAAAATATTAACACTACCTTCGGTTTCCAGCCACTACCACCGCCATATCAGCCCAAGGACGTCCACTGTTGGACATAGGCCTCCCCCAATTTCATGAGGGTAAATGCCATATGGTATGGTTTCCAGGCTTCTAACAAATTAATCCTACCGTCAAACGGTGCCAACTAATCTTTTGAATGTTGGTAAACGAAGTTCAAACGCAACAATCAGCAAATTCCGTGATCACATTCATGTCATAAGTTTACCGATGTCACATAGTCTTAAAAAGTACAGTAGAATTTCACTCTCGTGCAACAGATTCAGTAATGCAGCAACAAACAGAGCCGCGAAACGAATGCAGCTTTCATCGGCAGTGACAGCTTGACATGGCTCAGCCAATGTGACATATGCAAGTTTGTATTCTGTTTAATTTCTGTTCGGTTTTTAGGATATTTTTCTATAAGTATTATAAACGGCAGTTAACCCAACTGCTGTTTAAAATACTCATAGAAAAATATAAGGTAATAAAAACTTTAATTATCAGATTTATTGTCATTTGAATAAGGGGCTAACTTCGGAACCACTTGTTGGCACATACAACTGATATTGTCGGGTGACAAGCAAAAGTCATTAAAATATCTGTAACTGCTCCTCAAAACCTCGTATCTCAGTACTACATCGATATTAAGATACGAGTTTTACTTTAAGTACGTATTGTGACTTTTGCTTGTCAGCCGACGATATGTGAATACGACGACGCATAATAAATACCGCAAGAGATGCACTGGTAAAAAAATACGAGTAGAATGGATTGAGACAGAATCAAATGAAACGCTGCATAATTGTATCCATATCCTGACTAAATACTTAAACAGTACAATTTTATTACTGTATTTGCGTGCAATATATTACGTTGCAAGCCCAGAATGAACACGTACTGCAATGGATTGAACGAAATGCAAAGCGTTAGAGAAGGCCTTTGTTTTGGCCAAGCTGTAAAAACCTGTTTCCGTACAACCCTCCGTGAGGGTTTATATTCTAGAACACATCAATGTAGGTACATAGTTATCATTAGTCTTTAAGACGCTTTAAGATCGCTCCATCCTAGACCACAATATCGCTTACCATCAGGTGATTTGTGGTCAAGCGCAAACCCATCCAGAGTAAAGCAAGGCTCATTCTTTATTTATTAGGTTTCAATATCTGCACGGATGGGTCCTAATGGACGTGTGCCCACGCAATCAAAAATGCTCCGTATTCGTCCCTAAAATAACATCAAATAAAGAACAACTTCTTTAAGAGCAAACAGAAAGTTCCTAATCGGTTCAGCAAACTTCCTCGGACAACTCTATAAACCGCTCCGATTTCATTTCACCCTGAACTAAATTAACTGAATCACTTGATGGAGGCTTTATTTTCAGGCAATTAAGAGCTGAATTTGAATAGAATAATATTGAAATTTGCAAAGGCAATAAATCAATTCGTTTGTTATCCCTTTATGACATAAAGCTTAGGCTTACTGATGTTTGACAGAAAAAAAACGCTAAATGATTAATTTCGCCTTAGTATTATTTTAAAGAAAATTATATTAAAAATTGATTTAAGTTAAAAAATCAAATACACTTGCTGCGACCCTTGTCGGCTGTACACTGCTGTTTTTCGGCCCGGATCTCAACTAAAACAACTGCCAGAATAAAAATAAATAAGTAAATAAAATAAAAATATCCTGTTGTCATGATTGTTGAATAAATGATCGTTTACTGTTAAAATAACTAAAACAAAAAAAATAGTCCCGACCGTAATATTTCAGGATTTTAAGTAATAATAAGAAAAGAAATAATTTATTACAAACATAAGTAACCTACCGGTACGGGTTCTATTGTGCGATAAATTTATTAGTCGTGAAAATTTAACGATTTCAGCCTTTTGGAAAGTGAAACTTGAGCGAAAAATAGTTCGCCTTAATTTTTTTTTTATAAATGACTAAAGTTTGGACTTCAGCGGGACCAAATACTTTTTCGTTGGATCGCGCTCAACTCAAGCCCATTCCCAGCATGTCGGCTCGGCGGTCTTAGCTACGTCAAGCTCCAACAAATTACTTATAATAAATACCTGGAAGGCGTCCTGCGACCCACAAAGGGTCGTAGCGCCATCGGAAGTAAGTAAATAGTTGCTTCGTACTTTGGCAATGAAAGATGCGATATAAAAAGACATTTATGTCCCTTCTACATGCCCAACCCAACAATCCATCACACGACCTAAACTTTAGCCTGATTGACGCGCCGCGCGGGATCTGTCGTCAAACAGAGCCTGGCAATCCGATTTGTCGTCAAACAAATCCGACGGGATCCGGTCGTTCGCTTTTTGCATTCGAAATTCGGCATAATCTGTGTACTGTTAACTGTACCACGAGTATAGAAATGGATGTATTCCATATTGACGTAAAGTTCCTGTTTGGTTGAATAGTCAAGCGAATGCTTTCCTTCCAGCCAGCTATTTACTTCTCTTTTGAGCTATGAAGTAGGTGCTTTTAGTCTTGATTTTAATTTAGTTGTGTTCCTCTTCTATGTATTTGTAATTTGTTTGCTTGTTGCGACGGTAAATACTCGTATATATATATATTTTTTCTTTTTATTAAACCTTCTAGTACCTTATTGGTAAACGGGACTTAATCGCGTACAAAAATTAATCACCTGAGGTGTGCCCGACGTTTCGAATGTATCGCAACATCCGTGGTCACGAGCTGACTGGCTTCAGCGGGTATCAACATCTTCTAGCCGCACGGGTTTTCCGTACTACCCGCACTTGGTCTTTATTATTCACACTTACACAAGGGTTGTCACTCGCCCGACACACAACACTAACAACATCCGTTAATGTAATGGAAGAAGTATTTTGACGCTTGCACTTACTAATAACTGGATTCCACGAAGATGAAATCTTAAAACCCTCATCCCGGTTGAAATTACGATGTTTTTTTATTTCAACGGCTTCACGTACCTTTCTACTGTAAAAATGATGTTCTGTAGAAAGGACTTCCGGTTTATGAAGCTCAATCCAGTGGTTTGGTCCTGACTCCAGTAAATGCTCGGCTATGGCAGACTTATTAACCTGACGATTTCTGACAGCTGTGATGTGCTCCTTGACCCTTTCTGCAATGGTTCGCTTAGTCTCACCAATGTAGGAACTCCCACATTAACTCTCTTCTAGTACCTAACCTAACCACAACACGCAGCTAGGTGCAGCGAAAAATCTCTCATAATAGCGTCATGAAGCCGTAGTCTAGTGGTTTAAGCATGCGGCTGTCAAGCGGCGGTCGTAGGTTCGAATCCTGACTGACCAGCAATGAGTTTTTCGGAACTTATGTACGGAATATCATTTGATATTTACCGTTAGCTTGTCGGTAATGGAAAAATCGCGAGGAAACCGTTATACATCTACGAAGAAAATTAAAATAAAATAGAAACTAAAGTAACTTAAAAATAACCTACAAAAAATCTAAATTTGGCCCCTTAGGCAGGGTGCCCAATGTGCGCATCACGCAGGCAGCATTCCCGCGCTGAATTGCAATAGCAATTCTTTGTACTATACGAGGAAGCGCGCACAAAGAATTGCTATTGCAATTCACGAGGGTCGCCTGTTGTATATAAATGTTTGCTTGCACCATTTAAAAACAGATGGCGTTTTCTACATATATAAGCCACAGCTTAAGATACAGTTTATCAGCCTTGGAATAAAATATAGCTACCAGAATCTATCTTTTAAACAGGCAAGCGTGATACACCTTAGATCGCTTCGTCGCTTACCATCAGACGATATGGCAGCCAAACGCTACGAGTATAGTCCTGGACCTGCCTACAGTCCTGTAGGGAATTTCGCGTATGTTTTTTTATACGGGAATTATTAGTAGGAGTTTTATAGGGAGGTCGAGGATATAACGAGTCATTTGGCGTACATTTTAGAAAAAATAATCTTGCTCAGCCCATACTATTGTAAAGGAATTTTATTTTTTACGAAACCCCTGGCCCTGGCTATAACGCAATGTTGGGGTTTATTTTTGGCATCAGCTCATGAAGCCCTTTCTTTTGACTCGATAGTTTTCTGAGTAGATAAGTCCCACTGAAGGCGTAGCCGGTAATCGTTGGGTTTTTAGAAGGTAGTACGGTCCAACCGGATAGTCCATCATACCCACCCTGATCTTTACCGGGTGGGATACGTAAACGTTTTTTCCCAACGCAAAAAAAAAGGATTAGTATTTTGACAATTAAAACAATATCTTCATAAATTGTAGCCTATGTGTTATTCTGATGAATAAGCTATATTATTGTAGTTTCATTAAAATCCATTCAGTAGTTTTTACGTGATGGAGTAACAACCATCCATCCATACTTATAAACTTTCACGTTTATAACATTAGTAGGATTTAATTGTAACGTCAGTTGAAAAATCTGCCAGGCGACGTATGTCCCAAGTCTAAAATACTCGTACACCAAGACTTGTACTAAACTTTCCCGAAAACAAATCACCACACGCGAACTTCCCTACAGCCTACAGGACTGTAGCCACAGGTCCTGCCTATTCCCAATAAAAATAATCGTCCCCAATAGGACCTGAATGGAATTGGCATTTGTTTTATTGTTACTCTTTTGCCGTTATAGATGAGATTTGTCGCACCGAAGGGTCATTCATCAATCAGCGGGTGTCAAACTTGTTAAAACGGCCTGAGTCCGCAGATGCGTCTAGAATTAATCGGGTTTGTTGTTGGACCCAAAAACGACATTAAAGTAAAAGGTACTCACGGATCCTTTTCACGACGATTCAGCTCTACATTACATACATTCCTCTACATCTACATCCCAGTAAATTTTTAACAAATGTTGAAGTAAACAAAATTTCCATAAAACCTTTATGCTAAAAATAATAATAGAAATATCACACAGTACAGTATACGTATTGACAGTAAAAAAGGTTGAAGATGGAATGGAAGAAGCCTGTGTTGCCAGCGCTTAATAACCTGTGTACACATTCATCAGTGATTACTGCATGTCCATACAAAAGCTACTCGGCAAAAAATAGAACACGCTCCAATTCTACGAACACGCACGATTATCATAATAAAAAGTGTGTCATAAGGCGCGTTCACTTTAAGTTGTCTACACCTATCAATTTGTCACTAACAACCTAAAGACGCAGCCATAAGATATAAAGAGACAGCAATCATTAAATTCATTCGCTTTCAAATTTGTGTATTGACAAGTTGATAAGCTATAATCATAGACAACACTTAGGTGTGGTGTGATTGATGTGTTTCACACTCAGAGTACCCCAAAGAAGGCATCAAATAATAAATACCACTACCGAGCGAGATGGTCATATACTAAATTGAAAGAGCGACAGTCCAGTCCAGACAGTTCCTTTTCCTTGTCATAGTTTCATTTTAACTATTTTCTAAGACATCGAGGCAATTAAAAGGATTACCCACCACAATTAAAGTGCTTGTTTATAAACCGCCACTCGTTTGAGACAACTACTCAATTTAGCTGCAAAAAAGGTTTTCCGTCCCTCTTGGGTGGAACGTCGAATGGGTATAAGATCTCTATAGAAATCCTTACTCTTGAAGTTTCACACATTTCACTTAAAGCATATTCCATATGCTTGATGCATGGATAATCCATTTTTCAACCCGTTCACTCCCCACTTTTCAGAATCGGAATCAGAACTTTGTTCATAAAATTTCATATTTTACAGGTTAAGAACACAATTGAATAGCAATTTCATATAATGTCTATTTGTTAGTATCTAATTATAGAAATATTCTTTAGATTTTATTGTTATTACTATTTTTACTATTGTTACTGTTGTGATATGAGTGGATCAATCATCTTTTTTTATGATAGACTGACCAGCGATTGGCCTTAGTCTCACCTGATGGAAAGCGATGACAAGGCCTAAGATGTTGCTCACTGATTCAGCCTAATCACATTAAGACTGCTGCTGCTGCTGCTTTGTTCTGCTTATTATAACAATCATCATCATCATCATTTAAGCCGAATGACGTCCACTGCTGGACATAGGCCTGCCTCAAAGACTTTCACAATGATCAGTCCTGCGCCACCCGCATCCAGCGGACACCCGCGACCCTTACCAGGTCATCAGTCCACCGTGTGGGGGGCCTGCCCACGCTACGCCTTCCGGTACGTGGTCGCCACTCGAGGACCTTTCCGCCCCAACGGCCATCGGTTCTGCGTGCTATGTGCCCCGCCCACTGCCACTTAAGTTTAGCGATTCGAAGGGCAATATCGGTCACTTTGGTTCTGCTGCGGATAGCCTCATTTCTGATGCGATCACGCAGAAAAATCCCAGCATAGCCCTCTACATTGCTCTTTGGGTGACTTTGAGCCTTCTTATGAGGCCCATAGTAAGCGGACACGTTTCAGTACGCGGTCATCACTGGCAACACACACTGGTCAAAGACTTTCGTCTTGAGACACTGCGGAATATTGGACGAAAAGATGTGCCGTAGCTTCCCGATTATAACAATATCAAATATTTATTCTGCAAGTGGCCCCAAGGGCTCTTGCACGCATCAGTTGAACTTGAATCTAGTCAAAAATCAAATCAAAATCAAAAATTTTATTCTGCAAATAGGCCACAAGGGCACTTTTACAAGTCAACACATGAATTATACAATTAAATAAATTGACAATGATAATTATAATGTTTTCAAAACAGAATTGCAGAACTAAAAAAAAGTAGACAATAATAATAATGATTTTAAAACTATAGTGATAAACAAACTCACAATATTCAATTAAAATTAACTTATAAGACATTATATAAAAAAAAATTTTTAGTGACCTATATATACGGTCTCTGTCCGAATACACAAAAGTATATACAATAAATTTAATATCTCAGAGATGTATATGGTCTCTGAGCGTCCATTATTCCTAAGTCCTTAGAGATGTACATGGTCTCTAAGCGTCTAAATTAAAATAAGTAGTAAATGAAAATAGCACTTAAGTAATTTAATATTCTCAGAGATGTATAAGGTCTCTAAGCGTCAATAACAATAAAATTAATCCAAAACAGGATGATGTCTCTCGTCATAGTCGTACTATAAGGTCCTGGTCTCCTATTTTATGCTATACGCGACGTCTGACTTCAGCGTCACAATGCTTACTATAGAAATGTACTGAAGTGGTCTCTTTCAAACGTTGACGTCAGCGTCTTGCGTCCATATAAATGTTGACGCTGAAGTCAGACGTCGCGTATAGCATAAAATAGGAGACCAGGGCCTAAATGCATGAAACCGATGTCCTGACGCGTCAAGACGTCAGACGAATGACAAGAGCGGTAGCGCACAGCGGAACTTCATCTCGCTCATATTTGGAGCCCTACTGGGGAAGTACCTCCACCTTACAGAAGACCGCAGCCATAATAACACTCCTCTCCTTAAGTATGTGGTGTTGTGTTCCTGTATGTGGTGTTGTAATCTGTAGTAAAACAAACACTTATTTCAAGAGCATATTATAAGATAAACGATTACATCATGGATAGGGATGTGTGGCAGTGATAGCGTCCTGCACGGGTAATCTATCGCGAAAATATATTTTCTACTGTAGCATTGTTATTTAAGTTATTTTGTAGTAATGTAATTTTATATTTAACTATATAATGTATATTGTTTTGAAAAAATGACACCTCGCCGAGTTTCTTACGCCGGTTCTTCTCGTGGCAGAGGTATATTTTTCCGAACCGGTGGTAGTTTATTGACGTTCATAGGTGCATGTAATATGCCTAATTTGAAGAATAAACTACTTTTACTTTTTTTACTTTTTTACTTTTACCTGGTGGTGAGTAAGGTCGCCAGAGCTCCCGAGGATGCTCTGTGTTGGGAATGAGGGACCTGCATTTGTCCCCAGCTGTAAATACACCGAATCCTCTAGTTAAAAAATCTGCCAAGAGCAAGCAAAAGGAAATACCTTCGCAGCATTTCATATGTCTGTTACTAAGGGAAGACTTTTTACGATAACTCAAAAACAGCTCAACTGATCATGTTCGCTATAGTTTTCGTTGAAAGTTTTTATTAAGCTCTACTTTCACGATTTTTTCATATTTTTTGGATAGTTCAAAAGTTAGAGTGTATATTTCGGAAAATATTCACTTTATTAAAAAGTGTTTGATAAAGACCTCTATTCATTTTACAAGACATATCCAACAACACCTCAAACCATAGGGTTGAAGCAAAACAAAATTCATCCCCTCTTCGTACACTACGCACTACGTACTTTACGGGGGTAAACAAAATTTTTTTTACGCTTTTATTTTACGGCTTTCTCTGTTTTATTGATTTACATCTCCATACCAAATTGCAGCTTTCTAGCACTAACAATAACAGAGCAAAGGCTCGGACAGACAGACAGACATACGGACACTGCGAAACTATAAGGGTTCCTAGTTGACTACGGAACCCTAACTAGTGCCTCTGTGAGTTGTAAACTTCGAAAAAAAATTTTTTTTCCACTTTTAAAATTGCAAGTCCAGTTTCGACAAACAAATCTATATAATTATCGAACCTGCTCACAAAATTTCACGAGAATCGGTTGAGAAATGCGACCTGTAGAGGAGAACATCCGGAAAGACAGACTTACGAAAGAATTTTTGTCAAAACCTGAAACGGAGACGCTTCGCTCTAATAGATAATTTTTTGTATATTTTTTCAAATTACAAAATTTCCAAAAACTGACTTAACAAAAAAATCTATAAACATTTCTGATGAGAAATGCGACCTGTAGAGGAGAACATCCGAACAGAAATACGAAAAAACCCTTTTTTTACAAATTTCAAAATTCCCAAAGCCTGACTCGACAATAAAAATTGATATAATTATCGAACCTGCTCACAAAATTTCACGAGAATCGGTTGAGATATGCGACCTGTAGAGGAGAACATCCGGACAAACAGACAGGACAGACATATGAAAGAATTTTTGTCAAAACCTGAAACGGAGACGCTTCGCTCGTTCGGTCAAAAAGGGCCGTCGACATGCTTTTTATTCTTCTGGAGTAGCAAACGTCCATAGGCGACGGCGTCTGCTTACCATCAGGCAGGCTTGTTGTGGGAATAAGTAATTTATTTATGCAAAAAGAAAATACACCTATACAAGAATACTTAACCAAAATAATATAAATAAAATTGAAACTAATTTAAATCTAAAACAGGCCCTTGAGGTATATTGTACCGAGGATGCTGGCGGCATTTCCTCGCTGTATCGCAATGCTGATGCCTTGAGCGAGGTAGTCCAGCTCTTCGGTCACCAGTTACGTCAACCAGACGCTTCGCAATTTCTTTATCCGGACTAGAAGCGTACGAAGCTTGTAATTGTAACCTTATAAATTAACTCGTGTATTTTGATATACTTTGTCTACTGTACCACATCGTTCCGCATTCGGTACTCCATTTATCGGCATGAGTAATGGCAGCGCGATGAGGCTGCGACGGCGAATAGCAAACACCAAAAGGTCACATGTCTATATCGCGCCCATACGGAGATACGACGTTTTGAATTTTAGTTAGGTGAGTAGGATTTATTGTAGTAGAGCGGGCTTTGATTTGTTACCGCGAATACTGCTCGGAATATCCATAACATTATTATCCAGTGGATTACGGTAGAATCGCTGAAAATATATATGGGTTAGATTGTACGTTCAATATCTACAATACAGCGTTGTTCTTATGAATCAAGCTGTTTGATAGCTTGTGGAGATGATTTACCGTGTGAGTTCATAATTATAGGGCTAATATAATAACGCGTTCAAAGCGCTGATGGTTATGCCGCCATATTATACTGGGTGGAACAGAACGATGGACTTTCCTGTAAACAGGGGTTAGCTTTGGTACTATACTTTTGCCGAATAAACGATATTAATATTTGTAACCGTTTTCGAGTTATAGCTTTTTTTGCATCAATTGAAAGCTAGTGACATGTGGCACTTCAAAATATAAGTACTTAATTGGTAATGTTAAAACAGTAGGGTTGTTACCAATATTAAAAGCCATTATTTTAATGATTATTTTTTTCTTCTAACACAAGTTTCTAATGGTTACAAGTCGATTGTACATCATTTAAATGACAACATACTTTCAGGAAAGTTCGTGGTATTGTTTCTCTCTGTATACTGCAGCCGGGAATGTTTGTAGAAGCAGATGTGGCATGTTTTGAAACCACAATGTGACTACCGGTTGCAAGGCTTGCATGCCATCTCCAACAGTATGCTGGCAATGATCGCAGACAAAGTTCTGCCCATACGTCGCTCATTCCTGTGGACTTCACGCGCCCAGCAGCACTGTGGCTGACACATGAAACCATGAAGTGTTCGTTTCATGTGTTAACCACGGATGCCTTAAGTGAAATATATAGGATGATATACATAGATTTATAAAACTAATAATATAAGATTTAGATATAAAATGTGCATTTGTGTAAATATTAGTCAGTAACTTGAAATAAATGATTATTAATATATTTTTAAAAAGAAGAAATACCCCTGTCCTCCTCTACCTCTGAACTACATTTCTCATAGTACTTATTGGTGTAGCGAATAGTTGATTATATATATCCAGAAACTTCCTGCCTTAAATAAATAAATAAATATTGGGGACAATCTTACACAAATCGACCTAGTCCCAAACTAAGCAAAGCTTGTACTATGGGTACTAGACGACGATATACATACTTATATACATACATAGAAAACATCCAAGACCCAGAAACAAATATTCGTGCGAAACATACACAAACAATGCCCTGGTCGGGATTCAAACCCGGGACCTCCGGCTTCGTAGGCAAAGTCACTACCAACTAAGCCAAAGTGGTCGTCACAGCCAAACTGTGCAATGAACTGTCGCCTGCGATATTTACGGAACGATACCACCTTTCAACCTTCAAGAAAAGAGCGCGGAGTACTCCCATCTTAAAGGCCGGCAACGCACTTACAATCCCTCTGGTGTTGCGGGTGGGTGTCCATAGACGGCGATAATCGCTTACCATCAGGCGATTCGTCTGCTCGTTTACCTCCTATGTCACAAAAATAAATCAATACACGACACTAAAACTGAACGGCCACGGGGTGAAACAAAACCCCGGGGTTCTGTGAGAATCGTGTGGTTAGTCAAAGTATAGGTAGGAACAGCCGATGCAATGAAAGCCAACCGATCAATCATATTACAGACATTACAGTAACTTCTGATTACGTCTTTGATTTCTCCCTACATTTCGGCGAAGATCAAAACTTTGCACCACAGTAAAGGCTTTTAATTTGTCTACAATTTAATAGATCCCGCTGTGAAACCAAAGTTACCAATACAATTTGTATGACTAAATATGTTGTCACAATGGATTCAATTCAATTGTACACGTATTAA
The DNA here is from genome assembly GCA_905163555.1 of Notocelia uddmanniana. Taxonomy (NCBI): domain Eukaryota; kingdom Metazoa; phylum Arthropoda; class Insecta; order Lepidoptera; family Tortricidae; genus Notocelia; species Notocelia uddmanniana. The sequence continues at coordinate 2,440,799 of LR991065.1, read as the reverse complement.
GCCATAGTGATGAAATTGGTCCCCACCCAATTAATCCACGAAGTTTTCTGGAGTTGAATCATCATGTATCATAAAGGCGTGTCTTATTTAGTACAGTAGGCAAATGAAACAGTTGGTCACTTTTGGACCTAAACAGCATTGGAATAGAGTCGAAAATTGCCGAACTTTTCATTCCTCGGCTTCCCTTCCGTTCTATTTCATTACAGCCAAAAGCACTGCTTTAACTTTGCACGGTTGAAGGAAACAAAATTGGTAAAACAACACGCGATCCCACGATTTGCTACTAATATAGAATGTTTCGCCAGCTGCAAAGTCGTGTTACACTGTTTTACTTCGTACTAAAATAAGACCTGTATACGGCACCCCTGCAGAAATTAGTTGGCAATAATGTTAACACACATATTTCTTATACATCTGTTTATAATCTCGACAGGACGATCCCATCTATAAATAGGGCTAAATAGGTCTTGAAATAGCATCTTCAATTCTATATAAAATAACAAACGATATTTCAAAACTATACAAGTTAGAGAAAAGAGGATAAAAAAAAAAAAACCACTAAAAACAAAAAATGCAACTTCAAAATTCTCGGTCAGTATGAAGTTTGAATGTCTAGGAAATTAGCTAACTTGCTAGAGAAAGCATTTCAAACGATTTTATTTATTGTCTAGTGGAAGTAATTTCCATGATTGTATCTCTTATTTCCATTATTGCCTATCCAACTTACTACAATTAATATACAGTTCCGAGATGTCGTGTTGAACTACGCATTGTAAATATTTTTCCTCTTTTTGTATCCATACTTAGATTTACTCATATTAAGTAGGTTAAGTATTATCATTGTAATAATAATAAGCATAGGTACATACATATATTTATTTGGGAGAAAAGACTGACTGTAGAGTTTCTTTCGGTTTCTTCGCGGCAGTGGTCTTCTTTTTCAGAAACGCTAGTAGATTTTGACTTGTAAAAGTGCCATTGCGGCCTACTTGCAGAATAATAGTACATTACGATACAAGGGTTGTAAAACAAAGAAAGCCCGATATCGCAGAAGTTTGAGGCCCGAGCCGCAGGCGAGGGTCATAGATATGCGAGAGAGAGCTTTCTGTTTTACGACCCGTGTTTTGTACACAATTTTACGTCACCACTTGGCCAAAAAGTGGGTTTTTCCGGACGCGCAGCAGTAAAGTTCATTTATTTCATTTATTTGTAGGGAAATATGAAATTTCCTTTTTCATGTTTATGTATTCAAAAATCTTTAAATATGCATTAATAAGCTGAAGTTTCATTTTGCCGAGTATTTACGTATGATTTGTTTATTAGTAACGTAAAATATACATTTCTAAGTGTTTTCAAATACCCTATTCAATAAGTACATCAAAAAAGCATTCCATAATTGGGCTCCGTTAGTTTATACTAGTATATAACTTTTTAATTACCATTAGCCACTTTAATTCGTAATATTCTATTTTATAATTAAGTCCCGTTTAGTAAAAATCAAACAAACAATAGTAATAAAAGCAACAACGCAAAATAAACATCCCCAAATAACATCTCGCGCATTTCCTTTCACATTTTCCCAACAGAATCCATTTCGCCCGCCGGCCTTCAGAACCGCGTCAGTAAAAACACAAAGCAACGTACATACTAAGTAAGATAATGTATTAGCAAAGACAGTGCAAAAAGAAAGGCTGTAAAACCGAGAACAGATGAGCTCTCCGTTAGAGAGCTCTCGCGCAGTGTTGAAAGCGGCGAAGGGTGAAGAGTGTTCTTACTTGGGTTCCGTAACGTTTCCACTATGAGAAGTCATACTTACCAAAGCGCGTGGTAGTTTTTAGATTTGTATAATAGATCGTGAAGCATACTTACATATACAGCAGTCGTTAAGCCAAGTTTAGAGGCCTTCGGGCGGCTTAAGAACTTCTAACAGTCAAGTTGTCCACTCACTTGATCAAAGTCTTGAGTCAAAGTGACTTTTAGGTTATAAAATCTATGGAAATGACAGGTGTCAGGGTTGACTTCTTAACCGCCGACCACTATAAAAGTGCAACAAACTGGCAACCGTACTGTCTTGTCGAAGATCTCAGGGTTCGAAATGATTGCCATACGACAAATTAAAAATGAGGACTTTTTGTTGTTGTTTTATTTTTCCTTTATGTTTGTTTTATGTCACGAATAAATGTTTTTTTTTCTTTCTTTCTTTCAGGGTTCCAAGCACGGAAAGCGTTAAGACATGTCGAAGGACCCCTAAAGCCAGGTGGTACCGCTCGTATTGTTTTAGAGCGAGTTTAAACTCCGCTCCTCCTTAGCCGTCGGTTTATTCAGGAGATAGTTCGAGATTATCATAACAGCGGAATAATGGTAATGGCTTCATTTTAGTAACGGGCTCGCTGAGATGTATGCGGCAACGGGCTGTAATAGTTTTATTATGCATGTATATGCATAATAACAGAGATAATAATAAATATTAGATTAATCTTATTGTACACAATCATTGTTACACAAGGTGATTACATACTTGGTTAGTTGTACAAAAGAATTATATACTAGGTCGAAACTTTAGGCCCCTAAACTAGGTATGAAAACTGTGTCTTAGGGGATTGAGTTCGTAGAACACAGAGTCGTAACTATAGCGTGGTTTGGAGAATGTAACAGCGATATGCATTGTGATGTGAAATATAGCAAGTAGTTAGAAGATAATAAATAATGTTGTGGCGCATCAGGATCGGTCATTGCGGCGTCTTTGGGGGAGGCCTATGTCCAGCAGTGGACGTCCTTCGGCTACTATGATGATGATGATGAATGTTGCAGATATGTTTGAAATGAATGTAGATAGATTTGATAATGGATTTGAATAAATGGTTGTCAAAATAAATTATTACCTAAATTGGTCAATTTTTCGAAATCGCTAGTGGTTTTTGCGATTGTAAAAGTGTCATTGTGGCTGCAGAATAAAATTAAACTATTTTATTAATCTATACTATAATATTATAAAGCTGAAGAGTTTGTTTGTTTGAACGCGCTAATCTCAGGAATACTGGTTCAAATTGAAAAATTATTTTTCTGTTGGTTAGTCCATTTATCGAGGAAGGCTTTAGGCTATATAACATCACGCTGCGACCAATAAGAGCGAAGACGCGGACGAAGTCGCGGGCAACAGCTAGTTAAAAATAATACAAATAACAATAATATAAGTTTTCATTTGTAAATAAACTTGAGAATATTTGTATGATTTTTGCACATAAAGTGAAATTAATCTAATGTTCACTGTGACCCTTTGAATACCTGTCAGCTTATGGACGCTGGATGCTCCCGACAAACCACAAGCACGTTGCGGACCCTTCATTGAATTGAGAATTCGTTGTGTTGACAGTTAGAGAAATATGTGGGTTCCTAACTGACCTCACTCTACACAGCGCATGCTCGCTATGTCACGTCTATATCACGAACAAATAAATCATCGAATATAATAAGACGTTAGCTAAGTATTAACTTTCAACGGTACGTCACAATGAGTAAGCTTTATTCGCAAAAGCTCGTGTCGCTCCGAAAGCTCAATTACGGACTTGCGTAATCCCTCTGTGCATCACCGCTTCATGCATCTCTCGGTGTATTATGGCTGGTGTAGACAGTTCCAGCTACTAGCGCCAGTACTATGTTAAATATTATAACATGGTGTCACTATGGATAGTACGTAAACCATCCAAACATCACAAATTAAATTGTGTTGTAATAAAACTATGTGACGCTTGTCTGTCGGTAGTACAGGTGCAATAGAGTACAGTCGCATTTAGTTGAAAATATATAATTTAAGAGCCCTTACTAGCGTATTTCGCAAAATGCGTCATTTTCGATCAAAGATTGTGGCATGAATATCAATAATTTTATTAAAATTATTAGGGTATTCGATAGTCCATTCCTTAAACTAGATAGTAACGTCGCAAAATTTTTATTTCTTTAGCGTTGAATTCCATAAAAACGCATTTCCTTGGCAGGGTTTTTCAATATTTGCGGTCAGACGTGACTTTTCGATTCTCGATTTTGAAGTGCAAAGGAATAATTTTCATTTAAAATTAATACATTTCAATTCTACCTATCATAAACTAGATATTAACGATACCGAAAATTTAAGATTCATCTTAAATTATGGTTTAAATAGCAATCGAATGTTACCTAGTTTTTTGCTGAAAAGAGGGTTACATTTTATTTTTTTCTCGCAAACTGTATTCATATTTTGCTGTAACGATAAAATTGTAGCAAAGTGCAACTCTTTCTTGTCTTAGATTTTTTTTATATAAGGATCAGTCTTAAACTAAATTAGGTAGATATTTTTAAATATCACCCATAATTCCCATATATTACGCTACACTGAAGCCGTGTGCTCAGAATGCGCCGAGCGCTCGAAGAGGTCGGACCTATGTCGTTTTCGTTCGTCGCGCAACTTTACAAACATCGGGAATCCAAACCACGAAATTCCAAGAAACGCTATACTCGTATACAGCGATTAAAAGATCAAGATCCAGTAAGTATTTTTTTCAATGTTTTATTTAGTGACTAATACTCGGCTCATCAACGTTAAGTATTACATGAATTCTGATTACATTTAGCATTATTCTTGCAATATGAGGTTGGTTAGAGAGATGAAGTCTGATGTGATGAAGTCTCATAATGGAGTCAGGAGGTGGTCACAGGAACTCCTCATATACTTATCATAACACCGCAGTGTTTGGGCTCGCTGAATTTGTCTTGTCAAGTACCATCGACCTAGATGAAGTCCAGGGCAGAAGAATCGCTTGATGATTAGCGATTATCGCCGCCCATGGACACCCTCTACACCATTGAGGCGTTGCCGGCCTTTAAGATGGGAGTACATTTATTTCTTGAAGGTTATATTGGTCCGGAAATACCGCAGGCGACAGTCCATTCCACATTTTAGCTGTTCGGAGTTAATAGTTTTACGATCATTTTTCTACAGTTGCAACAGCTCTCTCATACGTTTCGACGTAAAATAATAAAGTCCATAAAGTGCAGTATTTATTTCATATCAAACGACACTTAATAAATATGTTTATTGATGAACTGTCGCTAGTGTTAAGAAATCGTTGTAAACAGCCAATTCTCTCTTTACAAAGACCGATGTGCAAATTTATCGCCGAGTACTGTACGTTGGAAATTATCTGCATACCACGCTATTACTTATATTTTAGCGTACAGTCAATGCATAATGCTTACTGGCATGCCAGTCACAATAAGCTGCTCGGCCGCGCTAAACGAGCCTTTACTGACTAGCCTCATAAAATTGACTCGCAGCATAAGTGACTCACTCCCGCTATGCACTCAAAATTGACTGCACACCTAAAATATCTCGTTTCCGCGAACACTACGAGTAGTATAACCAGATTCTAGCGAGTGGTTAGGCACTTTGGTGAACCAATCTATTTGCTTCATGCAGTTTACAGTGCATTCAGCAAATAGACGTGTTTGGAACTTGAATTCGTAATATATATATAGGCGACTTGAAGAAAACACGTACGAGTTTAACATGAATGTGTAGCCAGAATTGACAACATTTCAAATTTTTAAGTTGTATGAAATCTTCAATCATTTCGTTAATTTGGTAACAAGTAACCCCAAAATAGTTTTTTTATATTTTTACAGCTGTTAGTTTTCTAAATATTCACGAAAAGGTGAAGAAAGCCCATATAGTAGTAATGACGTCATTACTACGAAATTGTGACAGTCACAGCGCACAAAAAGAACAGCAGTTCACTTTCTTTAGTAAATTTGTCTTAGTAACAGTGCTTCTGTATGATTTGTTACGGTGTGACGCCTTACTTGGCACTTACTCTCTTTTAGAATGAGGAACTTTTGAAATTGATTTATTTATATGAAATTGGGATATAATCGAGAATTAAATAATGTGGTTTTACTTAACTTTTTATTCTCTATTTGATTTCATTTGAAAAAAAGCCTGCTTAAAAAAATGAAATGTTGTCAATTATCTATATTTTTGCCGTTTGTACCATAAAGTATTTCCACACATACAAACTATCTATTTAAGCTGCGGATTCAAGAATCGAGACTAATGTTTAGAATTATATAAATTACTACACGGTTATACTCCAGGCGACATGTTTTGAAACCTTTGGAGTTCTTAAGAGAAAAGATTCTTCAGGTTAAGAGAGGTATGGAACAGTGGAACATCATCACGCTTATGCAATTTGGAGCTGAACAAATGGGAAAATACCTCCACCTTACGGAAGACACCAGCCATAATAATAACACTACTTGCACCTTAGGTGCGTGGTGTTGTGTTCCATATATACGACATGTTTAGCCTAGTTGGTAGTGACTCTGCCTCCGAAGCTAGAGGTCCCGGGTTCAAATCCCGGCCAGGGCATTTATTTGTGCATTTTTCACGGATATTTGTACTTGGGTCTTGGATGTTTTCTATGTATTTAAGTATGTATTTATCTATATAAGTATGTATATCGTCGTCTAGTACCCATAGTACAAGCTTTGCTTAGTTTGGGACTAGGTCGATTTGTGTAAGATTGTCCCCCAATATTATTTATTTATTTGTTTATATTTATTTACAGATATAATGGTTGGCAGTGTTGGCATTCTATCACTTATCGTCCGTCACGTTCTGCCAAATATGCAAGTGCGATAGTGACGGATGTCTTGTCCACGGCGATAAGTGATAAAAATGGCGACCATCATATGCCCGTAGATCTTTTTCAGACACATTATTACATAGAGGCTACAAGTGCTTCGCTTCCTACGCCAGTTGAAATGACGAGACCGGCACGAAGCGTAGTTTAACAGTTGATTAGAGTTTGGCTTCTAAACAGCTGTCCGGTTAGCTAAAACGCCGCCTTCGATAAAAAAATACAACCAATACGACACTTATATACCTGCATTCCAATTGAATAACAATTTGTTTCGCATGCTGGTTAACTAGGCGAGCGTGGAACCGAGCGCGGAATAAGTTATTATCAAATTGTAAATTCCAAGAACAATCATTTTGTCACGTCCAAAATCAAAGTGGAATGGACCAACCGAGATAACGATAAGATTAGGAAGAGATGTAACAATTACAAACACATGTTACCAACCTAACTAAGCCCTGATTGAAGAACAAGCTTAACAACAAACCGAACTGACCTCGCAACAACCGACAATTACCGAAATTCCGATAATGGGCGCCCGTTAATACCGATCAGCCGGTAAATCGGTAAACCAGTAATACCGGCCATTATCCGGCCCTCGTACCGGTCAAGATGCGATTTACCGGTGAAATGTGGTTAGGCACGAAGGTTTTAAACGGAATGAGGATCGAGTACTCTTGTTTTGTTTGCGGTATTTTGATTGCGGTATAATTCAGTAACACATGCGTACAAAGATAAATTATTGATAACTGATGGGGCTTAACAGAATCGACATCTACAAGTATCGACCGTGTGGCATTTACAATTTGGTGCCGTGACCAGGATCTTGAAATTGTTCGTTATAATTCGTGGAATGTTTAACTAGGTAATTGTATTTGTATTCGTTGAAATATTTAACCTAAAATAAATTTAACCTATTCATATTGATAATTTATGACATATAACCTTAACTACTCACTTGCTTTCGGATTTTAAAGTCTAAATTGCTTTTAAAAAAATATGTTTTTTGCGGTGCAGCACATGTGAGTTGCCGACCCTAAAATACTTGGCAACTACAGTTGCCATAATCGATTTAGGGGTGCGCATTGTAGGCAACTCTGGTCACCAAAAGCAAGCGAGTGGTTATATTAGATCAATTAAACGTATTTCACTGTGTTTGCGTATTGATGTTTTGACATTATGAATAATTGTAATAGCATTATCGATAATGTACTCTGTGTTTTGTCATTGAAATATATTCGCTATATATTTATATTCGCAGGTACTTTTACAGTCGCGGAGTAAAAATATTCTTCACATTCCGACCTCAGTGACATAAAAATAAAAAATGCCGTGGATCCATTAAAACGTTAATTGGTATCGCATTCTGACTAGAAATAAGTACTTAAATCACACAATTTTTGACTCTTAATTTCTTTTGGTTTTGCCAAAGCCAACGGATCCACGCCATTTCTGTTACGACCTGTATATTAAATATGATAAATAGCATGAGTGCCTTGAATCTTTTGTCCCATTCAGCGGTCTGGTCAGTTTCAAATTACAGCGTATATGCAAAAAATAGTCATGTTTGAAAGTATTGCCAGTTCAGTTAATCAAAGCATCACGCGTAATAATAAGTAAAATATTTGTGCCCACATTAACAAATGATCACCAAACCTACATTTAAGATAATAAACCGTTATATATAAGTATTCTTATGTTTTTATTTGCTACTTTGATTATTCTTTGTGAGAAAGGATTAAAACACAATTTTGGTTACAGCAGGTTGGTTAAGCTTTATAAATATGGGCTTTAATTCAACAAATAGGCCCCCGGTGCCACACCGCATGTCTATATGTACGTTGTATGTAGCAAATGGATCAGTGTAAATGCGGCACAACATTATTTATTTATGCCTACATCACATAAATCCTCTATTATTAGCCATTCGTATTACAACAATGTCTCGCATATGTGGTTGTATTTGCAGTGACGTATGTAATACCGATACTGATATCGTAACGACAATATTGAAAAGCGACCATTACGGCCGCATTCCTGAAAATATGAAAAGATTTAAAATGTGTGTATAGACAAAATTAAATATTCAAGTTTATATAATTTTCCATTAAACACTCGTGTGAGTTTATTGTAATAACCACAGTCGTGTGTTATTGCACATTATGCTGCAGCAGTACATAAACTTCAATTAAGTATTTGTTAGTACCTAATCGAGTGGAGGAATACAATTTGTTACCATTATCCGGGGAAATCCGAACGTAAGTCGCGTAGAAGCAATTTGCAATCAGTGCATTACTAATGACCTAACTAACGAACATTCAATAACAGCGATGCAAATTACAGAATGCATGTAAATTAGGCTATATTGCATATTAAACTCAAAGCATCCTTACTACATTATCAATAAAATTTTATGTCCAGATAGAGCTAGCCAGGTTTCGTTATTCAGATAATAGTGATTTATGACAATTGCGTTATTGTACGTTATACAATACGTATTCATAGAAAAAAGTTTATTACACACATATTATTTTCTAATTGCAAATCTGCCTATAAGGAGTATACGCCCACCGCTTACAAATATAATGTGAAATAAAAATGGTGGCGATTAGTTTACGGTGCATTCTCACTAGAAACAAATAGGTGAAAAAATGTTAACACCTTAAAAGGACCGCCATCATTTTTGTTACATCCTGCATATTAAGAACAGAAATAATAAACCAAGTGACAGAAATACTGAACGTGTGACTAAAATACTAATTCCCCGAATTATTCGTTCATGACTATACGCACAAATAGTATTTCAATCAGTACGTTTTAGTTTTTTGTAGGTTAGGTTAGGTTAGTTTATGTTCGGCGCTTTAATTACTACCCTAAATATTAAGAAGTATACTTTTCTATGACGATGTTCTTTAAGTTGTGATTGTAAAAAAAACAGATCAGACCCTTTAGTTTGAATCAAAACCACAACCCATTTCCTTTGTGGACCGCCAACGGTTGATATATTTAGAACAAAGGGCTTTTAGACGTAAATTGCCTACCAACAAACAGCTCGTATTAGGCTCTCATTTGTACGAACTTCTGGGTAGTTTGTCGCGGGGTTTTCAACGTCATTAAAGATAGTTCTCGTTGAAGAGGACTTATACGTTTTTCTACCTTAGATTTAAATAACCCATAGCGCGCGAATGTGACCCCTCCCCTCGCCCTCGTACGTATTATATATTACATATGCAAATTATCAGGACAACTAAACTGTCAGAGTAACATAGGGACGAGGTAGGCGAGGCATATCATAGCCAACATTAGAAAAATTACGCAATTATTGTGGTATGTTGTTATCTAAATAAAAGTGGAAGACTACATGTATATACATACATCAAATGATATATAATATTCTACCTAAATAATTATAATTACTTTATAATTTTAACAGAAATATTTGTACATGTACGGATGAGGTTCAGGATGTATTATTTATGGCACAGAATAATACATCCTAATTGCATTAAAAATAAATTTAATTATTTAAAATGTAAAGCGAGCTACACACTACGCAGATACGATAAGATTTTATCTGTGTAGTGTGTAGCTCGCTTAAGAAAGAAATTAACAGTTTATAATAAATACATAAAACTTTCTGCCCTACAGGGCGGGCGAGTCAATGCCATAGCGGCCGCGAGGGTAGACGCATTACAACAAGAAATGAAAATAAAAGTTAAGTACAGTAAACACAAAGGTATACTTGCACAGATGAAGATCACCACATGCACGCATGAGTTTAAGTGGTAAGACGCTTAATTGTTAAGTAGAAAATGTACTTACTAACATCTATCACTGTACTCTGCACTTATCGTTGTCCAAATAAAAAAAGCACTTTCAAATCTTCTCTCTTCTGTTTCTGATGACCAGAGCAAGCCAGATAGAGCCGCGTGTGTCTTATGATAGATTATTAACTCCACTACCAATAAGAGCACACGCAAGGCTCTGCCTGCTTCTCTTTCCCCCTTGACTTTTCTCTTGAGTTAGAAAGAACAAAATAGATTGGCGTTTCTTTGTCAACTTCTCTTGGCCAGTCGTTTCATGATCAGCATTTTCCTTAATCTTCTTATTGAAAAACAGCAAATTTTATAGCACGAATTATATTTTTAAAATGTTGGCACTGCTGCGATAATCTTCTTTGGTTGAGCCCAGGCGCGAGGCGCGAAGAGTTTTTGAATAAAATACGAGTATTGCAAATCTGTTTTAACTTACTATTCCCCATATTTTGTCTTTCGTGCGATTTACCTGAAACAATCAAATTGCTACATTAATATAAAGGATAAACTACTAAGAATTCAAGAAATGTGTAAAAGTGTACAGTCAACGAAAAAAAATCCGAATCCTCACGTCAATAAAGGGTCAGTAATGCTCTTTTGATTCTTCTGTAGGTGCAAGCGTTCAAGGTGTCAGCTTACTATCAGGTAGACCCCTAAGGTTGTTTGGCCATGTCATTGTCATACATATAAAAAAAAGTATTAAAAATTATCTTCGGACGCAAATCAATCTATCTGATGTATAATATTAATTATAATAAGTTTAGCAATAATCAGTGTACGATTGATCAGTTAGAATAAATCGCTGCTTCTTTGTTCTTCTCGGCTCTCGTAATGAAATTTTATTGCATCCTTACACAAATTGAGTGCATTTAATAGTTAAGTTGTGTCTGTTCTGAAAACTCGACAGACCAAATCCTCTTCAAACATTTTGCTACGTCAATAAAACCAGCAAAAAAACTATTACCGACCGCAAAAAGTAGAGAAAACCATGAGTTCGACGCAATAAATCGAATTTCGGCGCGAGAGGAAATTCGAACCCGAACAAATGAAATAGCACTCGGGACACACAGAATTCTGACTACGAACAAATGTCTCAATTGGTACTCGCAGGCTGGAGTGAAGTGCTATTGATATTGTATGGCCACTTAGCTGTCATAGCGACATTTTTATTTGGTAAGCTCTCTTGTTTTATTTTTGCGTCGTTACACTTGTTATGGTCCTTTGATAGATGTTTAGTGCGAGGAACGTATTCAATTTTGTTGTTTTGGTTTTTTTTTGTTTAGACTTGCACTAATTACTAGTCAATGTATAAACATGCCATTACAAGTCACACATAAATATCTGACGCAGCTCTATTTCTACGAATTTCAGATATTTTCGCTTACTTCATCGTTATGGCCGAAACTAATGGTGGTGACTGTAAGTATACGCAACCAATACGTTTGTAATCTGTTAAACTCTATACGTTTTGACAGGACTATCAACCTAAAGGGTCCTTGACTGTACCTACTCTGATTGCAGAGAGAAATATTACTATGGTTTACTGTGTTTTTTTTTTTATAGCTAAGCAGTAATAAATAAATATTTGAGGCAGTAGTTAATAGATGCGTAATTGCGCGATGCTTTTCTCGTCTAGCTCACTGTTTTGCTATGAAACACGGCTTCTTCAACATTCAGTGTCCATGCTTGTGTTATCTGTGGTACTACGAAGTCTAACTTCTGTAAGATTGTATGTAATAGCCTTGCTAACCCAATCCAGGCCGGTCTGACCGCCGAACCGAAAGAATCTCGTTAGATCTCATTGTCGCTAACGGGATCTCGGGAGGGTTGAGACCAGAGAGGCGCTTTTGATGACCGAAATTGTCGATAATAGCGTCGAGTATTTGGTAAATAGGGTTATACGTAATATTTGACGGCCTGTTTAGCCTAGTTAGTAGTGACACTGACTACGAAGCTAGAGGTCCCAGGTTCGAATCCCGGCCAGGGCATTATTTGTACATTTAGCACGGATATTGTTCTTGGGTCTTGGATGTTTTCTATGTATTTACCTATAAGTATGTATTTATCTATATAAGTATGTATATCGTCGTTTAGTATCCATAATACAAGCTTTGCTTAGTTTGGGACTAGGCCGATTTGTGTAAGATTGTCCCCCAATATTTATTTATTTCTTTATCCCAGGTTCCTACACCGGTTTTTCTTTTATGTGGACCACCGGAGGGGGAAGCAGTGATATCAAAGGCAATCTTTACAAATTACTCTAGATCTTTTTTGAAAAACTCAGTAATATAGGACTGGTACGAGACGTGGTCGATTTTACGAGCTCCAAATTAAAAGTCGCGTACGTTAATTTCGTGATATTTAAGTTGCTGTTTCCACCTACTTACACACGAAACAAAACAAATGTCTACGCCCCCGCAAACATCCTGTGGGATCCATATTTGAGAGTTCCAACGTACCGGAAACGGATGTTTGACTAACGTTATAAAAGTTCCTTTCCGGATCCGGCATCCGGCCCAGCTTCCGGCTTGGAGATAGCATCCTTTATTTGCCAATGAATGTTCCTGATTAAATTTTAAGCAGTACTTAGAGGTCTTTGCTTTGGTAGTCATTTATTGAAGAAATTTTCTCTCCAAATGAACAAAATCGATAATTGTCGTTGTTTGAAGGCGTTAGACGTCCACTGATTGGGGGATCGTTTCCAATATACACAAATGATTGTAATTGGTTTTGTTTACACACAGCACGGAGGAAACCACACTAAGTAAACGCCAGTACTACAAAAAAAAACAAAGGATTTGAGGGGATGGCGAAACATTTTTCAATAATCAGGAGGATGCAAGAAAAGAACGCTAAAGTGTTCTTGCATGACCTAAAGGTCAATCTAGAACACACTGCCTATTTTCTTTGGGTTATTTGAAACCGGAGGTCCCGGGGGAAATAACCGCGACCGAGAAGCGAGGCGGACTTAAGGCCGCCTTGGTGGCGTTGCAGTAAATTCGGTGAACAATCCCGAGGAAAGGTAGTGTGGTAGTTTATAAGAAGAACAATAAGTTTTCATTTTTGATATTTATAATTATTTTTGTTATTCTTCAGTCTTCACATATTAAAATATAATCGGGTCACTCACGTCTTTAAGGTCGAATATTTCTCAACATGTTTCAGACCGGTTCGCGTCCTTAATCGTGAGTACTTATTGCGGCGGCGGTTCCTTTAGCATAAAGGTGTTTTTTTCGTCATCACATATTTTTTTACTACTTATAATTATAAATCATAACGTGTATATTATAATTATAACGTGTATACATAGATATAGCTTGGAAAAATTATGATTGTCTTGCGCTTATCGATATATATATATATAAATCCTATGACACCTGTACGATAAAGGACAGAAAAGACTTCGCGTATACAATTTATATTTGTGTAGTTTCATGGAAAACTTTATTAGTTTTATGTGTATTCATAATCTGACATTGCTTCTCTGCAATCCGTGTTTTCCGTGTTTGTGCATAATTAGTTTGTCGCCTTTGTGTGCTACATTTATTTTTCTCATTTTCTCGAAGGTTAGCTGGAAGAGATCCCTTATAGGGATAAGTTGGTCTTTGTACTTTTATATTTTGTTATTTTGTTTCGTTTGTAATTGTTTTTTTTATGTACAATAAATTGACATACATACATACATACTTCGGACTGTACAGGAATCAACAGACTCGCGCTTCACCTGCGATATTTGAGGCAGAAAGCGCCGTGCTGTCAAGATGCTGTGGGTAATGATCATGATGATAAGTGATTAAAAAAACGACATTAGATAAATGTAGTACAACGGACGCTTAAATAAATATCTAAAAACAAAATAACAGTATTACACTGTTCTGGTATATTAATTAAACGCTTTTGCACGCCTGGTATTGAGATGCAGGCAAGACTTGTAACATTCGATTTTCTATTACTAATAAATGGATAAGCTTTGTATCTTGTTAGTGTGTCTAATAAATAAATAAACAATTTAAACTTTAATAATAATATTATAAATAAATAAAATGAGATTTTTTTGCGTAATTAAGGCGCAGGGTAGGGAAAGCCATCCTCCATACAAAGGTTGTGCAAGTTTTTTTGCGTTATTTTTTGTTGGTAAATATTGGATATACGCAGAACTTGATGTTGAAGTTTTGCATTATTTAAAAAAAAATACAAAAAATAATTAAAATTAAAAAAGAAAAACATCAAGACATAGCTAACAAAAAAAAGCATATGGACCAAAAATAGTAACTGGAGCGCAAGCAAACGCAAACGAAGAAAAACTTGCACAAAGTTTGTATGGAAAGAGCTTGCCCACCCCTTCGCCTTCAGGTCTTGCATGATCTACAACTTGAGAAGAAACCACTGTTACTTTAAGATTTATTTCAATTAAAATTTAAATAAGTGACGTCTTTGAATCCCATATGTTTGTAATGTTTGTTATTATGCGACTCCTCGGTAGGTCAAGTAGATCAAATAATTATGGTGCTCCCAACTATCTTTCTTCAACATCACAGTGTTACATAGCCTTATCCTTGTTACACTATGTTATATAACATTTATAACAGCCAGTGTGGGAACACCAATTCGTAAGTACGCACAGATAACAAAGTGATCGGTGGCAGTCGATGGTAACGAGTTCTAACTATGGTCACATAGGCAAATAAAACACGTACAACTTTATGTATGTATGTATGTATGTATGTAAGCACTTTATTGTACACAATAACAGTTTAAAACATATACATGTCACACAGGATCAGAGTACAAAGGCGAACTTATCCCTATGAGGAATCTCTTCCAGCTAACCTTTGAGGGATTGAGAGGGGATTTTTAAAAAGAATGAGATAGACAAACTTACACCGTGTACAACCACGTTACAATGAGTGGATATAATTTGTAGCTAAACCATAACTAAATAAATACCCATAAATACATATGTAATAAATAAATATACATATATAATGAATAAAAAAATACATATACCTATAATAAAAACATAAATACAGAATAATTATATTCAAAATTACAATATATAAATAATTATAGTACTCAACCAAATCACACTTTATCGATAGTGTTTCAAATGAACTACGCTTAAGTAGCGTTGTCCTTTTCTCCGAGCCGTTGTAGCTCTCAAGGTATGAAGCTACATGTACTCGCTGACAGTCCCTCACTTCCTAAGAACCCGCAAAATTGTCTATAGATACATCAAAGGGCGCTTTCAAAGGTTCTTCAGCTATTAATACACCGTCTGAAGCGGCCACAGAGCAAACAAACGCTCAAGGTACCGCAAATTGTAAAGTTGGGGACAAACATCGTCTGCGCTAGGGTTGCGTATTAATCACAACACGATGCTAAAATGGTAAATAATGTTATATATGGGTACTTTATATTAGAGGGTAGATTTCAGTCTTGCATTACGGAACACGTCTTTGATTTATCAGTGGCGACGAGGATGGGATGGGATGGGATGGGTGACACATTGTCTCGGGACTTCTTCAATCTAATTGTACAGTCAACAACAAATGTCGATGAATATTTTAGTACTTTATCGCACTAACGTAACAATACTGCGAAAGTTGAGATGCGTCAAAGTTGTGAAAGTGACAAGGTAATAAAATGATCGTCTACTTTTGCTGTTGACTATACTAGCGGAGAGGCAGGGCACAGAGGAACGTCGTCTTGCTCTTTGGTACGGCCCTGCCGGGGAAGTACCTCCACCATAAGACAACAGCCAAGGTAACATCACTAGGTACTACTTGCACGTATAGGTACGCGTAGGAATGGGGTGATCTGTGTGAGTGGTGATTGAGGCCGCCAAAGTATGTGGGGTAGTAAGGGCGGGGGTTGTGGGGTAGTAAGGGGGGGAATCTTACACAAATCGAACTAGCCTCATAATAATCTCAATAAGGATTATTTTATGGAAACTAAACTAATTAGATAACAATATATTTAATTTGCCAATAATTTCTTTCTCTTTCATGTTCCTTCACTTTTCCTGCATGCACATCAACATCCTATTTTACGAAATTTAAATGTACCTTACAACCTTTCGACCTACCTTTACCTTAACCTTTTATTTTTTCGTGTGTGTACTTAAGTAGATACAATTTCTTATGTTATTATACTAATAATCTACTAATAGGTGTATTTTCGAATAAACAGCGATGGAATTGACGCGGTTTAAAATTCTTATTCCTGGCTAGGCGACCCGGTCTAATCTAACAAACTCATTAATTTAAAAATGCTAACTCTTTATTCCACTCAGGTGTGAGCTGCGGTTATCTAAATATAGGTGGCTAAGCATCTTTATAATTTTTTTGTTCTTAAGTCATATGTTTGTGGTCCTTAAATAAAGACAATAAAACTGATTGATATAAATACCTTAATACATAGAAAAAATCGAATTATCAGATTTATCATTAATCAGAAATAAACAATCATCCATATTCGAACCGAGGACCGTCAGCTTCGTAGGGGTGTCACCAACCACTAACTTAACTCTTCGGTAAAATTCAAAATATAAAAAGTTTAAGATATTGCATTATTTTGATGTAAGTATTAAAATAATAAAGCCATTAATTCATATTTTTACACTAGCTGTTGCCCGCGACTTCGTCCGCGTTTTCGCTCCTATTGGTCGCAGCTTGATGTTATATATACACAAACCAACAACAATATAAACAAACCTGTCGGCTGACCAAGTCAACAATAACCATGTCTCATGTGGGGTCTAAAGTTTTCAATAGACTTCCCGTAGAAATAAAAAAAGCAAGTAGTATTTCTACCTTTAAAAAAAAAATTGTGGCTCCTTACCCACTCATTTTATGATATTAAAGATTTTTACGACATGCCTAATAATTAATTTCAATTTAATCACCAATGTTCACTGTAATTGAATGTAAAATTAATAATGTAATTTTATATTAATTTATCAACAATGACATGTAATATTTATAATATTATTAATAAATGAGTATGAGTATAGCCTAAAGCCTTCCTCGATAAATGGACTATCCAATACAAATCTATTTTTTCAGTTGGAACCAGTAGTTCCTGAGATTAGCGCGTTCAAACAAACAAACTCTTCAGTTTAATAATATTAGTATAGATTTAGACTACGAATTATTTAAAATTTAATCTGCCTTAGATATGAACCCCTCTTTGGGTGAAGGGCTCCTCCAACTCCGTCCACAAAACTCTGTTTTTTCCAAGACTCATCCAATATTTTCCTCCCAGTTGAGTCAGGACGTCAGCCCACCGTTAGACCCGCCGGCCTACCTTCCTTCCCCCCCCCCCCATTTTGTGGCTTCAATAGTCCATCTTCTGTCAGGGTAAAATGTCCGGCCCAGTGCCATTTCTGAGCAAGAGCCTGTGTGATAGCGTCAGTCACTCGTGTCCTTTGTCTGATCTTCTCACTTCTTATTTTTTGTATTTTTAAGTATGACATGATTGTTTAATTCGAAAATGTATAGATCCGTTTACCTAACTAACATCTGCCTACGTAAAAGACCCCGGCTGCCATTTACCTTCAATAATACTATGTATCGCTTTTATTTAAAGGGATATCTTATGCAGGAAGGGGGGGCTATTACCGACATCATGGATAAACCCAACTCATATGTCAATTTTGACATATGGTTAATATCCAATTCAATCGTAGGAAATATGCATGTAACCACTTGTCTCAAGGCAATTGAATAGTTTATGTATTGACATATATGACGGATATTGGATACGAGAGGTTTTTATACCCAAGGGTAAGAGGGAGAAAATTAAAAATTGGATATAGTATTATGGAATGTAGTTTTTTAGTGCAACTGCTCATAAATAGTGGATATGTGCAACGAAATGAAAATATAGACAGATCTAGATCCGCAGTTAGTTGTACAAAATAAGGCAGCGTTTTTATTCGTTCTTCTGGGTATGCCGATATGTATGAAGCCGAGCGGGTTCGAACTCTAGCTATATATGGCGTTAGGTTTACTTTTAAAAGGGTCGACAACGCGCATGTGACACCCGTGGAGTTGCAGGCTTCCATAAGCTAAGGCAACCGCTTACCATCAGGCGGGACGTACGCTTGTTTGCCACCATTCAAATTTCATTTGACGTTTGGATGGTGGCAAACAAGCTTTTCGGGGAAGGAAAACATCGTATGGAAACCGGTCTAGGGTTTGTTCGTCTTCTTTTGGATATAAGTTTCATTAGGCTTTTATTGTCGACTGTACTTTTAACTACTCGTTGAGATGATTCGAATGAAACCCTCCAAATCCATCGTGGGATTATCTTGTGTAGTCCAGGAATTTCTACGGCCACCTTCTGTATCAATTAGCTGGGTGATGCCATAATACCGTTACCAAACTTACAGAAGTATGCCAAATTTCAGCTTTATCGGTTGAAAATTTGAAAAAATCTGCTTCGAAATTGAGTTGCAAGATACATAATTACATACATTCCAAATTAAATAAAAGCTTGTAAAAATAACCTTATTTGTAAATAGTATCACATACGATGCAAGTACATAATATGTTTCTCAAGTAAAACGTGTGGGCCCACCTGTAAGCCATAAATATTATATAGACAGATAACTAAAAATCTGCCAACATTCGAAGGTAAATTTCTCAAAATTCAACCCTAACTGCACGCCACAAGATTATATTTTCATTGACATATTTACTAAGAAAATATCTTACGGTAGCTCGCAACTAGCTTTATCCGTGCCAATGTGAACTTTAATAGAATGTAACATGGTTGTTTTTCGACGGTACAATTACAGAAGATTGGAGTTTTCAAGACGTTGTGACATAAGCCGCTTCCCATGTTTAGTTTATTCAAGGCAATACATCTTAATCGCTGGGAGCGTTTTGAATATCTTAAGGTTTTAAAGCCTGGAGGTAAACCTTCACCGCAGTCTCAGGAGATATTTTGGTATCATATAAGTTGAGTATATGGTACATAAGATCGGCAGAGAAGTAAAGGGATCCTATTATAATATCTCTAAATGTATACATCTTGTTTTCTTGCAAGTTGTAGTTATTTATACCGTGGCTATACTATACTATGGACACCATGGTGTATAGGCGATAGTTACATAAACATATACATCATCGGTGCATGTAATATGCCTAATTTGAAGAATAAAGAAAAAAACTCATTATAATCAAATCATCATCGATTTGGTAATGAGATGAGATTTTGTTAACACGGGTCTAACGCGATTTTTATTTCTGACATTTCGACAAGGTCATGGTAGCGCCTGGCATCTCAGCAAGTTGTCAACGAAGATGTGGGTTCAACAATGTGAAGAGGAGAATTAAGGAACCCAGCATATTCAGTTTAGAAACTCAGAACAAATTTAAACTTTTCCACTCCACTCGATTAGGCAGGTACCTACCCATATTAAATTTCAGAACTAACATGTGCCAATACGTACCGAAGCTGACCTAAATATTTTTAATCTCATAGCAACAGCTTGAGCTAGCAATAATCCCGGCATTACGAAGGCTGGCAACATCGCAGCGTGCCGCGGTAATGGCCCGGCTAATGTTGCCAGATTCAATATTTACCCGAGTGGGCGTTTCGATTGTTCACCTAGGATAGGAGTTTTACTTGAAATGGAAATAGGGAACTTTGGAGAATATACTTGGGAGCAAAGTCTGACAGATTCGAATTTTGAATCTGCTTTAAGAGTGACTTTTAAGGCTGGGATGCACCAAACCTCTTTAATCGTAAGCTGTGTTCGTTAACATTTGAATGTATGGAAAGTTTAACAAGTTTGTATGGGATGACAGCTGCTCGTATTTAACGTCGATCAGTCTGTGATTGTAAGTCGGTGCAACCCAGCCTTAGCATGCAAAAGATTTCAATTAATGAGATTTTCAGGTCCTATTTTGTCGTTTCTGTTCCCGATTAAGCATTAAATTAACATATGCATTGCCGTGGATTCCAATCGGATCCTACTAAGATATATAGGTGGTATATTCTCAATATCGAAATATCCTGTGGTTACTTTAGCCAATTTAGAAATCGGGCCAATCTCAAATGGAGTTGGGCGGGACATATTGCCAGGCAGAGTGACGGCAGGTGGACCAAAGCGTTAACAGCCTCGATGGATTGACGACATCAAAAATACCGCGGGCATGGCCACCCATCTCATACAACGTATAATTAATACTTAAAAAAATCTCATAGATGGCACTACAGGTATCACGTGAAATAATATTGCACGTAATCTTGAGAAAATAATGATTTTTACACCCCAATAAATTCACATAGCATATTTTAGTCTCAAACATTATTCTACACATAAAATAGATACTAAATTTTGAATTTTACTAAATACAATAAAATTGATACCTTACGAGTGAGCTTCCAAGCTTGCCACGTATTATTGAGTTTTGTCACTAGATGGTGCTATAACAGCGCTATGTCTATTTGTCTCTGTCACACGCGCACAGTAATAGTGCCCTCACGCTCGCACAACCTAACCTTGATTGCCAGCTGCAGAGATTGTAAACCTTAGGATCGCAGGCATACGGACGGGATCTTACGCACGTATTATTTTGCTTGCAATGTTATTGGTCCCATGATCATAAGCTGTAATATTTTTTAAAGCGGTCACATAGTTCTCGGACTCTTTACTTGTTAAATCGCTGTTTAAGTTACGTTTGTTGTGTTTGTTATCTTTTTATTTCTATTCGTTGAGTTAATTAGCGTTGTTAAATTTTTGTTATTAAAAGTTGGTGTTATTAAAAACATGGAACCGACTCCATCTACCCCAAGTGGCTCACATGCCCCTTCAAGGTGTTTGTGTCACCACGGAAGAAACGGAAAATGTCTCATTTAAGTGAAAATTTGTATAATCCATATAATAAGTGGTAATCCAGTAATAAGTAAGTAGCGTTTTATTTCTTCCACTTTATATATTTATTAAAATGTCTAGAAATCTTTAAATTGCTAATTGAAATATTACCTTCCTTTCCAATTTTTTTGACGTAAGTAGTTATTTTATTGTGTTTGGTTCTTCACCGTATATACATATTGGCTATGTGCACGTCTGAAACGTCAAACGTCAGGGGTCCCGAGACAATGTCAAACTCAGAGATGTCAAGTGGTGACACATGAGTATTTTATTTATTTTAGTAAACGAGTAAGACCCCTTACTGGAAATTTTACTGAAATAAATAAGAAAATAAATAAATAAATACAAACGAAACGAATCGTAGGAAACCGTTAAGAAACCAATAGAAATCGTGAAAGTAAATTTGACAGATGTCCCAGGTAAGTACACATTTCTGCCATGGTGTGTGCTGCGATCGCCTAGCTTACCCCCACCACCTACTTCGCACATAGCCAATAGGTACCTTAATTAGTTAGAATGGCAATGAGAACAATAAAATTCAACGGAAACAAGTAAAATGCCCTCTTTAAATGTAATAGATATTATTTTGAATTAATTACACATCCTTGCCATAATTCATTGAACATAATATAAAAATGTTGTTGACCACTGCACTGGTTGTAGATGCAACGGTCAAGGTCGGTCAGCGTATTGTATACACGGCCTTATGTATACACGCGCTTCGTTTTTGAATGTTCGTAATGTTAATATGGTCTCAAATATATTACTCAAGTATAAAATAGAGTATTAGGTAAAATACTGTTGCAAAATATAAACACATTACACCATTTTGTCTTCGTGTAAGTTTTAAAATCTAAGCTCAAATGAGTATCTTTAATAATGCAATGGAAGTAACAAAACTCACAGACGGTTTGTGTACAAACATTGATGCGTAGTTTTGCGTGTAGCTTCGTTTCGTTGGATTCCAAATAAGTTATAAGCGCTCTTTTAGTTTTTTACCCGACTGCGCCAGAAGGAGGGTTATGTTTTTGGAGAGTATGTATGTATAAATGTATGTATGTATGACGTATGTATGTATAATTGTTGGCACGCTCTGCAGCCTGAACGGTTTAATGGATTTTAGCTTGAAAGGTGTCGTTAGATTAGTATTTACTGTGAGAGTGACACTAGATATATCAACAAAAAAAATAAAAACAAAACGGCGGATTTTTGGCGCCAAATTAATTAGTCTTGTTTATTAAATGTATTGTATAGTGGTTTTAAATGTAGATTATGAGAGGTGACGGTAAGGAACCCTTCTTTGTGCATGGTCCGACACGCACTTGGCCGGGTTTTTTTGTTTTTTATTTGATTAGTCTTGTTTCTAATAACGACGACCAGGCCTTCTAAACGGATATTGTGATTTGTGTTCTTCATCATTCGCGACTGTTTATGTGTACGGATTCGGACGAATACAGCACTTACGACGACTTGGCACTGACTTCGGACCCTGGCAGAAAATCTACGCATGACGACGTGGCTTTTGAAGATTATAGTCACAAAATAATGTCTTGTTCAGCGGAAAATATTACAAACACATTATTATAAGTAGACGGAATTAATCGATTGTAATTAAATATATTCTCTTTTTTTTAGGTTTAACCGACGTGTCGGATGTGTCACAACACAACATTCTTAATCGAGAGCTGACTGGAATGGGCATAAAATAAAACCCGTGCGGCTAGATGTTGATATCCGCTCAGGCGAGTTAGTTCGTAACCAAGTGACAAATCCGAAACGCCGGGTGATTCTCAAAAAGGTTATTAAATTTTAATGGTCGCGAAAAATATATATAATAAAGGAGTGCAATCTTGCCAGTTTAGTAGTACCTAGTAGCACTTCAGCGAACGATTTCTACTAAGACAAACGAGTAAGTCTACGAAAGAAACTGCATTAACACACTACAAAATACTACTGACATATTGAAGGGAGGCGCATTCCAATGCCCCAAAATTGGTTTTATTGTAAAGCCAACCGCCTTCCGTAAGTAAAAGTTTTAAACACGTAGTACTACGATTAAATATCGAACTGTAAAGCAAACAGTGACTCAGGAAAGGCGAGCGCTCCCGAGCTTACGCATACAAGTATGTCAAACCCGGTTTCGTAACTAAAAGTTTTAAAACATAACTGTAAGGCAACTAGTGACTCAGGAGATGCGACCGCTCCTGAGCTTACACATACAAGTATGGCCAACCCGGTTACGTAACTGAAAGTTTTAAAACTTACAGACGCATACGCATAACTATCACATACATAAAAAAATGAGACGAACTGAGAACCTGCTTTATTCTATTGAAGTCGGTTAAAAAGTTAATATATTTATGCAATTTATAAAACAATTAATAATTTATACCCAAAAAAACCTGACTCCAATTTTGTACTTCGCTATGCCCCACACATGACATTTTTGCATATTCTTCCCACTTCACCACCTGTACTGCTTTCCGATAGCAAAGGAGGTGGTTACTGTTACTACAGATCCCAACCAAGTCACTTTACATGGGCCGATGATATTTGAGGAGTTCCGTCGATTCCTCAGGGAACCCATGCTGACCTTCAGTTACTCATCATAAGTTTCACTTTAAAATGTGTATTTTGACGAGCATTACTGGCTACGTCAACGAAATTTTATCGTAATCTGTGAAATGCCTAGATCATTGAGCAGTTCCATAAGTCATCTGTGGTCATCATCACCAGTTCCGCTTCACCAAAGTTGAGGATCCGGAGAGCCAATGCTTGATTAATTACAGAAAATACCGAAATCGGCATAAGCGTATCAAATCAATTCGAGGAGTTCCCTCGATTCCTCCTAGATCCCATCGTCAGACCTTCACCAAATTTATATGGAACCCCGTTGAGGGTACCTACTTTGATACAAAAAAAGAATTATCAAAATCGCCTAATGTGATCAGGGAACATATCAATGTCAATACAAGAAATAAACGTGTTATAGTCTTACTCGTATAGGTAGGTATTAAACATTTGGAATCGCACAACGATGAAGGAATAAACTGAATGAATGCTTTAGGTATATTATTCATTTTGAATAAACACAACCTTAAAGAACCCCTGGACGTCGCGCGTCTCCACTCGCTGCCAGAGAAGTCACGCCATCTAGTGACATCTTAATACATTACTAAACTACTAGCCACGGCGACAGCGTCACAGTCGTGTTAACCCAGTTACTGCATCTAGTGTCGGAACTATGGAAATAAAAATTGCCTTCCGAATAGCCTACCTTAGGAAGGCACACTTTTTCTCTATGAGATTGGGTATCTGTACTAGTATTCTTTGATCTGTGCCGCGGGTCACACCTGGATGAGACTAGCTCGAGATCGGGGTGAGTGGCGTACTAGAAGAGAGACCTAAGCTCTGCCGTGGGCGATTGCAGGCTGAAAATGATGATGATGATGTATAAATTTGCAACGTCGTGAAATTTGGTAGGCGAATTACCTAATGAGAAAAGGGTCTTTTTTAAGTTTGAACGTGAGCCAAAACGATGAAGGTATTGCTGAGATATAGTGTTGAAAAATGTTAAAAACACGGTTTTTAAACAGCACCAGATGGTTACTGAACGGATGCACAATACATCGCGACTTCCCAGATAAATATTAGGGGACAATCTTACACAAATCGACCTATTCCCAAACTAAACAAAGCGTGTGCAACTGGGTGGGTGCTAGACTAGACGACGATAAAAATAATGAAAAAGATAAATAAATACTTAAATACATATAGGAAACATCCTAGGCTCAGGAACAAATATTTGTGTCCATCACACAAATAAATGCCCCTCCGGTTCGTAGACAGGGCACTATCAACTAATACAAAGGGGTCGTCGTGGTGGGGGATTAAAATAACTTAAATCTTTATTCGTATTGTATATAGCCACCAAACACATTCCACATTTGCTACGAAGAACCTGACAAAACAGTTTAAAAACGTTTGACTTTGCACAATGTAGCCATTTATCGAGAAACGCTCTAAGACGAAACGACGTTGCAATGTACTATTCCCATTAAGCGCTATTGTGTCACCGCCCTAAAGCTCTCTCATTCACACACGAGATTTATGTGACACCGCCCTTATCCCTCCCAAACCTTGCAAAACTTATATTCCACAAACCACTTGAAAATCTGCAAAACTAGGTATACAGAGTGTTTGATAATCAAGTGAAACTTGAGGGGATTAGTAGATACTGTTCTGCGATTATGTGTCGGTAGGTAAAAATATTGAAGAGGATAACGACCGTGAAAACTTTTTTTATACCGCGACCGTGCTTAATGGTAAGCAGATACCGTAGCCTATGGAAGCTTGCGATGCCAGAACAATCACAAGCGAGCTGCCAATCCTTTTTGATATGAGGATTCGTTGCATTGACAGATAGACAAAATCGGCTACCCTCACTCTCAACATCCTCGGGAACTCTGGCGACCTTACTCACCCCCAAGATCACAACACCAAATATGTACAGAGCAAGTACTGGCGTACTTTTACTGCGGTTTCTGTAAGGTGGAGGTAAATCCCCAGTAGGGCTCAAAATATGAGCGAGATGACATTCGGCAGCGGTCAAAGGTTGCTGACTTGCTGACATGGAGGCTTCCTCCCGCGTAATCAATGCTGGCTAGGTCCGAAGGGACCAACTGCATGGGGATTTTCAAGAAAGGACTTAGGGATGGGAACGGGTATGGAAGAGTTTCACAGGCTAAGAAGACCGCTACTCATTAGGTTGCATGCGTTTTTATGGCTGTATGCTACACTAAGGTTTTTATTGTAAGATCAAAACGGTAAAAGAACTTTTTGAAAACTCGAAGCTCATGCCTATGTTTCATTTATATTTATAGAAATTTACACACAAAAATGAAATGCACATACATACACATAGGTACAATAATTTGAGATTACTACCTCACTCTAACATGTATACCTATAATATACGTACACACACAACGCGCACATCTATTTATCCTGTGTTAATAAAAATGTGTTGCACAAAATAAAAGGTCCTGGCAGAATACCAGCGATGTGGCTAGCCGCATCATTATGCTGAGCCAGCGCCTTTTCTATGCCACGACAGATGGTTTTGTAAGTAAATTTAGTTCTAAGCTGCATGTCTTTCTTTGATATTGTTACTATTTTTTGTGTTTTTATTATTTACTATGTATGTCGTGGAAAAGAATAAAGCGTTTATCTATCTATCTAAAAAGTAAATGAACTGGAAATATCTGCAAAACTACAATATTTCCCACAAAATCAATGCGGTAAAAGTAATGCTATAATACTTTCATTACAATTATTATGCAGTAGCTATTATTAGTGATTTATAGTTACCTACTGCATATATTGGAGCGCTCGTGGCCCAGTGGCACCCGCGTACTGCGTGCGGTATGCGAGGTTAAGCAATGTCGGTGGTGAGTGGTTACTAACTGAGCGCTCCCGTGTTTTGGAAGGCACGTTAAGCCGTTGATCCCGGTTGCTGTCTATGATAGCAATCGTTAAGCCAAGTTAGAGGCCTCAGGGCGGCTTGAAAACTTCTAACAGTCAAGTTGCCTACTCACTTGACAAGCCTATTCCCAATAAGGTCGGTTTCCCCCTCGGGTTGGAAGGTCAGATGGCAGTCGCTTCCGTAAAAACTAGTGCCTACGCCAATTCTTGGGATTAGGTAGCGGACCCCAGGCATTCTTCAGGATGCAACTGTACTGGGAATAACGCTAGAAGGATGATGATGATGAGTTACCTACTGCATATTTTATATAGTCGTTTAAATAATAGTACATTACTACAGAGGCCGGGACGAAAGGGGTTGCCGGCCGAAGACATATAGACGGATAGGTCTAAGGCGGGCAACCCCATATTTCCCGCCGAGGTATGTATAGTGCTTTTCTCAAACATGCAATGAAATAAACAACAAAAAAATCAAAGTTTTATTTTTAATACGCATAGTGGCAGAATGTCATGATTCCTGTACCACAAATTTATGTGGAATGGAAATAAAAAAAGAGGACTTTGCCGGCCTAGGCCTGCAAGATTTGTATGAAATTCCATTAACAACCTCTTGTCCTAGCCGCACCTGAAACGTCATACTTCGCAGCCTATTATAAGGAACATAACATCAATATTTCATTGCATGTTTGAGAATTTTTTTTACCCTCAGTCAGCTCAAACATCCTGTATATTAAACGTTGCAAAAGAATTCGTTATTTGAAACTACCTTGCGAAATACCAAACGGTACGTGAAATATGGCCCAGGCGTCCGTATTCAAAAAGGGCTTATGTACCAAACGAATTGGTATTTATAGGACGTTTTTGGTTGCAGTGACAGTATCGGTTCGGGTGATTTACGCGTCATGTGTGACTTTTTTAATAACTCTGAAATGTGGGTCGGTGGAGCGTTTTTTTTTTGCCTATCGAGATCGAATTATTCGGTTTTTAAAATTGAAAGTTATTTGCATCGCATTCTTTCCATGTAAAGTGAGCACGCAAAACCGGTTGAACTCGAATGATCAACTAAAATTGTTTCCCTGTTATAGGCTCCTAGAATATACATATACCTAATGCCTTGCCGCTGAAGTTAGTTGATGAAAATATTTGAATAAATAAATATTACGTTTGTAACCAATGTCAAAAAATGTCTTATAGAAAAATATTAGTATGAGTACTCAAATGCGGTGGGAAGGGATTCTTATGTATACAATATTTACTGCCTTTTTGACCACAACAACGAATGTCAGAACTGCATGCCCTTTTAATTAATATTTAATAAATAATACTGCCTGAATATTACTAGATGTAAGACACAAGTGTATCAAGAGCATATGTAATACTGCCAACAAACTGCTATACGCAGTTTGGCATTACAGTTGAAACTGTAAAATTCGAAGTGTTTTTATGAAATAAATAAAATAATAAAAAATAAATAAACAGACATCTCCTCAATACGCTGCGCAAGTTCCGTAATGTCGTCACCGGGAGAGATGCACAAATATTGTGAAGGGAGCTACCTGCCACATATAATTAAGGTGTAAAAACATGTCACGTTGTTATTGAAACTTACGATAAGTGTGTCGGATAGTATTTGAAGTAAAACGTTGAAATATCTGGTTTTTACCTGAAACAAATAAAATCATTATTAATTTCAATAAACAGCTTATGTCATACACATCTTCTTCCTTGTTTCTAAAAAGACTTATTAGCAAAGCTAAAAATAAAACTAAACTATAACAAAATAAAGTTAAACTTAAACTTATTACTCTCATTAGTCAAGGAGTGGCAATTACTCCCCCTTCAAGACCGCAGCTTTTAAATAATGATGATACATACATAAACAGCTTATGTCATACACATCTCATTTCCTTATTACCTAGTTGGTTACTAAGTTCTGTTACTGTAATAATCCTTATCTACATAAAATATACTAACGAAAGTTAAATAAATTATATATTAAAATGAAGTACACACAATCAGGATTTACATTTGTCAATTTCATTCAAAATGGCCTCCTTGGGCCTGAACACAGGCCTTCAGACGACGAGGCCAGTCATCAATAGCGGCACGCACGGTTGTCATATCTAATTCCGTCACTGTCTTGACTATGGCCCGCTTGAGGGAGTCAAGATTTGTGTGGGGTTTAGCACAGGCTTTCTCCTCAATAACCTGCCATATAGCATAATCCAGGGGATTGAGGTCCGGGCTGGACGAGGGCCAGTCTTCGTGGGCAATGAAGTCAATTTTGTTGCTTCGAAACCAGGCTTGAGTTGTTTTTGCCTTATGTGCAGGGGCTGAGTCTTGTTGAAAGACCCAGGGCTGGTTTTGAAATAGAGAGTGGCTTAAAGGCTTCACTATTGGTTCCAGAACGGTTTCCTGGTAAACTTTAGCCCCAGTTTTGACACCTTTTTCACAGAAATGGACCTGTGTTAACCCTGAATATGACACACCTAACCAAATCATGACATAAGAGGGATGATGGCCTCGTTGCCCTCTCGGAACAGCTACACTCGCTTCTTGAATTTTTTTTGCATACACTCTGTCATTCTGGCGGTTACAGGCGTTTGATTGTGTACACCATGGTATATTAATCCGAAAGCTTAGTTTTTACGGGGTACAGAACAATGCGCTATCTCTTATCTCATCTTATTTATCTAATAGAAAGCAACAAGTAGAGGTAAACAGAGTACAATCATCTGGGTCCAACGTCACGATAGGAGTCCCTCAAGGTTCGATTCTTGGTCCGTTTCTATTCCTAATTTATATTAATGATTTGCCCTATCATATAAGTAAAAAACATGACATAATCCTATTTGCTGATGACACATCATTAATTTTTAAAGTGAGCCGAAAACAAATCAATTTTGATGAGGTAAATGCTGTATTAAGCTCAGTTGCAAACTGGTTCACCGCCAACAATCTACTCTTGAACAGCAGAAAAACTAAATGTATAAAATTCACGCTTCCTAATGTAAAGGTCTGCTGCAGTGACCAGGTAAAGCTGAAGGACGAGACTCTAGAATTCGCCCATAGTACGGTTTTTCTAGGTGTCACAATAGATCATAAACTGCAATGGGGTCCACATATAGTCAAGTTAGCAAATAGGCTTAGTTCGGCAGCATACGCGGTAAAACGAATGAGGCAACTCACTGATGTTGAGACGGCCAGGCTTGTTTACTTTTCCTACTTCCATAGTGTAATGTCATATGGCATACTGCTCTGGGGAAAATCCGCTGACATTGAAACCATATTTATCCTACAAAAGAGGGCAATAAGATCGATTTATCAGTTAGGATCTCGTGTTTCCCTAAGAGAAAAGTTTAAACACATTAATATTCTTACAGTCGCGTCCCAGTATATCCTTGAAAATATAATGTATGTCAAAAGAAATCAGCATCTGTTTAAATTGAATCATGAAGTGCATTCTTTTAACACAAGAAGTAAGGATAAACTTGCTGTGCCTTGGTTCCGTCTCCATAAAGTGAGCTCATCTTTTATGGGAAATTGTGTGCGCTTCTACAATAAAATCCCTAAGGATGTTTTGACTTTGTCGCTAACAAAATTTAAAAAAATTGTAAAAGACCGCTTAGTATGTAAGGCCTACTATAGCGTTAAGGAATTTGTAGAAGACAATAACTTCTTTTAAGCCAATCAGTCATTGTTCAGTGTGAGTTTACTATATTATTTATTCTACTATATTATTTTAAATATTTTATGTGACATGTTATTTTATTGAGCCTAATTCATTTCGATGTGTGTTTTTTGTGTTTTTATATTGTTATATGGTTTATAATTTTGTGTGAACTTTCAGCTGTTGACGTGTTGACATTCAATGTTACTATTTCAATATGATATTTCTATATTTTATTTTTATTTTATATTATTGACATTTCTGTATAATTATTGATCATCGTAAATTTTTCTGTGACGTTTCTCAAGCACTCTTTTGAGTTTATGTGAAATAAAATGATTTTGAGTTTGAGTTTGAGTTTGACAACATTCTTCAATGGTAAAAATTTTTTCGTCTGTAAATAATATATTTCGGTGGCCATTTTGTGCGTACCGCTTCAGTAGCACGCGACTTCTATTCAGCCTCATAGTCTTCAATCGTCCATTAAGCAAATGAACTTTCCGTCTACGATAAGCGTGTAGTCTAAGGTCTTGATTGATAACTTTTTTAAGGGAGCTTCTCTTCACAGACATCTGAATTGCCAACAACTTTTGCTTCCGAACGGGGTTTCTTGCGATTCTCGCCTTCACTGCCTTTATTAGAGCTGGGGTCCGAACGGTGCGTGGTCTCCCAGACCTCTTGCGGTCATCAAAGCTCAGGGTACTATTGTACCTATTAATGGTACGATAAACGAATTGTTTGTTGATTTTCAGATTTTGAAGCAACTTCAAAATCACGTTTGGCGGCTGCCCGCATTTGTGCAACGCAATTACAGCGACACAATTTTCTTTTAGACCCCAATCCATTATAAATATGACGAGATAAGTGTTGTGTGTGCTATAAAATTATAACTGACAACCCGCCATTATATGTCATTTTTTATTTTTTCGGTAGCATTTGTTTTAACGCAAGAAAAGAGTTTGCAAATCGAGTAACAAAACTTAGTAACCAACTAGGTAGTCTCATTAGTCCAGGCTGGCAGTGAAAAGAGAGGAGTGGCAATTACTCCTCCTCCAAGAGCGCGGCTCTTAAATAGTGATGATATAATCACGCCTGTTTCCCAGACGGGTAGACAGAGATCACGGATTTCCTTTTGCTACCATGGTGATCGCTTACCACCAGGCGGGCCGTACGCTTGTTTGCCACCAACGTAAAAAAAATCCTATTGCTCGAAAATTACACAAATAACAGATAAGACGAACGGGCCGAGTGCAGACGTTAATTAAAGATCATGATTCCTTATGCATATTTGGAGTACAGTCAACACCAAAAGTAACTACGCATTTGAAAAGTTCAAAGTCATTATTATAAGGGAATAAAGAGCTTTTGATCCCTTCATGTGCACAGCCACTTTTGATGCTGACTAGTTACTTAGTATATATTTTAATCAGTGGCAACAGTTTGTGTTGTTGTTACAGTTCAACGCCGACGTTATACAACTTCTACTGGCAACAGTGGCAACACCGTGCAACTTTCGAACAACGCTCCAAGTTTTCTATTGAAAACGTACAAGCTGTTTCATAAAAAGCAGCTTACTCGTATTACAAAATGTATGTAACTATTTATCAATAAAGTAACTCTACCTATATATGTAGATATCTTTCACTAAAACCGCTGACTTAAATGAAATTTTGCATGGAGACCCTGGGAAGGAGTTCAAGACCCCGGGTAGGACATGATGGTTTTTATCATGAAAAATCTCGTCCATCATTACCTAAGGGAGTAAAAAGGGAGGTGGACTTTAAGCTTGCACCTAAAATAATTTAATACCAATTATTTCTCTAATTATTTTTTTCTCTCGCTGTTTACGTGCGTGCATTTTTTTCTTTTTACTCTTGATAGGTTTACGCTTGACCACAAATCACCTGATGGTAAGCGATATATCTTACGTCCACGATAAAAATACTCGAATCACAAACAAGCTTGTGAGTATAAGCCGCAAGCTTGCCAAGTCGTCCAAGCTCACTCACGTGATGGGCACCGGGATCTACAACAAGGGGTATCAACTACGCTAAGACATGTAGGGTGCTTCGTAATTGCGTATGTGTGAGTTGCAGTGAAATTAAATTGTTACCAGTAATACTTTAAGGGCATCCAGACAGTGCAACATAGCAGTCCACCTTGCAGTCTGCCGTGGGAAGCAACCTATAAGATAGAGCAAAATAGGAAGATTATAGACCTCGGTTGTCTCGTTCTATTTTATAGATCCCACAACTGCAATGCTGGAACGTCTGGGTGGGGCTTAATTTGATTTATCAATGGTGCCATGCATCTGAAAAATCGTTTAAATTTATGTAAAATTTGCTCTTGCATTTTAGTCGCGCAAGATATATTATTTCATGATTAATTCTGTGTATTTTGTGTTAAATTTTGTATTGTTTATTGTTATAGTACTACTGTGAAGTATAGCAAGTGAACTCTATGGTTCGGTTACCATGGAAACTTCATATATTGAAATAACACTTGTGTCAAACTACCATATCATAAATATTGTCAAAACGTATTTCAACAAAACAAACAATTATATTTACAAACGTTGTTTTTGCTTTTCTTGTGGCATGCTGTTGGTAATAGAAATCCACAAGCATAAGTTAACATCGATGGAATATTACAGCTACTTTTCTTCTCGGTAATAAAGTTGAACGATTGAAGACCGAACACGAACAATATTCTATTTGTGGAAATTGTGTATTAAATTCAGTTTTGGCTAATGTATTCTTCTTGTCGCGTTGTCTTGCCCGACAGCGACAACGCATGCAAATGCATTCCATTATATTCAGTGTTCAGTATAAAATCAAAGCAAAGAAGATAATTATAGTTTGTGTGTTATACTGGACTTTAGTTGGGCCTTGGAAGATAGTACCCACTTGCGTCACGTTTGTGGATTATTCCACCTTCAGTTTTTCTCCAGTGGTTGTTAGATGGAAGATGTAATTAAATCCACAAATGAATACACGATGTGTGCTAAATGTGGAGCTGCTGCCCAAGATCAAGAATAAGTTCGATTGCATTATTTCCCTTAGTCTAACAATCGGGATCTATTTGCCGGAAGAGGCGAACAAAATATCTCTTTTTAAAGAGAAAATCAACAATATTACAAAATAAATATTTTTTCACACATACACAGCTGCATTTTATTTAAATCTATATAGATAAGTACAATGCTACGAAACCGAAGTAAAAAAAAATAAAAAATATATTTCTTTACCGGGATTCGAACCCGGGCCCCAATCTCCGGAGGCAACCTGCCTACCAACAAGCCACCTTTTAGTTTACTGCTCAAAAGCGATGTCGCTAGTAGTATAAACGACTGTTTGACGTTTCGGGAGGGTGTAATATTTTTTGTATGGAGTTATCGTTCTTCTCATTAGTGAGTATTATATTCTTTGATCTACAACAAACTACCAAACAAAGTAAACGAAGCCCCAAGTTTGCATAGGTTTAAGCGTCGATTAAAAGACTGGCTTCCTGTGCGCCCGTTTTATAATTATGATGAGTGAATGTACATGTACAAGGAATAGATATAAACAAATTATTTATAATTTATTTATGTAATTTGGATTAGGTATTTATATTATTATGTTTTTATGACGATTATAATATTGTTATTTGGTACAACTATGTAATGAAATTCAGACGTGACTAATTATTTTCTCGATAATTGACATGATATATGTAATTCTTAATGTATTTCGGGTCAAACTGACTGTATGTGGAACACAGGATACATAATAGTGTTAGTAGAACGCTATTTGCGATCCTGCGGCGCCCCACTGAAGGCGTAGCCGGTAATCGTTGGGGTTTTAGACGGTCTAACCGGAGAGTCCGTCATACCCTAACCGGGTGGGATACGTAAATAACGCTGCGTGTCCGGAAAAATCCACTTTTTGGCCAAGTGAACCGATGTACGACTGTAAAAAATACTCAAATTTATGGCATTCCATTTTAACGCACAGCACGAGCTCTTTCGTCCAGTTAGCTAAACCCGTCAGTATAAATTCTAAAATCAGGTGCATGTCAAACAAACGCGTTGATTGGGGCCGTCATGCGAAATACTTCGATTAATTAACGAGAGCGCCATTATATTCCTCACCATCGCCATAAAGACGTATATCCCAGTACAAAATCAATGCCGCGTAGTCTTCGATGGGTGTATCTCTATTGCAATGATTTACTGAAAGTGATCTTTAATTATGAATTCCTACGGTTCAATTTTGAATGTTTAAGCCGATTTAAAAATAGGCTCGACAGTTAATATATGGTTTTTTAGTTAGCCGGACAGCGCTGTGCTCAATGGAGAAGGAATATAGGCGATATACATTATTAATGTTTTACGCTTTTCATGTCACTAGTGATTGGCTGTAGGTTAGCGGCACTATATTTATTTATATATTTATTTGAGGAGATAACACAGAAACATGCAAGGAGACTATATAAAAAATAACAAAGTTTTTTACGTACTGATGCTTTCCTAAATATATCATCTCACTATGAACATACCAATACATAAGTCCTATTACTGAATGTACATAGTGATAGCAAATTTCAAGTTGGTGCACTTGAAATTACAGTTGATCAGTTTCTATATAAAGAGAGACAGAGGGTAAATATCTATATAAATTTCAGATGTCTGCTTTCAACTGGGTGCGAGATATTGAGATATAAATCAATTTCATTTAAACATACAACGGCTTTGTATACTAATTGCAACAGAAGTCAAGGAAACACATTCAGCTAATGTTATACGTGTTTTAAAGGCCAGTAACTACATATTAAATACACCCACCACCACTACCATATCAGCCGAAAGAGTTTTATTGGTGGACATAGGCCTCTCCCAATTGAATGGGGGATAAAATGCCATAATCACCACGCTTCGCATGCGGGTTGGCGATCGCAGTATCTCCACCGCACTACAGGGATGCTCCTGTCCATCTCAATGTGCTCTTGGTCGTAGTTTTAAGGCATACGCGGATCCATAAATAGACCAAGAGCCAATTAAATACACCAAGAAGTTGCAAATTGCCGTAAAATATATTTACACCACACCTTGCCAAAAAGGGCGTTTTTCCGCACGCTGCGCGTCCGGAAAAACCCTCTTTTTGGCCAGGTGGTGACGTAAAATTCTGTACAAAACACGGGTCGTAATGTACTATTACCGTTTACCTACAGGTGCGCATAATGCGCATTAGCTACTAAGGTTGTATAAAACTCTAATTTCCAAGAGCATTTTGTAATAAATTTAAAACATTACATGCGAAAACGAGCGCATTTGTAAGCGACTCGAGCTCAATTTAATATCAAACACGAACTGTATCGCTACAAAGACACGTAACGCTGCTACGACAATGCTACGAGCGTCGGCTACGAGCGACGTGCTACGAGCACAAGTACGCTCAGAATTCATTCACTGAGCGCTTGCACATCAAGTTGAGCATTTCGCTGCGATCGCTGAGCGAGAGTGGATTTCTTTTTAGCGAGGAAATTTACAGGTTGCACCATTTTTGAATATTGCTTCTCCAGATATTATGTTACTTTTTGGACGCGAAATAATAATAAAGTTCAATAAAAAGAGTTGTAGTCTTTTAGTTTTCTTTATATTGCCACTGGTGAACTATCTTTATTTAATCCTTTGAACGCTTTCATATTTGAATGAAGGGATCATTCAGACGCCAAAGTATCAAATATTGATGTACCGTTTAAACCGATAAAAACAATTCATAATATATTTTTTTAATGGTCAAGGTACACCTTCACTCCCACCTTTTTAGTGGTTGTTGGCGTGGTGGGCACGACGACACACGACATCTTTATAGGTTCTTGGCGTTCAAAGGGTTAAGACGCATTAATTATTTGCAAAAAGTAAACATATACCACATTTCATGACATTTATTTTTATTTATTTAAATATCATATCTAACAGAGGGTAGTCAAAGTTGTCAAAAATAAGTATCAGTTGGCAAGTGTGCTCTTTACACTACTGCCCTTTTATACAGAAACCGACTCGTCCTCACCTGTCACCTCTCACCTCACCCGTTTTTATATAGAAACTGTCAAATGTCATTTGTCAAATTTTGACAGTTTCCATATAAAATCAGGTGAGGTATGATAAGTCTTACCCTTATTTGCTACCAGTTAGGAAAAAAACTTACCACCAACGAATAAAAGCAGAAAGTATAAAACTCAAAATTGTAATGACTCGCTATCAGAGTTTGTACTCCGCTCAGCTCAGGAAGATCCCTCAAAGAACCCCGGGACTTCCCGGTGCTTTCCCGGCTTTGACAAGTTCCGCCCCGATCCCGGGCTATCCAGGAAGTTGTATACAGAGCTTTGTGAAGCTGAGGTTGACTTTACTAACTTTGGTTTTTATAAGCGACAAACTGGTCGTGTTATGTATGGGTGACAGTTTCTTATAGCCAAAAGGCTGCATCTATTTCTGAAATATGCTATGGCCAGCAGTAGACGTCTTTCGGCTGTTATGATGATGATAAACTAACACATCTTATGCGTACACTTACATACAGTATGCTCGCCAGTAAACGAGCCTAATCCAGCAAGGGATTATGAAGAGAAAAGTTAACAGGAATTTTGTATTGTCCAAATAAATGCAATTTTGACTGTTTCTTGTTTCAATATATACACTACAGTCAGAAAATTTAAGACCAAACACAAAATATGCAAATGATCAATATTGATTGATTATTCATTCCACCTTGATTCATCTGTCCGTAGTACTCTCGAACAGTTTGCAAAAGGCCAATCCTTGTGAGAAATAGCCCATTGCAATATTTTTCCGTTGTTTGGTTTGCGTAATAATTTATGAAAATGAAACTAAAAATTGTGATTGGTCCTAAACTTTTTGACTGTAGTGTATATCATGAAAAGCTTCTTTATGGCTGTCTGTTACTCTAGTACACAAGTAATCACCATTCATAGTGCACGGAGTTTTGAAATGGAGAAAAAAAAACACGCAATAAAAGTTATCTCAAGGACTTATGAAGTTATGTATGAACATCCTCAAGTACACAAAAACATAGTTTAAGTATCATAATGAGTAAATAAGCACTAAGCCGTGAATAAAACACGGCCGGGGAGGCTTTTCTAAATTAAAAATAACGCATGGGCCCTCGTTAACATAATCCCCTACGTGGAAATGTCAGAACTGCGTGTAGCCTTTTACTTACAAAAAGGCGTAACAGATGAGAACTGCATGCCGAGATATGATATTTCTGTTATTACCTACATACAGTATCAAAGGATAAAAAGCGTTGAGGCGTTTGAAATTAGGTTGCTTTTATGTTGTTGCGCCGTTGCGGATTATGTAGTTATTCAGGGGTTACCCTCCAGACTTAACAAATGCAAAGGAATTAGAGGACACGCGTGTTCGGATTATTTCTGATGTTTATTTACATTTGACGACCTGTTTAGCCTAGTTGGTAGTGATATTGCCTCCGAAGCTAGAGGTCCCGGGTTCGAATCCCGGCCAGGGCATTATTTGTTAATTTATCACGGATATTTGGACGTATTTACGCAAACGGGAACCAACCCCACAAGTAATAATTTTGAAAATCGAACCTTAATTGTAAAACAATGTAGTAAACATTTGAATGAAGATTTGGTGTGGCTTGGTTCCCGTCTGCAAAAGTACGTCCATTTGTTCTTGGATCTTGGATGTTTTCTATGTATTTAAGTTTGTATTTATCTATATAAGTATGTATATCGTCATCTAATACCCATAGTACAAGCTTTGCTTTGTTTGGGACTTGGTCCATTTGTGTAAGATTGTCCCCCAATATTGATTTACTTATTTATTTACCGTATATACCCCAATATTGATTTACCGTTTTTTGTATATTTACCCATGTGGTGTGAGCTAGGAAGATATCATTACAATATTAGAGACAGCGGAAAGTCATCTCGCTCATAGTTGGAACCGCCCTAGAGGAGGAGAGGGGAGAGGAGGAGGGGGAGGTTGGAAGTACGGAAAACTGTAGTCATAATAACACCACTACTTGCTCTGTAGGTAGAGATTAAACTACGATAACATGGCCCGCCCCTCCAAAATTCAAAACGCTTCAATGTATTTGTGAAAGTATTTATTAAGCACCACCAAAACTCCCAACTCATGTGCGCGTGCTCAGACAGCCGTCAAACAAACAAATACGAATTCATTCCGAAGACTCGACTTAGTTTTTTAGACTAATCGAAGCATGAGTGTTCTGTAGAGACTCGAGTCCTCTAAAAAGACTCGAGTCTCCTATAGAGTCTTGTTTACTAAGTGTAAACAAAATGCTTTTAACTCATTATGATTAGAACTCAACTGTACTTGTAGAAACACGTAAGATTACGCGGCCTACTCATTGAAGTAGGTACTGTAGAAATCAGTTCTTCGAATAGAAATTTCAAAAGTGAGTCTTTGCTATTAGATTCAAGTATTTTGAGGCACACCTAAAGTAAAACTGAAAAAATACTATAAAAGATACGATCGTTCGAGTCTTTTCTAAGGCTCGAGTTGTGACTACAGGACTCGAAAAAGGACTCGACTCATGACTCAAAAGACTCGGAAGTCTTTTAAGCTTGGAGTCCCGTAAGTATGAGTCGAGTTCTTGAATTCGAGACTCCAAAAACTTGAGTCTTTACCAACACTACAAATACGCTCTTTCGTAAGGATGTGACTAAATACATTGAAATAGTAATTTGGAGGGGCGTATCGTAGTTTATCTCTATGTGGTGTTGTGTTCCTGGTGGTGAGTGATGTAGCCAGAGTTCCCAAGAATGATCTCTGTTGACGGTGAGGAGCTGCATTGGTCTAGCTGTCAACACAACGAATTCTCAAATCAATAAAGGTTTGATAACGTGCTTAATTGCTTATAATTCTTTTAGAGTCGTAGGCGTTCCTAGGCTCCTGTGTTTTCTTACGTTCATACAGGCTATATGACCACACACAGGCATCGCGATACCTAATTTAATTTTAAGATATAAAACTATACGTATGTTAATCTCCAAGGTATTTGTAATATGGGCCTCAGATGCCTGAAATAAAGGATTATTATTATAATTATTATATACTTGTTTGCCAATGTCGTAGTAGAAAAAATATCACATTGTCGTGACATAGTAATTAAAATGGGACGCTGGCGCCACAATGGCGCCAATAAGCAATCATTTTTAAACCAGAAATATTCAACAAATTGTTAGCGTAAGGTGACAGGTCAAGTTTGTGAAATATTGGCAAGATTTAGATCCCGAAAATTTCCCAATTCAATTTAAAATCTACATATTTCCCTGTCGTAAATCGAAGAGCATCAACAACCTCATTTCGCGCTCTCGTTTCCTTCGCCGAACCCGATCCAAACTATTTCATTCCATATTGCCAGCAATTCGGAATATAGAGGAAGAATGCATTGGGAATTCGTTTAGTTATATTAAACGTATTTAACTTGGATTGAAAGTTGGAGCATTGTGGACGAGAAATTGAAAATTTGGTTCGATTTTTAAAAAAGCGCAACGAATTTACATGCTTTTAGATTTTAAAATTCCAGTTGTTGGATTCGGTATAGGTATGCGCATTTTAATGCTTTAAAGTAGGCCAAACAAGAGTTCAGCTGGATATTTCAATATCGACATACTCGTATGTCTCACGTTCTATGTATCCAACGAATAGAGAAGTTGACACAAATTTTTAAGTTAATAACTGTAATTTTCGCGAGGGATTAAAAACAAAATAAAAGTAAGAAAAGGTAACACAACAAAATTAATAATTACAAATGTATGTGTTCAATGAGGGGGCATATTTTGCCAATTTCCTGCAAAGCGTATAGTAGAAATTATTTTAAATATCAGAGTTTAAATAAATCTGCCATTTGATATTGAACCTTCTTGCTTGGAAAGTAAAGTCGCATTTTAAGCGGACTTAGTTGATGCAATTGGGTCATTTCAAATGATTTAATTTCATATGGGAGGATTGTCATTTAATCATGCTTAACAAGCCACATTAAAATGTATGTAGCTTCGTAATTTTCAGATATCTGAAAGCATACTTTTGGTCTACTTTCTTTTGGAGTAATACAACAATTTTAGTCGGCAGTCTGAATGTGCAATTATTATTATTGGTGGCACCACATTCCGCCTCTTTCTTATAGGATATTAAAAAAAGATCAACACCAATAAATATTCGTGTTGCTGTTGCAACTTGCAAATGCAATAATACCCAAAGTGAGTTGCCATCATAAGAT